>CM060402.1:28412768-29012768 GCA_030545235.1 Helianthus tuberosus
GGTCATTTCTCACATAGTTTGAAAGCTTATTTGGGATTCTGAGTTTATAACATGTATCTACTGTAAAAATATTTTAAATAAGTTATAAAATCAGTAGGTAATAAGTATTGGTTGGTAAATATGGTTTGAAACTATACTACACGCTAAAAAGGGCGTTAAAGTCGTTAAATGACGATATTTGCGATGTTTTATGAAAACTGATGTTATGACCTGGTTTATATGGTTAAAATATGTTATTTAGTATAACATATCAGTAGGTTAAAGATTTTGTATGAGAATCATAATTTAAAACCATTTTAAGTGCCATAAGGACATTCTCGTCATTTAAAAAAATCCCTCCATCGCTTTTCTTGTTAAGATCATTTTGTATGTTAAGACTCATTTGTATTTGATCCTTTAATATACATTATTTATCTACATAATAACATAGCTATCACAAGAGATTTTCGTTACTTTCTTAATTTCATTCAAATAAATTTGAAGCATATATAATCATATGTTATTTCGTAAGGCTAGTTGTAATGAAGGTTCAATTATTTATATAGATACACAATAACCGAACAATAGAACCTTATTAGAAAAAAAAAAAAAAAAAAAAAAAAAACGAAAATCACCATATTTTTATTGGTTTGATTTTTCAATTAATTCGGTTGTTGTTTGGGTTTCCTCTCACCCATAGTCATATTGTTTATACAAGTACACTAATAACCGAACAATAAAATCTTATTATAACAAAAAAAAAACTAAAATCATCATATTTCTATTGGTTGATTTTTCAATTTTCGGTTGTTATTTGGGTTTTCTGTCACCCCTTGTCATATTGTTATTTAGTAAAGAAATTTATACGTGATCGTCTATAGGCGATCAATTTTGAACAACTAATTAGCATAATAACCCTACTTTACTTATTTTCTTCACAGCATAGAGTTTAATAAACAAGTAAGTTGCTATTTTATATATTAAAAGTAACCAAGTTACAACATGTAAGTTGATCACAGAAGGATACAACTTGCGCAGAACGCCAAAAACAGAACTTGGCCGTAATGGCAAGCAAAATCATTTATATTCTAAGGGATCGATTCATAACACCGGCGGGTTGAAGAAAATATGTAACAAAATTACACCTTTCTTCTTTTAACCGTGAAAAACATGAGCTAATGGTAATACAAGTTATTACGAGTTAGAAGGACGTTGGTGGTTATGGATGCCTTCATAGGTTGTGATTACATACCGCGCATCCTCTACATCTCTTTCCACTCTCTTTTTTACTGAACATCCGTCTGCTGAACACCGGTAATAATTCCTGTGTATACATACATATGAAATATATATGAGTATAACCAACCGTTATAAAAGAAAATATAGTACAAGAACCTTTATTGATGTTTTTTTTTTATTTCTAAATCATCTCATTTCAACCTAAGACCATTTTTCGGTAGAACTTATTTTGACCCGTCACTCGACCCGGCCTGTCTGTTTTGCCAGTCTTACTTTTATGAATTAATTTATGATTTTAATCATATATAACCATTACTCTTTAAGTCTTAAAACACATCCAAACAACCCCTTATTGTGATTGGAAAATGACATTATTAATCACCCTTGTACCTTGGGTTTGGGCTATTCTTCACCATCTTCTTTCCATATTTCCTCCACTTGAAACCATCATCTAGAATCTCTATCTGTGATTTGGTTTTAAAGGCAATTTTTTCTCTTGTAACCCTTTGGGCCTGCCCAACTCCAGTGCCACCTGGTTATATAAAAAAAACAACATATTTTTGGTCAAATCTTGATCATGGTCAAATAGAAAAAATGTTTTGTCAAAGATGGCATGCATACATACAATTCAATTCCATCCTTACCCTTAAATACTAGGACCATTGGTGCACTAGGGATACCCCTATAATTATTAAAGGGCTCCAATTGTGTATTTTTGTTTGTGTTTTGGTGTGCATGAAATAACAAATATGATGTAACCATTATAAGATTATTGATCTTACCACTACTATTTCCTTGAAGGTGGCTGCTACTTGTTCCAATACTAGACTGACTTCCATGATCATCAATGGCAGCTGCAGCATAAACCGGATTATAATCTTGATATTCAGGAACAATGGGTGGTTGATCTTCATTGCTCCAATCAGCAAAAACCAAAAGGTTATCCAAAAACTCTGAATTTTGTTGATTTGGAACATCATATTCTATATCAGGTGAATCTATTGATCTATAACTGTAGGATCTAGACATTGGATCATCTCCTCCACTCATTTTGAAGTTTGGTTTGCATGATGATGCAAAGTTGTGTTCTTGATATATTATCATGATAATGAAGGCTTCCTAGTGACCTTCCTGGGACCGTCGTTGAAGCTTCGTCGTGTTAATGGTGACAATAGTATCTACCATTAAAAAAAAATATATAGATTTAAGGTCCCATGAGTGAAAACAAATTCTGTGATGTTACAGTTTTAGATTACTTTTGTAGTTTTATGGGATTTTTAATTAGGAAAGTGTGAAGGAAATTGGTAAATTGATGGGACTTGCGTTTGGTGTCGATGATGACGTTCGTTAGTAAGTAAGCACACACGTCGTTGAGGACAATAGGTGGCAAAGCTGGCGGGTTCTATGGATTGGTTGACGGGTTAGTCACGTTGGTAGACATGAAGGCTGGAACACATTTGAACATCAAAATTGGTATTATTTTAATAATAATAATATAGATATTTTGAATAAAAAATAATTTAGATGACATTCCCAGTGAATTTTGACTCATTAAAATCTAACCACTCATACTAAATATGTTAAAA
This sequence comes from Helianthus tuberosus, assembly GCA_030545235.1. Taxonomy (NCBI): domain Eukaryota; kingdom Viridiplantae; phylum Streptophyta; class Magnoliopsida; order Asterales; family Asteraceae; genus Helianthus; species Helianthus tuberosus. Next base: position 28,415,573 of record CM060402.1, read on the forward strand.
TTACTACCTCCAAATGCTAATTAACGTATTTAAAAGTCTGAAGTTATTATTTATTTAGAAAATTGATACAGACTTATTTTTTATATTTATTCACAAGAAGAGTGTATGAGATTAGTAAAGATATGTGAAAAAGTTTGATATGCTTGATAAACAAGTTAATAAAAGTTCGAATTTTGGGATTATGATAAAAAATAGTAAAATCATTGACTTTGAAGTTTGAAAAGTCAAGACTGAGCAAGACAAAGGGATGTTATATCAATTAAGTGATAAGAGAAGGAAGACTTGTGAGTTGTGACTAGACTTTTGTGGTCTTAAATGTAGATCGACCCTTTTATAACGCAACACACCTAATCATTATCTTTACATGAGGTGTGAGGATGGAGGGTGTGGTATAAAGCTTTTAGGGGTTTTATCATACCAACTTAGTGTCATCTCATCGGCACGTCATATAGGGGGCTTTAAAGCCCCCTCCTTTAACTTGCAGGATGTGGTATAAATTCCCCTTTACACTATAACGCCCCCTTTAAAGACCATCAACTTCGAAAATCTGAAAGTTTTCTCGTTAACGTGCTGGCGGAAGGACGATGGCGCCCCTCCACCCCCCCTCTTTAATTGCGGCGGTGTGGACGATGGCGCCCCAGGGCGCTATGGTGGATGAAGTGGCGGGGTGGCGTTAAGCCACACCCACCGGCCTGAAGGGGTTTGTGTTGGTGGCATTGCACGACACGTGGCGAGCGTAGGATCAACAAGCTAATACTAAAAAACTAGAGGTGTGGTGGGGCGTGGCTTAGCTGGGCGTGATCAGCCATGTGGAATATATTTTTTTTAAACTATTTAAAATTTCATTTAATAAAAATAACACACTAGTTAAAATAGAAGATTAAATAGAATATTTAAAAAAGAGTTAAATGTCATTTTAATCCCTGTGGTTTGGGCCATTTTGTCAGTTTAGTCCAAAAGTTTCATTTTACGCTTGTGGGTCCTAAAAGGTTTCACCGTTGCCATTTTAGTCCATTGGGTTAACTTTATTCATGTTTTCTCTTAACTAATCAGAGTGTCGCGCTCCGGTCAAAGATAAAATTTATAAGCCCAAATTACCTTTAACAATTAGTTAGTGTTAGTAAGGGGTCGAACCACGAAGAGTAGGTGGTTTGCGAATGGACTTGAATGGATTCTTAAAGTGTGTCACAATTATGAAGCTTGCTAAATTATTTTTATGATTTTTGTTTGATTGAAAAGTTTTTGAATTAAACTAATGAAATTGATTAGATTAATTAACTACTAAAAATTAACGATTGCAAGAAAACTTGATTAACAATTATAAAAATATGATGGAATACAAGGTTCACACCCGGTTTCAACAAATGCAAGTTCTAGGGTTACTACGCATTTTAATTTAGCTTAATCGAATTAGTTCGTTAACGGGTCAACAATCACAAAGCTTAAGTGCCAATCGCTATCAACGTCATAGACAACGGACCACGATACACTTTGTTACCTTGGACTAGCAAATCCTTTTCATAAGACAAGGCATAAATACATGTATTCGTTTTACAAAGTCAAATTTAACAATTCACTAAATAATTCGTAAATTCAATACAAACGTAGGACAATTGTCTAAAGATTCAAACGCAATTCAAATTGTCACAAACCAAACATCAAACAAGTAGTAACAACCCTAAATCTTACATAAGTTTATACCGGGGTGAAACCTCCAAGAAATTAGCCGCTCATGATCGAAGGAACTTGATCACCGGATGTTTGGAACTTGATTTGGATCATCTTGAAGCTTGGGGAATGATGGAATAATGAAGATTAGGGTTTTGGTAAGTGATGATGGAAGGATTAATGGATGAAGGAACTAGGGTTTGGGAATGGAGATGAAGGTGAATTGGGTGATGGGTTTGGTTGATTTGGATAAATAATGATGTTGTAGATGGATTGAAGTGAAGTGGATCATGAATGTGGCTCCAAGAACTCAATTCAAACTCCCCAAGAAGTGTAACTTCCGTTTTAATGGTCAAAACTCTCTTTTCATTCGTTCCCCAACCCAAGAATCAACAAAACTCGCGGCTGAAGAAGGAGAAGACGTCGCCGACGGCCAATAGGCCCATCGCCGACGGTATGTGCAGCCTCCAATTCCGCCTGACGCCTAACTTTCCTGTCTACGGATAATTCAAGCGACACAGGTTCTCGAAACGCGTCGTCGATGGCCTTAGGAGGCGTCGGTGACGGTGCTTGTAATCCTCAGTTCCTGTTTTTCACGTCTTGTGTTCCCGGGTTATCCGTTACGCGTTTCGGTGGTCCGTTTTTCGCCCCGATGGCCCGTAAAGCTCCTTAAACTCCGCTAAACCTGCAAAACACATATCTAATCAAAAGTAGGCTTTTCAATATTAAAAGCTAAGTAAAAACTTATACTTTAACATAAACGGACACCGGTTTTCGACCACGTATCATTAACGAGAAGGGCAATTCGGCCATTTTATATGTAATTCTGTTAACTAGAAGGGCAATTCAGCCATATAAAATGACCGAATTGCCCTTCTCGTTAACAAAAATAATTGATGAAGTTAACCTAGTGGACTAAAATGGCAACGGTGAAACCTTTTTTTTTTGGGTAAAGGGTTACCCCGGTGATTCTATATATTCACAACCAAACAGAAACAAGTAGAGTAGAGAGTCTACACTAGTTCAATCATGAGACATGCCTCATGAAAGTAAACCCGAAACGACAAAAACAACAAAACATCCAACCAACTAGTGGAAATAAACAACTAGACAAAACTCTAGACCGTAACAACCAAATAACGAAAACTAATCAGCCCCCATCGTCGGTCTTTTCATACGCGTGGATCTCCCATTCTTCTAGAAGCTTCCTTACCCTAACGGTATCCTTCAACTTTGCTCCCATCAACTTGTATCGCACTGTTTTTGTAATAATATCACTAACCGTCTCAGGCGGTCTCAATTGATTTTTAAACAACCTGGCATTCCTCTCTTGCCAAATAATATACGCTGCAGCCGCAACAAGTAGCTTAGCAACATAAGTATCCGCCCTCTTTTGATGAGTACGAGCACAAAGCCAGTTAGTAATCTCCGACCATTTCGGCGAAACCGAGTTCATCCCCCCGTTATTCCTAATTTGGACCCACACTTGCGATGAGTACTTGCATTCAAAAAACAAGTGAGGGTGAGAATCCACATTCTCAAAGCACAATAAACAGCACATCATATTCATATTTTTCCTACGAGACAAGTCCCATTGCAGAATCTTATCTTGCGTAAGGAGCTTACGTTTCATAATCAACCACATCATGAAAGCATGTCTAGGAATACACTGGCTGAACCACACAATGCTACACCAATCAACTTCCGGCTCTCTATGTCGCAACGAGTGCCAAACCCCCGAAGACGAAAAACCATTAAGATCATCACCATCCTTCCATAGCAACCTGTCGGTTTTCAGGGGATCCAAAAGACGTTGATCAAGCTGAATAAGGACAGGAAATAAGTCCCTCCAAGCCATAGGCCATCTCCACGCACCATTCGAGAACACATCAGCCACCGAATCATCCAATCTAAAATCAGCATCAGTGATTACTCTAGATGTTAAAAAATCACCTAGAGGCCCGAATTCGGTCCAATTATCGTACCAGGCTGAAGTGTTGGCACCATTACCCAAATCCGACCATATATGATTTCTAACTAACGGCCGAAGCTTAGTCAGATTACGCCAAGACCAACAACTATTCGATGGCGTCTTGCAAACCCAAAAACTCTTGCCCTTTAAATGATACGAATGCACCCAATCAACCCACAAGGATTCTCGGTTGGATACAATGCTCCAAATATGAGATGTCATCAGCGATTTATTCATATCCCCCACACGTCTAATACCCAAACCGCCTTCATACTTAGGCGTACAACCCGACTTCCAAGAAACTTTAGATTTACCTTTGTTGAACGCAGAGTCTTGAGACCATAGAAAATTTCTCATTTTAGCTTCAAGCTCTTTAATAATCCGAGCCGGTAAGACAAAAACCGAGGACCAATAGATATGCATAGACGAGAGCACTGAAATAATTAGCTGAAGTCTGCCCGCAAATGATAGAAGCTTGTTCCTCCAGTGCATAATACATTTCTCTAGTTTATCCACTAGCAACGGTGAAACCTTTTTGGACCTACAGGCGAAAATGAAACCTTTAGACTAAACTGAGAAAATCGACCAAACCATAGGGACTAAAATGGTATTTAACTCTTTAAAAAACTACAAAAAATAAAAATAAAAACCCTTCATAAAATTTTAAAAAGATTTTAAAAACTATATTATATTTTTTCAGGATTTCTTCTTTCATTTCCAACGTCATTGCCAATTGTGAACCGGTAAGGTGATCGACGGACGTGGCGAGAAATTTCATATCTTCGTGTTTTTCTTTTAGAGATGTCGTTTTATTGAACGACGCTTGGATATTTTTCCTTATCTCGATCCTTTGTTGTTGGAGCAAATTAAATGTATCAATTTTGGTATTAAGATCTTCCAACTGGTCGGTGTATAACCCTTTACCCGAGGCCAAACCCGAGGCCGAACCCGATGCCCCCGCTTTTTTGACGTCTCTACCGGGTGGGCGGGAAGGAGAATCATCAAAATCATCCAAACTAAGATCAAACTCTTGATGACGAGCATCAGACTGAGCTTGGGATGAGGGTGTTCTTCCCCTATTTGATGAGGTTGACTCGCTAGTAGGAGGGACTCTCGCCCATTTCAAGCGTACCTACATACATCCCTACAATGCATGTACTTGAAGTCATTCTTCTTGTTCTCTCTTTATGCTAGCAAGGCATTCTTGATAAAATCAACCTTGGTTTCACCGCTTCTTGACGCGTTCTTCGCCTTATGGAAACAAGCGTTGAACACGGTGACGTGGGTATTTATATCCCCCACTTCGACGAGAGGCTATCATTTTCACGATAGACCTCCCCCCCTTTGCATTTGCGTATAAAATGTTTTCTTGATCGAATCCCAAAAATCTTTTTTTGTGTCGTGAATTCCCAATTCCAAAACACAAATAATATTATAAACATTATAAAAAAATTATAATAAAACTTAAAACAATAATATTGTAAACATTAAATATGTTATATTAAAAAATATCATACATCAGATTTTGCAATTTGTCGATCCAACATCTTATCAAAGTAACTTCCTCTTGAACTGTCTATTTTATTTGTGTTCGTTGAGCGGCCTCTAAAGCTTTTTCTTCATCCGTTTTTTTCTTGTGGCTTCTTTGTTTGCCGTTTTTGATGACGAACCACCAACGTCTTGCAAATGAGTTTCGGGCACGGATTCGGGTTGATATAGGCTAAGTGGAATAGACAAGTCATCATATGGAAAGTTTGTCTATACACGGTTTCCTATATATGATGCGATTTCAGTTAGATCAGGACACGGTGAGTATACTAAACCGTGTGGCGGTTGTTGTGGATGGTCGCATGTAATGGGTATTTGGGTCGGGTTTGGTAGCGGGCTAGGGCTCGGGTTTTCTTGGTATCTAAAGGGGTTGTTTGGGGGGTAGCCGTGGTTAAAAGGATACATTGTAGGTTGTTGTGGGTTGATTTTATAAAAAATAAAGAGATATGGTAGAAGAAGTAGAGAAGTGGTAAAAATTGTAAAAAATTGGTGGGTATTTATAAAGGTTTAATATGTAAATATTTTTTTATTTAAACTAGCCATTTGGCAACAGCTACCCCCAACGGCTATATTGAACCAGCCAACCATAGCCAGCCATGTCACCCTGCACCCCCGCCCCACACCAGGCACAATCCCCACGCCAAGTGAGCAATGCCATGCCCAACGTTTGGTCGGTGTGGTGTAGCCAGCATTAAAGTCAATCCGCCACCCTAACCCATGCCCCACACCACATCGTCTTAGAAGTGGCAAAATTCGAGAAACACTTCACAAAAATAATCAGATTTTGGTATTTATATATAATCATAATAACTCATTTAATAAACAAATTTTATTTTGTTATGAATATATTTATTATTAATGTGGTTGTCAACACCTAATATAGATTAGGCTTGTTCCACAAGTTTTCCTTAATTATATATAGTCTTTTGTATCTCTTGTAATATCATCTCAATCAATGAAATTTTAGATCTCTTCTCCCTATTATTTTCTTCTTCTTTCTTGCTATTAGGCTAGTTTCACAACACGTTATCAGCACGACATTGCTCTGTTGAAAATCCTCTACCCAACCTTGTTACTCGTCATACCCAAAACCCTTCTTGATTTTGTGAGATACATGGAGAGTTCTGGCGAAAGTTTTATTTACACTAGTCATGGAAAGAAAAAGATATTGGTTGGTTGCTGCTCCGGTGATGTTGGTCATTCGAATGATTTTTAAGGTATGTAAATAGGTTTTCAAAATATATATTATTTATACTTGTTAGCAAATTAAATATATGATTGAATTCGTGTAATCAACATTAAAAAAACTAAACTGCTTTTCTGTGTAAACAGTTTTATAAAAGATACAAAGATGTATGTTGTTTTAAACTGTAATCAGACCTCTTAAACTATATAATAGAATACACATATATTTATGGTTTTTTTATGTAAGTGTAAAACGTATTGTGATATTTCGTTGAAAACCTCCGACGAGATTAGGTTTTTTTTAAGATAATGAAGAAAGCTAACGTCGGTTAAAAAGTCATGTGGGCTTCAATTTCCAAATCAGGCTGCCTATAATTATCGATTATTTTTAATAATTTAAATGTTTCAATCACATTAATTGTTCTATTAATTTGTCACCAGATTTCTAGGAAATTAAATATGTTGAAAATTTAATTATAAATCAGTTATTCTGAATTTTGAATAACCCGATAATTTAATCATACATATTATTAAGCCCTGATAAGTAATTAAAATTAGGAGGTTATTTATGTTTTGAGGATTGAGTATTCTAGTTATTAATATATATCTATATTGATAATTTATGATGGAAAGTCTATTCACACATATGTGGTTATTAAATGAAATTACTCATGTGTTTTACTATTACAATTGAAGATTTAAATATTTACTTGTAAAGGATGAATTCGTGTTCTATCATATGTTTAATATTGTCTTTGTGTGTTTTATGTGTAGTGATCGGATTACGCTATTAATTAATCTATATTAGTTATGAATAATCATTAAATTAAAATTTGTACTAATGATCTCTAACATTATTGATTTTATCATATTTAATTATTTGCTATGATATTTGTGGATAATACCATATGCATGTTTGTATTTTAACTTCAGTTAATCAATAATTTGAAAGATACTACCATAAATTAACTTGATGAGTGATAGGTGATCATATGTTTGTAAGAAAAACGAGAACTTGATGGGATATTTGTTTATGTAATATGATAAATATTTGTATAATATTCTTGTGACGGGTCTTACACAAATAATATATATATATATATATATATATGTTTATTTTCATGAAATCATATTTTATTTTAAAGAGCTTTATATGTGGCAACTTATAACATGTATTGTATGACTTGACTTTATGTATATCTCATATATTGTATGATATTATTTATTATACGTATAGTATTAAATATAAAAACTAAATCAAAGTTGGTTTATTATTACTATCATGAAATGGCATATATATGCTTAGATATGACACTTGAAGTGTCATACTCCCTGAATCTCATTATCAAGTTATAAAAGGTTGTAACATATTTAATCGATAAATCTTATTTGACTCGAACATTTAGTTACTTCTTTATTCGTATTATGTAAAGAGAAGATTATTTATAAGGAAAAATCAGATCAAACAATTTCCATTTGTCATATCTCAAATATTGTTAGTTCATGCGTCTGTAGCTTCCGTCAACATTGAGTCGTATTTTGTCTGTTTATGTCTTTTGTGAACATTTATGTATATGTATGTATGTATGTGCGTAGAACGACAGATCAGGGAATGGCTTTTGACTGTAAAGGTGATGTCCAATGGATGGCATGTGCCACCCGATCGGATGGCTATCCGATCGGATTGACATCCGACCGGACAGCATGCCACTCGACCGGACAACATCTATCTCATCCCTGATTCTGCCTATAAATACCCAACTTGGGTTAGTGTTCGTAACTTTTGGAACTGGAGAAACTTTGTCAAGTCTGACTCTCTACTGGCACTTGTGTACTTTCATATCATCTTAATAGAAAGTTCAGACGGTGTTAAACGTTGAATACCCTATCGTGTTTCTGTGAGTTGATCCATGGATTCCGCACATTGATCGAGGTCGATTCATCCACGTTCGTGAAGAACAAATCCTGACACAAAGGCCTAACAAGTGGTATCAGAGCCACAGGAGGCTGAATCGAGATCTACGACAGCGAATTCACCGGAATATCAGCTATTCTTGCCGATTACAGTCGAATTTAACCAGAAATTTGACGAATTTCTTCTCTTTCTACTCATTTCTTGCTGAATTTTTCACTTTTATATCTTAACAACCAGAAAAACGTAATATTGAACGCAAAAATACGGTTAAAATTTGACGAATATGTTATTAATCGATTCGCAATCAATCATAGTACAATCCTTCAAGATTTCATAAGAAAATTCCATCAAAAACTGAATCAAAATCATCAAAAACTATGATGAACTGTTCGTGCATGCTGACATCATCTACCCGCTCGGACAAGTGTTCGAACGGATTGGCTTAGACTGTGTCATTCTTACTGCTTGCTGACGTCATCAGTGTCACTCGCTTGGATTACCATCCGAGTGGTGTAACATTGACTGTTCAAGTTTATTCTTCTTACGTCATCATCCCATCCGGTCGGATAGCAATCCGATCGGATTGGATTGGGTAGCTCTTGTTTTCATCTGCTTACATCATACTGTCACTCGGTTGGATTACCATCCGACTGGTGAAAGGTTGAAAAGTCAAAGTTTTCAAAAGTCTTTGTGTTACCCGCTCGGACAACCACTCGGCCGAATTACCTTCCGACCAAGTTTTCATCCGACTCGTGTACTTCTCTTATTACCTCACTGTGCCACTCGACCAGATTACCATCCGACTCAAGTGCATCAGTGTGAAGTTTTTGAAAATCTTAAAAATTTGTCTAAGTGTTTGAAAATTGTTTCGGGTAATCTACAATGGGGGATGATTTTCTAAACTCATTTAGTGACGTTTTTGCTTACACCAGCAACACGGGAGATGCCACGTCAAGCAACACAAACAACACAGCACCAAACCCGAATCCTAAGAAAGCGATTGCTGACTCAATAAGCGTGGACAACTCTTATGGCACCTACAACAAACCACCTAAGCTCATGGCCATTGAAGATTATAATAGATGGGCTAACAGGTTTGAGGATTTGTTGAAGGCATTCGCCTACCAAAGTTGGAAGTGTTTAAAAAATGGTTTCAATATTGGAAGGAGTGATTATGAAAATCTGATTGATACTGAACAAGAGAGCTTTATTGCAGAAAAGAAATGTATTGCATTGCTACATCAATCCGTTAGGGATGACATCATTTCCTTGATTCATTACAAAGATTCAAGAGATTTGTGGGGAAAATTAGAAAAGAAGTGTGTAGGAGGAGCAGAAATTGTTAAGAACAAGAAAAAAATATTGAAGAAAGAATTTGATTTGTTCGGATGTATGAAGAATGAGTCGGTTTCGAAGATGATAGAAAGGTTTTGTCACTTAAAGATCGAGCTTATGAGACATGGGATTACTTTTACCGAGGAAGAATTGGTCGAAAAGTTGTTGGATTCACTGCCCGACGAAAAAGATTGGCAGTATTATGCATTGGTGTTGAGGAATACAGTGAAGATGGCTGATTTGACAGTTGATTTGCTAATTGAGAGGTTGGAAAGCCACGAACTTGAGATTAGAAAGACAAACAAAGTCAACAACACCCCGTACCAACAAAACGTTGATCTGTATTATCAGGGAAACATGATTCCAAAGACTGTGTCACCAAAGACTGTGTTCTCAGCTGAGAACTCGAACACAATAAATGAAGAAAGACCAAACAGCAGTCCAGCTCCAAGCAGTGGATATCATGGAGGATCGTCTTCATCCGCTCCAAGCCAACAGCAACAATCTGTTCCAAAAAATGTGTTCCAGTGCAACATTGCTGTAAATCTCAACAATGCACAAAACTTTAGTGAAGAAGCAACCAAGCAGCAGATGGTGTTTCTGGCTTCAATCTTGGAATCCTATGAAAGTTTAGTAGCCGGAAAAATTGGTAACACGAATCTTACCAAAGAAGACTATGATCAAATCGGCCCCGAAGAAATGGAGTTGATTGACATTAGATGGTGTATGGCGAGTGTTGTTCGAAGGGCTCAGAGATTAATGGAGATAACCGAGAGACACTCCATCGGTGGACCTTCTACAAAACTGGGATTCGACAAGTCGAAAGTCACATGCTTTAAGTGCAAACAGAAGGGGCACTTTAAAAGAGAATGCAGGAATGTAGCTTCTGATGAAACGGACAATCCATTCCATAATGATTATTATGAAAAGGCCATTTATCATAGAAACAAAGAAGAACCACCAAGAATGAAACAAATAGAAGAAACTCCTAAAGAAAAGTCAAGAGCCTTAGCTGTTATTCATGATGATGAGGGTTTTGACTGGAGTGATCTGTTACCTGAAGAAGATGCTGTGGGTTATGCCTTCATGGCTAAAATTGTTCCATTCAAAGACACACGAACTGAAGAAGAGAAATATGTTAATAGAAAGATGTTAGCACAAACTATGAAAGACAGACATTATCGAGCCTGGAAAGAGGCTAAAAGTGCAAACAGATGGGATGCTGATCGGGAATGCTATTTAGACCCTAAAGGCAATATAATTGTTGAACCATCAACACTTCTTGTTGAAACTCTCATCGAACAAATAGCACAACAGGAAGAAGAAAGATAGAGAATATGGGCAAGAGAAGCTGAAGAGATGGAGTTAAAGTCAAAGAGAGTCAATGATGGGATAATCGACACTACCAAAGAAATGACTACATAGAATTTGACCAAAATGGCAGATAAAGTGCTCGCAGCAAAGGAATTAGAGGTAGATTCTAAGTCCGGATCTGAGTCAAAGAGCAAGGTCAGTTCTAATGATTCAACAAATGGGTCAGGTAAGACTATTAAGGCCAAAATTGAAAGTGACTGCAAAAATTGCATGAAAGACTGCAAGGTTTGTAGTACACATGCATATATCAGTGCTAAAAAGACTAAAGAACTGACTGAAAGAGTCAAAGAAGTTAAAAATCAAATCTTAAGTCGTGATAAACTGGTTAAAGCTTCAAATGACAGATTAAAGGAATTAAATGACAGAATTGAAAAAGATAAAGTTGAGGTAGAACGAGTTAGGAAAGAAAATGAAAAGATAATTCATGAAAACCGATAACTTTCTGAAAATCATGAGAAGCTAAAAAGAACGATAAAAGATTCTGATGAGAGAAACAGTAAAACATCCAAATAAAACCTTCAACTGTCGGGAGTACTTCAGTCGAAAGAAAAGCAAATCAACCAACAATTGGATGAGAATGCAAATCTGAAGCTTCAGTTTCAGGAAGCTAAGATTGAAAACGAACGAATCAATCTGAAACTAACCAGTTACAACTCTGCGAGCTTTGTTCTTCAACACATAGTTCCTAAACCTATTGGAAAGAACAAAGCTGGTGAAGATGTATATTCAGACGGAACTGGGGTTGGGTATCATCAAGTTCCACCACCAGTGTTGAATAATTTTTCAAAGAAAAAATCTGGGTTGGTTAACGATGATGAAACAAATGAGGTTAAACTTCCAGAAATGATCGATATCACATTCACTTCATCATCCGATGAAGACAGTGTTCAGTCCGAAGTTGTTAAAAATGTGGTTGAAAATGTTTTGAAATCTGACAGTGACTCAACTGAGGACAAAGAATGCTTTTTGAATAATTACATTTCGAAATCAACATCCAAAAATAACTTAAGTGAAGAACCTACTCTTGTAATGTACAAGATGTCAGGTTCAGATAAGTTGTATTCGGATCTTGAGTTTCCACTAGAGAATGTGAATATCGACAAGTTGAAAAATGTGTTTAAACTGGTTGAAATTGATGTTTCTGAAATCGAAGTATTGAAACGTTCCGAAAGGCAATTGGACTTTGAAAAGATAAATCTTACTACAAAAAACTTGTTATACCGCCACGTTTTTCTAACAACAACCAAAACAAATGATCGGGTGGTTATCAGGGTGGTAAGAATAATCAAAGAAGGAACTTTCAAAACAAGAAATTTGTTGAGAAAAAGGTGTTTGTAAAAAGCTCGAGTTCAGACTCCGAGCAAGAATCTGAGATTTTTTCAAAATCAAATGAAGAATTCTTTGAGAAGAAGGGCTGACGGCCTCAGACTGAAGGCAAAAGTCGGAAAGTTGATACCCGTACATGCTTTAAGTGCAACAAAGTTGGACACATTGCACGAAAGTGCACCAACTCAAAGCCTAAGTCTGCGGTTGTCGAGAGTCCAAAGAAGAGAGACGACGTAAAATGCAAAGCTCCAATGGTTGTTGAGAAGAAAGTTTTGAAAAATCAAAACACAAAAATCAAAACTGAACCCGTAAAGAAGTTGGTAACTAAAAATGACAAATTTTACAAACGGGTCCCTTCGTCTCAACAAACTTGGAAGCCAAAATCTGTTGAAAAGAAAGAAAGTTCTTCAAAACCAAAGGTTTCTGAGTCTGCAAAACAATCATCTTCTACCACACCAGTAAAGATGAATGTTCCTTTGGATTACTATGAGAAACTTGAAAAACAAAAGATCACTGCTTCTGAAAAGAAGTATCTTGCAAAGAAAGACCAATCAAATGGTCAACCTCCTAAAAAAATTTCTTTTTATATAAAGATGTTGAGATTGGGTCTGAAGAAAGCTTGAAGATGAATAACAAGAATTTCCCACCTTTGTACACCAAAACCACACGCATCAACGTCAAGCTACCTGAGTCGAAAGAGGCTTGGGTTGCTTCAAAATCTCACTAAATGTTTGTGATATGTGCAGGAGCTTCTGAGATCCATCTCACGTTGGATTATGGATAGTGGAGCTTCTCGGCACATGACAGGGATAAAAGCCATGTTGTACGATGTGAGAGGATTTAACGGAGGTTATCCTGGTTTTTCCGGTAATCAGAGAGGTCGTATCATTGGTGAGGGAACTTTATCGAATGGTATTGTCACATTTGAAAGAGTCAACTACATCGCCGAACTAGAGAACAATCTTCTGAGCATATCTCAAATTTGTGACTGTATGTATTCGACGCACTTTACGGATAAAGAATGTTTGATCTTGAAGCCGGGGTTTGTTGTCCCCGAAGAATGGGTCATCATGAGAGCACCGAGAGTCGACGATCTGTACGTGTTGGACATGAGCGTAGCCACTACTACCACGGATCAGACTCACTGCTTCATGTCAAGAGCCACCGAAAAGGAGTCGCAATTGTGGCATCGGAAGATGGACCACATTCACCTACGCAAGATGAACTACCTGGTGCATAATGACTTAGTAAATGGTGTTCATTTGAAGGGTTTCCATCTTGAGGGGGACTACATTAGTTGTATCAAAGGTAAACAGCGAAAGAAATCTCACCCTGGAAAGAAGATGAACTCAGTCTCGAGGCTTTTTGAGAGACTTCACATGGATCTCTTTGGTCCTGTGAATGTCAAAAGCATAACTGGTGATCTCTACTGCTTAGTAGTCACAGATGACTTTTCGAGATTTTCGTGGGTGACGTTCCTGAAGACAAAAGATGAGACATTTGAGAGTTTGATGACACTTTTCAGAAAGATTGAGAACTTGTACCGAACCCGAATTAGAAGAATAAGAAGTGACAACGGTACAGAGTTTAAGAACAACAAAATGGAAGAATATTATGATGAACGAGGTATACTTCAAGAATTCAGTGCACCTTATACTCCGCAGCAAAATGGAGTCGCAGAAGGAAATAATAGGACGCTGATTGAAACGGCCAGGACAATGCTTGCTGATTCAAAGTTACCTGTCAATTTCTGGGCAGAAGCAGTGTCAGCCGCTTGCTGTACGCTCAACCGGGTTCTTACGGTGAAAAAGTTCAACAAGACGTGTTTCGAGCTGATTAACAACCGCAAACCTAACCTGAAGTATTTGGAACCGTTCGGGTCTCCCTGTACAGTTCTAGAACCCTATGGTGAATTTGGTCCAAAGAGCATTGAAGGTATCTTCGTGGGGTATGCAAGTCCAATGAGAAGAGTCTTTGTTCCAAGCTTTAAGCGGATCATCAAAGCACATCATGTTGAGTGCCAAGGTTATACAATGCTACCTCAGAAACCCGCCAACTCATGGCGCTTCAATTATGATACTCTGTGGGATTCATTTGCATTAGAGGAAGAACCAGAGTTCTTTGACGAGTTGGATATTCTAAGAGAATATGAAGCAGCACAAGAAAGATTTCTAGCAGAATCTCCGAGACGTCAACGACAAACTTCAAATGATGGCGAAGCTGGTCCAAGCAATGCTAGAGAGAATGATGAAGTTCAGCAAACTCCGACATCTTTGGAACGTGAACAAGCTCCTAATAATCAAACGGCAGTCAATGATAATTCAGAATCTGATGAAAGGCCAACATTCGATCGTGGTGATTCAGAGTCTGAGGAGGAGCAAATCCAGTCTCCAGATCAGACAATTCCTGTCAGTGAACAAGTCGCAAATCAGAACGTTACAAACTTGGAAGGTGAGGTAGATGTTCCAGGCGAGGTGATGCCAAGAACTCTTTCATATCATCTAGAAGAATTGATTATCGGAGAGCTGCAAACAGGCGTCCGTACCAGACGACAAATTGACCAGGGCCTTACTTGTTTTTATACAAAAGTTGCTCCTTTACAAACAAAGTTTTCACTTAGATGTTTCATTTCGCAGATTGAGCCACGAACGTACAAGGAAGCACAAACTGAAGATTCTTGGGTCATCGCAATGCAGGAGGAGCTGAGTTAGTTTGAGAAATTGAGTGAATGGAAATTGGTAGACTTGCCTGATGATCATAGGAAGATAAACACTAAGTGGGTGTTTAAATACAAGAGGGGTGATCGAGGGGTTATTGTGCGAAACAAAGCTCGACTCGTGGTCCAGGGTTTCAGTCAGCAGGAGGGTATAGATTTCACTGAAGTATATGCTCTGGTTGCTCGACTTGAGGCGATCAAAATCTTCCTAGCATTTGCATCTTGGAAATGATTTAAAGTATATCAGCTAGATGTGAAGTCGGCATTTCTCTATGGCAAAGTGAAGGAGGAGGTATATGTCGGACAGCCACCGGGCTTCACTGACCCAATCCACAAGGATAAGGTTTATATCTTGGATAAGGCGTTATACGGCTTACATTAGGCCCCGAGAGCCTGGTACGAGACCCTGTCTCAACATCTGCTAGCCAACAACTTCATCCGAGGAAAGATAGACGCCACCCTCTTCACAAAAGAAGTCGACGACCATCTTCTGATAGTCCAGATTTACGTGGATGACATAATTTTCGGGTCGACCAATGAAGAACTCTGCAAAGATTTTGAAAAAGTGATGAAGCAGAAGTTTGAAATGTCATCAATGGGTGAGATGAAGTTTTTCTTAGGCTTCAGGTCGATCAACTGCCCGAGGGAACGTTCATACATCAGACGAAGTATGTTCATGATGTCCTAGAGAAATTTGGGATGTCCGGGACTGCTCCAACTTCCACCCCGTTAGCGACGAACAATGGAATAAACCCTGATCTAACCAGAGAGAAGGTGGATGAAATGTTGTACCGCTCCATGATCGGATCGCTGTTGTATTTGACGACATCGAGACCGGACATTATGTATCCAACCTGCCTCGCAGTCCGATTTCAATCAAGTCCCAGAGCTTCGCATATGACTATCATCAAGAGGATATTACGCTACCTGAAAGGAACTCCTAGCTTGGGGTTGTGGTATCCGAAGGATGGCGATTTCACGCTTGAGGGGTACTCTGATTCCGATTTCGGATGCTGCAAAGTGAACGCTAAGTCAACAACAGCTGGATGCCAGTTTTTCGGACCTCGATTGGTCACCTGGCAATGTAAGAAGCAGACCTCTATTGCTTTGTCTACTTGTGAAGCCGAGTATGTATCTGCTAGCAGCTGCTGCTCCCAGATCTTGGGGATCTAGCAACAGATGCGCGACTACGGTTTGCAATTTCTTTCCACTCCTATCTTTGTTGATAATGAGGCAGCCATTAAGATAACAAAAAATCATGTTCATCTCGCTAAAACCAAACACATTGAAATTCGTCATCACTTCATCCGAGACTGTTTTGAGAAGAAGTTGATACGAATAGAAAAAATCCACACCGATGAACAAAAAGCTGACTTACATACCAAAGCATTTGACAAAACTCGTTTTCAATATCTTTTAAAACTTAATGGTATGAAGTTGCTATCGGTTGCGGATGGGATTATTGGCGTAGATGAAGGTACCACTGTAGATGATGTTGAAAAGCAATCTGCAATGGTTTGTCGATTTTTTAGCTGTTTTGGTATTTAGGGGGAGATAGGTTATATTTTCAGAAAATACAAAAACAATAAAAAATGTAAAAACCCAAAAACATGAGATATTTCAAAATCCAAAAACAATAGAAAATCGAAAAAGAGCTTGTGTAAAAAGGGGAAATAATAGTACATCAGCTAGACAGTTGCAGTACGCTAAAGAAATGTAAAGTTTAAAAGTATTAAGCAGTCTCGCTGATGATATGACGATAGGTTTTTATACATTTAGTAACTTTGTTCGGGATATAAACCTAAATCATTTCTTGCTTATTACGTGGGGAACATCTCTCGGATATATAGGTAACCTCTGAAATCCTGTTTGAAAGACTCTATTTCTGACATACTAGGTCTATGTGCGTAATGATATCTGGGGTATTATACTAGGACTTCTGATTTTGCAGACGCAATAGCCTAGTCCTCGTATAATACTCTGCATTGCTTTATTCCTAAAGCCCACCCTCAGCATAAAAAATGATAAAACATTGAAAAATGCTAATCATGTGCTGTTGAAGAAAAGATCCCCAAACGAGACACACCGAAAGTCGAGCCATCATCTCTCTGTCTGAACGGAAGTTCTAACCTGAGCTCTCATGGGTTCGCATTTACCCGTTTACAGATATCATTATTGTACGTTCACCTGTAAGACTGAATATAGAAAGTCTGGATACGAGAGTATATTCTGAGGTGGGACACGCGTATAAGTTAAGCCATTAAAACACTAATTCGTATCCTGAACGGATTGAAATTTGTGTGAAAATTTAAATTGGATCAGTATATCGGCAAACACTATGAATTGTTTAATGCTTAGTATGTTATAAAGCTTAACGGTACTAGTAACTAGTCGATAGCGGATATGATCCCTTAACAGGCTCACCAAAAATATGTTTGTAAATAGTTTACATTTACTGCATTTCATTTCATTTCAAAGTTTAGCATTCAAAACCCAAAAAGATTTCATAGCTTTCTAGTCTAGAAACTTTTTTAAAATTCCAAAAAGATTTTACATTTTTGCTTTGTTTTATCGACAAACCAAAGTGGAAAGCTGATCTTCAGACTCGTAGTTTTGAAGCAGATGCAGGAAGTTTCTGAGCTGGACAGATGGGTTGGGAGCTTATCATGTTAAACTTGATAAAATGAAAGTCAACGCAAGTTCATTAAGTTGAAACTTGTAATTTTCAGAAAAATGTTTGAAAAAATTTGAACAAAATGTCAGTATGCTTTGTTTCGGATCAACCAAGGTCATTAAGTTGGACTTGGTCGGCAAAATTAAGTGCCTAGGGTCATTAACTTGAACCTAGATACTTAAGTGGGTTAATAAAACTGATAAAATTTGAGAAAAATGTCAAAAAGTCAAAAGGTTAAAGTCTTAAAAGTCAAAGAGGTGTGTTTGGCCCGGGCGGCAATCCGACCGAGTGGCAATCCGGTCGGACAACCATCCGACTCAAGGCTACACTATAAATAGGTGGTCAATGTTTCAGTCAAACTTTTCATTCGACCGACCGCCCATACTATTCTCTCTCACACACTCTCACTTTTGATCTGATTTCTTTGATTTTTCTTTGCACAAGACATTGGATTGTTGGTTTGCACAACCTTCTCAATGGAAAAGGTAAGATTTCTTGTTTAAATCCGTTGAAAACTGATGATTTTTTTGTCTGTTCTTCATCTCGGAACTGTTCGGATCTTTATTGTTAGATCTAGGAATTTTTAGAAAGTTTTGATGAAATCTGAGCACTAGGTTTTGATCGGAATGATTAGATCTACAAGTTTACCGATTCAATTTGTGATAAAACATGATAAAATTCATAGATCTGAGGTCAAGATCGAGTCGGCTATCGGTAGGGTTTTTGTCAAATTAATCACTGATTAGGCTGAGTTAGGACATGATGAACATAGGGTTTTGATCGCAATTTGATTCTCTACGTAGATCTATGTTCAATTTGATGTTTAGACTTATAAAATTTTGATGTTCATAATGTGTTCATGTTGTTCTTCATCTGTTCTTGGGTAGAGTGGCAATTCGGTCGAGTGGCAATCCGACCGAGTGACCATCCGACTCTTTACATGATTACTTGTTAGAAATTTTCTAAGTATTTGATGATAATGGTGTTGAATCTGGTAAACTATTTGATGATTACCTTGGAAACTGTATCTTTTAACTTTCATACTGATTTGAATAGTTTGGCAACCCGGTCGGGTGGCAATCCGACCGAGCGGCAATTCGATTCACAACACTTCATATTGTTTGCCTAGGTTTCTGTTCTTTCACTAAGTAAATTGGAAAGTTTGGCAATCCGGTCGAGTGGCAACTCGTTCCAAATACATTCATTCAATAACATGTCATGACCCGAGTGGCAATCCGGTCAGACGGCAATCCGACCGGACAGCCATTCCATCTACATTACTTTATTTTGAAAATTGTGCGTCATGTCATAACTCGAGTGGCAATCCGGTCGATTGGCAATCCGACCGGACAACCATACGAATCTCTTCACTAAAAGACAAAAAGCTTTCAACTGTTTTTAAATTTGCCAAGATTCGAGTGGCAACTCGGTCGAGCGGCAACTCGACCGGGTGGTCATCCGACCCAGGGTATTCTTTCTCAATGATGACTAAGTCAAAGGTATTCTTTCTTGTCACTTGACTCGAGTTGCAACTCGGTCGAGTGGCAATCCGACCGAGTGGTCATCCGATTCACATGCTGTTGACTTGAGTTGAATTGTCATTGTACATGATAACAATCCAACCGAGTGGCAATCTGGTCGGACTGCCATCCGATTCACAGTACTGCACATAATAAATATTTTTGCAGGACTGGGAGAAAACGCATAACATCTACTCTCTGTTAGAAATGCAGTATATAGACAAAACTATAATCGAAGATGTAGCTAATTTTTTGAGAGGAAGCAGGATTTCTAAGGCCCTAACTGACAAAACTGTAGTTTATGAATCGCATGTTAGAATATTTTGGAACTCTGCAAGATATGAAGCAAAAGATAAGATGATCTAGTCTGCAGTAAGTAATAGAAATGAGAATGGACAGAATGTTGATTTGGAGATTAAGTTCAGCGTCGGTGACTTGAGAAGAGTGTTAGATTTAGGTGATTCTGATGATGATCCCACCATTATTTCAGAACGTCTTTGTAAAGGACTATGGTGTAGGATGGGATTCTCAGGACACATAAACGGGAAAATGGGAAAAACTATGTT
The DNA here is from genome assembly GCA_030545235.1 of Helianthus tuberosus. NCBI lineage: Eukaryota > Viridiplantae > Streptophyta > Magnoliopsida > Asterales > Asteraceae > Helianthus > Helianthus tuberosus. Next base: position 28,435,372 of record CM060402.1, read on the forward strand.
CTGTCACTCTTACAAGTTCTTGATACACTGTGTAGTACATGCTTTGTCTCATAGAAAGGGTGCGTTTGATGAAATATCTCACTATATCATGAACATAATCGCATGCCTGGTGCTGAACAAACCATATAATGTTTCACAAGTGATATTTGACTACATGGTTGAGAATACGAGAGTTGGAAGCAAGAAGTACATCATGTATCCAAGGTTTATACAAATGATGATTGATGATCAGTTCAAGGACCTTGAGAAGAATAATGATGATGTTTTAGGTCTGAGGCACATGTTAGCAAAAACAATTAGCAGACTTACAAAGGGTCCTGAACCAAAAGTGAAAAGAATGATATGCAGGATTAGCAATCCAGCTTATGTAGCTCCAGAGAATGATAAGTGGAGACATGAGAATAGTGATTCTGATATTGAAGATGAAAAGATGAGTGGAATAGTTGAGAAGAAAACTAGATGGTGGTTTATGAGAGATGGAAAAAGAAAGAGGACACCAAAGACGTCCCCAGTAGTTCCTATTCCTACGGAGCTATCACCGAAGATTGTAGTAAAGGGTATAGTGAAAGGGGGAGTCATAAGGTAGTTAGAATTTTAAATTGTTATAGTTTTCTAATGAATTTGTCAATGCTTGTTTTGCATGACCTTCAAAAGAACCACAACAAAGGTTGGTGGACGAGCCAGTGTTGGATCCATCAAGCATACCACAAGAAGATGTTGAGCTGGCTAAAGCAACATTTGAACAATATCTACAGCACACAGCAGCTGTAACTCAGAAAGATCAAAGCTCAAGTGTTCAAGCTGAGAGTGTCAAAGTTACAGAGCCTGAAGGTGTGGTTCGTGATGATTCAAGCGAAGCTGATTCAGAGTCCACCGAGACAGAGTCAGAACTGGATCCTTCAACACTTGGAAGAGGCAAGGCTCAGTTGAAAAAGAAGCCAACAAAGAAGCAGAAAGCATCTGATGAAGAGGATTATACCTATGTGCCACATTAAAAGGCAAAGAAGCTAAGAGCAAAACAAAAAGCAGTTCAATCAGGAGTGATTCCTAGGAGTGTACGCGCCAGGAAAACTGGTGCTACATTGCCAAAAGATAAAGATGGAAAAAGTGAAAAGCATGTTGCAACTTCAAAGGTTCAAGAAGCTGAAAAGGCTCAAAGTGTTGAAACTCCAAAAGCTCCAGAGGTTCAATCACAAAGTGTTCCTGAGGTTGAAGTACAAAAGAAAATAGTTGGTGATGATTATGTTGAAATCACGGGGTATAAAGCAGCTATACCACCACCACCACCTCCACCACAAGATCAACCGAATCCAGATATTCCTGAATTCTCTCAACAAAAGAATACAACTTTTGATAATCTATTTGGAGAGCTTCCTCATGCAACTAGGGTATATAGAGAAGATATTCCAGATGAGGATTATGATATGTTCAACAATGAAGCTGTGAAAGAATTGACGAAGAAAGTTGGTGAACTTGAAAAAGAAAAAGGCAAAGCTGTTGCTGAGCGAGATGTGCTGAAGAAGTAGGTTGAGGAGTTAACAAAAGTTAACGAAGAAATCAAGATTTTCATGATCAATCAACAAGAAAAGTTAAAGAAAGTGAAAGATAGCAATCATGACAACTCACAACTGTTTGAGATTCTTTCGGAAGAAAATGTTGAGATGTGTTAGAAGATGAAGAATCTGCAAGATGTTAATCAAACTTTAAATCAACTTTTGAGCGAAATCAATGAAGCTGTTAAATGAAATGAAAGCGATGAAGTTGGAGATGGAAGCTATGAAGGCTGACAAAGTGATGAAGGAGAGTTATACTCTGTTATAGAAAGTCATCTAAACATTGATGTTCATGTTGCTTTCAACAATATTGAGGTTAATCGCAGAATTGATAGAGAAAGAGAGTTGGCTCAAGAAGCAACTCAAAGAAGAAAAGGATTGGTAGTTGATGCTGAAGAAACTCTTGGGTCTTCAAGTCAACCTGAAGCTGGTGGTTCTTCAAGCCAAGTTGATGTAGAGATGGTTGATGCAGAAGCAGATCCTAAGGGATTCGTGCTTGTTGGTAAGGCTTCTACTCTTTCTTATGATTTCAATGATATTATTCGCCATGTATTAGTTGAACAACGGAGGAGAAATGTGAAAGAGCATGAGGTGTTGTTGTTAAAGTGGAAAGAAGACGAAGAAGAAGAAGAGGTAGAGAATGTGAATGAAGGGTTGCTAGAAGATCTTGATGCGATAGACAACTATGATCCTTCCTGGGATGAATTTATTGATAAGAAAGTTGATGATGAAGATCAGGGTTCGTCAGGGTTGCTGATTGTTAATCATAATGTTCAACAAAGGATTGAAGACTTCATGAATGATGAAATAAACGAATAGGAATTTGATAATCAAAAGGGTTCTTCTTCATCTGGGAAACAGCACGTCGACCAGGTATTCCTCACAAACCCAACTGTCATTTATTTACATGCTCAAAATGAGGGGGAGCTAGAGATACCAAGGTCTAGGGCGGAGATGTTAGAAGAGCTGGGCTTGGATGATGGGAAATTCAAGTTTGACATTGAAAACGAAATTCCTGCATCACCGGAAAAAGAATATGAATTTGTTTATGCCCAAGAAGCTGATAAGTATGATCAGGTGATTGTTGAAGAAGCCTCTGACTCATCTGATGAGGAAACAGATTTTCACTACTCCTGTGTTGATGAAACGTTTCCATCATTCGTTCAAATGTTCAAAGATCAAAACAAAGATGAGATCAGGAGAAAGATTGTTCAGAAGATTTCAACTGAAGGTGTGCAAAGACCATTCCTCAAGAGAATCTTGGTGAAAAGATAAAGAAATGGTTTAAGGTGATGTTGATGCGTGTGAAGTGTGTATATAAGTTTAAGTATATTTTAAGACCTTTTACACTTTCTTTAGCCAAGTTTTAAATGTATAAAACACAATATTTACTAACACTAAACACACATATGGGCAAGTGCACCCATCATGAGCGTAGTATAGTGTTGGTAAGATACCGAGGTCATCCAAGGACACTAGAGCTTTTAGTACCGGTTTATCCTCAACGTCTAATCAAATCAAAAGTTAGAAAAAAGGTTTTAAACTAAGAAAATAAAAACTAACTAAAATGCTGAAAAATAAAAATAAAAGTAAAACAGATAGACAAGATGAATCACTTGGCTCCGACTCGTGTTTAGTGTAACCATTGATTATTTCCGCACTTTTGCACTATATTAAGAGATTATCTTAGTTATTGTAGTAGGCCCCTCTTTTGGAGGTGACGTTACCCTCAACCCAGTAGTTTGAGTCAGCAGGGATACAATCCTAAAGGGTTGGATTATTGAAAGATAATTAATTAAGTTATTAATGCATATTGTGGTTGGCCCCTCTTTTGAAGGCGACGTTACCCTCGGCTAAGTAGTCTTAGTCAGCATGGATACAGTCCTAAGTAGCCGGGTTAAACTTTTAATAGTAGTTTAACTTATGAGGGGATCAAAGAGTTTGGACCCCCGCCATCCAATACCGTTAAGTATTGAAGGAGGTCCTACTAAATTTGACCCAGGTCCTTTGCAGGATCTATACACTGAACAATGGCAAGACTCTTACCAAACCGTTCCCTTAACCCCCGCCCAGGTAGCCAACATACCTCCATATAGACCGTGGAGATATGAATGGTGAAAATCTTTTATTTTATATAGACGGTAAAATAATGCCAAGACACCACGGACAAACGATAAGGAAGAATCACCTTCAACATAAGAAACTAGTTATTAAATTCATTAATACATAACCAATTAAAAAGTGCAAAAAAATTAAAAATAAAAAGTATTACACTAGACACTTTGTCTTCACCAAGTGATGTAAGAGACTTAGGAAAACATGGCCTTGATTGTCAAGAACTCTTACGATCAATCTTGGATCCCGAGACGACTCACACACTCTATGATGGACAATGGATGATGGTGGTGGATGATGGTGTTATGGTGGTGGTGGGTGGTGGGTGAAGTGTGAGAGAGGTGGTGTGCCAAGGGATGGTTTGAGCTTAAGCCAAGCACTCCTATTTATAAGCTGAACAGAAGCTCGGGCACGGCCCCGTGTCCACATCCTTCTCTGTCTTTATTAATTGCTCTTGTCTTTATTAGTTGACCACGGCCTCGTGTCCGCTGGGCACGACCCCGTGTGCAGAAGCATATCTGTACTATCAAGATTTGTCTGGATTCTGCGAATCTTATAGTTGACCACGACCCCGTGTCCGCTGAGCACGGCCCCGTGGTGGGCGATGGAAGCTTCTACAACTTTGTCTTTTATGCTGACACTTTGGCACGCCCCCGTGCTCATTGAGCACGGGGCGTGTTCAGCCTTCTGTTCTCTTGTTTTGCTTGGGAAGATGCTTTCGGGGAGGTCGGGCATGCCACATTTGTTCCTTTTCTTGTATTTATGTTAGATTTAGCTAACTTTTTGCTTCTTTTGTTAATTTGAGCTCATTTAAACCTGAAAATACAAAAGGAAGACAAAAACACACTTTTTTCCAACATTAGTACTAAAAAGGGTTAGTTTTATGTCACAATTGATGTAATTTATATGTTGCATTTTGCACACATTAAATACCCCCACACCTGAATCTTTGCTTGTCCTCAAGCAAAACTCTTTATAATATGGCTTTACACTCCCCAATTGAATTGGTAGAAAAGAAGGTTTTTGGGCTTGTCATAGAGTGTCGGGATTTCCAAGATTCTTTATTACGTTTTATTTTTATTTATTTACAATCCTATTCATCATGATTTATTTAAAACTTTTCATAAGATAAATTTTTTATTAGTGCATAACATGCCTCTTTAAAATTCTATTTATATACAAGTTCACATATCTCACGGGGGATCACTCAACACTCGGCCGAAGATGTATTTTAGTGAATCACTCGAGAGCGGCATGGAACTTACTCCTACCATAGGCTTGCCAAGCAATCAATCCTCCTCCTTTTTAACTATATACCTTTGTAAATATCAAGAGGGCTTTTTTTTGGGTGAAGGGTTAGGCTTGGGTTAAAGGTAGGTGGTTGGGTTAGTGGTTAGTAGAAAAGGGTGAAAAAGCGTCGGTTTTCGAAAGACTTTTTATTTTTGCAATTTTTTATTTTGATGAAGCTATTATTCAAACAAAGTTATTTTTGATGAACTTGTTTGTTTATTTCTTTTGCTTCATAATTTTTTTTTTCAAAGTCAAACGAAAAACCGAGCTTGTTACTAAAACAAAGGGTTAAAAATAAAAAGGTTTTGGTGGGTGAAAGGGTGTTTGGTTTGGGTTAGGAAATGAAAAGGTTTAGGCTCAAAGGGGTTAACTAGGGGGATTTTGGGTAGGTGGTAAAAAAAAGAAAAATAATGGTGTAGAAATAATAGTCCTAATGCCTCTATCATTTACTTACTCGGGTTTAAGTTGGTAAGGACTGGGAATGTATCGTCGTGGCAAGTTCTAGAGTTGTAAGAACCAAGCGGCTATTCACACAAGAAACGAAAAATGAGCATTTAATTTAAAGATATGTATTTGTATGCTCAATAAAGGCTCAAAACTCACTTTTGTGGGAATGGGTTTTTATGTGATCAAGTATATATAATTAAATTTTAACTAAGCTTGTCATGCCTTTTCATAATTTTCTTATGTTGGTTCTTTTTATCACGACGCTATCGGTTGTAAATTTGTAAAAATATAACCTTTTTAGAATTTTGAAATTCCCAAATTAAACCTAGACAAGTAAAAAAATGAAAAAATTTGAAAAATTTGGGGTGATTAGCGGTTCCAATAGAGTTTTGTGTAAGGCTTGTTATTAGGACTTGCAAGATTCAAGGTTTTAGCATCCCCCCCCCCCACACTTAAATTACACATTGTCCTCAATGTGTCCAAAAAATAATTTTTTAGGTTGATTAAATGTGTAAAAGATGTGAAAAAGCAAAAATTTGTGTTACTGGACGCCTGGACACGGCCCCCTGTTGTCCGGGCACGGCCCCGTGTTCAAGTGCCAGTAACAAAATTGAAAAAGAGAAACAGAAGCCTGGACACGGGGGCGTGTTGGGTGAACACGGCCCGTGACCAGGTTACCTGAACTGGGCATTTTCTGCAGACTGTGCAGCACGGGGCCGTGTTGGGTGGACACGGCCCGTGCTGAACTTACTGTAATGAAGAAAGTTCGTCGGATGGCCCTGTTTTCCTGCATGGGGTGCTAGTCCAAGTTTCCCTTGTATCCTTTGCCATCCCAAGTGTGTTCTATTCCGGAAAATTAAAACTAACTAGAAAACATAACAATTAATCTAAACTAAATTAAGGATAGTTCCGTGGAATGCCTCCGTGGTGCGCCACGTTTATAAGGGTCCCTGGCTAGACCCAAAGCCTGGTCATATGTTACTCAAGTGGGATGTTTTGCATCCCATGTTACACCGTCGGAGAGCGTCATCCAAGCTTGAGTCTATGACCTTCATGTAGTTGACCGGGTCTTCATCTTCTACTGTCTTTCCAACTCCAAACTTCACTTCCTCGTCCCCTAACTTCAATGTTAGTGTTCCGTCATTCATATCCACCACTGCCTGGGCGGTGGCTAGGAATGGCCTCCCGAGAATGAGGGGGACATCGGTGTCTTCTTCCATGTCTAGTAAGACAAAGTCGGCCGGGAAGACAAAATTGGTGACTTTGACCAATAGATTTTCAGCGACACCTTGTGGAAATTTGACGGATCTGTCGGCTAGTTGTATGCTCATCTTTGTAGGGCTTGTTTTTCCTAAGCCAAGTCGGTTGAACATTGATGTGGGCATGAGGTTAATGCTAGCCCCAAGATCAGCTAGTGCATTACGAATGGGGGATTCCCCAATCGAGCACGGAATCGTGAAGCTTCCAGGATCAATTTTCTTTTGTGGGAGTTTGTTGAGTACTAAGGCGGAGCATTCTTCGCCTAAGTTAACTAATTGCAATGATTCAATTTTCCTTTTGTGAGTGAGGAAGTCCCTCATAAATTTTGCATATTTAGGCATTTGGGTTAGGACCTCAATAAAAGGAATATTAACATGCAATTGTTTTAGTAAATTTTCGAACTTTGCGAATTGCTCATCGGTCTTTTGACGAATTAACCGTCCGGGTATGGAACCAGAGGAGTCTTGGTGGGCTCTTGATTTGGTGGAGAAGCCTTTTCTGGTTGGGGCGCGGGTGGAGTCGTGGTTTGGCTTCTTTCAGTTGGTGGTAATGGAGCCTCCTCGGGACCCACGGTTCGGTTTCTTAATGTGATGAGATGTACTTGTGCGTTTGGGTTGGTTTCGGTATTGCTAGGTAGCGCGCCTTGTGTTCTCTTGGAGAAATTTTGAGCTATTTGATTTAATTGTTTTTCAATGTTTTGAATGCTAGCTTGTTGATTTCTAAAATTCAATTCCATTTGCTGAAACCGATCCGAGTTTTTCTTTTCGGTGTCGGAGATGAGGCGAGATACAGTATCTTCAAGCCTTTCTCGTCCACCTTGTTGTTGAGAGAAGTTGTGTGGTTGTTGAAAGTTAGTTCTTTCGTTTTGTTGGTTACTACTATTGCCGGGATCTCTCCAACTAAGGTTAGGGTGGTTACGCCATCCTTGGTTGTAGGTACCCGTTGGTGGACCCGACGGCCTAGGTCTATTATCAATGTAGTTTACCGTTTCTGTTTGATCATCTACTTCTTTAATACAACTCCAATTTTCATGTGGTCCACCACACCCCTCACAAGCCATAACCGAGACCGTTTTTGCCATTTCTAACTTTTTGATTTTTGAAGAAAGGGCCTCGATTTGGGCTTGTAATGAAGTGCTTTCATCAACCTTATGGGCGCCCGAGGCAATAGATTTATTACCTCGGGGAGTGTGCCACTGAAAATTGGTTTGAGCAATTTCCTCAATTTGATTGTATATTTCATTTGGGCGATGATTACCTAGAAGTCCCCCGGAGCTAGAATCAAGTGTTTGTCTTGTGTGTGGCAACAACCCATTGTAGAAAGTGGATACTTGTTGCCATACCGCAAGACCGTGATGAGGACACTTTCTTAGTAGCTCCTTGAACCTTTCCCAATTTTCATATAAGGATTCCCCATCCTCTTGTGAATATGTGTTAATTTCAGTAATTAATTTAGCCGTTTTAGCAGGAGGGAAATACTTATATAGAAACTTTTGGGCTAGTTCATCCCAGGTGTTTACCAAGCCAACTGGGAGGGTGTTGAGCCAAGCCTTAGCTCGGTCTTTTAGTGAAAATGGAAACATTCGAAGGCGGATGGCGTCGTTTGATGCTCCATTGATCCGAAAGGTATCACATATTTCTAAGAAATTAGTAATATGTAGATGGGGATCCTCGTCCGCAAGCCCATGAAAGGTTGCGGAGTTTTGAAGCATTTGTATCAAATGCGGTCGAAGTTTGAAGTTATTGGCTTCAACATTTAGTGCATTGATAGCGGCGCCGAGATTACCTACAGTGGGCCGTAGGTAATCCATGAGGGTACATTGGTCCGCCATTGGAGGTGGGTCCCTCGAAACTTTCTCTTGGTTTTTAGCTTTAAGTCTTTTTCTGAGAAAGCGTTCGGGTTCTTCTAGAGGTTCTTTTATGTCTCTACTAGAACTGGAGCTCATGCACTACGTAGGAAGTCCAAATGTGGCGTCTGGGTTCCAAGTCCTGCAATAAAAACAGAAAAGAATGTTGGTCAGAAGGTTCACCACGGCCCCGTGTTCAGTGAACACGGCCCGTGGTTGGAGATACAGTGATTGTTTTCCGGATCCCTGTTACTGGGAGTTAGACACGGCCCCGTGTTGCACCGACACGGCCCCGTGCTCAACCCTCTGTAACTCGGAAAATAAAAACTGCCAGTAACAACGCTGGGCACGGCCCGTGTTCGACCAGGCACGGCCCGTGCTGAGCTCTGCAGAAAAAAAAATAGAAAAATAAGAAAAAACGATTAGGCCGTTGATTCCTAACTTTCTTAAAATCCTTGTGTCCCCGGCAACGGCGCCAAAAACTTGATGCGTGTGAAGTGTGTATATAAGTTTAAGTATATTTTAAGCCCTTTTACACTTTCTTTAGCCAGGTTTTAAATTTATAAGACACGATATTTACTAACACTAAACACACATATGGGCAAGTGCACCCATCGTGAGCGTAGTATAGTGTTGGTAAGATACCGAGGTCGTCCAAGGACACAAGAGCTTTTAATACCGGTTTATCCTCAACGTCTAATAAAATCAAAAGTTAGAAAAAAGGTTTTTAACTAAGAAAATAAAAACTAACTAAAATGCTGAAAAATAAAAATAAAAGTAAAATAGATAGACAAGATGAATCACTTGGCTCCGACTCGTGTTTAGTGTAACCTTTGATTATTTCCGCACTTTTGCACTATATTAAGAGATTATCTTAGTTATTGTAGTAAGCTCCTCTTTTGGAGGTGACGTTACCCTCAACCCAGTAGTTTGAGTCAGCAGGGATACAATCCTAAAGGGTTGGATTATTGAAAGATAATTAATTAAGTTATTAATGCATATTGTGGTAGGCCCCTCTTTTGAAGGCGACGTTACCCTCGGCTAAGTAGTCTGAGTCAGCAGGGATATAGTCCTAAGTAGCCGGGTTAAAGTTTTAATAGTAGTTTAACTTATGAGGGGATCAAAGAGTTTGAACCCCCGCCATCCAATACCGTTAAGTATTGAAGGAGGTCCTACTAAATTTGACCCAGGTCCTTTGCAGGATCTATACACTGAACAACGGCAAGACTCTTACCAAATCGTTCCCTTAAACCCCGACCAGGTAGCCAACATACCTCCATATAGACCGTGGATATATGAATGGTGAAAATCTTTTATTTTATATAGACAGTAAAATAATGCCAAGACACCACGGACAAACGATAAGGAAGAATCACCTTCAACATAAGAAACTAGTTATTAAAGTCATTAATACATAACCAATTAAAAAGTGCGAAAAGATTAAAAATAAAAAGTATTACACTAGACAATTTGTCTTCACCAAGTGATGTAAGAGACTTAGGCAAACATGGCCTTGATTGTCAAGAACTCTTACGATCAATCTTGGATCCCGAGACGACTCACACACTCTATGATGGACAATGGATGATGGTGGTGGATGATGGTGTTATGGTGGTGGTGGGTGGTGGGTGAAGTGTGAGAGAGGTGGTGTGCTAAGGGATGGTTTGAGCTTAAGCCAAGCACTCCTATTTATAGGCTGAACAGAAGCTCGGGCACGACCCCGTGTCCAGTGGGCACGACCCCGTGTCCACATCCTTCTCTGTCTTCATTAATTGCTCTTGTATTTATTAGTTGACCACGACCCCGTGTCCACTGGGCACGACCCCGTGTGCAGAAGCATAGCTGTACTATCAAGATTTGCCTGGATTCTGCGAATCTTATAGGTTACCACGACCCCGTGTCCTCTGAGCACGGCCCCGTGGTGGGTGATGGAAGCTTCTACAACTTTGTCTTTTATGCTGACACTTGGGCATGCCCCCGTGCGCATTGAGCACGGGGCGTATTCAGCCTTCTGTTCTCTTGTTTTGCTTGGGAAGATGCTTTCGGGGAGGTCGGGCATGCCACGTTTATTCATTTTCTTGTATTTATGTTAGATTTAGCTGCCTTTTTGCTTCTTTTGTTAATTTGAGCTCATTTAATCCTGAAAATACAAAAGGAAGACAAAAACACACTTTTTCCAACATTAGTACTAAAAAAGGGTTAGTTTTATGCCACAATTGACGTAATTTATATGTTGCATTTTGCACACATCAGATGCCAAAGGAAAGAAAGTATATAAGGCTACTTCAGTATTTCACGCACAATAAAGATATTTTGTGGGGAGATATTCTTTCATGGGGTTATCTAGAAGACCTACAAGTGTATGCCATTCGACGGGAGCTGGGGGTACAGTATTTTGAGATCTGTCAGACATAAAGACCCTCCCGTGGTGGGATGTAGATGAGTTGGTTCTGATAAAGAACATCAAGCAGTTCTATTATGGTTTGGAAGTAAAGCAACACGATCAATATATGTGGGAATATGTGAAGCAGCAGGCTAAGGATGGATATCCTGATTGGAAACCGCAATGTCCAAAGCAGATTGTGACTATACTGGAAAACGGAGAGAAAGATGTAACTTTGGATGTTAAGCCTCCACGGTGTTTAAAGAACATGCCTCTTCGTGCTATGGAACAAGATTTCCATGAAGAATTTCAAGGTTGGTTATACAATCCTAGCACAGCGGAAGTGGTAATTTCTTTGTTTTATAAGTCTAAAGGGGAATCAAGGAGAATCTGCATACTAGACCCGATGTAGCTAGTTAATTGTTCAAAGAAAGACATTGATTGCTTGTTTTACAACAAGATAGTATACGAGAAGCGAGACAAAGAACAAGCAATGCAATACTAAAAGATCGTGGATATGTGCTTTGCTCAAGACATCAACTCCGGCAGGTATTGGAAGTCTAATTGGAGAGACTTGGAGATTGATGAATTTCTGAAAAAGTACAAGAGAGAACAAAGATTCAAAGCTATATTTGATAAAGCAGCAAAGCATGGATAGTATAAGCTGATGAGACCGCCGCCAACGGATCAAACGCCAATCGAAAAAGAAGAAAATAAGATTCCCAAGTGGGACAGAAAGCGTGATGGTGATCCGGTATACAGGAAATGGTGGATTGAAGAGGGAAGGCTTCTGATACGTAGAATGTTAGAAGAAAAAGCCGAGAAGAGGAGACAGAGGGCAAAGGAAGGAAGGCGTAATAGGAAGGAATGAAGACTATGCTGGAAGGAACTAAAGCTACATCCGAGGGGGAGTCTGTTAGTTCATGTGTCTGTAGCTTCCGTCAACATTGAGTCGTATTTTGTCTGTTTATGTCTTTTGTGAAAATTTATGTATATGTATGTATGTGTGTAGAACGACAGATCAGGGAATGGCTTTTAACGATGTCCGATGGATGGCATGTGCCACCCGATCGGATGGCCACCCGATCGGATTGCCATCCGACCGGACAGCATGCCACTCGACCGGACAGCATCTATCTCATCCCTGATTCTGCCTATAAATACCCAACTTGGGTTAGTGTTAGTAACTTTTGGAACTGGAGAAACTCTGTCAAGTCTGACTCTCTACTGGCACTTGTGTACTTTCATATCATCTTAATAGAAAGTTCAGACGGTGTTAAACGTTGAATACTCTGTCATGTTTCTGTGACTTGATCCATGGATTCTGCACATTGATCGAGGTCGATTCATCCACGTTCATGAAGAACAGATCCTGACACAAAGGCCTAACAAATATGCTAAAGTCGCAATATTATAGAACCATGAAACTTTGTTGGTTCTACTCCATTCATTAAAGTGAATGTGATTGTATAACTATCGTTGAAAATGTTGTGAGAAACTTGTAACGAGGTCGAACTGTCAGAAAATTTAAGATAGCCAAGTTAATAGTAAGACCGACTATTAACATTGTAATGATAGGCATAATGAGAGCGACCAGTAGAAGTGGCACTATAAGGGAGTGATAATATGCGAATAACATGTGGAATAATGATAGTGATATAACATGATAGTTTCAAATGATTTCTCTCTCGTGTCTTACTTTTGTATTACATACGTGCAAGTAATACATCTACGATCATAAAGTAGACGTTTATCGATCATGATATTTGATTGGCATGACCGGTTAGACCACGTCGAGTCAATGATGATGTGAAACACAATGAAGAACTGGAAGATTCTTCCTGACAATTAAAGATATCCTTGCTCTCAAGAAGAAATTAATTATTTACCAACCAAGATAGGGTGTGAATCTCTAAATATTTTGGAATAAAGAAAGGACACGTACATCCAAATATGATACCATTTAGTGTTTTAAATCGATGCATCGTCTAAATGGTTATCAAATCCACAACCTGAAGTTTGTGCGTTTGTGGCTTATCTAATGTGATAGCAAGCATATTAATCTGGATTAGTATATCTATTTGGTAATAATGAATTTGATCCCAACTTATTAACGATCATTGGAATAAGTGTTACTGTTGAGATGATCACTAAACGACTACTATTGATTACAAAGCCAATGATCATGAGAGGAGCAAAAATTCATTTAGGTACATGTAATTTTACATATAGTACCATTAATTCACATCAAGCCAATAAGTTATAGTTCTCCCCAAACAGTTGGTTTTGGTCAGGAACCAAAGATGTCTCATCAAAGATTTTGGTTGTGCGACATATATTGAAACTCATCCACCACACCGCACAAAGATGAGACTTTTAAAAGGGTTGAGAATATATGTTGGGTAAAAAATAATTGTCTATGATTAAATAGTTAAAGCCATTGGTGAAAGATTTGCTTACAGCTCATTGGTTTTCACTTTAGTGAATGAATGTTCCCAACATTAGGGGGAGATAACACGCAGTTGGAAAGTGGAAAATGGAATGAATTATCATGTTATCTTGATCCTCAGACTATAAACAGTGAACCAAAAGTTCAAAGGACAATTCATTTACCAATATTAAAGAACAAATTACCAGACAAATTCACTGACCTAAATAGAGTGACTAAGTAAGTCACATAATCAATTGCTTATGCTCCAGTCATATTTGTGTCCCAAGAGGACAACCACATATTTTCTAATGAGTCTATTGCACGCCTGAAGCGTGGTAGACTAGTCGATTCCAGTAATACAATTCCTTGAAAATTGGAGCAAGTAATTAAGATGGTCAAGTCGAGGTTATAGTAATAAAATCTTTTGGTATGACAGTAGACATGATGGTTCAAGAAGAACCACAGGTACCTGGAAATAAAGAGATCTCGATAAGCTGTATCATGTCTAAGATGTGACCACCTTGGTTTTCACACATGTTCTGTTTTGACTTGCATCGTAACAATTACCGTATTTGGAATGGAACTCATTTGATCCTACTTGCCTTGTGCTTATACCGACAAACACGTGAAACAATTGCAAATTTGTTGAGTTTTATACTATTAAACAAGGCCACATAAACTATAAGGGCCTATTTTGGCAATATGTGAAACTACTAGTTGAGGGACCTATTTGTCATTCCTTGAAACTTGCTTTAAAACTTTGATTTTAAAGTCCGAGGGCTAAAACCGTCACTATTCGAAAGTACAAATTTCGAGTATTAAAAATGTCATTTTTAGATTTTATAAGTTAAAGGGTTAAAAGTGCAATTTTTGAAAACTATAGGTTCAGGGTCCTTTCTGCCATTTTTAAAACTCATTTTATATAAGAAATAAATAAATAATTTTTGAAATAAAAGTCCAGGGACTAATCAGTCATTTTCTGAAACTAGAACTCCAGGGACCGAAACTGTCATTATTAAAACTATTTTAACCAAATAACCTAACCAGGTTAAATTTCTTATAAAGGATCCTTATTTAAAACTTAACTCAGTTAATATATTTAACCGACTATTACAGGGATTGTTTGTGTCATTATTCTAAAGTTCAGGGACTATTTCTGTATATATATAACCACAGGGACCAAAGTGTAAATATCCCAAAAATCGATTAAAAAGGGGGAAACCCCTTCGGATCGGCTGTGTGTGGGATTCGAACTCGTGATCTTGCGTTTGAAACCGTAACGTCTTAACCAATTTATCCTCCTGTACAGGAGCTGAAAGATACAGGATTTAATTCCTTTTATACACAATTTAAGATTTTCAAAATTATAAATAAATTAATTAATTCAGTAAACAAAAAAAAAGGTTTTAATCCATTCAAACCGGTCACAAGGGGGACTCGAACCCACGCCCCTCCGCACTCAAACACGCGCAACAACCAGCTGGTCTACCAGCCAACATGTGTTATAATCTAAACCGTATTATATATATATAAATATTGAAATAGATCTGAAATTTATATACAGCGCAGCAGGTTACGGATTTCGGTTGTAAAGTAAATTTAAAAAAAAAATCAAACCGAATAAATCCACTGATTCCTGTCGATTTTGTGTTGAATTGAGGTATTATTAAAGTCCCTTCAATCCCCACGATCATTCTACACCATTCACATTTCACAAACACTTCGAAATTACGTCTGTTCGCCGTCTGCAACTCTCGCCGGAGTTCATACTCGCCGGAATTTAGTCGTCCCGTCGTTTCACACGATACCGGTTCGTTTTTATCCGTTCAATTAGTTTCTTTATGCTTATACAATGTTTCCCCAAAGTTAATTTAAACATAAACCAGTTTTGATCGTGTATTGCGATAGTGGACTTTTCTGTTGACTCCAATTGGGGAAGATGACCAAATCGAGTTTCAATATTTGTTTTATCAAAACTAAGATTTAAACAAAACCATCAGGTCCAGCCCAGTGGTTGTGTGTGTTGTTTGTTTCTAAATTGACCCGGGTTCGAACCCGGGAACATACAAACCTTTTTAATTTTATTATTTTAAACATTTTTAACATTTCAGTAATTTTGGTTACCTTATTATACATTGTTACTTTTATTAAAAATATAAAATCTGTCAAATTATTTATAAAACTAATTTTTACAATATTAAAACAGTTTATTACTAAATAATTCCTAATAAATTGATTTTTAGGAATTAAAATCTGAAATTTTCAGATTAATTATTTTAAATACTGATCCTTACAAAAATAATGTTGTTACTCACATTTTATATAAATTTGATATTTATATAAATAAATCAGTATTTATACTTATTTATATAGTTTAATTTAATGTAATTAAATTATATAACTATATAACTTTGATCCAAAATTATTCTTATGACAAAAGATGCATTATTCTGAGTTTATATAAATTTAGAATCTGAATTTTTATTATGTTTAATTATTAAGATAATTAAACTTATATAAACTTATTTATTGTTATCGTAATCATTTTAATTCATTTTATTTATTTAAAATGATTCCATGGCCATAATAATTATTTTAAATCAGTAATATCCAAGTTCAAATAATTAAAGATGTTATTTTAATTATTCTAATTTAAATTAATTATTTTTGATAATTAGTTATATAATTATCACATTATTTCTCGTAAACAAAACACTACCGAATCCCATAGATTTAAGATCTCCGCTCATTCAATTAAACATTATTGTTGATACATATTCCATATTATTGCATGTTCAATCAATTAGAGTGACGTGGAATTTTATTTCCCAAGAACTCTTACATTAGCATACTTATTTGGACTTACTCGAAATCAAGGTGAGTTCATGTTCCCCCTTTTCTCTTAACTGTTTTCAGTTTTATACTTCAGGGGTGGAATACATTTTACAACTATTACAAACATTATTATACATGGTATGGTTAGCTTAAGGAGGGTTTTACTACTAGACTGTGAAAGGTGGGCACAACACTTAAGGCCATTAATCCTCGTCATAGGACCGAGGGACATTAGTGATAGATCTATTTGGGTGTAGCAAGCCCACACCCATGAGGCCGGGGCGGCCCATAGAGGTGACTATGTCTTCCAGCCGGAAGCCCGGTACAAATATGCTAGGTTTGAGTTTTCCTGCACCTTTTCATACATATCAATGGCCTTGTAAACCATTGGTGATCTCTTTATTTCCTTATTGCTACATACCAGGGACTTTCATACACCGTTTATAAAGGATTATACATACATCGTTACAAAGGGACATTTATATACACAAGACATATTTTAAAGGCTTATACACACAGACTTACACATGAACTCGCTCAACTTTTTGTTGATTTTTCAAACTACATGTATTTCAGGGAACTAGCAGGATCTGGCAGGGTATGCATGTGTCTAGCTGCGTTGATTAATAAATGTCATCCAGAATTGTGAAATTTAAGAGGTGTAACCTATTCCTGGACGGGTTACATGTCTCTAAACCCCGTCTTATCTAAAGTCTTTTGTGTGTCTTATGAACACGTTTTAAATAATTTATGATTTGTAACTTATTTTAAGTGTCGATGTTTTAAACAATGATATTGTGGTATTTTCTCACTTTAATTAATGGATGTACATCTCGTATTTTTATCATATAGCATTGTTGTGATTGTTGCTATGGTATTAAGAAGTCACACCAAATAAACCCACGCTTCCGCAAAAGCCAGGGTGTGACAGCTTGGTATCAGAGCCTCGTCATAGCGAACTAGGATTCTTTCTCGAGTCTAGACTATGATCATTAAGGCTCTCGCGAAAACATTTTTACATTGCATACACAAGTTTTCAGATCCAAAGTACAAACGTTTCTCTTAAAAACATGTGTTTTTCGTGTCAGACATGTAGTAACTGGAAGGTTTAAGTATCAGTAGTTGAGAACTCCTGTCTAGGCTGGCATTCGTACAAATCCAAATAAAAGGACCCGTTGCCTACCTGGGGACTATCAATGAGAGTACCGATACCTATTAGGCCAAAGCATGTCAAAAAGTTTAGTTTTTGAATCAGTCTTTATTTAACCATTTTTACAAGTTTTTAACATACCGCTTCCTACACATCAAGTTTTAGAGACTGAGGTAGTTCAGTTTTAGAGACTGAGGGAGTTCAGTCTTAGAGACTGAGGGGGTTCAATCTTAGAGATTGGGAAGGTTTGGTCTTAGAGGCCAGGGAGTTCAGTCTTAGAGACTGAGGGGTTCAATCTTAGAGATTGGGAAGGTTTAGTCTTAGAGGCCAGGGAGTTAGTTTGAGAAACTAGGGAGTTCAGTCTAAGAGACTGGGTGGAATAGTCTGGGGAAGACTAGGATGATTACTTGCTTACATTGATTTTGACTTACATGCGTTGTTGGATTATTTTGTGTTATGACATGGGATGTTAGGAGTTATTGTGTTATTACATAAGCATATTACTTACTCACTGTACTTACTATGACCGGACCAATATGACCCTCTTTTAGAAGATGCCTCCACAACGAGACACACGTTTATCTACCACTGAGGCAGAATTACAGGAACGCATTTCAAAGGCAATAGCAGATCATGAGGCCTCGCGCGCCGAAACAAGCTCAAATAACAACACCCTATCCAATGGCTGTACCTACGTTGTACTATTATCAATTTTATACGATACAATTCCCTCTTTTTCAAAGTTCAAAATTTTCTCGAGAACATACATTTTCAAATTCAAATTTTCAAACTAGCTGCAGAACGTAGCATGGAAGCCCTAACCGATCACATGGTGTAATCCGGAATCTCCTTATCTATATAAGAAACTCACTACTCGAGCTAATCTACACAAGAACTACAATTTCTGATATAATTCAATACCCCATACCCAAACTTTTCTTAGTTCAACAAAACCCCATATACCAATGACAAATCTCCCAGCAGCATATGCTGAATCTTCAAATGCAGCAAAAATTCATCCTTTCCTTCAGTTTACTAATTTACACAATCGAGAGAGGTATCAAAAACTCAAGTCTCATGAAGTTCTTACTATTAGCGGTATTGATTGGTAACGAATGGGAACGATTGATTCCAGTGGTTTACTGGCAAGATTACTACTACCTAATACGCCTTGGCACCGTTTCTTCGACATCCTAGAACCATCATACGATGAACTGGTGTATGAGTTCTTGTCCACTTTCTATTACAAATATAATAAAAATCTTACCAATGAATCCATTCATTTTCAACTTTGTGGGCAACCTCATACTATCTCATTAACAGAATTTGCAATTCATCTGGGCATATATACAGATGAAGAAGTTAAACAACCCATTTTTACGGAGGCATCAACCTCTTATTCCTCCATGGATATGGTAGGTTATTGGCAATTCCATTCATTAAAAGAATGGTGTGGCCACAATAATGCTACGAACTTCACAGACCCTTGTTATCAATATATGCACCGTGTTTTAGCCAACACTATCATGGGGCGCAAGTATAATCAACAAAGGGTTAAAACAATCGAACTTTTCTATCTATATAGTATTTTTAAGCAAGTTCCTTGTAATATTGCCCACGAGCTTGCTGAATATTTTTCTAATCAACAATCACATCCTCTGAAAAGTCTCATCGGAGGGTCTTACATCACAAAAATAGCAAAATCATTAGGTGTCTTAAGTGATCAGATTATCCAAGGATTATCTCCACCAAAGGCACCTGGGATTGTAAATTTTTGCACCATTAGGCTAACCCCTGTTCATATTGATACACTAACTCAACCATCTCAGTCGGAGGGAACTTCAGTTATCTTAGAAAGTACCTCCCCACAAAATTTACAACAATCATTGTTGCAGTTTCCTCAATCGTCTTTTTATCAATTTGATATGCAACCACCGCTGCCATACATACAAGAACATATTACAACTAACTTATCCCAACCATCAACATCAAACTTCTTACAAAGCTGCTCACCGATAGTTTTCGAGGAGGATCCAACGACGCAAGAAGATTTGTTTGATGAAAGCATGATGATCCAAGATCAATTAGTATCAGAATCATTTTTGCAATCACCGTTACTGTCACACCCCGACCGCGTAAAACAACAAATCGCGGCGGAAACATCGGGGCGTGTTGCAACAGAATTAATGTTTCATAACCATGGATACCAAAGAGTGTTTCGTTTTATTAAACATTGAATAATTACATCGTCTTGAAATCTAAATACACAATTTAAACATAGTCTATCATTGTTATTGAGTCACTAAGGCCTCGTCCAATCCTATGTGAGCATGCATCTTATCAATCGATATCATTCAACAATACCTGAAACATATGTGAAAACGAGGTCAGCAAAGAAATGCTGGCGAGATACATAGGTTTTGTGAAAATAAGATTCATGACTTCTGTTTTTGAAAAATGTTTAGTCATGAACCTTGTAATTTGCTTTGTCTTTGTAAATCATTTGAAAAATAATAAGTTCGGATGATAAGTTTAAATAAGAGAATAATGCATGATTAAATGAATAACCATGTAAAATGAGTTTGTGTAAGATAAGTTGTTTGTAAATCAATGTCTTGTGAAAAGTATGTTACTTGTATAAAATGTTCTATGTCTCAATACTGAAATGATTCAAATAACGCTACGATATGTAATACCATACAAACACTTATATATAGGAAGTACCAGCGGCGTATCCACCATGCTTGTATCATATTACACACGTCTCGTTACTTAATCACTTAATTAAACCAAACCAACAATGTATAATGTCTATGTCAAAACCCTGTCAAAATGTCATGTATAACGAAAATGATATGTATGGCTAGTGGAATGCATCAACTAAACCATATGTGAAACGCACAAAACAAAGTATTGAAGTAAAACTTGGTTTAAATCAATACTATGTTTCGTGGAAATGCATGATCAAATGTAAATCATGTCCAGATGTTTACCCAATCATTACCCATTCGTTCAAATCGTTCTTGTTTTAATCGTTCGAATCGTCCTTGTCTTAATTGTTCAGATCGTCCTTGTTTTAATTGTGAACTACTTTATGGTCAATTCTATAATAACATTCAACCCTTCTTGACGCGTTCCTCGTTCCATCTCGCTCTCGTTCTCGTTCTTAACAAACCCTTACCAAAGGATAAGTTAAAAATTACAGATTCAGTCGCTACCCACAACCCCCACACATAACAACGGGTGCAGTAAATAACGGGATTTGTCAGATCCTATGGTACCATAACCTAATACTGGTCGGCTTGATCATTGCTAATGAATGTCATCGGTCATGTAAACTACAACCAACAAGGTTGTTCACTTTTTGAAATTGTTATTAGTTTTTGAAATCATTGTATTCGTTCTTGAAATCATTGTTAGCGTTCTTGAAATAATTGTTATTGTCCTTGAAACCACATTGTAATTGTTCTTGAAACCATTGTAATTGTTCTTGAAACCATTGATAAAACATTTAGCACATATGAGTCACCCCAAAACAGTTGAAAAACAGTAAAAGAGGGGAATAATGTACTCGCCTGGGAGTGCTTAGGAGTCTTGAACAACTACCAAGTAAGCTAGAGGAGTCCCGGAAATCAAACGGTACCTAATATAGGTAACTACATAATTAACCCGGACCTAAATCGGAAGACTGGGTAGCAGGAGGGTTTGTAAGCCAAATGAGTGTAGGAACTCATATGATATGGTTTAACAAAGCCTACATACTAAATGAAACTTAACCTAAGTATTATCGACCCATCGCGACCCATTAAGGTAACTTATGCTACTTTAACGCGTCGTGCGCGTGAAACGCGTTCGGACCGTCTAACTAGTCCTATGACAAGTGTTATATGCCTAAACATGTTACATAATCAGTTATGTGACAAAAGTTTAGGTTACATATGCATAATTACCAATTATACAAGAAAAGGGTATTCTGGTAATTTACCTAAGGCATATAAACTACCTATCATACAACTACTTAAACGATGTGACCATAGGGTATAACCTCGGAAGGTTATTCCCTACCTACTATGGTCACCTAATGTATTTGGTCGGATCCTAATGATCGACCAAATGGGTCGAGTTCGAAGGTATAGGCGATTTATTAGATCGCCTACCCTACGACCCTAGACAACGTGGTAATCAGTGGGCATAGTCCCAAGGGACTATGACCAACGTGATTACACTCACGTTGCGAAGTTCAAACGAACTTCGCATTGACCATTACTGGTCAACGCTGAAAGTCAAACAAAGTTTGACTTTCTGACTCGAAAAGCAGTAAAATAAGGAAAAGAACGAAAGAATACTTACCCAGGGTCCCCGAATGCTAATCTCGATTCAAGAACTCAGGTATGAAACAATGGTTTCAACTTAGAGCTCTCAAATCAAGATTCTTGTGAGAAAATGCAATGGGGGTGGATGGGTATATATAGTTTTCGGGTAACCGTTGAGATCGTTTCATGGAAAAGAGGGCACGATCAAGGCCGTACATGTGTTGGAATGTTGTGGTGTGTCAAATGGCCACTCACCATAGGGAATTGACATGTGGAAGAGGGATTGGAGGTGCTAAACAGCTGCAACCAGCTGTAAAAACAATGAATCTGGTCTGCAGAGGCTGAGGCGGCCCGCTTCAGCATTAGAAAAATCTAATGCGGGCCGCTTGGGGCTTCTGATCCGAAAATAAGTTTCAAAAATGACAGTTTCAGCCCCTGCACGTGTTTAAGGCCATTCCCGACACTTCTAAGGCCCGTAAAGCCAACTGTAAGGCCCTAAAATGTTGCCTAAACATTGTGGACATGAAACATGCTCAAAAATATGTCGGATGTCAGTTCGTTTGGTCGTACGAACGCGATGTTCGCTTAATTACGACGGAATGCGCATAAGCGTGAAAAACGATCCAAATGACGTGACGAATGGATTTTTCTTATGGCGAACACTAAAATATAATATAGTCATGCTCACATAAATTTTTGGATGTCCGGATGTATTCAGAACGTAAGTTATGCGCGAAAATGCAAACTTGTGCACTTTTTGACACTTTTAGTCCCTGAATGACCCAAAAGTTTATTTTAGCACACCGAACCCCTCAAAGCTTATTTCTAAGTTATGTAAAGGATATTTAAGGTATGTTAAGCCTTTGTCACTATTCCGGAGTGTTTGTTGCGTTAAACTGGTTATATTTACGCATCGGTGCGCGTATAACCTTCCAGAAAGCGATTTAGAGTTTGAAATTGAACAAGAATTGATATGTGCAAATGATACACATACTTTTACAAATCCCAAGTATGAAATATAATATTTCATTGGTTTGGTATTTGTTTGATGGCCGTGAAGGCACAGGTGTTACAGTCTCCCCTACTTTAGGAAATTTCGTCCCGAAATTTATTTAGAGGAAACTTGTGAGAGTTTAAAACATGAAGTTGAAAAGATCGAATAACATTGGTTAGGGTTCTGAACTTCTAGTAACCTTTAATAACATCATGATTGCAATGTAAGAGGGATACTTATATACAAGTATATGAAGCGTCATTGGTGCGTCCACCGTACCTCCATTACATCGTTCTCATTTCGTTATTGTTGTCACTATCGGCTCTTACACATAATAAATCTTACTGGGTTTCTGTGCACTAAATTTCATAATTATGTACGCGTCCATAATCAGACAATTCCTTGCACAGTTCACACAGTCTATTTTATAATGTGTAGGGGAAAACCAAATGAACATTCTTATGATGAGTGTGACTAGACCGCCATAGAGTCCTTTTAATTAAATCAATAAATGATCTAAATAGACTATCAAGGAGTCTGTCCAGCTACATCACTAGATGTCGTTCTTTAACCAAATTGTGAATCAATCTTTTTGACTAGACCACTAAAAGGGTCTCTTATCGAACCAGGGAGTGGTACCATATAACCCAAGGGTCTTAACTACAACGTAGAAGCCCATAAAGATTTAGGTAGTACCTTTTGAATATCCTACTATGAATCCCTCATATGAAGATATGACAGATTCTATGAGGATTTGAAAATCGTAACACACAAAAACATAGAGGAGAACACACAAACACATAACATATAATCGCATAATCGTTCAATTTGTTTAATTGTTTAATTTGTTATCGTTGGACACGGGTATTTAAAGCATACTAGGGATCAAATCCTTAATTGCGGTAATTTGGATTGATCCATATGAATACCCTGCTTGTTGACTACATGACCCAAGAACTGAACTTCTTTAAGCCAAAATTTCCCCTTGGAGGATTTAGCGAAAAGTTTGTTCCTTCTTTAAGGGTTCCAGTGTCAATGAAAGTGTTGATCGTTACCAGCTCGGGATATGAATAGATCAAGATGTCATAAATAACAATGACGAACTGATCCAAATAAGGCTTGCAGACTCTATTTATTAAGTCCTTGAAGATGGCTGGAGTATTTGTCAACCTAAAAGGCATGACTGTAAACTCGTAATGGCCATACTTCGTGCAGAAAACCATTTTGGGAATATCTTCTTCGAGAATACAAAGTTGATGATACCCAAAACGCAAATCGATCTTGGAAAAGCATGAACGCTATGCAGTTGATCGAAGAAATTGTTGATTTAAGGTAGGGGGGATATCGCTTCTTGATGGTAAGCTTACTAGGCTTACGTTAAGCGATATATATTCGAAAAGATCCATTTTTCTTTTCACAAGGAGAACAGGAGTTTCTCCAAGGTGAAAAGTTCGGACGGATGAATCCTTTATCAGACACTCTTGAAGCTGTTTTGATAATTCTTGCATCTCGAACGGTGCAAGACGATAAGATACTTCAGATTTAAAAGAAACAAGTGTTTGAGGTTCTTAGGGAGATCACAAGTGATCATAGAAAAATGACAGAACCACACGAGTAGTTTTGTCTCTGTGTTGACATCATAAGGTTGGATCAAACATTCATACAATTGCATTAGTTAAAAATAAAAACCAGAAATTTTTATTTATATAACAACCGCATTGTTTTTAAATGTTACAAGATAACAACCAGAGGAATCACAAAATACTAAAAGTTCACTCCTTCATCATCGATTGCCTCATTGATGTTAAACACTCGACCGCGTGCTGGATTCACATTGACATTCGCATTCGGGTTTGCGTTAGCATTTGCATTCACCAGTCTTGGGCAGTTGTGGCGGAAGTGACCAATCTCTCCGCAGTTGAAACATGAACCCAGTGGGAATCTCGCAGCATTCCCTTGAATCGGAGCTTGAACCTGAGCAGCCTGATTTTGTCCCAAACGACAAATCTTGGCCAAATGCCCAAGTTTACCACACGTCGTGCATTGCCAGCAAGCTTGTTGTACTGCGTGATGACCGTTGCAGCGTGCACAATAAGGTGCGGTACCGGCATATGCTTTCTTTGCAGGTGGTTGAGCTGGTTGGTTCCGCGGGTTCTGTGCAGTCTGTGCTGTAACAGCAAAATTTTGGGCACCCTTTCGCTTCTTTGATATCTTTGACGTCTCACCTTCCTTACCCTTCTTGTTTTGGCCTTTCTTGCTATCCTCCTTGTCAGCTGACTGTTTCTTGCCCTTGTCACCCTTCCTGTGTAACTTGCTCTTCCGAATCTGCGACTCAGTCAATGTCGCTGATAACTCGATCGCCTGACGGAGTGTGGCAGGGTTACTACCAGTAAGGATGTCTTGTACCGAGTCAGGTAGGCCGTCGATGTACCTTTCGATAGCTATGTCAAGTGGGGTAACCATTGTCGGGCAAAGCAGACTCAGCTCCTCAAACCTATCAGTATACGCCCTGTGCTCACCGCTATCTTGCTTCAATTCATCAAATTCCTTCTCCAAAGCTCGCTGCTCATGACGAGGACAGAATTCCTTCATCATAAGAGCCCTAAGTTCAGCCCATGTCTGTGCGAGAGCAACTTCCGCACCTCGGTCTCTCATTACCCCATTCCACCATGTAAGAGCCCTCTTCTGAAACACGCTCGAGGAGAACTCGACCTTGCGATTATCCGGGCACTGCACGTGGCGAAAAGTATTCTCAATGCTTTCGAACCACTGAAGAAGCCCAGTTGCTCCTTCAGAACCACTAAACTTGAGTGGTTTAGCCTGGTTGAAATCCTTGTATTTGCATAGCACATTGTTGTTGTTGTTGGCTTGGTTCCATTGAGCAAAGAGGTTTGGGAATTGAGCAGCCATTTGCTGCGCAATGATTTCTGCCAGCTCGGCAGTCTCTATCTGGCTTTCGCGTCGAGGAGGCATTGTCTAAAAGAGGAAACATGAAAGGAAACGAGTGAGAGTATTTAGACGAAAAGAATGAGATGAAACAAATCTGAGGAAAGCAAGGATAGTGGTCATTTGTTTGTTACTACAAAGCAACAAACGACCTTGGTGATTTGTCAAAGTAAATAGGTTAAAAATAATGTATCGCGAAGACATGCTCGCCTATAAGTGAACACTCATCCCAAGAATTCCCAGGTAAGCACAACTGGTCTCGCGTCTGATGAGATGTATACGAAGTGCTTGCCTAGACAGAAAACCCAGAATACAGGCATTCACCCTTCCAGTTTGCACGTGTTCACATTATTTAAAACCCAAAACCTTGACGAGATTTTGAAAATTCAAAGGGGTTCAAAACCATATAACAGAGGGTTCAAAACCTTACAATAGAGGGTTCAAAACCTAGTAATCAATCATCCTAGAACAGATGATTAGTTTTCAAAGCGGTTTTGAAATTTATGTTCTTGTTGTGATTGTCACCTAAGGATAGGTGACGGTATTGTTTTATGACTAAACGCAAGTAAACTCGCGTTAGGGTCCTAAGAAGGTTATAGACTAGGTCAAAGCATTACTAATTACTAATAACCTAATTCCCTATAACCATTGGCTCTGATACCATCTTTTCTGTCACACCCCGACCGCGTAAAACAACAAATCGCGGCGGAAACATCGGGGCGTGTTGCAACAGAATTAATGTTTCATAACCATGGATACCAAAGAGTGTTTCGTTTTATTAAACATTGAATAATTACATCGTCTTGAAATCTAAATACACAATTTAAACATAGTCTATCATTGTTATTGAGTCACTAAGGCCTCGTCCAATCCTATGTGAGCATGCATCTTATCAATCGATATCATTCAACAATACCTGAAACATATGTGAAAACGAGGTCAGCAAAGAAATGCTGGCGAGATACATAGGTTTTGTGAAAATAAGATTCATGACTTCTGTTTTTGAAAAATGTTTAGTCATGAACCTTGTAATTTGCTTTGTCTTTGTAAATCATTTGAAAAATAATAAGTTCGGATGATAAGTTTAAATAAGAGAATAATGCATGATTAAATGAATAACCATGTAAAATGAGTTTGTGTAAGATAAGTTGTTTGTAAATCAATGTCTTGTGAAAAGTATGTTACTTGTATAAAATGTTCTATGTCTCAATACTGAAATGATTCAAATAACGCTATGATATGTAATACCATACAAACACTTATATATAGGAAGTACCAGCGGCGTATCCACCATGCTTGTATCATATTACACACGTCTCGTTACTTAATCACTTAATTAAACCAAACCAACAATGTATAATGTCTATGTCAAAACCCTGTCAAAATGTCATGTATAACGAAAATGATATGTATGGCTAGTGGAATGCATCAACTAAACCATATGTGAAACGCACAAAACAAAGTATTGAAGTAAAACTTGGTTTAAATCAATACTATGTTTCGTGGAAATGCATGATCAAATGTAAATCATGTCCAGATGTTTACCCAATCATTACCCATTCGTTCAAATCGTTCTTGTTTTAATCGTTCGAATCGTCCTTGTCTTAATTGTTCAGATCGTCCTTGTTTTAATTGTGAACTACTTTATGGTCAATTCTATAATAACATTCAACCCTTCTTGACGCGTTCCTCGTTCCATCTCGCTCTCGTTCTCGTTCTTAACAAACCCTTACCAAAGGATAAGTTAATAATTACAGATTCAGTCGCTACCCACAACCCCCACACATAACAATGGGTGCAGTAAATAACGGGATTTGTCAGATCCTATGGTACCATAACCTAATACTGGTCGGCTTGATCATTGCTAATGAATGTCATCGGTCATGTAAACTACAACCAACAAGTTTGTTCACTTTTTGAAATTGTTATTAGTTTTTGAAATCATTGTATTCGTTCTTGAAATCATTGTTAGCGTTCTTGAAATAATTGTTATTGTCCTTGAAACCACATTGTAATTGTTCTTGAAACCATTGTAATTGTTCTTGAAACCATTGATAAAACATTTAGCACATATGAGTCACCCCAAAACAGTTGAAAACAGTAAAAGAGGGGAATAATGTACTCGCCTGGGAGTGCTTAGGAGTCTTGAACAACTACCAAGTAAGCTAGAGGAGTCCCGGAAATCAAACGGTACCTAATATAGGTAACTACATAATTAACCCGGACCTAAATCGGAAGACTGGGTAGCAGGAGGGTTTGTAAGCCAAATGAGTGTAGGAACTCATATGATATGGTTTAACAAAGCCTACATACTAAATGAAACTTAACCTAAGTATTATCGACCCATCGCGACCCATTAAGGTAATTTATGCTACTTTAACGCGTCGTGCGCGTGAAACGCGTTCGGACCGTCTAACTAGTCCTATGACAAGTGTTATATGCCTAAGCATGTTAGATAATCAGTTATGTGACAAAAGTTTAGGTTACATATGCATAATTACCAATTATACAAGAAAAGGGTATTCTGGTAATTTACCTAAGGCATATAAACTACCTATCATACAACTACTTAAACGATGTGACCATAGGGTATAACCTCGGAAGGTTATTCCCTACCTACTATGGTCACCTAATGTATTTGGTCGGATCCTAATGATCGACCAAATGGGTCGAGTTCGAAGGTATAGGCGATTTATTAGATCGCCTACCCTACGACCCTAGACAACGTGGTAATCAGTGGGCATAGTCCCAAGGGACTATGACCAACGTGATTACACTCACGTTGCGAAGTTCAAACGAACTTCGCATTGACCATTACTGGTCAACGCTGAAAGTCAAACAAAGTTTGACTTTCTGACTCGAAAAGCAGTAAAATAAGGAAAAGAACGAAAGAATACTTACCCAGGGTCCCCGAATGCTAATCTCGATTCAAGAACTCAGGTATGAAACAATGGTTTCAACTTAGAGCTCTCAAATCAAGATTCTTGTGAGAAAATGCAATGGGGGTGGATGGGTATATATAGTTTTCGGGTAACCGTTGAGATCGTTTCATGGAAAAGAGGGCACGATCAAGGCCGTACATGTGTTGGAATGTTGTGGTGTGTCAAATGGCCACTCACCATAGGGAATTGACATGTGGAAGAGGGATTGGAGGTGCTAAACAGCTGCAACCAGCTGTAAAAACAATGAATCTGGTCTGCAGAGGCTGAGGCGGCCCGCTTCAGCATTAGAAAAATCTAATGCGGGCCGCTTGGGGCTTCTGATCCGAAAATAAGTTTCAAAAATGACAGTTTCAGCCCCTGCACGTGTTTAAGGCCATTCCCGACACTTCTAAGGCCCGTAAAGCCAACTTTAAGGCCCTAAAATGTTGCCTAAACATTGTGGACATGAAACATGCTCAAAAATATGTCGGATGTCAGTTCGTTTGGTCGTACGAACGCGATGTTCGCTTAATTACGACGGAATGCGCATAAGCGTGAAAAACGATCCAAATGACGTGACGAATGGATTTTTCTTATGGCGAACACTAAAATATAATATAGTCATGCTCACATAAATTTTTGGATGTCCGGATGTATTCAGAACGTAAGTTATGCGCGAAAATGCAAACTTGTGCACTTTTTGACACTTTTAGTCCCTGAATGACCCAAAAGTTTATTTTAGCACACCGAACCCCTCAAAGCTTATTTCTAAGTTATGTAAAGGATATTTAAGGTATGTTAAGCCTTTTTCACTATTCCGGAGTGTTTGTTGCGTTAAACTGGTTATATTTACGCATCGGTGCGCGTATAACCTTCCAGAAAGCGATTTAGAGTTTGAAATTGAACAAGAATTGATATGTGCAAATGATACACATATTTTTACAAATCCCAAGTATGAAATATAATATTTCATTGGTTTGGTATTTGTTTGATGGCCGTGAAGGCACAGGTGTTACAGTTACTGCCACAGTCTTTCCAGTCACTATTGAACGAAGTAGAACAACTGCCACCAACTGATATAGCAGGCCCAAGTACGATGCCTCAAATGCATCTACCTCCAGATTCAATGGGAGTTGAAGTGACTAGGTTAAACAATCAAGTTCAAAATTTGTCTCAACAAATAAAATGGTTGACAGAAAGAAATCAATGGTTGGAAAGCATGCTGAGACAAATAACTGATCATATGCAACTGCCTCTACCACCTCCACCACCTTATAATCCCGAATTTGATCCATTACATGACTTATTTCAAATGTAAATTTGTTCAATAAACTGTCAAACAAACAATGCTATTATTGCTAATGTGAAATACGTTTTGATTCAGTTGATGTTGTGTTATATTGATGCTTGTTTGATTTAAACAATACCTCAATCTTATTTATTTTCCTCACTTAACTAGAAGTGCTATGTGGACCATGCGAAGAAACGCGTAATTTTTAGGTGCACACTTAATTACGAGGTTCGACGCATGAGAATCATAGTAAGCCTTGTTAAGTAAGGTGGCAGATAAAAACATTATGTGGTTATGTGATTATCCATTATTTGCTTATTTGTACACACAATTGTTTGCATAATATTTACATTACAAATCCAGCATAACATAACGCCATGCAAAACAATTTCTATACAATGATCCTCGTAGATTCCTCAAAATTATCAACACCAAACAATGCTCTAGAAACAAACTTCTTACTTATCTTTTCAATCATTACAATTACATTCTACGGTCTCATTCGAATAAATTTCAGGACAAAATTTCCTAAAGTAGGGGAGATTGTGACCACCTTGGTTTTCACACATGTTCTATTTTGACTTGCATCGTAACAATTACCGTATTTGGAATGGAACTCATTTGATCTTACTTGCCTTGTGCTTATACCGACAAACACGTGAAACAATTGCAAATTTGTTGAGTTTTATACTATTAAACAAGGCCACATAAGCTATAAGGGCCTATTTTGGCAATATGTGAAACTACTAGTTGAGGGACCTATTTGTCATTCCTTGAAACTTGCTTTAAAACTTTGATTTTAAAGTCCGAGGGCCAAAACAATCACTATTCTAAAGTACAAATTTCGAGTATTACAAATGTCATTTTTAGATTTTATAAGTTAAAGGGTTAAAAGTGCAATTTTTGAAAACTATAGGTTCAGGGTCCTTTCTGCCATTTTTAAAACTCATTTTATATAAGAAATAAATAAATAATTTTTGAAATAAAAGTCCAGGAACTAATCAGTCATTTTCTGAAACTAGGACTCCAGGGACCGAAACTGTCATTATTAAAACTATTTTAACCAAATAACCTAACCAGGTTAAATTTCTTATAAAGGATCCTTATTTAAAACTTAACTCAGTTAATATATTTAACTGACTATTACAGGGATTGTTTGTGTCATTATTCTAAAGTTCAGGGACTATTTCTGTATATATATAACCACAGGGACCAATGTGTAAATATCCCAAAAATCGATTAAAAAGGGGAAAACCCCTTCGGACCGGCTGTGTGTGGGATTCGAACTCGTGATCTCGCGTTTGTGTGACAACCCTCACCAAACCAGGTATCTGTTCGACTTAATTAATATTTAATTACTGCTTAATTACTGTGCTTGCTTACATCTGTGATTAATCTACTACTTGAATTCTGATACATACTTATACATGCATCATACTTTACTACTGTCACTCCATTATTTACACACAATAACACTTTAGTGACAAACTTGATGCACAAAAGCATAGTAGTACAATGAACGGATAACCCAGTAAACGTGCTGACATAGCCAGCACCAGGCAGACACTGCCTCTAAGGCCTGTATGAGCCGGGAATAGTTTACTACACTAGTAGAGAGTGTAGGGAAAAGAGGATTGTAGAACTGCATCACTAGGTGATAGTTATAGTGACCGGATGTGCCAAAAATATGATTTAAACACAAATTCTTCACTTTAATATAAAAATTCGGCATTTTAGCTAACTAGTAAAGTGCAAAAACGCGGAAAAATAATACTAGACACTTTCCAAAGTGTCGGGAATTCTTTGTGTCACTAAACATAATATTAAAGACACTTTAAAGCTTTGTTAAGCACTTTAACGGATCAAAATCCGATCGAACAACCGGACTTAACCCGGGACATAAAAATATTGTCCAACACATTGTTTTTCTTTTTCTGAGCCAGTTAGGGTCCCCGAATACCCCCTAATACCCGCTATGGAATATGACACACACATGAAACTAATTAACCTCATAACTAGATTTTAAGTATCTAATTGAATTGGAACCATGGCCCACCCCCCCCCCCCTAACCGAACGGTCACCTCATAGGTGACACACTTTTGATTATTTTGATTATTAAAATTCCATTGCTCAATATCTAGTAAACACAATATCCTACGGACAATCGTCTTATGGAGGTTTATAAGTATGTTCATTAGACTAAGCATTCATTCACAACACTTAAAAAAAAAAAAAAAAAACTTCCTCCCTCCTTTCTTTTGCCTACTGCCGAGAGCATTCACTTCCATCCATCCTTTTTTCCATTTTGATCAAAGTTTTCTGTAGCAACTCTCACTAAAAGTCCTATTTATTATTTTAATTAGTCTAATAGGAAACCCAAATAGAAAAAACCAAGTGATTCTGCAGAAACCCTAAGATTTCAAGAACAATCAGAATCAGGATTAGGGCCCCTAAAACTCAGGGGGGGGGGTATTTTCTAGTTACGATTATCCACAAAATAAGCTGTCAAATTCGAATTTATCCATCTTGTCGATTCGGCTAGGCTAGTCCCATGCGTGGCAACACTATAAGAATGAGGTGTCCCTTACGGACCGTAAGGGAGAATGCTTACGGTCCGTAAGCAGTTCAAAATCGGTGTATAAATACAGAACATTGGCACTCGATTTCTGGCTCTGAAACGTCGTAGAAATTCCAATTCTACGCTGAGTTATAGTCGAAATACTACAATTAACACACACGATCACTAATTGATGCTATGATAGAGGGTATTAATTCGATCGCTATTACGATTCATTGTCCGATCGATCAATAATCCAATGGATGTTTAAGTGCTGCCCACATTAGGGTGATACTTTGTCATTCGTCGTGATTTCGACAGGATGTTTGAGTGCTGTCCAAAATCGGGCTATACTCTGTCCTTCGTTGTGAATCCGCTGGATGTTTAAGTATCGCACTTTGTCATTTGTTGCGAGGGTTTGATCTCGTGAGTTATCGTAAAAGCTGTATTAAGTTACTTACCTATTTCATGTGCAAATTAGGTTATTAAGCTTATCAGTAGGCTAAACTCTACCTCATACCAAAGTAGATGCTAATTCTCAGAAGAGTTAGAATCAGGAAGCTTGTTAAATCAAGGTGAGTTCACAGACTTTCTACAAGGCACGACCATCCTCAGTAGGTAGGATGCCACTCCACTAATCTTCGCACATATGTCTGGGAGACCGCGATACATACGAATTCTCCAGAGTGCAGAATAACGTACGTTCGTCCTGGGTAGGACAACAAAACAAAACTTCGGGATAATCCTACGGGCTAGTAAGCCAGAGAACAGAAACCGTGAATTCACTCAACTTTGTTGTTGACTCGTTGTTACATGCCTTGCAGGTCGTTAGATCCATAGCTTAAGGAGTTTGCACGAGGAGGCGTGGTCGTTGTGGGAAAACATTTCAATTAATATTAAACTTATGTTTTGTACTTCCGCTGTAAACTCAAACTATGTTTTGACACCAATTGTATTGTGTTGAATTTTATAAAAATTACTTACATGCTTTATTCAATATGATTGGTGGCTATGATCCTGGGCATGTCACGCCTCCAAGGCGGGGTGGGGTTTTTGGAGGGTGTGACAGAGTGGTATCAGAGCCATTGGTTATAGTGAACTTGGTTTTTTTTTTTTTTTAAAAGGGAAATTTATTTTGATGAAAACCAGACTATAACCGGTAAAGTGTTCAATGATCCACAACGATGCTTCATTCCAAGTGCAAGACTCAATACTTTAAGTTGTTCTATAATATTTATTTTAAGTGCTATGGGTTAAGGTTAAGTCATCCCTAAGTGTTTCATGTATACAACCTTAAGAAATGTCTATCTGACAAATTTCTGGTAGTATTTCTTTAAGACATAGAGATAAATGAAAAGTTTAAAGATTTGTGACTTTAGATATAAAACAGAAAGGCTAAGTTTCTCGAACATAAAAGATTAGTACAAGTATCATTACTTATTCGAGTAAATCTCGAGGACGAGATTTCTATAAAGAGGGGAGAATGTAGCAACTCTCATTAAAAGTCCTATTTATTATTTTAATTAGTCTAATAGGAAACCCAAATTGAGAAAACCAAGTGATTCTGCAGAAACCCTAAGATTTCCATAACAATCAGAATCAGGATTAGGGCCTCTAAAACTCAGGGGGGGTATTTTCTAGTTACGATTATCCACAAAATAAGCTGTCAAATTCGAATTTATCCATTTTGTCGATTCAGCTAGGCTAGTCCCACGCGTGGCAACACTATAAGAATGAGGTGTCCCTTACGGACCGTAAGGGAGAATGCTTACGGTCCGTAAGCGGTTCAAAATCGGTGTATAAATACAGAACATTGGCACTCGATTTCTGGCTCTAAAACGTCGTAGAAATTCCAATTCTACGCTGAGTTATAGTCGAAATACTACAATTAACACACACAATCACTAATTGATGCTACGATACAGAGTATTAATTCGATCGCTATTACGATTCATTGTCCGATCGATCAATAATCCAATGGATGTTTAAGTGCTGCCCACATGAGGGTGATACTTTGTCATTCGTCGTGATTTCGACAGGATGTTTGAGTGCTGTCCAAAATCGGGCTATACTCTGTCCTTCGTTGTGAATCTGCTGGATGTTTAAGTATCGCACTTTGTCATTTGTTGTGAGGGTTTGATCTCGTGAGTTATCGTAAAAGCTGTATTAAGTTACTTACCTAGTTTCGTGTGCAAATTAGGTTATTAAGCTTATCAGTAGGCTAAACTCTACCTCATACCAAAGTAGATGCTAATTCTCAGAAGAGTTAGAATCAGGAAGCTTGTTAAATCAAGGTGAGTTCACAGACTTTCTACAAGGCACGGCCATCCTCAGTAGGTAGGATGCCACTCCACTAATCTTCGCACATATGTCTGGGAGACCACGATACATACGAATTCTCCAGAGTGCAGAATAACGTACGTTCGTCCTGGGTAGGACAACAAAACAAAACTTCGGGATAATCCTACGGGCTAGTAAGCCAGAGAACAGAAACCGTGAATTCACTCAACTTTGTTGTTGACTCGTTGTTACATGCCTTGCAGGTCGTTAGATCCCTAGCTTAAGGAGTTTGCACGAGGAGGCGTGGTCGTTGTGGGAAAACATTTCAATTAATATTAAACTTATGTTTTGTACTTCCGCTGTAAACTCAAACTATGTTTTGACACCAATTGTATTGTGTTGAATTTTATAAAAATTACTTACATGCTTTGCTCAATATGATTGGTGGCTATGATCCTGGGCATGTCACGCCTCCAAGGCGGGGTGGGGTTTTTGGAGGGTGTGACAGAGTGGTATCAGAGCCATTGGTTATAGTGAACTTGGTTTTTTTTTTTTTTTTTTTTTTAAAAGGGAAATTTATTTTGATGAAAACCAGACTATAACCGGTAAAGTGTTCAATGATCCACAACGATGCTTCATTCCAAGTGCAAGACTCAATACTTTACGGTGTTCTATAATATTTATTTTAAGTGCTATGGGTTAAGGTTAAGTCATCCCTAAGTGTTTCATGTATACAACCTTAAGAAATGTCCATCTGACAAATTTCTGGTAGTATTTCTTTAAGACATAGAGATAAATGAAAAGTTTAAAGATTTGTGACTTTAGATATAAAACAGAAAGGTTAAGTTTCTCGAACATAAAAGATTAGTACAAGTATCCTTACTTATTCGAGTAAATCTCGAGGACGAGATTTCTATAAAGAGGGGAGAATGTAGCAACTCTCACTAAAAGTCCTATTTATTATTTTAATTAGTCTAATAGGAAACCCAAATTGAGAAAACCAAGTGATTCTGCAGAAACCCTAAGATTTCCATAACAATCAGAATCAGGATTAGGGCCCCTAAAACTCAGGGGGGGTATTTTCTAGTTACGATTATCCACAAAATAAGCTGTCAAATTCGAATTTATCCATTTTGTCGATTCAGCTAGGCTAGTCCCACGCGTGGCAACACTATAAGAATGAGGTGTCCCTTACGGACCGTAAGGGAGAATGCTTACGGTCCGTAAGCGGTTCAAAATCGGTGTATAAATACAGAACATTGGCACTCGATTTCTGGCTCTGAAACGTCGTAGAAATTCCAATTCTACGCTGAGTTATAGTCGAAATACTACAATTAACACACACGATCACTAATTGATGCTACGATACAGGGTATTAATTCGATCGCTATTACGATTCATTGTCCGATAGATCAATAATCCAATGGATGTTTAAGTGCTGCCCACATTAGGGTGATACGTTGTCATTCGTCGTGATTTCGACAGGATGTTTGAGTGCTGTCCAAAATCGGGCTATACTTTGTCCTTCGTTGTGAATCCGCTGGATGTTTAAGTATCGCACTTTGTCATTTGTTGTGAGGGTTTGATCTTGTGAGTTATCGTAAAAGCTGTATTAAGTTACTTACCTAGTTTCGTGTGCAAATTAGGTTATTAAGCTTATCAGTAGGCTAAACTCTACCTCATACCAAAGTAGATGCTAATTCTCAGAAGAGTTAGAATCAGGAAGCTTGTTAAATCAAGGTGAGTTCACAGACTTTCTACAAGGCACGGCCATCCTCAGTAGGTAGGATGCCACTCCACTAATCTTCGCACATATGTCTGGGAGACCGCGATACATACGAATTCTCCAGAGTGCAGAATAACGTACGTTCGTTCTGGGTAGGACAACAAAACAAAACTTCGGGATAATCCTACGGGCTAGTAAGCCAGAGAACAGAAACCGTGAACTCACTCAACTTTGTTGTTGACTCGTTGTTACATGCCTTGCAGGTCGTTAGATCCCTAGCTTAAGGAGTTTGCACGAGGAGGCGTGGTCGTTGTAGGAAAACATTTCAATTAATATTAAACTTATGTTTTGTACTTCCGCTGTAAACTCAAACTATGTTTTGACACCAATTGTGTTGTGTTGAATTTTATAAAAATTACTTACATGCTTTGTTCAATATGATTGGTGGCTATGATCATGGGCATGTCACGCCTCCAAGGCGGGGTGGGGTTTTTGGAGGGTGTGACATTTTCTACTTATATACAAGTGTGAAGGGTCGCGTACAAGGAAGCTTGGTGCTTACGGATCGTCAAGGACCGCACCTCAACGCTATTAACCACCCGTTTTTCGACTAGTTTCTTCCCTAGCCTCGAGCTAGTAGTAAGTGACTCTAAATGCCTTTTTGATCTATTCTAAAGTGGTTAATAAAATATTTAACGGGCAAAAATCATAAACACTAGAGATCAAAGTTTAAAGTCTACAAAAAAAATATATATATATATAAACAAAGTGGTTAATGGATGAATAATGGTGTAAAACTTATAAAACTAGTATTGTTATGATTATTTTTGGTTGTTGATTGCTAGTATGGGAATGGATCGTCATCAAACCCGCTAGATCATGTTCACAAAACATGAACTAGCCTTATGTTTAGTTGTAAAGTTTCTAGATGACGAACCCTTTCCAACATAAACATGAACTTGTGTAAAAACAATTTTTCTTATAAAATGGAGTTCTAAACTAGTAGATCTACGGATCTACAAGTGGTATTTTCAAAGGACCAAGTGTCAAAAGAAATCATATTTTTAAAGCCGGATCTTTCCTAAACAAAGGTGATTTTTGTAAACACACAAGTGTGTAGACACTTGTGCGACAAAAAGTTTTAACAAAGAATTGTTTTTGTAATATTTGACAAGAAGATGTACAAATGCATTTTCTGAAAGAACATGATTCGTGAGAAACCGATTTTTTTTATAGAAAGATCTACTAAAAATATGGGGAAAGTTACTATATATTTTGCACAAACCACAAGTTCATGTGTTTTGCGATTTATATTTATTTTGACTATTTTGATGATGAAACTTTGTTTGTTGATGTTGGGAACATTGTTGAATTGAAATTTTAAAAGAAAATGATACGCTAGAAAGCGTGGCCACCTCCAGTTACAGGGGAAACTCTGGCGAAATTTTTCCAAAAATCTAACACTTGGAAATATTTTTATCACGAGTGTTACGAATATATTTTCAACTTGTTTTCCCAATTACCTTTCGCCACAATTTTTATTACAAAACAACCAAGTGTCGGAGGTGGAATTTTTATAAATAAAACTTGCTAAAATATATATTTAGAATATATATTTTCATAACAACACTTGTGTAAATTTTTGTGATTATTTTGTGAACTACGTAAATATTATTTTTAGGGTAAAAATAATATTACTAAATATTAACGGCTCCAAAATAATACGAACGCCTTCACAATAATTATTTAAGTTACACCGGTATTATTAATACCACCCGAACTTTACAACGTAAATTACGTATTTTCAGAAAATACTCATAAGTGTGTATTTTGTCAGAAGTATTATTTTGGGAAAAATTATATGGAATAAAATATAATATTTTTGGGAAAAATATTTATATTTTGGAGATAGAAATAAAATATATTACATTAAGTGAGACTTAATAATATATTTCGAAGTTATACGAACGCACATGTATTAAATCCCCATCCTTGGGAAGGAATATATTAACCAAATAATTACGAAGGGTAATTACGAAATAGTTGCCTAACTATTTCCCAAAGACATTAAACCTTAAGCTAAGGCACGACCGTCCGTCTAATAGAAGTTAGTACGTGTAGGTCGTCGCACAGCAGGTTGACTGGGAGATACTTTTTAGAGACGCACTTCGGTGAGTTCATGTCCCCTTTTTCTCTTAACTGTTTTCAGTTTTCTAAACTGCGGGGGTGAAATACATGTTACTATGATTACGAGTACTTTATACATGGTATGGTTAGCGTAAGGAGGGTTACTACTTAGATCATGTGAGTGGGTAGGCGCAACTTGAGGCCATTAATCCTCATTGTAGGACCGAGGGACAGTAGCGGTAGATCTATCTGGGTGTAGCGAGCCCAGCCCCAGGCCCAGCAGAACAGACCTCGAGGTGGCTTTGTGCCCAACATAAAATCCGCTAGGTTTGAGTCTTCCTACTTGCACTTCACACATATCAATGGCCTTGCAAACCATTGGTGATCTCTTTTTTCCTTATTTGCTACATACCAGGATTTTATACTTACAAAGGTTTTACATACTCACTTACACATGATCTCGCTCAACATTTTTGTTGATTTTTCCAACTTACATGTATTTCAGGGAACTAAGGATCTGGCACGGTATGCTACGTTTTCACGCTGCGTAGAGTCATGGGATCATCCGAGTTTAGGGGTTGTGGCTTTTACCTGGACGAGTCACAGTTCTTAAACTACGTCTATCTTAAGTTTGTGGTTGTGTCTTTCAAACAATGTTTTTTTTATGTTATTAGGTTGTAATTTACGTTGCATGTGTCAACTCATTAAGACAATGTTGTGGTATTTTACTTTTCAAACTTCAATCAATGGATGATCTGCATGGTTTTATTTTCATATAGCTTTGTTATGATTAAGCTATGGTATTAAGAAGTCACACCAAATAAACTCACGCTTCCGCAAAGCCAGGGTGTGACAGCTTGGTATCAGAGCTCTGGTCATAGCGAACTAGGATTCTTTCTCGAGTCTAGACTATGATCACTAGGGCTCTCACGAAAACATTTTTACATTGCATATCACTTAAGTCCAGATCCAAAACGTTTTTACAAACAAATGTTGAGCACATTTTATTTGTTAGTTATTGCTCAGTCTGGGAGGCTGAGGGAGTTGTCTAGGGGGACTAGGGAGTCAGTCTGGGAGGCTGGGAGAATTGTCTAGTGGGACTAGGGAGTCAGTCTGGGAGGCTGGGAGAATTGTCTAGTGGGACTAGGGAGTCAGTCTGGGAGGCTGGGAGGCTAGTGGGACTAGGAGGACTATTTGATTCTTATTGGACTAATATGCTTATTTGACTATGTGATTGATTATTTGTGCATATGTGTGTTTGTGTTACAGACGATATGCCTCCATCCGGCACAGGAGAGTCAGACACCACTGACCCTATGCCTATAGTATCGGACTACAGAGTGTCATCAGAGCACGAGGTACATACTTCGGACGCCACCAGCACGGATGAGGATGATTTTCAGCCATTCGCGCTGCCCGATGTCGTTGCTGAGCCCGCTGATGGCCCTATCGCTGGGGATTTGCCGCTTGCGGTGATCCCTGCTCCTATACCTCTTGCGGCTTATCCTGTTATTGACATGCCTCTTGACGTAGTCGCTGACGACGTAGTCGCTGACGACGTAGTCGCTGACGACGACGTCGACCTGTTTGACGAGGATCCACTCGAGGATGATTTTGAGGGTGAGGCCCACATTGCTGCTGGTGATCTCCTACTTCTCGCTGATGCCCCTGCTGAGGAGTCCCCCGTTCATTCACCAGTCCCAGACTCCTTTGAGTCTGTGGCATCTGCTCCACCACACGCGCAGGGCGCAACACTATTCGCATGATACAGACCCTGATAGAGCATCGTCCGCTGCACCTGCCCCTAGTTTTGCTATCGATCATGACATTGATGATGATTCAGACCCCGTTTTTCCACCTGGTTATGATCCAGACCAGGAGGTTGAGTTTATACACCCAGATCAGCCCATGGAGGACCCAGTTGACCCTGTTGACCCTGCGTTTGCTGACCCCGCATATTTCGAGATAGAGTTTGACGACCCGGAGCCTGATGTGGCCTCCGAGCCGGTAGTTGCTCCAGACCCCGTGTTCGAGCATGACCCTATTCATGCTGATATACCCATTGTTGATCCTTTGATTGCTGATGTACCTATCGATGATCATCCTATTGTTGCTCCACTATTGGAGGATGAGCATGCTGTTGATGCTCAGGTTGTTGCCCCTCACATTGCCGATATACCCGCTGAGCCTGATGTTGTTGCTCCTTTTCCTGACCCGGTGCCTCTAGAGCCCGACCATGCACTCTTTGTGACTCATGTCGACCCTCAGTATGCGCACACCCGGAATGGGTGGATAGAGGACGATGATGATTTTCCGCCTTTTGTAGTACCAGTTACACCAGTTTCAGCACCAGCTTCAGCTCCTTTTGATGCACCCTTTTTCCCCACACACACTGCTGATGCGCATCGCGCAAATCTACCCATCACATTTCTCCTGGAGATCCCTCCGCCACGTCCGGGAGAGGGCTCTTCACGTCAGCCTTTCGGTCGTGCACCTTTTCTGACTGGAGGAGATCAGTTTGCACCGCAGATCCCTCACCATACTATTGTTCCCCCTGTTCCACCGTTTGCGATACCACCCTTTGCTCCGTCTAGTGAGCCTTTTCTTTGGACTTCACCACCTATTATGCCACCGACGGATCCATATCATCCATATCATGTCGGGTCTTCTACCGAGGATGTCCTTGTTTCTTTCATGATACAGCATGACGCGCTGACGCGTCGTGTCCAGGTCTTGGAGTCAGCTCCACCGTGTCGTTGTCAGACTCCATTCGGAGCACCTCACCCTCCACGACCATTATCCCCTGACTCCTTCACTCGTTTTTGGACTCAAGAGCAGCAGATAGCTTATCTATTGCGTTCTCACCGAGCCATGGAGAAGGATTGGCTCCACATGCGCCGTTTGTTCTATTCTCATTTTCCCCCTCCTCCACCGCCATCAGCGTAGGGCTATTTTGTACGACACGGGTGGACTTTTGTTGAGAAGACGGCGATTGCACAGATTGCACAGCTTTTGGGAGACTGCATATTGATCCTGACTTTTGTTGTTATGTATATTGGATATGTTGACACTGATTTGATATTTTGGATTGGGGTGATGTAGCCCTTAGTCGTTGATGTTGTATGTTACAGTTATGTACTTGTACACTTTACCCTGTGGTCTCGATTTATGGCAATGCAATCGCGGTATTCTCATCATATGTGATGTTTGATTGATTATTTATGATCTATAACATGGGATGTTGTGTGGTTGATATATTTATAACATGGGATGTTGTGTGGTTGATATATTTATAACATGGGATATTGTGTGATTGATTGTTTATGTTCTATAACATGAGATGTTATGTGTTTGGTTTATTTTAACATGAGATGTTATGTATTATTACTATCGTTATATACGCACACTTTACCTACCATGACCCGACTCACGTAAACCATCTTTTAGAAGATGCCACCGAAAAGCGATCCACGCATGCCTGCCAACGAGGCAGAACTTCAACAAATCATCGCTGCTGCCATCGCGCAATACGCCGCCTCTCAAGGAGGAACTAGCGGAAGTAATTCTGGAAATACCGGCAACAACAATCCGCCTCATGGTAATACTATGTCATTTCAGCATACCATGATACATTGGATATCTATAGCAAGTTTGCTAATGCCATTCATATATTGTAACGTATGTGCAAGGTGCACCTACAAGCAGTTCCTAGACTGCAAACCTGTAAACTTTGATGGCACCGGAGGTGCTGTTGCTTTTGTTCGTTGGGCCGAAAAGACAGAATCAGTTCTCCGCATGAGCAAATGCGCTCCAGATCAGCAAGTTACTTACATCTCTGGGCTATTCTTGGACGGAGCCCTGTCATGGTGGAATTTACAAGTCCAAACACTTGGTGAAGCCGCAGCCTACGCAATGACATGGAACGAGCTGAAAGAGCTTATGCGTAAAAAGTATTGCTCTCGCGCTGAGATCCAGAGGTTGGAAACTGAGTTTTGGCATTTGAAGATGGAAGGTCCGAAAATCGCAGAGTATGTTCAAAGGTTAAACGACCTGTCACATGTGGTACCTTATATGGTCACACCAGAATTCAAGCGGATTGAGCGCTTCATTTGGGGTTTAGCTCCTCAAATCATAAGTATGGTGACCTCTTCCAAGCCTGCAAGTATCACTGAGGCAATTGATCTGAGCGTGGCTCTTACTGAGGAGGCTATCCACCTAAACAAGTTTTTTGATGTTCTGCAAAAGAAGAAGGAGACTCACGTAGAGTCGTCTGGGGGTAACATAAGAAAATTCTCGAACTTCAAACAAGGCACAAGCGGTGATGGCAGGAAAGGAGAACCAAGCGCACCAGTCCAAGCTACAACTGGTACTGGAAGGAAAGGAAAAGGGATATATGGGTACACATCCCAAGTGCAACACCTGCCAGCGTCACCACTTAGGCCGGTGTGGTTTAAAAGTATGTGAAGCTTGTGGAAAGACTGGTCACTCGAAGGATTCTTGTTGGCTATGGCTGGCCGGGGAGGCCAAGGAGGATTTTGGAATCGAAACATTAACCAGGGTGGATATGGAAATCGCCCACAGGGAAACAATAGAGGAAATGGGAATCGAGGCAACAATGTGAATCAAGCTGGTAATGTGAACCGAAATAACAACAATCAAGCTGGAAATGGTGGAGGAAACGGGCAAAGACTAGGTTGTTTTAACTGTGGTGACATTGGGCACTATAAGAGGAACTGCCCAGAATTGAAC
The DNA here is from genome assembly GCA_030545235.1 of Helianthus tuberosus. Taxonomy (NCBI): domain Eukaryota; kingdom Viridiplantae; phylum Streptophyta; class Magnoliopsida; order Asterales; family Asteraceae; genus Helianthus; species Helianthus tuberosus. The sequence goes on from CM060402.1 coordinate 28,478,587, forward strand.
CAAGCACAGGGAAGGGTTTTCAATATCGAAGCGAGGGAAGCGCGCCAGGATCCCAATGTTGTTACTGGTACGTTCCCTATAAACCAACGCTTTGCATCCGTTTTATTTGATACTGGTGCCGATTATAGCTTCGTATCGTTAGAGTTTAAGAATATGCTTGGATTAGCCGCTAGTAAATTAGATATTCCTTACTCAATTGAATTGACTAATGGAAAGTTAGTAGAAGCCAATGAAGTGGTCAGAGGTTGTGTAATCGAGTTGGGAGAGCGTGAGTTTACTTTGGATCTACTACCAGTCCAGCTGGGGAGCTTCGACGTCGTAGTAGGAATGGATTGGTAATCAAGCAACAAGGCTGAGATTGTTTGTCACTAAAAGGCCGTTCGTATCCCAACCGAAGATGGAGAAACAATTGTGGTTCATGGGGAGAAGCGGGATACGCCTTTAAGAATTATCAGTTGCCTGAAAGCTCGTAAGTGTTTACAAAAGGGATGTGCTGCCTTCCTGGCACACATCGTGGATAAGAAAGCTGCTGAGCCGAAAATCAAAGACATCCCTATCGTGAGGGAATATCCTGAAGTCTTTCCAGAGGACTTGCCAGGATTGCCACCCCAAAGGCAAGTGGAATTTCACATTGACTTAGTTCCAGGCGCTGCGCCTGTAGCTAGGGCACCTTATAGACTTGCACCATCAGAGATGCAGGAGTTGTCGACACAACTCCAGGAGTTACTTGACAAAGGATTCATCCGACCAAGCTTCTCACCTTGGGGAGCTCTAGTTTTATTTGTCAAAAAAGAAAGACGATAGTTTTCGTATGTGTATTGACTACCGGGAGTTGAATAAGCTGACGATCAAGAATAGATACCCTCTGCCAAGAATCGATGATTTATTCGATCAACTCCAAGGTTCAAGCTTTTATTCAAAGATCGATCTTCGATCTGGATACCATCAACTAAGGATACAAGAGGATAGTATCCCGAAAACAGCCTTCAGAACTCGTTATGGACATTACGAGTTCCTAGTTATGCCGTTTGGGTTGACAAACACGCCTGCTGTTTTTATGGACCTAATGAACCGAGTCTGCAAGCCGTATCTCGATAAGTTCGTGATAGTATTCATCGACGATATTTTGATTTATTCAAAGACAAAGGCTGAACACGAACAGCACTTAAGAGCTATTTTGGAGTTGCTGAAAAAGGAACAGTTGTACACCAAGTTCTCAAAGTGCGAGTTTTGGCTACGTGAAGTCCAATTCCTTGGACACGTGATTAATGGAAATGGAATCCATGTTGATCCCACAAAGATCGAGGCGATAAAGAGCTGGGAGACTCCAGAGACGCCGACCGAGATTCGCCAGTTCTTAGGTTTGGCTGGCTATTATCGAAGATTCATTGAGGATTTTTCTAAAATCGCTCAACCCCTTACCGCGCTCACACAGAAGGATAAGAAGTTTGATTGGGGAATCAAACAGGAGGAAGCGTTTCAGTTGTTAAAAGACAAGCTCTACAATGCGCCAATCTTAGCACTACCAGAGGGTACAGATGATTTCGTGGTATACTGTGACGCCTCACGTCAAGGATTGGGTTGCGTGTTGATGCAACGCCAGAAGGTCATAGCTTACGCGTCACGTCAGTTGAAAGTACATGAAAAGAACTATACCACGCATGATTTAGAACTAGGCGCGGTGGTATTTGCGCTGAAAATCTGGAGACATTATTTGTATGGTACAAAGTGTACAATTTTCACAGACCACAAGAGTTTACAGCACATATTCAACCAGAAAGAGCTGAATATGAGACAAAGACGTTGGGTCAAATTGTTGAACGATTACGACTGCGAGATAAAGTACCATCCAGGGAAGGCGAATGTGGTCGCCGATGCCCTAAGTCGTAAAGAAAGGATCAAGCCCGTAAGGGTTAGGGCTTTAGAAATGATTATCCAGACAGATCTCTCTCTACGCATTCGTGCTGCACAGAGAGAAGCTTTGAAAGGAAGGAATATTGGAGATGAGTATCTCCGTGGGATGGAGAAGCAGTTGGTGCCAAACGAGGAAGGAACTTTATGTTTTATGAAAAGAATTTGGGTTCCTCTGTTCGGTGGGTTAAGAAAAGTTATTTTTGATGAGGCACACAAATCACGATACTCTATTCATCCCGGTGCGGATAAGATGTACCAGGATCTTAAGGATTATTATTGGTGGCCCAGGATGAAGGGCGACGTTGCTGTTTTTGTTAGCAAATGTTTGACGTGTGCCAAGGTGAAAGCTGAATACCAGAAGCCTTCGGGACTTCTGCAACAACCTGAAATTCCCAAGTGGAAATAGGAACAGATTTCAATGGATTTTATAACGAAGTTTCCAAGGACGCCCAGGGGTCATGATACTCTTTGGGTGATAGTTGACCGCCTAACAAAGTCCGCGCACTTCTTGCCAATCAAAGAGAAGGACAATACGAGTAAACTTGTGGAAATATACATGCGAGAAATCGTTGCACGTCATGGAGTGCCTCTCTCGATCATCTCTGATAGGGATGGGAGATTTGTATCAAGGATTTGGAAATCCTTCCAAGAAGCTTTTGGCTCGCAATTGAACCTAAGTATTGCATTTCATCCGCAAACTGGTGGCCAAAGTGAAAGTACTATTCAGACATTGGAGGATATGCTGAGAGCATGTGTAATGGATCTTGGTGGTAGCTGGGATAAGCATTTACCATTGGCCGAATTCTCATACAACAACAGCTACCACACCAGTATTGGAGCCGCGCCATTTGAAGCTCTTTACGGACGCAAGTGTCGATCACCCCTATGCTGGGCTGACGCAGGTGATAGGCAGCTTGTTGGTCCCAAAATCGTCCAAGAGACGACAGACAAGATTGCGCAAATTCGAAAACGCATCGAAGCGGCTCGCGACAGACAGAAAGCCTATGCAGATCCAAACCGGAAACATTTGGAATTCAAAGTTGGAGATATGGTTTTATTGAAAGTTTCACCCTGGAAGGGTGTGGCACGCTTCGGAAAGCGTGGGAAGTTGAATCCGCGTTACATTGGCCCTTTCAGAATCCTGCAAAGGATTGGGCTTGTAGCCTACAAGTTGGACCTACCTGCTGAACTCCATGGTGTTCACGATACATTCCATGTATCCAATTTGAGAAAAAGTCCAACACAAGATACAGTGATCATTCCTGCTGACGAAGTTCATATCGACGACACGCTCCACTTCACTGAAGAACCGGTTGAGGTTACGGATTGGAAAGTGAATAAAACCCGCCGGAGCAGTGTCAAGCTCGTCAAAGTTCGTTGGAATGCGAGACATGGACCTGAATTCACGTGTGAACGCGAGGATCGAATGAAGGAGAAGTACCCCCATTTATTTCCAAAGACCCCTGCAAATAGAAGCAGAACTTAAATTTCGGGACGAAATTTCTTTAACGGGAGGAGAATGTGACAACCCTCACCAAACCAGGTATCCGTTCGACTTAATTAATATTTAATTACTGCTTAATTACTATGCTTGCTTACAACTGTGATTAATCTACTACTTGAATTCTGATACATACTTATACATGCATCATACTTTACTACTGTCACTCCATTATTTACACACAATAACTTTAGTGACAAACTTGATGCACAAAAGCACAGTAGCACAATGAACGGATAACCCAGTAAACGTGCTGACATAGCCACCACCAGGCAGACATTGCCTCTAAGGCCTGTATGAGCCGGGAATAGTTTACTACACTAGTAGAGAGTGTAGGGAAAAGAGGATTGTAGAACTGCGTCACTAGGTGATAGTTATAGTGACCGGATGTGCCAAAAATATGATTTAAACACAAATTCTACACTTTAATATAAAAATTCAGCATTTTAGCTAACTAGTAAAGTGCAAAAACGCGGAAAAATAATACTAGACACTTTCCAAAGTGTCGGGAATTCTTTGTGTCACTAAACATAATATTAAAGACACTTTAAAGCTTTGTTAAGCACTTTAACAGATCAAAATCCGACCGAACAACCGGACTTAACCCGGGGCATAAAAATATTGTCCAACACATTGTTTTTCTTTTTCTGAGCCAGTTAGGGTCCCCGAATACCCTAACACCCGCTATGGAATATGACACACACATGAAACTAATTAACCTCATAACTAGATTTTAAGTATCTAATTGAATTGGAACCATGGCCCAACCCCCCCCCCCCCCCCCCATAACCGAACGGTCACCTCATAGGTGACACACTTTTGATTATTTTGATTATTAAAATTCCATTGCTCAATATCTAGTAAACACAATATCCTACGGACAATCGTCTTATGGAGGTTTATAAGTATGTTCATTAGACTAAGCATTCATTCACAACACTTAAAAAAAAAAAAAAAAACTTCCTCCCTCCTTTCTTTTGCCTACTGCCGAGAGCATTCACTTCCATCCATCCTTTTTTTCCATTTTGATCAAAGTTTTCTACTTATATAAAAGTGTGAAGGGTCGCGCACAAGGAAGCTTGGTGCTTACGGATCGTCAAGGACCGCACCTCAACGCTCTTAACCACCCGTTTTTCGACTAGTTTCTTCCCTAGCCTCGAGCTAGTAGTAAGTGACTCTAAATGCCTTTTTGATCTATTCTAAAGTGGTTAATAAAAGATTTAACGGGCAAAAATCATAAACACTAGAGATCAAAGTTTAAAGTCTACAAAAAAAAATAATATAAACAAAGTGGTTAATGGATGAATAATGGTGTAAAACTTATAAAACCAGTATTGTTATGATTATTTTTGGTTGTTGATTGCTAGTATGGGAATGGATCATATTCACAAAACATGAACTAGCCTTATGTTTAGTTGTAAAGTTCCTAGATGACGAACCCTTTCCAACATAAACATGAACTTGTGTAAAAACAATTTTTCTTATAAAATGGAGTTCTAAACTAGTAGATCTACGGATCTACAAGTGGTATTTTCAAAGGACCAAGTGTCAAAAGAAATCATATTTTTAAAGCCGGATCTTTCCTAAACAAAGGTGATTTTTGTAAACACACAAGTGTGTAGACACTTGTGCGACAAAAAGTTTTAACAAAGAATTGTTTTTGTAATATTTGACAAGAAGATGTACAAATGCATTTTTCTGAAAGAACAAGATTCGTGAGAAACCGATTTTTTTATAGAAAGATCTACTAAAAATATGGGGAAAGTTACTATATATTTTGCACAAACCACAAGTTCATGTGTTTTGCGATTTATATTTATTTTGACTATTTTGATGATGAAACTTTGTTGATTGATGTTGGGAACATTGTTGAATTGAAATTTTAAAAGAAAATGATACGCTAGAAAGCGTGGCCACCTCCAGTTACAGGGGAAACTCTGGCGAAATTTTTCTAAAAATCTAACACTTGAAAATATTTTTATCACGAGTGTTACGAATATATTTTCAACTTGTTTTCCCAATTACCTTTCGCCACAATTTTTATTACAAAACAACCAAGTGTCGGAGGTGGAATTTTTATAAATAAAACTTGCTAAAATATATATTTAGAATATATATTTTCATAACAACACTTGTGTAAATTTTTGTGATTATTTTGTGAACTACGTAAATATTATTTTTAAGGTAAAATTAATATTACTAAATATTAACGGCTCCAAAATAATACGAACGTCTTCACAATAATTATTTAAGTTACATCGGTATTATTAATACCACCTGAACTTTACAACGTAACTTACGTATTTTCAGAAAATACTCATAAGTGTGTATTTTGTCAGAAGTATTATTTTGGGAAAAATTATATGGAATAAAATATAATATTTTTGGGAAAAATATTTATATTTTGGAGATAGAAATAAAATATATTACATTAAGTGAGACTTAATAATATATTTCGAAGTTATACGAACGCACATGTATTAAATCCCCCATCATTGGGAAGGAATATATTTACCAAATAATTACGAAGGGTAATTACGAAATAGTTGCCTAACTATTTCCCAAAGACATTAAACCTTAAGCTAAGGCACGGTGGTCCGTCTAATAGAAGTTAGTACGTGTAGCTCGTCGCACAGCAGGTTGACTGGGAGATACTTTTTAGAGACGCACTTCTGTGAGTTCATGTCCCCCTTTTCTCTTAACTGTTTTCAGTTTTATAAACTGCGGGGGTGAAATACATGTTACTATGATTACGAGTACTTTATACATGGTATGGTTAGCGTAAGGAGGGTTACTACTTAGATCATGTGAGTGGGTAGGCGCAACTTGAGGCCATTAATCCTCATTGTAGGACCGAGGGACAGTAGCGGTAGATCTATCTAGGTGTAGCGAGCCCAGCCCCAGGCCCAGCAGAACGGACCTCGGGGTGACTTTGTGCCCAACGCAAAATCCGCTAGGTTTGAGTCTTCCTACTTGCACTTCACACATATCAATGGCCTTGCAAACCATTGGTGATCTCTTTTTTCCTTATTTGCTACATACAAGGATTTTATACTTACAAAGGTTTTACATACTCACTTACATATGAACTCGCTCAACATTTTTGTTGATTTTTCCAACTTACATGTATTTCAGGGAACTAAGGATCTGGCACGGTATGCTACGTTTTCACGCTGCGTAGAGTCATGGGATCATCCGAGTTTAGGGGTTGTGGCTTTTACCTGGACGAGTCACAGTTCTTAAACTACGTCTATCTTAAGTTTGTGGTTGTGTCTTTCAAACAATGTTTTTTTATGTTATTAGGCTGTAATTTCTGTTGCATGTGTCAACGCATTAAGACAATGTTGTGGTATTTTACTTTTCAAACTTAAATCAATGGATGATCTGCATGGTTTTATTTTTATATAGCTTTGTTATGATTAAGCTATGGTATTAAGAAGTCACACCTAAACCCACGCTTCCGCAAAGCCAGGGTGTGACGGTTTGAAACTGTAACGTCTTAACCAGTTTATCCTCCTGTACAGGAGCTGAAAGATATAGGATTTAATTCCTTTTATACACAATTTAAGATTTTCAATATTATAAATAAATTAATTCAGTAAACAAAAAAAGGGCTTTAATCCATTCAAACCGGTCACAGGGGGACTCGAACCCGCGCCCCTCCGCACTCAAACACGCGTGTTGGGATTGAACCCTATCAGAGGAACAGATAATTAAAGCCAAAACTGGATCAGAGCAGTGGATCAAGAATAAGCAGACGATTACAGATTAGTTCATGCAAATCTCTCCCCTTGAAAGTGGTTTCATATCTGCTGACCTCCTATCTGCTGATCTTACTAAGTGCTGACCTACAACTGCTGCTTTGCATCTACTGTCCAATGTCAAAGACTGATGGAAGACCAAAGCTCTGCTGACTCAATCTACTGCCTTGAGTCAAGTACTGCTGATCCGGACAAGCACTGCTGGGTTCACAGCAGTGGAAGGATGCAGCAGCTGTTTAAGTGTCTTTTATGTAATGAATTGTAATAGCAGTAGTTAGTACATCAGTGTTTGTATAGATCAGAGGTTAGAGTTTGTTAGGAGGTTAGATGTCACTTTCATGGTGACGTCAGCTAAGATGCTCAGTGGTTTGCAAGTGCCTATAAATAGTTCAGTACTTTGTACTGTTCTATTAGCTCTTTCACCACATCGTCTTCTTTGCACGAACAAACTACTGAGCTCTGGCTGAGGGGGAGTTTGCATTCATTCATCAATCATTGTAATCGGTGTTGAAACAAATTCAATCTTTCGATTCATTGTGTAAAGATGTTTGATAAAAGTATTACTCTCGTTTGATTGTATGCAAAGTTTGTTTTCATCTTAATTCCGCTGCACAACTCTTTCATTTCCATCTTATTTTCAAACGAAAATACAATCAAAAAGAAACTCAGATCCAACAATTGGTATCAGAGCTTGGACAGTCAAATTTGATTTAACAATCATTTTGACGTAAATAGTTCAGCTCATAACAGTTGATACTGATCGTTTGTTCGTCCGTTGAAAAACAGAGCAAGGATTAATCACCATTAAAGTTGATTTCTCAGTGTCTGTAAAACAACAAGAATGACGTCACAATCTCAAGATGATAAAAACAACATCGGCTCACTTTTTAAACCACCTATGCTAAAGAGAAATGAGTACAACATCTGGCAGAGGAGGATGGGTCACATCCTCGCTCAACAAAGCACAGGTTGTTGGAGGTCTGTCATTTATGGTCCCCATGTTCCTTCAGTGCCAAACGCTGAAGATGCTAAAAAGTTCGTTCCAAAACCAATTGAAAATTATACCGAATCCGACTTTCAAAAGATCGAACTAGATGCTAAAGCTTTTAACATCATAGCATCAGCGCTGCCCAATGAGATATATGCTGGACTGTTACACTGTAACAGTGCCAAAGAGTTATGGGACGCACTTAAGGAACAGTTTGGTGGAACTGAAGAAGTCATAGAAAACAATAGGGAAATCCTGAACCAACAGTATGAAACATTTTGCTACGTTAAAGGTGAATCACTAACGCAACAATTTGAGCGTTTTAGTTGTCTCATCAGTGAACTGAGGCTTGTTAACACCACTTTTACAAACTCAACTCAAAATAGCAGGTTCCTCAGGTCACTGCCAGAAAAATGGGACACCATAGCTTTTGTCACCCGAAATTCATCTGAATTCAAGGATCTGACCTTAACCCAACTCCATGGTCGACTCCTGACCTTCGAAAGGGAGTTGAACCAGAAAAGGAGGTTACAAGAGTCAGGAAAAGTTACCGATGATTACACTTTCGGTAATACTGCTCTTCTGGGTCAAGAAGAATCTGGGAGCAGTGGTAAGGATCAGGGTTATGATCACTTCATTGACATAACTGCTGGTGCAAATTTTAACAACCCTGATCCTCACTCTGCAAGTTATGCATTCACTGCTAACGAAAACCTGATGTCAGACAATTTAAGTTTTGAACTAAATGATTTGCAACATTTTGATCCCACTGATTTAGAGGAAATGGACATCCTGCATCAACTGGCTTTGCTAAGTGTTAGAACTAGCAAGTTCTACAAAAGAACAGGGAGAAAATTCCCAGGTTTGCATGGGAATCTAAGGGTTGGGTTGGATAAATCGAAAATCAAGTGCTACAAGTGTAATAGGTTGGGACATTTCGCTAGGGAATGTAGGAGTCAAACCGCTGGTCCCATAATTACTCATCCTAGCTCAAATCCTAGACCTCAAAACCAAAGCACTGTGCACTATGCCCAATATGCCCCAGCAGCTCAAGTGAACACTGCTCACTATGTTGCTGCCCCTGTGCCAGTACATTATGTCCAAACTACTGTTCCACAGGTACAAGTGCAACCTGTTGCACCTCAAACCACTGCTCCAGCAGCAGCACAACCAGATCAACAAAGTTTTTTCACTCAAGGGTTTGTTGACTGGAGTAGTATGCCTGATGATCTTAGTGATGAAAATTTTGCACTCTATGCTTCTAATGATTCTTCACATGATGAGTTTTGTTTGATGGCACTAGAGTCAATACAGGAGGGGGTTGAAGCTGAGGAGGAACAGCAGTGCTTTGAAACAGTGGAAGAGGTGATTGAAGCAGTGGTTACTGCAGTGGCTGATGAAATACTGTTGGGAGAAAGTTCAGGTACCCTGATTGAACCAATGACAGATCCATGGTCCATAGAGGACAAAGAAGAAGAGAAAGAAGAAAAGGCTGGTGAAAAGAAGGTAAAAGCTGATGATGATGAAGATCATCAATGTGATTGTGCAATGATGGCAGCTGCCAAGGTATCTCCTCAAGTTCTTGAAAAACTGTGTTCTGACAATTGCATAATTGCTTTTGCTAACATCAAAGAGGTGAATGAAAACCTTTAGGATAAAATCTTTTCTGATGAGGTCAAATTTGAAAGGTCTTTAAAAGAACTTAAAAACAAATTGACTGAAAAGGAAAAAGAAATCAGCTGTCTAAAAGAAGAGCAAAGCATCACCAAAACCCAACTTCAAACTATGGTAGAAAAATACCAAAGTTGCAAAAAGGAGTTGGAATCCACCCAGATTACTTGTGAAAGATGGGTGGAATCCTGCAGAGGATATGAGGTGATGCTTGCTAAACAGATTGAAAGTAATGTGAAATTTGGGGTTGGGTATAGAAAATATGATGATGAACACATTGCTTGTGAAAAATCTGTTCAAAACACTGATGTAACCACTGAGTTCATCCCCACAAACAAGAATGGCCAAGAAGTAAAAATCACTGACAAACTTGGTAACAAAATCACACTTGGCAGAACAAGGAGTTCCTCAACTTTTGAAGAACTTGAAAAATATCAGTTTAAACCTACCTGGTCTGACGAGTGTGATATTCTTGAAAATTTCAAGCCAATGGACTTTACATCAACTGATGGTGTTAAAGCTCCAAAAGTTAAAGCCATACCTCTCAAGGACATCCCAGCAGTGGTTAAAACCTCTGCTGCAAAGGAGTCTGAAAAGAGAAAGAAGAAAGAAAAAATTGATAACTTGTTTTATGAATTCTGTGAAAAAAGGAATCATCTAACAAAAGACTGTTTCCACTTGAAAGCTTATGATTTAAACAAGACAAGTGTCATTGTTTCAGCAGAAAGCTGCATTGTCTGTGGTAAAACAAACCACAAAACTCAAGCATGTGTGTACCTCAAAAACTTTGATGTGAAAAAGAATGAGTACATGGCTAAAACATCCTTGAGTCCATCATCATCATCCTCATCATCTGTCAAGTTCACCAAGAAATAACCACTGTTTGTTCCAGTTCAAACAACTGTTACAAAACAGCTGAACCAAACATCTGTCAAAAGAGATGTTCAGGTTACTGATGCACCCCCTGCCAATCAGTTTAGAAAAGGCAGAGAAAAACAGTCTTACCAAAGGATTCCACACGTTTATGAGGCCTACAAAAGGCCCTCTAAACCCAAAGTGAACAAGCATCCTTTTGGTTACCAGCAGATGATTGGTCAGGACCCACAACAGTGGTTAGAGAAACACTGTCCTAAAACAGTTCAAACTCCTGACTTAACCACTGTCCATCATTCTGCCTCCATCCTAGACACTGTTGAGACCCCATCCAAAGCCTTGTTGGCTTTGGAGACCTTAATGAACTAATCCTTTTACTTCATGTGCAGGGAGCTTCTGCATGCTTTGATAGCCTTTGGTATATAGATAGTGGAGGCTCCAGGCACATGACAGGATGTAAAGCCCTCCTCAAAGACTTTAAAATCCATGGTGGGGGTGATATATCCTTTGGGAATAATAGTAAAGGAAAAGTTCTGGGGTCGGGTACAGTGGAGTCTGGAAAAGTAAAATTTGAAAATGTCAATCTAATAGACAATCTAAAATTCAACCTTCTGAGTGTGTCCCAAATGAGTGACAAGGGTTTTGGGTCATTCTTCACAAAAGATTGTTGTAGGATTGTTGGACCAGAAATGGTCAAAAAGATTGAAGCAATAATCAACTCTGGTCAAACTAAACTTGTTGCTCAAAGAAGTGGCAATGTTTATGTTGTTGACATGTCAAAAGAGTGTCCCAGAGCTGATGCCTGTCTGTTCTCAGCTGCCTCTAACAAAGAGACAGAACTTTGGCACAGAAGGCCGGGACACACAAATCTTAAGACAATCACAGAAATTTCAAAACATGGTTTGGTGAGAGGCCTACCACAAAAATTGTTTTCATGCCCTGAACATTGCATTTCCTGTTTAAAAGGAAAACAGCATAAAAGTTCTTACAAGTCCATTGAAGAGTCCAAAACAACCCAGTGTTTGCAAATGCTACACATGGATTTGTTTGGCCCAGTTCAAGTCATGAGCCTCAAAAAGAAAAGATATTGTTTGGTTATTGTTGATGACTTTTCTAGGTTTACATGGACTTTCTTTTTGCACTCAAAAGATGAAACTGCAGGCATTTTGCAAGACTTTGTAACACAGGTTGAAAAGCAATTTGACCTTCCAGTGAAAAGCTTCAGGAGTGACAATGGCACAGAATTCAAAAATAGGGAGTTGGATGCCTTCTGTGTGAAGAAGGGGATTGTAAGGCAGTACAGCATCCCAAGAACACCAGAGCAGAATGGGGTAGTGGAAAGGAAGAACAAAACTCTAATTGAGGCTGCTAGAACCATGCTTGCAAATTCAGGTTTGCCATTAACTTTCTGGGCAGAGGCAGTAAACACTGCTTGCTATGTTCAGAACAGAGTTTTAATAAACCCCAGGCACAAAAAGACTGCCTATGAAATTCTGTATAAAATTAAACCACTGATCTCATATTTCAAAGTGTTTGGCTGCCCATGCTTTATTTTGAACTTAAAAGATTCCATTTCAAAATTTGCAGCCAAAATTGATTGTGGTTATCATCTGGGATACTCAACCACTGCCAAGGCCTACAAAGTGTTCAATACACGGACCAGTGCAGTGGAGGAGACTTTGAATGTTAAGTTCAATGAACTCTCATCAATGAAAATCCCAGCAAACCCTGCAGATCTGTTTGATCTTGAAAAATTCACTTTTGAAAATACTGCTGTCAAGACTAATAGTGCAGGTCCTTCAGAGGATACAACACCAGACTATGGGTATGAAATCATCATCCCTCAAAGGTCTGCCACAAAGGGAAAAGCACCAGCTGTTCAAAACAGTTGTCAAAGCTCAACCACTACTACCTCAACAGTTGTTGACCAAAGTAGCCCATCAACCACTGCTTCCACATCCACAAACACTGCTGACAAAAGTCCTCAAACAGTGGATAAAAGTCAGCAGTTGTCCACTTCATTACCTCCTATACCACCACCTTTTGAAGCCACTGCTGGATCATCAAAGTCCCCAGCAGTGGTTAGCTCAGATGATACACATTTGCAGCCTTCACCAACAAATTCCATCATACTATACCAAGGAGATTTAATCTTCTTGAGATCTCATCCACCTGATCAAATCATTGGCAACATAAATGAAGGGGTGCTCACAAGAAGCCAAACCCAAAACATTTGTCTTTTTGCTGGTTTTCTATCACTCCATCAGCCAGTCAAGTACCAAGAGGCACTGAAAGACAATAGCTGGGTAGAAGCCATGCAAGAGGAGCTCCAACAGTTTAAAAGACAACAAGTATGGGAGCTTGTACCACTGCCAGAAGAGGTTAGTCCCATTGGCACAAAGTGGGTCTTCAAGAACAAAACTGATGAAAGGGGTATTGTTGTCAAGAATAAAGCCAGGCTTGTGGTTCAAGGTTACAGACAGGAAGAGGGGATTGATTATGATGAAACATTTGCCCCTGTTGCAAGATTGGAAGCCATTAGAGTGTTCCTGGCCTTTGCTGTTAACCACAATATGAAGGTGTTTCAAATGGATATCAAAAGTGCTTTCCTCTATGGTACAATTCAAGAAGAGGTGTATGTTTGTCAACCTCCAGGTTTTGAGGATCCATTTTATCCAGATCATGTTTACAGGCTAAACAAAGCCTTGTATAGCCTGAAACAAGCACCAAGGGCCTGGTATGAAACTCTTTCCAACTTCCTACTCTCAAATGGTTTCAAAAGAGGTACCATTGATAAAACACTGTTTTTAAAATGGAGAGGGAAGAATTTAATGATTGTCCAGATTTATGTGGATGACATTATTTTTGGAAGCACATGTAATTCAATGTGTGAAGAGTTTAGAGAACTCATGACAGCTGAGTTTGAAATGAGTGCAATGGGTGAGCTGCAATGCTTTCTTGGTCTCCAAGTACAACAACTACAAAATGGAACTTTCATTCATCAAAGCAAATATGCTAAAGAACTTTTAACCAAATTTGATATGAATGATTGTAAACCATGCAGCACACCCATGGCAACAAATAAGCTGGTCATGTCTGATGAAAAGGATGAGCTGATTGACCAAACACTTTATAGAAGCATGATTGGGTCTTTATTGTACCTAACTGCATCTCGACCAGACATCATGTTTGCAACATGTGTCTGTGCAAGAAGTCAATCAGCTCCCAGAAAATCAAATCTCATTGTTGTAAAAAGGATCTTCAGATACATAAAAGGTGCTCCCACACTTGGTATCTGGTATCCAGCTAATGGGAACATCAAGCTTTCAGGTTTCTCAGACAGTGACTTTGCTGGATGTCACACCACAAGGAAGTCCACATCAGGAGGGTGCCAGTTTCTAGGTGATTGCTTAGTTTCATGGCAAAGCAAAAAGCAAGCAGCTGTTTCAACATCCACTGCTGAAGCTGAATACATTGCTGCTGCAAGCTGTACAGCCCAACTCCTGTGGCTTCAAAATCAGTTACTGGATTTTGGTATCACTGCCTTAAAGACACCACTCATGTTGGACAGTCAGGCAGCAGAAAATATCATCAAAAATCCAGTTTCCCACTCAACCACCAAACACATTGACATCAGACATCACTTTGTGAGGGATTGCTATGAAAAAGGTTTGATTTCTCTGCATCATGTCCCAACTAAAGACCAGCTGGCTGATGTGCTCACAAAAGCACTTGATACAGCCACTTTTGAAAGATTGGTCTCTAGGATTGGGATGCTGAACATGGAATAACAAGCAACATCTTGTTTTTCTATGAATAAAAGCAACAAAATGTTTTCAGAAAATCAAAATTCCATCCTTAAAAATAGCTAAAAATGAAAATTTTCATTAAAATCCTTAAAAGTTTGCCATTAACCACTAATTGTTCAAAAGTCCGCTTCTTTCAAAAATCTGTCCACTGCTGAAAGTCAACCCCTGCTCTCTCATTACTTTGATAAACTCTGTTGTTCAAAAGCAGTGTCTTATCCACTGATATGCTATCCACTGATAGTGAAAATCATCCACTGCTTTCATACCACTGCCTTCATCTGTCCTTATAACACAAGTACTGTCCTTCACTTTCAACAGGGGTTGTCACGTGGGCAGTACATATTGGTCAGACTTTTTGTAACGGCTACCACCTCAGCATTCACTTTCTTCCCTATAAAATCCCCCACTCACCACCAAAACAGGGTTTTACTGTCGAATTAAATTCTTAAAAATTCTCTTCTCAAAACAGTTTTTCATCTCATCTTCCACAAATTTCTTCGATCAATCATTCTCAAAATGACTAAATCAAAGAAATCTGCAAAACCCTCATCCAAATCTTCATCGAAAACAGCCTCTCAAAAGGCAATCTCCACTGAAATTCCACACAAACCATCTCATAATCTTCTTGGTCTTCTTACAAAACCCAGTTCCACAAAGAAGTTCGATTCCATCATTGATATCATCACCGCCTCAAAGTACAAAACTTTGTTGACAGCGGATGCACCAATTTACTTGGCAACCCAAAGGGAGTTTTGGAAAAATGCAATCCTTGAAACACAAGGAGAAGCTGTAATAGCCATTAACTCTACTTTAAAGGGAAAAGAAGTCAAGATTACACCACAAACAATTTCAGAGGTCTTTCAACTCGACGATCAAGAAGGTAAAATTACTTTCCCCAAAAACGAGTTAAAAAATGATTTTCTGGAAAGGGGGTACAATGCAGAGGTCAAAAAGGACACCTTAGAAAAAGGTTACTTTCCTCCTGCACCAAGATTTTTATTTCACACCCTCTTAAAATGTGTTTCAAACAAAACCACTTCTTTCAATGAGATACCATTAAAAATTCAAAAACTGGGATTTGCAATTCTTCAAGATGAAAATTTTAACTATTCCCAGGAAATTTTTAATGATTTGGTTAAAAATGTTGAAACAAAGGCATTCCTACTTTTTCCAAGATTTTTAAGTTACTATTTTGAAATGAAACTTGGAAAGAAGGATGCTGCTGCTGCAATAAAACAAGGTGATTTCATTCAAACAAATTGCTTAACTGCTGAAACTTTTACAAGGATGTCTACACCTTGCAAAACACAAGCAGAGGTGCCTGAGCAGATTTTAGCAGTTACAACTGCTCCTCAGGTATCTGCTGTTGAGCCCACTGATCAAGGTGATCAAAGCAGCAGCACAACTGCTTTGAAACCCACACCTATTATCTCCAAAAAGCCAAAAAGAAAAACTCAAAACCACACAAAACCCATTAAAAAGGCAACTCTGGAGGATGAGATACCAGAGCTCCTGCCTGTGACAACACAAATGTCACAAGAAACCACTGCTGCTACTTCCTCACAGCAGTTGGTACAAATATCTCAACCCATAACCACAACTCCTCCTGCTTCTTCACAAAAAGAAGAGGTTGTACAAATAGGGTCTCCACATCATGATGCTCTGGAAACACTCGTTTCTATCATCCACAGCTCAATACCCGGGGCAACTCCATTTTCTACACCATCCTTCACATCCACAATTCCCTCACCAATAAAACCACTGTTGGATGCAATTGATTTGAACCAGGCATTAACCAGTCCTACAAATGAGAATATACCTCAACAACTGACTGGGTCTGATGTATCAATCTTTGCTAACCCACTAACACAACCTGAGGAGGTTACACCCCTTGAGTTACAAGTAACTCTTGGTGGTAATCCAAGTGAAGCAGCCACTACAAGTGTTACACCCACTGGGTTACATTTGGACAGTGGTTACATTAATAAGACTTCCTTGGAGGCAATTCCTTTTATAGCACCTCTGCCAACCACCAGTGGATTTATTTATCCTACTGGCAACATCAAAAGGTTGTCAAGTGTTGAAGGAAGCAGACCCCAGTACCAAGAAAAAGGGGCATCAGTGGTTAATGTTTGGAGTATACTCCCTATATCTACCACTGATAAAACCACTGCTAGTGGGAAATCAGATGATCCCATTAACTTGGGTGATGGTTTAAAGTACCAGAAATTGACGGATCGCTTTGAAAAACTTGATAACTCTGTTGCAGAACTCAAAGATATGCTACAACAGATGTTACAAGTTCAGAAGGTACAATCAGCTACTGTTCCACCTCAAGCACCTGCTCCACAAAGGGCACCTGCTACAAATGAGCTCTGGAAGTTATTTCAATCTTTTCTCCAACAACAAGCACAATTAGCAGATTAGCAACATGAAAAACATGTACAACAGCTGAGAAATGCAATGGAGTCAAGGTTCAAGAACACTAAGGCTGACTTAAAGGCTCTCAAAACTCAGATCTTGCACACCACTGGCACTGCTCCTCCACAAGTACGCTACATTTATCAACTCCCAGAAGATAATGCCAAAAAGGGGGAGAAAATGAAGGAGTGGAAACAGAAGGGTATAGAGGATGGTCTTTATCTTGAACTAGAAAATTCAAACATGACCAAAAAGATCCCTTTGCCAGATGGTAGTAAGAAAATTGATGTGACAATAAATGCACTAGCAGAAGCAGTTGCAAGTGTAAAAAGGGATAGAGAGGCCAAAAGGAAAGCTAGGGTGGAGAGAATGGATCATCCAGATCAGGGTACTTCTGGGTCAAAGGATCATGAAAATCCTGTTGAGGAAAAGAAGAAGCCTACTAGAAAAGTGAGGCAACCCAAATCCATTCCAACCAGACGTTCAAAGTCTGCTAAAAAACCACCATACAAAACAGCTGATGCAACAGGAGTTACAAAAACTACTACTTGCCAAACAGTTGTTCCATCAACACACACCACTTCAACACACACAACATCCACTGCTTTACCGTCATTACCACCAAAAACAACACCTGCTGACATACAGCAGAAGACAGCAGATGTTATAACATCTGTTGTAATGACAACAGTGGTTGAAACACCAGTTGTTTCAACAGCTGTTAGTCAATCACAATCCACTGCCACTACATCTACCACCATTGTTCCATCCAAACCATCATCAGTCCCTCCTACAAAAAGGAGAAGGCTAATTTTAAAAGATGATGACACATCTCCATCACCATCATCTTCAAAATCCCTGTCAACTGTCACTATTCCAAAACCCATACCTCTCTCTTCAGCTCAAATTATAAAATCACTACCTCCTGCTGGTGTCTCATTTCCTCTGGAACTTATTGCAGTCAGAGAAGAAATCAAATCCTTCTATTATGAAGATGACCCAGCCAAAAGGAGTTTGCCATCAATTGCAAATTATCCCAGGCCTAACAATATTAAAGAATATTTGAGACTCAAAGCCAAACAAGCAGAGGATATTGCAATCAAAAACAGAAAAGGGAAATCTGATAGAGAATTTCAACAAAACTATCAGTTTTTACTCTCACAGGTCAATGCTATGGAGCGTTTTGCTAAAAATGTATGTCAGAAAATTTCAGAAAGGGCAGATGAGTCCTTAAGAAAAGACTACATTGAAAACATCATGACCTACAAGAAATACAAGGGGGAGAAACACATGTACAAGACCTGGATCATTCCTGAGCTTGAAAAAGAAGCAGCCAGGATTCAAGACATGATAAAAAATAAGGTCAAGCAGACTCCTCCTGAAAGATTCAAACAATTTGAAGCTGAAAAGATGCTAGAGTTGAGGAGAATGAAAGAGGAGCTGATTGCAGCTGATTATGGGTCAAAGAACTCTGTGACAAAGTGGGGAGAAGATAGAGTCAGGGCCACCTACAAAAGGTTGGAGGAACTAAGAAAGAAAGACCCAAATGTTCCACAAAAGCCTGACTACTCCAAAGCAGCGGTTTCAAAAAGACCACCAAAGCTGCAAGTTAAAAGAACCACTGCTCCAGCTGGTGCTGCCATCTACAAAAGAAGGAGCAAAAACCAGTTTAGCATGGAAACAATTCAAGATCTTTTAGCCAGAGATGCCATTGTAAAAGCTGGCACGGAAGTAATGATAAAAGAAGATCTTGAATTGGAACAATCTGCATGTGCTGCTCAGCCAGCTATGAACAGGCCAGCCTCACCAAATACTTCTGCAAATAAACATCTCCCAAGAAACCCACCAGGCTCAAAAATACAAAAGTGGGAAACTGACAAACAGACCTGCGTATTGACTCTGCTCAGGTCTGGTGGAGTAGTGGAGAAAATATCAAGGGAACAAGCTCTTGGCCTAAGTCTTGAAGATTTGCAGGATCTCCTTGATCTTCCACTTAGCAGGGATGATGAAGATACAGATGCCCTAGACTTTGAATTACAATTTAAAGGTCAGATAAGGGAGCTGTTGATGAGGCAATAAATAATTCCACAAATAATGAAGAGTTTTGGCATTATCTGTTCCAGGGGGAGATTGTTGGGATTGAACCCTATCAGAGGAACAAATAATTAAAGCCAAAACTGGATCAGAGCAGTGGATCAAGAATAAGCAGACGATTACAGATTAGTTCATGCAAATCTCTCCCCTTGAAAGTGGTTTCATATCTGCTGACCTCCTATCTGCTGATCTTACTAAGTGTTGACCTACAACTGATGCTTTGCATCTACTGTCCAATGTCAAAGACTGATGGAAGACCAAAGCTCTGCTGACTCAATCTACTGCCTTGAGTCAAGTACTGCTGATCCGGACAAGCACTGCTGGGTTCACAGCAGTGGAAGGATGCAGCAGCTGTTTAAGTGTCTTTTATGTAATGAATTGTAATAGCAGTAGTTAGTACATCAGTGTTTGTATAGATCAGAGGTTAGAGTTTGTTAGGAGGTTAGATGTCACTTTCATGGTGACGTCAGCTAAGATGCTCAGTGGTTTGTAAGTGCCTATAAATAGTTCAGTACTTTGTACTGTTCTATTAGCTCTTTCACCACATCGTCTTCTTTGCACGACCAAACTACTGAGCTCTGGCTGAGGGGGAGTTTGCATTCATTCATCAATCATTGTAATCGGTGTTGAAACAAATTCAATCTTTCGATTCATTGTGTAAAGATGTTTGATAAAAGTATTACTCTCGTTTGATTGTATGCAAAGTTTGTTTTCATCTTAATTCCGCTGCACAACTCTTTCATTTCCATCTTAATTTCAAACGAAAATACAATAAAGAAGAAACTCAGATCCAACAACGCGCAACAACCAGCTGGTCTACCAGCCCACATGTGTTATAATCTAAACCGTATTATATATATATAAACATTGAAATAGATCTGAAACTTATATACAACGCAACAGGTTACGGATTTTGATCAAAAATCCACCAAAACCGTCCAAAATCGAATTATTTCCACTTTAAACATCACCCAATAATTCACAACCACTTTGCCAATCAATTAACCACTTTAATCGACATATTCTCATGCTTTTCGGTTGTAAAGTAAATTTAAAAAAAATCAAACCGAACAAATCCACTGATTCCTGTCGATTTTGTGTTGAATTGAGGTATTATTAAAGTCCCTTCAATCCCCACGATCATTCTACACCATTCACATTTCACAAACACTTCGAAATTACGTTTGTTCGCTGTCTGCAACTCTCGCCAGAGTTCATTCGCCGGAATTTAGTCGTCCCGTCATTTCACACGATACCGGTTCGTTTTTATCCGTTCAATTAGTTTCTTTATGCTTATACAATGTTTCCCCAAAGTTAATTTAAACATAAACTAGTTTTGATCGTGTATTGCGATAGTTGACTTTTCTGTTGACTCCAATTGGGGAAGATGACCAAATCGAGTTTCAATATTTGTTTTATTAAAACTAAGATTTAAATAAAACCATCAGGTCCAGCCCAGTGGTTGTGTGTGTTGTTTGTTTCTAAATTGACCTGGGTTCGAACCCGGGCACATACAAACCTTTTTAATTTTATTATTTTAAACATTTTTAACCTTTCAGTAATTTTGGTAACCTTATTATACATTGTTACTTTTATTAAAAATATAAAATCTATCAAATTATTTATAAAACTAATTTTTACATTATTAAAACAGTTTATTACTAAATAATTCCTAATAAATTGATTTTTAGGAATTAAAATCTGAAATTTTCAGATTAATTATTTTAAATACTGATCCTTACAAAAATAATGTTGTTACTCACATTTTATATAAATTTGATATTTATATAAATAAATCAGTATTTATACTTATTTATATAGTTTAATTTAATGTAATTAAATTATATAACTATATAATTTTGATCCAAAATTATTCTTATGACAAAAGATGCATTATTCTGAGTTTATATAAATTTAGAATCTGAATTTTTATTATGTTTAATTATTTAGATAATTAAACTTATATAAACTTATTTATTGTTATCATAATCATTTTAATTCATTTTATTTATTTAAAATGATTCCAAGGCCATAATAATTATTTTAAATCAGTAATATCCAAGTTCAAATAATTAAAAATGTTATTTTAATTATTCTGATTTAAATTAATTATTTTTGATAATTAGTTATATAATTATCACATTATTTCTCGTAAACAAAACACTACCGAATCCCATAGATTTAAGATCTCCGCTCATTCGATTAAACATTATTGTTGATACATATTCCATATTATTGCATGTTCAATCAATTAGAGTGACGTGGAATTTTATTTCCCAAGAACTCTCACATTAGCATACTTATTTGGACTTACTCGAAATCAAGGTGAGTTCATGTTCCCCCTTTTCGCTTAACTGTTTTCAGTTTTATACTTCAGGGGTGGAATACATGTTACAACTATTACAGACATTATTATACATGGTATGGTTAGCTTAAGGAGGGTTTTACTACTAGACTGTGAAAGGTGGGCACAACCCTTAAGGCCATTAATCCTCATCATAGGACCGAGGGACATGAGTGATAGATCTATTTGGGTGTAGCAAGCCCACACCCATGAGGCCGGGGCGGCCCATATAGGTGACTATGTCTTCCAGCCGGAAGCCCGGTACAAATATGCTAGGTTTGAGTTTTCCTGCACCTTTTCATACATATCAATGGCCTTGCAAACCATTGGTGATCTCTTTATTTCCTTATTGCTACATACCAGGGACTTTCATACACCGTTTATAAAGGATTATACATACATCGTTACAAAGGGACATTTATATACACAAGACATATTTTAAAGGCTTATACACACAGACTTACACATGAACTCGCTCAACTTTTTGTTGATTTTTCAAACTACATGTATTTCAGGGAACTAGCAGGATCTGGCAGGGTATGCATGTGTCTAGCTACGTTGATTAATAGATGTCATCCAGAATTGTGAAATTTAAGAGGTGTAACCTATTCCTGGACGGGTTACATGTCTCTAAACCCCGTCTTATCTAAAGTCTTTTGTGTGTCTTATGAACACGTTTTAAATAATTTATGATTTGTAACTTATTTTAAGTGTCCATGTTTTTAAACAATGATATTGTGGTATTTTCTCACTTTAATTAATGGATGTACATCTCGTATTTTTATCATATAGCATTGTTGTGATTGTTGCTATGGTATTAAGAAGTCACACCAAATAAACCCACGCTTCTGCAAAAGCCAGGGTGTGACATAAGATATGTATTGAATCAAAACAAAATCGACGTCGTTATACTTTTATATATAATATAGCGCTTGAAATGATGTAATGATGAGGATCAAGATTTAAGATATGCCTATGAATGAAAATACATAAATGATTGGCCAAAATGGAAAGACGCAAAGTATGACAGATTTAAATTCTCTAATGAAATGGAAAGTTTTCGGACCAACAGTCCATACAACTGAATTTGTAAAGTATGTTGGATATTAATGGGGCTTTTATGTGAATCATGTGAAAATCAAATTAAATGAGAGAAGGCAAATATGGTGCATAAGGATTTTCGCAAAAACCCATGATTGATTATAATGAGACACAATCTCTAGTGGAGGATGTAATGACTTTCCAATATTTTGTTAGTCTGGTAATATAAAGAGAGAATTGATATGCGTCTTATGAATGTTATGTATCACTTGATACTAAAGTTTACATGAAAGTCCCTCAAGGATTTGAATTATCAAAAATCATGTAAAATGAGTTCTCGAGAACGATATAATCGTTGTATACAAATTCATATTTAAATATGTTGAATATAATTGGAACTCCTGATGAGTATCGTAAAACATTTAGGTGCTTATAAGGTTAGTTGAAACATCTTAAGGATGTAATTCTTGTGCACCAATAACTATACATAGAAAACTTGTGCCTTGTTATTATGGCATCTTAATGTACAATGTATAAGCATGGTACAATATGGATTAAATATTCAAGACATCCTTGCATATGATATAGAAATCAATGAGGAGGTATATGTAATAGAACTCCTAAAGAGTGAATGCACATACATTGTTTTTCAAAGTTGAAAGAAGTATGTTTATGATTGCAAATTCCTTAAGCATTGATTTCAAGTCCTCAAGAATGTATCTTTATAAAGTTAAAGATAGTATGAACTACAATAGTCAAGTTGAGTGTTGTACAACTCACGATATATTCTGATAAAGAGCAATATAAGTTTGATAATATTATCCACCTTTATCAAATGTTCTTTCTTAAAAGTTCACTATAATCGCAATTTACAGTGATGATGTCTGAGCATCATCAAGAGAAACTAACGAGCTTTTAGAAGGGGAATTTTTTTAATGACCCTAGAACAGTCTAATTATTACTTGACTTGCAGTTCGAGTATATTTGTAATCATACTTTTATTCATCTATCAAACTACATCTAGAAGATGTTGGTGGGACATTTTTGTACGTAGAGAGCTCAACCTTATAGTATGTTAAAGGTTGTTCAGACACTTTTTATAAGAAATTACTATTATCATCTCCTACCAAAATAGAGATTCTCATTTCAAAAGTACCATGGCTAAAGTGCAATTGTGCATTAACGTAACTTTCTAGCTATGCATGATAATATATATTTTTATTTGAATTTATCAACATGATATAGCACATGTCCAATGAGGAGACATTTGAATGGTAAAGCAGATATGTCGATACCCTAAAGGTAAGAATGATATGTGTCTATATTTTACTAACCCATGAAAGCTAGTTTTGTTAGTCTTATAGATATAAAGAATGTGACACAAATAGTCTTGGATCTTATGGTATTTGTTCGCAAGAGGAAGCACTAGAAGTCTCACAAGAAGATTTTACAACATTACTCAATATAAAGGATTGCACTTCAAGGCATCAAACGATAAATCATTCTACAAAGGTTTTGAGCAACTTTCGAGGATGATGGACACACTTTACTTAAAGGATACATATTATAATGAGGGGGAGATTTATTCAAGTTGCACTCTTTTTCCCTTAACTAAGTTATCCCAATAGGTTTTCTTAGTAAGGTTTTTAATGAGGCAACATACCTGATCCAGAAGAATTAGGGGGAGATAATGCGCATTACACGCTGCACTCTTTTTCCCTTAGCTATGGTTTTGTCCCACCGGGTTTTCCTAGCAAGGTTTTTAACGAGCCAGCATCAAGCGTATTATGTTGATAACCAAGGGGGAGTGTTATGAATATATTTATTATTAATGTGGTTATCAACACCTAAACTAGATTAGGCTTATTACACAAGTTTTCCTCAATTATATATAGTCTTTTGTATCTCTTGTAATATCATCTCAATCAATGAAATATTAGATCTCTTCTCCCGATTATTTTCTTCTTCTTTCTTGCTATTAGGCTAGTTTCACAACATGTTTGAGTTAATATGTTTAATTTATTTAATTAAACAGGTTGGCATGTTAACTTATTCAACCCATTTTTAACAACCAGATTAATACATTTACAATTTGATTACTACGCATTAATTTGTCAACTTGTTTAACATGTATTAATAAATATGTTTCCTCCTGAATTGGTGTATAGACATTATTGCCTAGTGGAGATGGATATGATCGGATGATTTCGCTAGTGACACGATGATACTCTAGTGGTCCGTCAGTGATCCAAATTTTCCGTTCAAAAAAATAAAATAATAAATTGGTTAAATGAGTCTTATTCTCGTTACACGATTTTAGTTGTGTGTGAGTTAGCTAGGGTTTATTATTATGACACAAATACAAATATCAAAGGATCGTAGTGTTCGAGTTGAACAATTCGCCCCGACACCCTAGTTTTCTTTATGAGGTATTACCCGGAGGCGTTGATTTCTTTTTTTATTTTTTTTAATGTTTATTAGAGTGACATTTAATATTTAACTACTTTGGCTTATTGGGCTTTAAAGAGATTAAAATATAAAGAGAAATGAAACAACAAACCAATATAGGGAGAATGATTTATGTAAAACATGAATGTGATGTTTTTCTTAACTATTTCTCAACAACAATCACATAATTGTACAAATATATATATATATATATATATATTGAATATATCATATGACGGTTATTATAATTTATCTAATAAATAATTATTGACTAATTTATTCTTATATTATTATTTGGTAATTATTTGATGGAAGTAGTCTTACTAGATAAATATAGGGTTTTCACTTGAGTGTGTATATATATATATATATAGAAACGGGATCGGGAGAAAACGCTCAAAAGTGTGAGAATGGTGAGAACGCTTCCTGGCCTAATACGTGTCACGCCGCTTAGAAAAGGGTGGAGGGGCTTTTTTGTCCTTTCATCTTCTGCTTTTCAAGTTCCGCTTTTTCCCAATGTTGTTTTAATTTTTGGTTTTTAAGATTTTTGGCGTTAACAAAATTCAATAATTAATGGCGTTTTAATGGTTTCATTGTATCAACATTTTGGCGTTTATGGCTTTTATGACGTTTATTCACATCGTATGCCATTGGAACCCTGGGGGC
The DNA here is from genome assembly GCA_030545235.1 of Helianthus tuberosus. Lineage (NCBI taxonomy): Eukaryota > Viridiplantae > Streptophyta > Magnoliopsida > Asterales > Asteraceae > Helianthus > Helianthus tuberosus. The sequence continues at coordinate 28,504,118 of CM060402.1, forward strand.
AGGAAATCTATTTGAATGGAGTTTTCCAAGGGGTTTTAAACAAGATGGCCTATTGTTCTATTATTTTTTATAAACATTTTGGCGTTTGTGGTATCTTGGCGTTTTACTATTGTTAAATTATATTTCAACCACAGGAAAACAAAATACAAGGGAAGGAAATAAATTAAAAATCCTAATCGGATATCTTTTCCCAATCTTCACTGTAATCAGTTTCTCTCTTCTTTAATAGTACAGGAACTGTCACCAAATATGTGGCGTTTTATGTAAAACTTAACAAACCCATCGGTTTGATTTTTTTTGCCTGCTCGTCTGTTGAACTGGCTTTTTTATGGATGTTTGGGGACATAGATATATGGCGTGTGAGTGGGTTTTTCGCATTTTCTTTTTCTGGATCTTCATCTTTATAGTGAACCCACTCTTCAGTGTCATTGACCTCTTCTCCTCATCCAAACCTTCTTTAAGAGAAAAAAAATACAAAATGCCATATGACTGGCATCCGTATCCTTTTCTTGAAATTTTGTCCATCCCATGCAGCAAAATCTTTCTGAGTTACTCCCCTCTGATAACAATTCATTCAGTTTATTTGTTGGCGTTTTACAGTGGGTGGTATTTAGTAGTATTGACGTTTGTTTTTTTGGTTTAATCAAATGGAAGTTGCTGAGACGTATCATTTTTATATGATGTCTTTTTGGCGCCTAAATTAGGCGGTGCATTATTATAATAAAGTATTCGTATTTTCAGTTACTGTTTTGTAATTAATGTTTTTGATAAGCTTTATCTCTGAAGTCTGTAACATGTCCCATCTTTCAAGTTTGGCGTTTTAGATTCTTCAGTATTACTGATTTTGTATTTACTGTTTCTAGTTACATTTTCAAGTATGCTTTTTTTTGGGTTTTTTATAATAATTTTTCAAAGTAATTTTATTATAGTTTGGGAGTTTTTTGGTGGCGTTTAACTGGATGATATCGTTTAAACAAACATTTTGGCTGTTTTGGCGTTTTTATTATATATGGCGTTTTTTATTATATAACAATTAACTGAAAGGGAAAATAAAAAAAAAAAGAATACATAAACAATTGATCTTCCAAATCTTCTCTGTCATCAGTCTCTTTCTTCTTTTTTGAATCACGTTAACTGGCTGGTTCGACTTTTGTATGATTCATTTTGTTTTTTTGTTTTTCAAGTAGTTTTTTGTGTTGCTGTTTGGAAGCACACAGTCTGACATCAGCATCTTTTTCTTGAAGATTTGTCCATCTCATGCAGCAAAATGTTATTGAGTTTAGATCCTTCAGCCAACAATCTTGAATTTTTACAATCAACGATTTTTGATTATTTAACTTTTTTGGCGTTTTACCGATAAAAAGAATTCCACAAAATAAGATCACCTTAAACCTCAAATTTTGATCATGCTAAAATCAATAATGTTTTGCTGTATGAGATGGACAACATTGTTAATCCTCGGTCAAGAAAGATAACTGACAATGTTGTCCACCCCATACAGCTAAACTTTATTGACACCAAACCTCAATAATGTTTTTGTATGTTTTGGCGTTATAAATTGGATGGAAGTTTAGGATAAGTCAATAATATTTTGCTCAATGAAATGGACAATATCCTCACTTAAGGATTTTGTCTATTTCATTGAGCGAAATCTTACGGACAGGCAAACTGAATTTCAAAAAAACGTTTTGGGGTAGGAAGATATTTGATGTTTGGTTTTTTTGGCATTTCTAAGGCGAATGGGTTATATAAAATATGGCGTTTGGGTTTTTGTGTGTGTTTTTAATTGAAGGTCTGAGATGTTGTAAATATAGGATTTTTTTGGTGGTTTTTTTAGGCGGGATTTTACTATAATTAAGTTTGGCGTTTTATATTTAATGGCGTTTTACTTAGAATGATCTGTGATTTTTGTTTTTGGCGTTTTATTTCATGAGATGGCGTTTTGTGTGGAGTAGTCAAAAGACCCTTTTACCCTTAATGAAGCGCGTCCACGTAATAAAATTGATGTTATTTACGAAAACGTCACCGCGCCAATCTAGTCCATAGTTTGTTTTGATCGGACGATCGTTAAGCGTTCTCGTTCTCACACTTTCTACCATTTTCTCTAAATCCCGACCCTATATATATATATAGGATCAAGATCAAGGGAAAATCCTTCCAAGTTGTGAGAACATAGAGAACTCGACCTTCTCGTGCGAGTTTTGCCCCATTTTTTTCACACCCCTAGATTAAAATGTTAGAAAAGACTGCAGTAAAAAAAAATTCAAAGTGGTGCTTTTCAGCCCCTTACAGCAGCAGTAAAAAGCTAATGACATAAGCAAGACATCACTTTTTATAGCATTTACAGCTGCCATAAATGAAAAAAAAAAACTACTTTTTTTTGGAAAAGTTGATTTTTTAGGATTTTTGGTAAAAAAAAATTGAAAAAACCTTTCGTAAGGCTGAGTTCTCTAAATTCTCACAACTTGTATAAGTTTTCATTTTACCCTAACCCTATATATACACACACTAATTACTAGAAAGTTTGAAGGGTTACACAATTACACATCAATACCAATAATTCAGCCCCTCCCCTCTTTCTAAATCGTGATCATCAAGATCACCTTAGCCATCCTAACCATACACCCTAAATAGGAACCCGATCATCCTCAAGATCATGATGTCTTTCCTTCTGGGGTTGTTGGCTTATTAAGTACATATGATTATTATTTCTTTTCCATTACATGTTTATAGAATTGATCAACATGTGGTATTGGAGCATATGTTGCTCAATTAACTATGTTTTCGGTCCCTTGTACTCGAATCAAACTCGAAAAACAAGTTTTGAAAAAAAAACCCTAATCATAAAGTCGGTTCCTCATACATATATACATATTTTCAGATTTGATTTCATATGTTATGTTTTTTTCATTGATTGTCAAATCTGATAAACCTGTTTTGAACACACTAAATCAGATATATTTTTCAAAATCTATAACACATTATTTTTCAGATTTTGATTCCAGAATCTATTTGAAATTAATCATTAATCATCGAAGATGTTCATCCTAATTATTCAAGATTTTTATCAGAATTTTCGAAGAAATCCTCTTATTTTAGGATAAAATCAGGTTTTGATTATGTTGTCTAAAATTGTGTAGTTGTATCTACAAGGTTTGAATTATATATATTATTTTAGAAAAATTCAAACTTATAGACTTGGATAAATAGTGAAACACCTAAGATAATCTGAATCATTATAAAATTAAAATCCCTTAAAACATGTGATTTAGCCTTATCGGGTAAAGGTTTACATGTTTTATCTTCATGGTTCATGGATTTGTAGTTTTACTTCACGGGTTGATTTTACCAGAAACTAAACATGTAGCCGGGAATTCTTTACCGTGAACTAGAAAATTTACTCGTGAACTCATTTACAACACACTTTTTACGAAAACTTTCACTTTTTGAAAACTAAAAAAAGAGTAAATTACACTTTGTGTCCTTTATACAGCAACAACCATACCCAGTGTAATCCCACGCATAGCCCGAAGCTATTTGTAGGGTCTGAGAGGGTGGGATGTAGGCATGCATTACCACTGTCTTTGGGGATAAAGAGGCTGCTTCTAGTGAGACTCCCAGCTCCAAAGCAATATCCAGATATAAGAGTAAAATAAAAACAAATAAAGGTATGTAGCTATTACTCACAACAAACAAAGGGTATCACGTGCTAAAAGTATGTGATATGGACATATAGCACACCACATATATGCACACAAAAAATGATACCATGTAAAGGCCATCAAAATAATTTGAAACTAAGCTCCCAATAATTTTTTTTTGTCAAACTCCTAAAAGTCCTTTAACCTAGATCCTACGTCTCCAAGAACTCCTATATTCGACCATATCCTTAGAGAGATTCAAGTCTAGCAAGTCCACCCTAATACACTCATCCCAAGTTAGTTTTGGCCTTCCTCTACTCCCCCTCCCCTTCACTATGAGAGATTCGACGATTCTAACAGTGGTCGTCAACTGTCTCCTCCTAATATGCCCAAACGTCTCCAAGAACTCCTATCTTCGACCATGTCCTTAGAGAGATTCAAGTCTTGCAAGTCCACCCTAATACACTCATCCCAAGTTAGTTTTGGCCTACCTCTATTCCCCCTCTCCTTCACTATGAGAGATTTGACGGTTCTAACAGTGGTCGTCAACTATCTCCTCCTAATATGCCCAAACCATCTCAACCTTCCCTCCCTCATCTTATCTAGTATACTAGCCACACCTAATCTATTCCTAAATATATCATTTCTTATCCTGTCCAACCTAGTATGTTCACACATCCACCTAAGCATACTCATATCTGCTACCTCTAGCTTACGTGCATGTGCCTTCTTGATGGCCCAACAATATGTTCCGTATAACATAGCATGTCTAACTGCTACCGTATAAAATTTCCCCTTTAATTTAGCCGGGAATCTCATGTCGCACAATACCTTAGCGACTTTTCTCCACCTACACCATCCAGTCTGGACACGATATGCTACATCACTATCTAACTCCCAATCCCTTTGTACAAACAATCCTAGATACTTACACCATAGAGCTATCCATTTTGTGTCCTTTATGTATTACCAAAATTATGAATCATGCCCTTTAAAATAAATAGTTATAGATCATGTCCAAAATCTGGGGTTTTCTAACAGGTTATATCCTCTAAATCAAACCCAGTTAAATAACTCAGTTAACTTCAATTAAAGTAGGGGCATAATCGGTATTTCCCATCCCTTTAAAACACCCAATCCCTTTATCCATAACCTCAAACTGACTATTAAAAAAATAAGAATAAGATAATTATCACATAAAACACATATTTGGATTTACCTACTTGAAATGCAGGAACCTAGCCAAAGGGCTAAATAAGAAGGATCGTCAGGCCGGTGTCAAACCCAGATGCGTCTTGGAAATGGAGGACCTTGCCGGATAGTAATGTCGAGTTAGCGAAGTGGGCCAGATTGTGCGGGATGCTCTCGGACATCTCGTTATCGGATAAAAGGGATAAGTGGGTTTGGTTGGGTGAGTCGGATGGTGAGTTCAGTGTTGGATCGATCAAACGCTTGCTCGACGGTAACTCGGATTTCAGCTCTCTAGATTTATTTGGGAGTGGTGCAGCTGGAGCCCCTTAAAACGTAATATGTTCGCTTGGAGGGCCGAGTTGGATAGGCTTCCGACTAAAGTCGAGCTCGCAAAAAGGAACATCCCGGTTCAGGATTCTTTATGCCCGTTTGGTTCTTCGGCGGAAGAGACTGTAGATCATCTTTTTACGGCCTGCAGTTTTGCGACGAGCCTCTGGTCAAAGATCAGTAGTTGGTGCAGGACTCCTTTTTTGGTGGCTTTCGTTTCGTGACATTGTAGGAGCCCATTCTGTCTGTGGGCTTATAGGGAATACCAAGGAGGCTTATCATGGATTGGTGCTTATTGTGTGTTGGCGGGTCTGGAAGGCTAGGAACGAACTCGTTTTTTCGGGTAACGCTGCAATGGTCGAGGATGTGTTTAGTGAGGTTAGATCGCTTGGGGTATCTCTAGTTTAAGTATTACTGGGATTGAACCCTACCAGAGGAACAGATAATGAAAGCCAAAACTGGTTCACAACAGTGGATTCATAATAAGCAGCTGTTTATACTAGACTTCTCCCTTGAAAGTGATTATAACATCTGATGGTCCTCTATCCACTGTCCGTATTCAACAGCTGCTGTTCTTCTAACTACTGATGAAGCCCTGAAGACTGCTAAGAAGTAAACACTGCTGGATTAAGCTACTGATGACAAAGCACTGCCCAATCAAGGACTGATCAACCTTGAGGAAAGCACTGATGTAAAGAGAAAGCAGTAGTTTAGTATGTCATCTATTTTATATATAGTCAGTGGTTAAGATTAGCAGTGTGTGTATAGGAACAGTAGTTACAGGTTGTTAGGCTGTTAGACGTCGCTTTCATGGTGACGTCAGCTGAGATGCTTCAGTGGTTTGGATTGTCTATAAATGGAGCAGTACCCTGTACTGTTACATTTGATCTATTTGAGTGAGTTCTTCTCCTCAATTCAATCCTTTCATCTTGTGCAACCAACCATGGAGTATCAGGCTGAGGGGGAGTTTAGTTTGTAAGCATGCTTGTAATCTTTTGATTTGTATTGTAAATCTTTCGACTTAATGAAAAGCATGTGTTTATCAAAACTGTTTCTCTCTTTGATTGTGTTTACAAAGTTTGTTGATCATTTCCGCTGCACTTAAACTCTGTTCATTTCTATTTGATTTGTTCAAATTATACAAACAAGCACAATCATTAGAGCCTCCGGTCCTAACAATTGGTATCAGAGCCTGGACAGTCAAATTCGATCTAACAGTCAATTTGACATAACAGTTCAGCTCAAAATTCATTGATACTAAGGTTGATTGTATTCAGTTGAAAAACAGAGTAACGAGTAATCACGTTTAAAATGGCTATTCAAAAACTCTGTAAAACAACCAAGATGTCATAGGACACACAAATTTTATACAACGAGTGACGTCATGCATAAATCACCTATAGTTCTCAGATCTGAAAATATATCTGATAACTATGGTATAATTAGTTACGAAAATTGATTTCAATTGTTGTTTTGAAGTTCGTGTTATTTCCATAATGTTTGCTGCTAAAGTATGTACCTCATGTCAACAAAACCTATGTTTGATTAAATAACATTAGTGTTTTGTTAACATAAAAAGAGGGATATTAAAACTTTAGTTACAAGATCCTATGTGTTGATAAACAGGCTGGGAATCCTGTTGAGAAGGACCAAATCAACTCTGTTATAAACACATTAAGAAAATTAGGTGTTAAAATAGTCCAATTCATGTGTAATGTGAGATTTGACATATGCATGTACAAAATATGACCAGATCTCTCAAAAACATTACTGCAAAATGATTCTGGATTAAGTATTTCTTCAATAAAGACTTCCCAGTAAGTATTTTGTTACTTATGAATAGGAAGGGTAAAAAGGGAGGAAGAAAATTCACAAAAACTCGAAAGTGTGTTTATCTCAAAACTCTTGAAGTCAAAAGTAAAGAGTATAAACACAAAACACTTAAGAGTTCAAATTTGGGGTAAAGATGGTCATTAAGCAACTGTATATATTCATTGGGTCAGGAAAGTTCAGGTAACAATAGTATCTCCAGTGAATGAACTTACAAGAGGACTAGACAAATTTTCAGAATCATCACATGGTAACAAAGTCTATAACAGGGTTTTCAAAAACTCATGTGAACATGTGTCCCCACTTTTGTTGTCAATCAATCAACAAGAAAATGGTACCAAACAGTGGTCAAAATGTATTTAAAATGTCATACCACTGTTGTCAAACCACTGGCCATTTTCATAAACTTGAGAATGATATGATTAGGAGCTTTAGTGAAAATTATACCAGATCCTTTTGGTGTTGTTTTCAGAAAATCCTTTAATAATTTTATGGAAAAGGATTTTTTTCAAATAAAGCAGGATATATTATTCTTTATTTTTCTTTAAGAATAATATATTTTTTGTACTTTTACTGGTTTTTGATAGTAAAAGTTTCATTCTCCTGACAAGATTTAGACCCTTTGTTTTTTTTGGTGATATTATCCTCGAAAATGGATCAAAAGGAAATGGTGTATGTGTCAAGGTTAAGGTCATGTCAACTCAAGTTTGGTTTTAACACTGATCAAATATTGATTGTTAACAGATTTTAAAACACTGGGATACTGAACCACTGTCAGGATTCTATAAAAATTTCAAAACCTGTAATTGACATGTGGAAAAACCTTGAATGAAAACCTTTGTAAAAGCTTATCCACTGATGCACTAACAATTGTTGATATACTAGTCTTCAAATCCTTACCATTACCTTACCCTTAATCACTGTTTTGTTCAAACATCTGCTTCCTAAATATTGTCCACTGCTGAAAGTCAACCACTGACCTTTCATTTTCTTGGCAAGCACTTAAGCTCAAAATCAGTGTCTTATCAACTGATATGCTATCCACTGTTAGTGAAAATCATCCACTGCTCACATAATTATTACCGTTGTCACCACTGATATTTGTTTCATCAGTGGTTCTCCAAAACAACTGTCCTCCATTATTCATCTTGTCATCAAAGGTCGGCACGTGGTCAGTTTTTAGCCATCAAATCTTTGTAACCGCTGCCACATCAACATCCATTTTTTTCCCTAAATAAAACCCTGATCAAAACCCCAAACAGGGTTTTACACTGTCGAATTGAATTCCAAAAAATTCTCTTCTCAAAGCAGTTTTCAACCTTCCTTTTCAAAGCATTCTTCGTCTTTCTTTATCAAAATGACGAAATCAAAATCAAAATCTAAGTCAAAATCATCATCATTTTCCAAAGAGGTCGCTTAAACGGCCGAAGAACCCATTGAAATCCAGTACAAATCTCCTCACAACTACTTGGGTCTACTCACAAAACCCACAAACAACCACACCTTCGATTCCATCATCGACATCTTATCTGCATCAAAGTACAAAACTTTGTTAATAGCAGATGCTCCCATTTACCAACAAACCCAGAGAGAGTTCTGGAAAAATGCTACCCTTGAAAAACAAGAAGACATCGTCATAGCCATCAACTCCTCTATACAGGGTAAAGAGATTCAAATTACTCCACAATCAATTTCAGAAGTCTTTAAACTCGATGATCAGAAAGGTAAAACTTCTTTTTCTAAAACCGAGTTGAAAACTGATTTCTTGAAAAGGGGTACGCAGAACAACCAAAAAGGGATACCTTACAAAAAGGTTTCTTTCCTTCTGCACCTAGGTTTTTATTCCACACACTTTTGATGTGTGTTTCAAATAAAACAACTGCTTTTAACGATATACCATTAAAGATCCAATGTCTGGGTTATGCTATTTTAAATAATGAAAATTATAACTATTTCCAGGAGATCTTTGATAATTTGGTGAAAAATGTTGATAGCAAAGCATTTCTACTTTTTCCAAGGTTTCTAAGCTACTATTTTAAACAAAAATTTGGAAAAGATAATGATTATTTTCTCAAACAAGGTGTTTATTTTCAAATAAAAGGTTTAACACCTGAAACATTCAATAGAATGTTGACACCTATAAAAACAAAAGCAAAGGTGCCTGAGCAGAATTTAGCAAATACCACTGCTCCTCAGGCATCTGCTGCTGAGCCCACTGCTCCAGGTGATCATAGCAGCACAACCACTGCTTTGAAACCCACACCTACCATTACCAAAAAGACCAAAATAAAACATCCAGAAAGCCCTCCAAACCCAAAACAAAGGCAACTCTGGAAGATGAGATCCCAGAGCCACTGCTAGTGACAACACAAATGTCACTTACAACCACTGCTGCTACTTCCTCATAGCAGTTGGAAGAAAGATCTCCACCATTGCCTCAAACTCCTCCTGCATTCTCACAAAAGGACCAGGTTGTAAGCATAGGGACCCCACATTATGAAGCTCTGGATTCAATTGGATCCATCTTCCTCAGTCCTGATCCCAAGGACATGTCTCTTTCAACACACATACCTTCACCAATCACATTACCACAATCCATAATACCCTTGTTGCATGCAGTTGCTATAGCTCAGACACAAACCAGTTCCTCTCTATGACCTATCACTGAGAGTACACGCCCACAAGTGACTGGGTCTGATGCTACTACCCCTGGTATCCCAACAACAACTGAGGAGGTTACACCCCTTGAGTTACAAGTAACTTTTGGTGGTAGTTAAAGTGGAGCAGCAACTATAAGTGATGGATCAACATATCTACATTTGGACAGTTGTTTCATTAGTAAGACTCCCTTGAAGGAAATTTCTTCTATAGCACCTCTAGTAACCACCAGTGAGTTTGTTTTAACCACTGGTACCCTCAAAAGGTTATCAAGTGTTGAAGAGAGAAGACCCCAGAACCAAGAACAAGGGGCATCAATGGGTGATTTTTGGGACTCAGTTCCTAAGTCACACATTGATACAACCACTGCTGGTGGGGAATCAGATGATCCCATTAACGTGGGTGATGATTTAAAATATCAAGAATTGACGGGCAAAGTTGAAAAACTTGAAACATCAGTTGCTGAAATAAAGGATATGGTGCAACAGCTGTTAAAAGCTCAAAAAGCATAATCCACTGCTGTTCCAGCTCAAGCACCTGCACAACCTGCACCTGCTGCAAATGAGCTATGGAGTATATTTCAACCCCTGCTTGAAAAACAAAAACAAATGGCTGATCAGCAGCATGCAATACATGTAAAAATGCTAACAAACATGGTGGAGTCAAGATTTAAAGATACTCAAGCAGACATCAAAGCTATCAAGGCTCATATCCAAAGCACCACTGGAAAAGTTCCTCCCACTATCCTCTTCATGGATAACCCCCTTCCAGATAATGCCAAAAAGGGGGAGAAAATCAAGCAGTTGAAGAAGAAGGAAATTGAAGATGGCCTGTATATTGAACCAGAACCAGAACAAGAAAAACAGACATCTAAACCACCTCCCAAAGGCTCCAAACCTCAAATCACAAAATCTTAAACTTCCATCCAAACAGTTGATATGTCAGTAGTTTCAAAAACTGCTAGCCAAACAGCTACCATTTCTTCAACACACACCACTACAACACACACTACAACCACTGCCCTATCATCACAACCTAAAACTACACCACCACCCACCAAATTACCACCTTCTCAAAAGTAGAAGACATCTACTGACACATCAGTAGTTGTAATGACAACAGAGGTTGAAACACCAGTTGTTTCAACAGCTGTTTGCCAGTCATCCACCACTGCTCTCATCAATGTCACATCACCACCATCACCTCCTACGAAAAAGCAGAAGACATCAGATGTTACAACATCTGTTGTAATGACAACAGCAGTTGAAACACCAGTTGCTTCAACAACTGTTAGTCAGTCACCATCCACCACTACCCTCACTTCACTTCAAACCATCTTCACTACAATCAACAAATCACCCATAAATCTTTACACCAGAAAAATAAAAACAACTCAGGAAGGTGATGGCAAATATGATCCTATGGCTGCAAAATATCCACTAGAACCTGAAGCTGTAAAAAATGAGATGAGACAATTCTACACTGAGGATGATCCTTCAAAAAGAAGATTTCCTTCTCTCATAGGCTTCATAGTCCCATAAAATATGGATGAATATCTCGAGCTCAAAGCAAGGCAAGATAAGATAAGAGCTAAGCTTGAGTGCAAAGACCAAGGTGACGAAGCCATTTCAGAAAAAATGGAATTCTTGCTCACTAAAATCAAACAGATGGAAGATTATGCAAGAGATTTGAGCAAAGAAATGTCAGATTTACCACCCAAAGCAGATCTACGAAAAGAAATGAGAAAAGAATATCTTGCATACATCATGAAAGAAAAATTCTATCCAGCTGAAGAAAAACAGTTTGAAGAATGGCCAATAGTTGCATTAAAGCATGAGGCAAACAGAATTGAAAGAATTAAAAATTATCCAACCAAGAAGAGGAATGCTCCAAACTGGAGAAAACACAAAAAGCTCATTGCTGATCTTACTTCTGAATACAGAAGAAAGAAACAGGAGCTGGTGGATGCAAACGTTGGAGATACTGAATCCATAGCAAAATGGACAAAGCAATATACATACGAGGCTTATGAAAGGCTCAAGAAAAGGAGGATAACAGTTTCTGACACTCCAAAGAAGCCTGACTACAAAAAGCCAAAACAACAGATCAAAACCTCTGACCCACTGATCACATCAGCAGATATCTCAGACAATGAGCTAGATCAGCAAAAGAAACAAGAGCAGATTGACAAAGAAGTTGCAGAAGACATAGCTGCAGCAAATGAAGTCATAAAAAAGGCTTTCAAACGAATGTCTGAAGCTCAGGATACTGCTTTACAAATTTTCACAAGGCCAAAATCTTCAAGCTCATCAGTAAATAAATCTCTCCCAAGAAACCCATTGGGTTCAAAAATACTAAAGTGGGATTGAACCCTACCAGAGGAACATATAATGAAAGCCAAAACTGGTTCACAACAATGGATTCATAATAAGCAGCTGTTTATATTAGACTTCTCCCTTGAAAGTGATTATAGCATCTGATGGTCCTCTATCCAGTGTTCGTATACAAAAGTTGTTGTTCTTCTAACTACTGATGAGGCCCTGAAGACTGCTAAGAAGTAAACACTGCTGGTTCAATCTACTGATGACAAAGCACTGCCCAATCAAGGACTGATCAACCTCGAGGAAAGCACTGATGTAAAGAGAAAGCAGTAGTTTAGTATGTCATCTGTTTTATATATAGTCAGTGGTTAAGATTAGCAGTGTGTGTATAGGAACAGTAGTTACAGGTTGTTAGGCTGTTAGACGTCGCTTTCATGGTGACGTCAGCTGAGATGTTTCAGTGGTTTGGATTGTCTATAAATGGAGCAGTACCCTGTACTGTTACATTTGATCGATTTGAGTGAGTTCTTCTCCTCAATTCAATCCTTTCATCTTGTGCAACCAACCATGGAGTATCAGGCTGAGGGGGAGTTTAGTTTGTAAGCATGCTTGTAATCTTTTGATTTGTATTGTAAATCTTTCGACTTAATGAAAAGCATGTGTTTATCAAAACTATTTCTCTCTTTGATTGTGTTTACAAAGTTTGTTGTTCATTTTCGCTGCACTTAAACTCTGTTCATTTCTATTTGATTTGTTCAAATTATACAAACAAGCACAATCATTAGAGCCTCCGGTCCTAACAAGTACAGATCGAAGTATAGACAGACTGTTACACCTCAACCGATGGCGAAAACTTCGGGGCATGGCACTAAGCGAAACAGATTGTCCAGAAGTTTCCATAACAACTATAATTACCAATTATTTAAAGCAACACGTCCCATACCATGTCATAAAAGATAATACAATTATTACAGAAAAGATCTAGTCAAATTTTTCTGTTTCGACAACTCAGATTTTTATTACAGACAATTGTTTATTGTTGACCTAGGTCTTTCCTAGCCTCGATTTCACAGCAAAGTAAGCAAATAAGCATCCTAAGCACCTGTCACATACGTTAAAGTAAAAGTCAATAGACATAGTGTAAAGGTGAGCATATAAGTTTGATAATAGCATATAGAGTTCGAAATCGTTACGCATAACCAGCATGTACACAGTGTAAAATGAGGCATGTTACTCATCGACATGAACCTATCGATACCAATGACTGCGGGTTGACTGCCCAAGGCAGTTCGCGATACACACTCACCACTGTGAGCCATGTAACTAATTGTCCTTAACAACCCCTGAGTGAACAGGTGCTGAGTCCAAACTATAGTACTATCGTTGCTAAGGCAGGTAGACAGCATTCCATGTGTAAACATAACAAACAAGCATTCATTAAATCACGTATCACATGCGGTAATTGGTTAGCGATTAAAGTATTGCGTAGTGTGTTTGATGTGATTTAGAATAAGTAACGTATGTAACACCCAAAAGTGCGTAAAGCAAAAAGGGATCGAGTATACTCACAGCGGTTGATGGATTGAAGGGAGCGCTAGAGAGTAGGGTTAGCCTGATCAGAACGATAGCATAATGATAAGCGATGCGTAAAACGATACAAGTGTTAGTGGGTCGGACGGCAGTTCGATCAGATGGTAATCCGATCGGACAACCGGTCATTCGAGTGACAGTCCACTCGGATGGTCATCCGATCGGTTGACCTTTCGAGTGGATTGTTTCTTCCTTTGGGAAGGATGTGTTTGTGTATGATGGTTTGACTTTTTAAGTTTTCGTTGTAGCATTTTGAAAAATTAGAAGTATCTCTACCTTTCAGGTCGATCGGTCGAACGACCGTTTGATCGGGCGACAGTCCGATTGGTTGGACACTTCAGCGAGAGTAAGTTCGCAGCAGATTGTTTCTCGATCGGATGATGGTCCGATCGGGTGGCAATACATGTGCATTGAACATGTCGAAAATTGTTTAAGTGTTCAAGTCTGAAGATTACATGGTCGAGTGACAATCTAATCGGTCAGTAGTTCGTTCAATGTTCACAACTTCAAATGTTTGAAATAGATGTTAAGTGTGGGGCCAAGGTGCAGGTTGATCGGACGGCAGTCCGATCGGACGACATTTCGTCCAGGTTCTTTCGTTTCTTCTTACACATGGTTGTTTTGATTGTTTGTCGATTTATCGAGATGTTTTGATAACGTGTTAAGCAACAGAAACCTCGTCAATATTTGGTACTCCTGTTCGGACAGGAATCACCCAAATCCGGCTAGTTAACGGTTCATGACGATGTTCCATGTTTAACCCGAAATCGGTATTCTCGAGGATAGAACTCAGATCTTGAACCAACACAACTACAAGAATGAGTAGGAAGTCGGTACAAGCTCCGATTCTATCGGTTTTGGATGCAGTGAGTGTAAAAGAGTTGAAAGAAAGTTGGAAAACCATCTTTCAATCCTTTTCATCGTGAATATGTTTAGATCTATGAAAGCTCTTTGTTTGTTTATATGGAAATCAGTTAGATCTAAGTTGTTCTCGGTGGATTAAGGCCAAAACATGAAGTTCCCAAGAACACCATGATGACATCATCCTAGAACACCTCAAATCTAGTGATTTCTCGGTTAGAAGTTAAGATTTAAAAGATAGAAAGGTGTAGAATCAAGTGTAGATCAATGAAGTACAAGATTTAGGTTGAAATCTTACCGGAATCGCGAGAAATCGAAGGAAAAGTGAGATTGGAGCGCTGGTCGGACAGAGAGTGCCAAAAGTGGTAAGTTTGATGGTGACAGGGGGTCTTTATAGGGTTTCCCAAAGTGGAAAGGGTTGGTCGATCGGGTGGCAGCCTGATCGACTGGCTGGCCGATCGAGCAGCAGCTCGATCGATCGGCTGGTTACCTGGTCGATCAGTCGCTTGGTTCGAGTGTTTGGTGCGACGAGTTTTGCCGTTTCGATTGCGAATGCGAGCGTTGTGATGCGATAGAGTTTCCTATTCAAATTACTTTTAATCCCAACTACTATATCAACATACAATCATCCTTAATTGACTTGCGTTTAGCGTTTGCGATTCGATTTGAGATTCGACTTTCGATTGCGTTTCGATTATCCACCACATCATAACATAAATAAACATGCACAAGTAACACATAAGGCACACACACACATAAAACAATATTCCAAACTCGTAATTCGAGTTGAGCGTGCGATTGCGATAAGAGATAAAATATGCGATAAATATCGAATAAACCTCGATTATTAATAAGTACTCCACATAATACAACTAACGTAACACATAAAATAAACTAAATACAAGTCAAAGAATTCAAAATAGGAATTGAGCAAGGAGTGACAGCAATTAGCAATCTTGTCTTCCTTTGACTTGAATCTTGACTTTGACTTTCGAAACACGGGGTGTTACAGAGACTTCTTGGTTAGACTGGTGTAAGTTTGTAATTATGTAGTTCTGTTTGTGTTCGGTCGCCCGGTTTTTGGGTGGTCGTGTTGTTAATGAAGTTTTCCTTTCAAAAAAAGCAAGTTTGTTTTTCTTTGAGGTTATAATAAACAGTTAAGTGCATGAATTGTTTGCATCTATTTGCACAAAAAACATGAACTTTACTTTACCAATTGTAGTAAATCGATTGTATGTGCGCTTGCATTTTGATGTAATCTAGTTTCTTGTGTTCCATTTTTGCCATGTTAACGTGAATAGGTTGAAATGGGACATCTTTTTTAAGCAAACAGACCTACACTATTGACATGACGGTTGATACTTGATAATGGTGGTCCGTACACCTTCATAGACTGTTGACGTGATGTCGTGGTCACAATCAAATTTAATCCAATTACAACTAAATAGTTAGCGGTAAGTGGGTATCGAACACAGGGAGTTGTGGAAAATGTGTTATTTCCTAGAGTATCTAACTTGACTAAATTAATCTAATTGCAAGAAAAGTAAAATTCAAGAGTTGATTTGCTTGGATTGGTTTTAAAACTAAAATTAACTAATTAAATTGCAAGAGAAAAGTTTTGGTTGTAAACAAATTAGAAATGAATGACCATCTTTAGTTTCTGGTTTGCTTCAACATTTGTGCTATCATCCACTAGAAGAACTACATAGACATAGTTCATGTACAATTATTTGTTGTGATAAAAGGGAACTAAGTACTCAGATTCATAGAACGTGAGGTTGTTACCCGATGACCAATTGACCCTTACCAAATCCTAATTCTACCCATGATATCTCGATTGCCACCGGCACCAAGAACGTATGGTTTCAAAGAAGAATAATCATAAGCATCAACAATTTACAAACAAATAAGAGCACACCATGATAAACAAAACAAAACATAAGTTCAATTTACCACTCTAGAAATATGAAATCAAGCACAATTGTCTCCACAAACCATCAACTAAAGATGACCATAATGTACTTAGCCACTCATGGCTTGAAACAACATCATCACAAAAGTATTATTGTTCATCAAGATCAAAGCAACAAAAACTAATGATTAAGATAGTGTTCTTCAAGCTCCCTAGTCTCCAAGAAAAGTGGTAACCGAAAACATATGATGAGCCACACTTAAACCCCATGAAAATGCCAATTAAATGCATAAGTTACAATTTTGGATCAGTCGGCGCCGTAACCTACGGCCCTCCACCATAGGTTACGGCGGTCAGCATATTTCAGGAAGTCACTATAGCGCCGTAAGCTACGCCAGATGGCCGTAGCTTACGGCGGCTAGCATTTCTTTACGGTAGCTCTCTTCTGATCTACGGCAGGGGTTTCTTGAAAGAGATGGGACCGTAACCTACGGCCAGATGCCGTAGGTTACGGCACTGAGCTTTGTTTCTTTTCTATTTCTTCACCAAATCTTCACTTCTTTCACTCTTTGACTCCACCAACTTCTAGTAACCAATCATGCCTTCTCAAAACCCGCATTTTGAGCACTTTAGCACCTGCATCATCAAACATAGAGTGGTTACCAAGTTCAAGCAATTAACCGAATAAAGCACGGAATGCGCATTGTATTAAACCTTTTAAGGGTTGTCCTACTGACCACCCGTCACATCCCCACACTTACCCGTTGCTTGTCCCAAGCAACCTATTCAAAAACTATTTTCAACTAAAGCGATCAATCATACAAACCAAGCTAAAATGTGCCATCCTGCTACTAACTTTCAATCATACCACAAGACACACCCCTCACAAAGACTCTCGGTAGCAAGAAATATTAGCACATAATGCTAAACCACTCAATGTGTGTGTGTGTGTGCGACAATAAGCTTGTATAAAAATCAAGTTTCCTCCTAACAAATATCTAGCATGCTTTAGAATCAAAGGAACTTACGGGTTGTAACGGGCTAGGCACAAAGGTAGGAACATAGTGGGAGATATATATTAGAGCTAATTGATTTGACCCGGTTTTTATTTCTACTACTAAACAAAGCAAACACCAAATATATACAAAACATTATAAACTTCTCAACTTCTATTACAACTAAACACTCTTTTTGGCATTTTTCATTTTTTTTTGCATTCAAGCATAAAACAAAAAAGCTCAACAATATATACACGAACATCAACACTACATTCTAAATTTCCTAAACCGGGTCATCTCAAAAGGTAAAATTTATAGGAAGTAAGCTTGGGTCACAACCGAATGGTCTAAGGCTCAAACGTGGCTTTCTAAGGACCAAACCCCCACCCCTCACAATACCAAGCTCATATATGTAAAGTATGAGGTCCAACCCACCAATCCCGCACTCTCACACATCTGGACAAAGCTTCCTAAAAGTCCCCTATCATTTTCACAAGCATGCTAACTCTAGGATTTAACAAGAATTCATACACAAGTTCTATTAACACACAACACACACCGCCACTCAAACAAAGAAATATCAATAACAAACATATGTGGCCCAAATTCTCACCAAGAAAAGACTAGGAATAGGTGTCGGTGTCGGTGTGTCAAGCGGGACAAAATCGAGCTTTCAAATTTTGACAATTTTCGCTCGGATTTACAAAAAATTTTAAATTCTCAAAAATTTCCCCCATCCCCACACTTGGGATACATTGTCCCAATGTATGGCTTTGAGGGGGATCGCCTATAACCAACAACATTAGCCTTCGCTAATATTCTCAAATCCCAACTTTCTTTTTTTTTAATAAACAAAAACAAACTAATAAACTACGATATTTCAAAGCTAAAGAACATGACAAGTGTAAGGAAAAAGTACATTGACCTGGTGAAGTTTGCACAACAGATATTGTAAATGATCCAATTTCCTATCACCACCTTCACACAAATCTCCTCACATCTTCCCCACACTTGAGTGTTGCCATGGCCCTAAAACATAGAAAAATAAACACAACAAGATCAATACAAAACCCCGGGTTGCCTCCCGAGCAGCGCTAAGTTTCAAGTCTTCAGCTAGACCGTGCCACCCCCCATTTATGGTGGCTCAAAGAATCGGTTTCTGCCACTTCCATCACTACATCGTGTCATTTCGTAAAATGCATCCGTCCCGCTTCGATTCGGTGGGTAATCAAATACACTCCTACTTGATCCCGTATGCGTGTCTTCACGATTCGGTGTATGATTTATTTTCATTCTTTGACACACATTTTTTATACAATCACTAGACTCACCACCCTTCCCCTCAATGGACTCATAACTAATCACTCTAGTTTGAACATCAAAGGACAACTTACGGTTCTTTTCGGTCATGGTAATAATCCCGTCTCTATAATTGATTTGAGTATTTGTTGTGTATAGAAACGGTCGACCTAAAATTACCCTTTGTTGTGCTGCCATTTTGGTAGAAGCATAATCTAGAACTAGAAAATCCACCGGGTATTCGAATTCTCCCAATCGAATCATAACATTCTTAACTATTCCCCGTGGACGCCTCCAACTTTCATCCGCCAAACTCACCATGTTGTTTGCATCTTGAAGCGGACCGAAATCGTACATGTCATATAGCTCACCCAGTAACACACTCATGCTCGCCCCATAATCCAACAATGCATGAGAAATTTTTAATTTTCCCACTCGGATCGGCACAAGTGGTGCTCCATGCTCATTGTCCGTTTCAACCTCGACATCTTTTTCCAAACCTGCATTCACTTGATACGAAGAAGTTAGCAATGTTTCATTAAATTTAGTACTAGGAACAGTGCTTACCACATTGATATTAACACTTTTAATGTTTTTGGGATTTATCACCGTGTCAGTTGGTAACTGGCCTTTTGCTTTCTTCAATATCCCCACTTCACTTGCAAGTTGACCCATTTGGGTGGTCAAAGTTTGAATCGCTTTATCACGGGCCTCGTCCTTTTGCATTCGAACCTCATCACGTTGATTCATTCGTTGCATTTCAACTTGCATCGCCTTCAACATCTCCATTACTTCATTTCCACCCGAAGAGCTTTGACCCATTTGATATTGCCTTTGAAATCCTTGGTTTCCTTGGAAATTCGGGTTAGCTTGATTTCAAGGGTTCCCATACCGAAAATTTGGGTGGTTTCTCAACCCGGGGTGGTACGTGTTAGAATTCATATTATAGTTTCTACCACCCCCTCCTTGACCTTGTACCGCATTAACTTCTTCATATTGCCCTTCCACCATTCCTTGGCAATTTTTAGCAGCATGACCTATTTCATTGCAAATAGCACAAACATCATAAATTTGATTAGAGGTTTGAACATTACCATCGTCAACCGCATGCACTTATGTCCGGGTAACGGCCGGTCATGCTCTCCTTGATGCTTGAGCTTTCCTCTTTGATGTAATTGCCATTTGCTCCAAGAACTCCCATTCGTCGTGCTCATAATTTGTGCCAAAAGACCCATTTGTAATGGACATCAAATCACGAGCATCTTCAGCACTTAACCCCTCATGGAAAGCATTCATTAATTCCCAAAGTTCAATTACATGATGAGGGCAATTTTTGATCATCATGTTGAAACGCTCAAAGGCTTCATGAAACATTTCGCCTTGTTGTTGTTGAAAACTCCTCAACCCCTTCCTAGCATCATTGGTCTTTTGGGCGGTGTAAAATTCGTCTAGAAAAATTTGTTGCATTTCCGCCCAAGTATAAATAGATGCTGAAGGAAAAGTGTAGAACCACTTCTTTGCCTTATCCTCCAAAGAAAACTGAAACAAAACTAACTTGACATCGTCGGCCAAAAAACCTTGACTCCCAAGAGTATTGCAAATTGAGTCATAGGCCTCCAAATGGAAGTAAGGTTCCTCCGTTGTTAAACCCTTATATTTCGGCAAACTTTGTAGTGAATTAGTCCTTACTTCAAAAGTTCTTCCTTGGTTGTTGTGAGGAATAACCACCGGTGAAGGATTCTGAGTAATCACCGGCCTAAAATGCGCTTCAATACCGCTCGCATGTTCTCTAAGATGCCTTCTCGGTACACCAAACCGACCCCTTGGACAAACAGGGCCCATTGGTCTTGGTATATGCCCTTGTGGTGCAAATGGTTGTTGAATTTGTTGTTGTGGCATAAGTGGGTGTTGAATTGGCCTTTGAAATTGTGGTTGTACATTCTGTGGATGAACTTGTTGCAATGATATAGGGCGTTGCACTGGCTGCCCTTGTGGCTTCGGCCTAATGTGTTGTGGTATGAGTTGTTGTTGTTGTGGCACTCCACCAACACTTGACATTCCTTGAGGTTAGCCTTGCAAATAACCAAACTCTCCTTGATCTCCATCACCCCCATAAGCATAACCATCTTCATCATAACCCTCAAAATCTTCATATACTTCCTCATATCCATCTCCCCCTATACCCGAAGATTGCCCAAATGGAAGAGTCGAGTATTGAAAACCCAACTGATTCGATGGTCTATATGATGTAGCATGGACAATGGTTGAGTTTGGTGGAATGGTATAGTTTGAAGATGATTGTCCTGCACCCGGGAAGAAATGGGAAAATGGTGGAATGGTAGTAGAAGGGTTATAAGTAATGGTTGGTTCTTCTTGAGTGGTAATGGGTTGTGTGGTGTTGGTTGGTGTAACATTATGAAGTAAAGTAGGTTCGGTAGTAGTGGTAGGCATGGTGGTATTTGGTGACGGTTGAGTGGATGTTGGTATGAAAGGTGGTATAAGTTCACACGTAGTGGGTGGTGGTTGTGGTGGATCCATGTATCGAATTGGTGTGATTGGTGTAGTTGGTGTTGTTGGTGAACCGCCGATTTTGTTTTCTCATAGCAAAATTATGTTTCTTCTCAATGTACGTTCAATTTCTGGATCAAATGCCAATGGTGAAAGCTTATGAGAGCTCCTAGTACGCATGCACCTGTCAATACCTGCACAGTAGCACACCCAGCGTAAACCAGAAAAATAACAAACTAAAAAGGAAAAAAAATAACACACGTTGCGCACTACTCCCCGGGAACGGCGCCAAAATTTGACGTGATGTCGTGGTCACAATCAAATTTAATCCAATTACAACTAAATAGTTAGCGGTAAGTGGGTATCGAACACAGGGAGTTTGTGGAAAATGTGTTACTTGCTAGAGTATCTAACTTGACTAAATTAATCTAATTGCAAGAAAAGTAAAATTCAAGAGTTGATTTGCTTGGATTGGTTTTAAAACTAAAATTAAGTAATTAAATTGCAAGAGAAAAGTTTTGGTTGTAAACAAATTAGAAACGAATGACCATCTTTAGGATCTGGTTTGCTTCAACATTTGTGCTATCATCCACTAGAAAGAACTACATAGACATACTTCATGTACAATTATTTGTTGTGATAAAAGGGAACTAGGTACTCAGATTCATAGAACGTGAGGTTGTTACCCGATGACCAATTGACCCTTACCCAATCCTAATTCTACCCATGATATCTCGATTGCCACCGACACCAAGAACGTATGGTTTCAAAGAAGAATAATCATAAGCATCAACAATTTACAAACAAATAAGAGCACACCATGATAAACAAAACATAAGTTCAATTTACCCCTCTAGAAATATGAAATCAAGCACAATTGTCTCCACAAACCATCAACTAAAGATGACCATAATGTACTTAGCCACTCATGGCTTGAAACAACATCATCACAAAAGTATTATTGTTTATCAAGATCAAAGCAACAAAAACTAATGATTAAGATAGTGTTCTTCAAGCTCTCTAGTCTCCAAGATACTCCAAATTCGTCCCAAGAAAAGTGGTAACAGAAAACATATGATGAGCCACACTTAAACCCCATGAAAATGCCAATTAAATGCATAAGTTACAATTTTGGATCAGTCGGCGCCGTAACCTACGGCCCTCCACCATAGGTTACGGCGGTCAGCATATTTCAGGAAGTCACTATAGCGTCGTAAGCTACGCCAGATGGCCGTAGCTTACGGCGGCCAGCATTTCTTTACGGTAGCTCTCTTCTGATCTACGGCAGGGGTTTCTTGAAAGAGATGGGACCGTAACCTACGGCCAGATGTCGTAGGTTACGGCGCTGAGCTTTGTTTCTTTTCTATTTCTTCACCAAATCTTCACTTCTTTCACTCTTTGACTCCACCAACTTCTAGTAACCAATCATGCCTTCTCAAAACCCGCATTTTGAGCACTTTAGCACCTTCATCATCAAACATAGAGTGGTTACCAAGTTCAAGCAATTAACCGAATAAAGCACGGAATGCGCATTGTATTAAACCTTTTAAGGGTTGTCCTACGGACCACCCGTCAACTGTGTAGCCATTGTGCTATTAGATAAGTGAATTTGGGTTAGATTCATCCATTTGAGCCAAACTTAGGAAGCTGCGGGGGTTTGTCGTTGACTAGTCGGAGGGTGGAGTCTTCCTCGGCCTTGAGGCCGCAAATGAAATCTTCGACAGTGAAGTCAAAGGTAGAGTTGTCGGGGTTGTTGGGCGGTTAGTGTTATTGTAGTTGGATCGGGGCCAAACGTCGGGGATGACGGGTTTGTCACCGATTTCGAAGGTTTCCATGGTTGTTTTTCGATCACACAAGCAAACCACTGTGTTCGATTTGGTTTTTAGCAGGCCCGGGTTTCTCTTTCTGATGCTCAAAATTCTAGTTTGATATTTGGGGAGGGATTAGGTATAAAAGGTGATGATCCCAGATAAAGATACTCAAAAACGTAATATCGCAAATAGATTTCAACAAATAGGAAAATATTGTGCGAAACTAGAAATCAAACTTTCAAGAAAAAACTTACAGAATTTTCAAGTATATTAATGACTTTGTAAAACAAAGTTATTGACTGTTACAAAATGAATGCTTAAAGAATTCTGTGTGAAGGGTAATGGAGTTTGTGGTGTGTGTATTAAATGCTTAGCTCAAAAACTCATTTAACCTTCTGGGTTGACATCTCTATTTATAGAGAGTCCGGTTCATGAATAAACATTTGTTTATTCATGCACTTGCTCTGCACAAAGTAGCTTTTTGGCATATTCTTTGAATCGGTTATTGTCAACTTGCTTCTTTTTAGTTGTGTTAGGGCTTATCTCCAAGACAAGTTGGTCCACCAGAAATTCTGGTGCGGCTTACCAGAATTCTGATGAAATTGATTATCAGAAATTCTGATGATCAAACTTACCAGATTCTGATGATAAATACCAGATTTATCACCAGACTTCATCAGAATGGTCTTGCCTGATCGTCTTCTTTGTCTTGATCACTTCCTGATACTTAGTTGAAGATGTGTCTTTCATTTCTTCTTGTCACGTTATCATGTAGGCACCTTTTTAGTGATATTACTTGATTGTATCTTCAGCATATGATCAGGTTGATCATCTTTTTCTTCAATACTTACATAAAAGTTTCCTAACAATTTCCCCTACGTATTGTAAGTAAAATAAACAACCTTATAACAAATGAACATACTTCAAATAAAATTCCCAAACAATGGAAACAAAGTTTGCAAATTACAAACACTTTTGTCCAAAAATAGAATACAGGATAAAATAACATGAAATTTAAAATGTTTTTAGAACAATTTTGCACGTTTGTGCAGATCATCTTTCGTCAGCTTCTTCTTGTAATGGATGAACTTGTGGCAGATATCATACATCCTTTGTACCAAATTCTGGCCTGTACCCATTCATCAATTATTTCTTCAAATTATTTTCTCTCCTTTTCTTTGTCTTTCCCCTTCTCTTGAAGTTATTTTTGTTTTTTGTTCATACACTTTTTGATGTACCTCAATGTTTGATTAGAGTATTTACAGATATCAACAGTTATGAAGAGAGTTTGTTGCTTTCAATATCTCTGAACACAACACATAGAATTTTCTCGCCTTTAATTCCTGTTTGTTCAATGATATCTCCAGTTCTGACTTGTTTTTCCAGCTCTTTGGGGATTGATGTGTCTGGTGGAGGGATGTGGACTTTCTTCTGATGAACATAATCATAGTTAATGCATAAATCAAAATCAGTAAGAGCTATCCTTTCAAATAGCTTGACTCCTGCTTTTGAGATGCTCTTGAGTGCTCTTTTGACATATTTGTTGTTGCCTTTGTCATCATCATATGTTTTCTTTAGAAACAGAATGTCCAGTGGATGCAGCTGATCTGCCAGATCTCCATCAGTTATCTTCTATTCAATGCCATCTTTTCCTAGGGGAGTGTACTTGTTTTGCATAAAATATCCTCCAGCACCGCCTGCAGTTTTGTCATCATCCACTTTCAGAACTCTTGCTATTGGATTATGATGAGCTTTGTGGATGCTTCCTTGACCTCTTTCAGCCTTTCCTCCCTCAAGCCCCTGCTCATTGGACTTGGTGGTTTATCCAATTTATCTTCTTTTGTCCAGTAGTACTCCTTAGGGTTATACTCAAGGAAAATCATCACATCTTTGTCAATTTCTTGAATAAAGTTTGTTTTACCTTCAAGAGTCTTTTTTCTATACAATCTTTGGCAATTTTGAAAATGTAGCTGATTCTGACCATTTTCTTTTTGCTTGCAGGGTTATGTCTGTGACAACCCGCACTAAACCAGGTATCCGTACGACTTAATTAATGATTAATTACTGCTTAATTACTGTGCTTGCTTGTACTAGCTGATGAACTGCTACTTGAATACTGATACATGTACTTACTTGCATCATACTTGCTTGCTGTCACTACATTATTTACATACGGCACCTTAGTGACAAACATGATGCACAAAGAGCACAGTAGCACAATGCACGGATAACCTATTGAACATGCTGATAAAGCCAGCATCAGGCAGACACTGCCTCTAAGGCCTATAAGAGCCTGAGATATTTTGCTACACCAATAGTGTGTGTAGGATACAAGGGTTGTGGAACTGCGTCTCTAGGAATAAGATACACTGTTTGGGTGTGCCTAAAACGTACTTTAAGTACAAAACACAGCACTTTAATAAATAATCCAGCTTCTAGCTGACTAGTAAAGTGCCAAAACATGGGAAAATACTACTAGACACTTTCTAAAGTGTTGGAATTAAATTGTGTCACTAAAAATAACAATAACGACACTTTAAAGCTTTTGTAACGCTTTAACGGATTACTATCCAACCAAACAACCGGACTTTACCCGGAACATGAAAATATTATTATTTTCACTATTTATATTTTTCTGAGCCAGTTAGGGTCCCTGATTACCCTAACACCCGCCATAACACATAACATACAAGTAACGGGGTTAAACACTTAACTTAACTTAGTTTAACATAACTAACTACCTAATTACCTAGTTGAGATCGAACTAACCCCCCCCCCCTTCCTAACCGGCCCCAAACCATGGGGAACACAATTGTACCACTTTGATTATTTTAAATCCCTTGCCTAATATCTAGAAGGCACAAGATCTATTGGTTAATACTCTTTCATTTTGCCTATAAGTTCTAGTAGTTACACAAGATAATTATCCATCACCACAACACACTCCAAACTCCCTCTTCTCTCTATACTAGCTACGGCCAAGCATCCCCTATCCATCCATAAATTTTTCGGTTCTTGTTCAAGCCATTCCAAGATTATACAAACATCAAGGGTCACGTATTAGGAGGTTTGGAGCAAACGGAACACGAAGGACCTCTTTCTTTTGCTTTTATCCACGCCATTTCCGCCAAGAATCTTCCCTAGCCTTGAGCTAGAGGTATAACACTTAAAACTCGTTTTTGCACTAATCTATGGTGGTTAAAAGGATTTGTGTCGGTTAAATATCGTTAACATGCGAAAAGATGCACAAAAGTCTACTAAAAACTCTAAAAATGGTGGTTAATAGCATATAAGTGGTGTAAAAGTTGTAGTATTTGAAATATGTGATTATTTAGACCCGATCTATGTTGTGGTAGCTCGGATCACCATTTAACCCGGTTTAGTAAGATCATGGATCCTAACATAAGCTCGTTTTTGAATGATACAAGGGTTAAAAGGTGAAACTCTACCACACGCGAAGCATGAACTTGTGTAAAAATGCTTTACTTGTGTAAACATGTTTTAACTTGTACAAAGGTGTTTAAATCTAGTAGATCTACGTATCTACACCCGGTATTTTCAAAGGACCACATATCAAGGAAACCGTGTATTTTGAAAGATGGATCTTACAATAATAAGCATATTTTATAAACCACAAGTGTGTAAACACTTGTGAAACGAAAAGATCCGACAAAGAACTAGTTTTGTCAAAAGTTACTAGAAGTTGTAAGGATGGATTTTCTCTAAAAACGAGGTTTTTACAAAATCGGATTATTTACACAAAAGAACCATTAAAAGTAAAGAGATTTACTACGTATTTTTAGACAAACCACAAGTTCGTATATTTTTGCGATTATATCTGTCTTTGACTAGTTAAAATGTTGAAAAGTTGTTTGATAATGTTGAGAACATTTGTTGATTTGATTTGTTAAAGAAAATGATACGCTTGAAAGCGTGGCCACCTCCAATTACAGAGGAAACTCTGGCGAAATTTTCCTGAAAACCTAACACTTAGAACTATTTACACTACAAGTGTTAGGATCATTTTTGACATGTTTTCGAAACATAAATTTCGCCATGACTTTATTTACTAAATATTCGGAGGTGGGATTTTCACAAAATGTTAACGTGATAAATATATATTTTCACACACCGTTTATGATTATTTGGTGAAATACATAAATATTATTTTTAGAGTAAAAATAATATTTACGAACGTTAACGAATCCAAAATAATACGAACGCTTTCACCATAAATATATAAGTTACACCGGTAAGTAAATTACCACGCAATTGTTAAAACGTAACTTACGCACTTACAGAAATATTTATGAACGCGTATTTTAACAACGTATTATTGGAAAAGATTATGTGAAATGAGAATATAATATTTTTGATAAAAATACTTATATTTTGGGATTGGATATATATATATGTATATATTAAGTGAGACTTAATAAGTTGCGAACGCACATGTATCAATTCCCCCATCCTTGGGAAGGAGATTAACTACCAAGTATATACAGAACGTAAACACGAAATAGTTGTCTAACTATTTCCCAAAGATTTAACTAAAGCTAAGGCACGGCCGTCCGTCTAATAGAATTAGCACTTGTAGGTCGTCGCACAGCTTTCTGATTTGGAGTACTTGGTAGAGACGCATTCACTGTGAGTTCATGTCCCCCTTTTCTCTAACTGTTTTCAGTTTTCTTAACTGCGGGGGTGAAATACATGTTACTTTGTTTACAAGTACTTTATATACGGTATGGTTAGCGTAAGGAGGTGTTTTATTCCGATCATGTGAGTGGGTAGGTGCAATATGAGGCCATTAGTCCTCATGTCGGGACCGAGGGACAGGAGCGGTAGATCTATCTGGGTGTAGCGAGCCCAGCCCCAGGCCAAACTAGAAACGGACCTTGGGGTGACTTTGTCCACATACTAATGCCGTGGCGAATTCTGCTAGGTTTGAGTCTCCCTATTTGCACTTCACATATATCAGTGGCCTTGCAAACCATTGGTGATCACAAGTCCCCTTATTGGCTACATACCACGATTATTTCTATACTCACAAGTGTTTTACATACTCACTTACACATGAACTCGCTCAACATTATTGTTGATTTTTCAACTTACATGTATTTCAGGAAATTAACGAGATCTGGCACGGTATGGCATGTTTTCCGCTGCACTAGTTTCCGAGGTCATCCGGGGTTTAGGGGATGTGTCTCTTTCCTGGACAAGACACAATCCTTAAACCATGTTTATGTTATGTTTCAAGTTTGTAATGTCTGTTGAACAAGGTTATGGTTGTTAGGGTATGTTCCCGTTAAAACAATGGTACTGTATTTGGTTTTCAAAACTTAATGGATGATCTTGCATGTTTTTAACTCATATAGCTTGGTTATGATTATGCTATGGTATTAAGAAGTCACACCAAATTAACCACGCTTCCGCAAAAGCCAGGGTGTGACAGCTTGGTATCAGAGCTCTGATCATAGCGAACTAGGATTCTTTCTCGAGTCTAGACTATGATCACTAGGGCTCTCACGAAAACATTTTTACTGCATACCACTTAAGTCCAGATCCAAAACGTTTTTACAAACAAATGTTGAGCACATATTATTCTTTATTATAGGCTCAGTCTGAGAGGCTGGGAGGCTAGTGGGACTAGGAGAATTGGCTAGTGAGACTAGGAGAATTGGCTAGTGAGACTAGGAGAATTGGCTAGTGGGACTGGGAAGAGCAGTCTGAGAGGCTGGGAGGCTAGTGGGACTAGTAGAGTGATTTGAATGCTTACTTGGTGACTATGTGTTTATATGACTATATGACTGATTATTATACGTACATGTGTTTGTGTTACAAACATCATGCTTTCATCAAGTACTAGAAAGGTGGACACTACGAATCCCATGGCCATAGTGTCAGACGACATAGTTTCATTGAAGCACGGGGTGTACATTTCCGATACTACCGGCACAGACAATGACGACTTTCAGCCCTTTTGCGCTTCCTGAAGTCGTAGCAGAGCCTACTGATGGCCATCTTGTTGGGAACTTGCCACTCGCAGTAATCCCTGCTCCTGTGCCCCTTGCCGCTTATCTCGTTGTTGATATGCCCCCGACGTTGTCTCCGAAGACGATGTCGAACTATTAAGAGGAGGACCCACTTGAGGGCAAGGCCCTATTGCTGCTGGTATTAGACTACTGCATGCGGACGCTCCTGTAGGGGGAAACTCATGTCCATTCCCCTATCCCAGACTCATTTGAGTTTCTAACATCCGCATCTTCGCACATACAGGGAATGCAGCACCACTTACACGACGCCGACCCTGATATGGCATCATCAGCTGCACCGGATCCCGCACATAGATTCGAGTTTGATCGCGATAATGAGGACAATTCTGTTTTTCCGCCTGGTGTTGATCCAGACCATGAAATTGAGTTCATGCACTTAGACCAGCCCTTGGGGGATCCTGTAGCCCTGTCGACCCCTGTGCTTGTTGATCCAGCTGATTTTGAGATGGAGTTTTTGATTCGGAGCTAGCCGTGGCCCCTGAGCCAGGCGTTGCTCCTGACCCCGCATTGGAGCATGACCCTGTTCATGCCGATGCACCTGCTGTTGCTCCTTGATTGATCATCTGCTTGGATGAGAGAAAATTTGGGGTAACTGTGCAAGACAATTTATTATTACGGGGGCCCACGTAATAACGATTTGTAGTGCACAGGAATCCTGGTGGACTCTGCAGGTCAAGCTAATGATAACCAATGCAGCAGGGAATAACTTAAACACGAATGACCAAGGCGATGTAGCCTCAAGTTCATTCTATTACCAGCAACAAGCCAAATTGACAAGCCTATGTGAAGGCTCAGAAATTTATTTCCCCACTCATACATTGAGTATATTTGCGTATGAAATCGGGTGATTACATGATGGCTTATGTTGCTATATACCTCATAGACAATTGGAACGTTGTCCAACCCGCTTCACACTTTTTCGACAAAAGGGAATGTCACCCAGACGTGACACAAACACCAGTACGTTGCCAAGGACAGAAGCCGAGCTGCAAGAACGCATCTCACAGGTAAATGCACGACATGAAGCCCTCCGCCCTAAGTACAACGATGGCATTACTGGAAATAACCATCCGACTGGCTGCACCTATAAACAGTTCCTGAACTACAAGCCTTTGAACTTTGATAAAACAGGAGGCACCGTTGCATTTGTTCGTTGGTCCGAAAAGACCGACTCCATCCTAAGGATGAGTAACTGATCGCCCCAACAGAGTGTTACCTACATCTCGGGGATATTTCTAGATGGCACACTCTCTTAATGGAACCTCCAGGTTCAGACCCTTGGCACAGACACTGCCTATACACTGAGCTGGGACGAGCTCAAGGAAACGATTGAGAAGAAATGTTGTCTTAGGACTGAAATTCAAAAGCTTGACGTGGAGTCCTGGAAATTGAGAATGGACAAACCAGAGACTCCTGAACATGTCCAGCGATCGCACGACTTGTCTAGGGTCGTCCCCTACTAAGTCATTGATGTCGTATGATATAGTGGTGTACTTGTAAGCTTTGCATTATGGTCTCGAATTGTGGCAATACAATCGCAGTATTCTCATCACTTGTGATGATTCAATCTATTGTTTATGTCCTATAACATAAGATGTTATGTGATTGATCTGTTGATAGCATGAGATGTTATGTGTTGATATTATTGAATGCATACGTACACTTCACTTGCTATGACCTAACCTATGTGAAACATCTTTTAGAAGATGCCGCCAAGACGCGAAATGCGCATGCCCACCTCTGAGGCAGAACTTAAAGAGATAATTGCTATAGCTATAGCACAGCACGAGGCCCTACGCTCCGAACCCAGCAAAGGCACCTCGGAAAATAACGGTTGTTCCTACTGGCACTTCCTCAACTACAAGCCTCCGAAGTTCGACGGCACTGGGGTGCCATAACTTTTGTAAAATGGATGGAAAGTATGGAATCCATCTTTCGAATGAGTGGCTGTACGCCAGAACAACAAGTCCCATACGTTTCTGAGTTGTTTCAAGATGGAGCTCGATTATGGTGGAATCTTCAGGTTCGAATAATGGGCCTAACTACAGCATACGCGTTAACTTGGGATGAGTTGAAAGGAATGATGCATAAGAAGTATTGCCCCCAAACGGAAACCCAGAAGTGGGAAGATGAATTTCGGAACCTGATGATGGAAGGTCCGAAGGTGTTGGAGTACGTGCAAAGACTTCATGATTTGTCACGAGTTGTTCCGTACCTGGGGAAACCAGAATTAAAGAAATTGGAACAATTCATTTGGGAATTGGCGCCTCAAGTCTTGAGCTTGATGACAGCATCTACGCCACCAACGACTATTGCTGCAAGTAAGATGGGTTTGGCACTCGTTACGGAAGCAATTAGACTAGAAAAACTTGCAAACCCCGACAAGGAGACTCAGGTAGAGTCGTCCGGAAAGAACAAAAGGAAGCTTACCGAAGATACCCGAACGAATAATGATGAACAAAGATCTATTCGAGGTTGCTTTGACTGCGGGGACAAAGGGCATTTCAAGAAAGATTGCCCTAACAACAAACAGGCCAATGATAAGATTTACTTAGAAACTAAACCAAGATGTGCTGGGTGCAAGTATCACCATGATTGTGAATGTCAGAAGCCTAGGTACGGGAGGAAAGGAAACAACAAGGAAGGTTGTGGGATGAAGAGTCCCATACAAGGAGAAAACAGTAACAACGCTCTAGGTGGAAATGGGAAAGGAAATGGCCGAATGCTAGGATGCTTCCATTGTAGGGACGTTGGACATTTTAAGAGGGAATGCCCGAAGTTGAAACAAGACCGTGAAAGAAGATCCAACATCGGAGCTTGTGAGGCATGCCAGGATCCAGGTGTGATTTCTGGTACGTTCTCTAACAACCAAAACTTTTGCGTCTATTTTATTTGATGCTGGTGCCGATTATAGCTTCGTGTCATTAGAATTTAAGAAATTGCTTGGGTTAGCCGCTAATAAGTTAGATATTCCCTACTCAATCGAATTGGCTAATGGAAAGTTAGTAGAAGCCAATGAAGTCATCAGAGGTTGTGTGATTGAATTGGGAGAACGTGAGTTCACTCTAGACCTACTACCAGTCCAGTTGGGAAGCTTCGACGTGGTGGTAGGAATGGATTGATTATCAGGAAACAAGGCTGAGATAGTATGTCACGAGAAAGTTGTTCGTATCCCAACCGATGATGGTGAGACCATTGTGGTTCATGGAGAAAAGCGTGAGACGCCGTTGAGGATTATCAGCTGCTTGAAAGCAAGGAAGTGTTTGCAGAAAGGATGTGTTGCCTTCCTGGCACACATTGTGGATAAGAAGGCTGCTGAGCCAAGAATCGAAGACATCCCTGTTGTAAGGGAGTATCCAGAAGTCTTCCCGGAAGACTTACCTGGACTGCCGCCTCTGAGGCGAGTAGAGTTTCGCATCGACTTAGTTCCAGGCGCCGCGCCTGTGGCTAAGGCACCTTATAGACTTGCTCCGTCTGAGATGCAAGAATTGTCGACACAACTTCAAGAGTTGTTAGACAAGGGTTTTATCCGACCAAGCTTCTCACCTTGGGGAGCTCCGGTCCTGTTTGTCAAGAAGAAGGACGGTAGTTTTCGAATGTGCATTGACTACCGGGAGTT
This sequence comes from Helianthus tuberosus, assembly GCA_030545235.1. Lineage (NCBI taxonomy): Eukaryota > Viridiplantae > Streptophyta > Magnoliopsida > Asterales > Asteraceae > Helianthus > Helianthus tuberosus. Next base: position 28,536,737 of record CM060402.1, read on the forward strand.
AAACAAGCTGACGATCAAGAATGGATATCCTCTGCCAAGAATTGATGATCTGTTCGACCAACTTCAAGGATCAAGCTTTTATTCAAAGATCGATCTTCGATCTGGATACCATCAGCTAAGAATACAAGAGGAGAGTATCCCAAAGACAGCTTTCCGAACTCGTTATGGGCACTACGAGTTCCTTGTTATGCCGTTTGGTTTGACAAACGCACCTGCAGTCTTTATGGACTTGATGAATAGAGTTTGCAAGCCGTACTTAGACAAGTTCGTGATTGTGTTTATCGACGACATCTTGATTTATTCAAGAACAAAGGCCGAGTACGAACAACATCTTAAAGCTATTTTGGAGCTACTAAGGAAGGAACAGCTGTATGCTAAATTCTCCAAGTGCGAATTTTGGCTACGAGAGGTCCAATTCCTTGGGCACGTGGTAAATGGAGATGGAATCCACGTGGATCCAACCAAGATCGAGGCGATCAAGGATTGGGAAACGCCAAGGACGCCAACCGAGATTCGGCAATTCTTGGGTTTGGCTGGCTATTATCGAAGGTTTATTGAGGATTTTTCAAAAATCGCTCAACCTTTGACACTCCTCACCCAGAAAGATAAGACGTTTGATTGGGGAATCAAACAGGAAGAAGCATTCCAGATACTGAAGGATAAGCTTTGTAACGCGCCAATATTAGCTCTACCAGAAGGTACTGATGATTTTGTGGTATACTGCGACGCATCGCGTCAAGGACTGGGTTGTGTGTTAATGCAACGCCAGAAGGTTATTGCTTACGCATCGCGTCAGTTGAAAGTGCACGAAAAGAACTATACCACACACGATTTGGAGCTCGGCGCAGTGATTTTTGCTTTAAAGACCTGGAGACACTACCTTTATGGTACGAAGTGCACCATCTTCACAGATCACAAGAGCCTACAGCATATATTCAACCAGAAGGAGTTGAATATGAGGCAAAGACGATGGGTTGAGTTGCTAAACGATTACGATTGCGAGATAAAGTATCATCCAGGGAAGGCGAATGTAGTCGCCGATGCCCTAAGTCGTAAAGAGAGAGTCAAGCCCATAAGGGTTAGGGCTTTGGAAATGATCATACGAACCGATCTTTCCTTACGCATTCGTGCAGCACAAAAGGAAGCTCTCAAGGAAAGGAATCTTGAAGAGGAATATCTCCGTGGGATGGAGAAACTACTGGTACCAAACGAAGAAGGAACTTTATGTTTTGAGAAAAGGATTTGGGTTCCTTTGTTTGGAGATTTAAGGAAGGTTATTTTCGATGAAGCTCACAAATCACGGTACTCTATCCATCCTGGAGCGGATAAGATGTACCAAGATCTCAAGGATTACTATTGGTGGCCTAGGATGAAAGGCGACGTTGCTGTCTATGTGAGCAAATGTTTAACTTGCGCGAAGGTTAAGGCGGAATACCAGAAGCCTTCAGGGCTGCTGCAACAACCTGAGATTCCCAAGTGGAAATGGGAACAAATCTCAATGGATTTTGTTACAAAATTGCCAAGAACGCCAAGAGGTCATGATATGATTTGGGTGATAGTTGACCGCCTAACAAAATCCGCACACTTTCTGCCAATCAAAGAAAAAGACAGCACTAGTAAACTCGCGGAAATTTACATGAGAGAGATCGTCCCACGTCATGGAGTGCCTCTCTCAATCATCTCTGATAGAGACGGAAGGTTTGTGTCAGGGATATGGCAATCCTTCCAAGAAGCCTTCGGCTCACAGTTGAATCTGAGCACTGCGTTTCATCCGCAAACTGACGGCCAGAGCGAGCGAACGATACAGACTTTGGAAGACATGCTGAGAGCATGTGTTATGGATTTGGGCGGTAGCTGGGATAAACATTTACCTTTGGTTGAATTCTCATACAACAACAGCTACCACACCAGTATTGGTGTCGCGCCATTTGAAGCCCTTTACGGACGCAAGTGCCGATCACCCCTATGTTGGTCTGACGCAGGTGATAGGCAGCTTGCTGGTCCCGAGATCGTCCAAGAGACGACAGACAAGATCGCGCAAATTCTTAAACGCATCGAAGCAGCTCGCCACAGACAAAAGGCCTATGCGGATCCAAACCGGAAACATGTGGATTTTCAAGTTGGAGAGATGGTATTATTGAAGGTTTCACCCTGGAAGGGGGTGGCACGCTTCGGAAAGCGTGGGAAGTTAAATCCACGCTACATTGGTCCTTTCAGAATTCTGGAAAGAATAGGACTAGTAGCATACAAGTTGGACCTACCTGCTGAACTGAATGGTGTTCACGATACATTTCATGTATCCAATCTAAAGAAAAGTCCAACTCAAGTTGACGTTGCCATTCCCATCGACGAGATTCATATTGACGACACGCTCCACTTCGTTGAAGAACCTGTCGAGGTCACGGATTGGAAAGTTAACAAGACCCGCCGGAGCAGTGTCAAGCTCGTCAAGGTTCGTTGGAATGCCAGACATGGTCCTGAGTTCACCTGGGAGCGTGAGGACCGGATGAAAGAGAAATACCCCCACCTTTTTCCTAAGAACCCTGCTTCTACAAGCAGAACTTAAATTTCGGGACGAAATTTATTTAACGGGGGGAGAATGTGACAACCCGCACTAAACCAGGTATCCGTACGACTTAATTAATGATTAATTACTGCTTAATTACTGTGCTTGCTTGTACTAGCTGATGAACTGCTACTTGAATACTGATACATGTACTTACTTGCATCATACTTGCTTGCTGTCACTACATTATTTACATACGGCACCTTAGTGACAAACATGATGCACAAAGAGCACAGTAGCACAATGCACGGATAACCTATTGAACATGCTGATAAAGCCAGCATCAGGCAGACACTGCCTCTAAGGCCTATAAGAGCCTAAGATATTTTGCTACACCAATAGTGTGTGTAGGATACAAGGGTTGTGGAACTGCGTCTCTAGGAATAAGATACACTGATTGGGTGTGCCTAAAACGTACTTTAAGTACAAAACACAGCACTTTAATAAATAATCCAGCTTCTAGCTGACTAGTAAAGTGCCAAAACATGGGAAAATACTACTAGACACTTTCTAAAGTGTTGGAATTAAATTGTGTCACTAAAAATAACAATAACGACACTTTAAAGCTTTTGTAACGCTTTAACGGATTACTATCCAACCAAACAACCGGACTTTACCCGGAACATGAAAATATTATTATTTTCACTATTTATATTTTTCTGAGCCAGTTAGGGTCCCTGATTACCCTAACACCCGCCATAACACATAACATACAAGTAACGGGGTTAAACACTTAACTTAACTTAGTTTAACATAACTAACTACCTAATTACCTAGTTGAGATCGAACTAACCCCCCCCCCCCTTCCTAACCGGCCCCAAACCATGGGGAACACAATTGTACCACTTTGATTATTTTAAATCCCTTGCCTAATATCTAGAAGGCACAAGATCTATTGGTTAATACTCTTTCATTTTGCCTATAAGTTCTAGTAGTTACACAAGATAATTATCCATCACCACAACACACTCCAAACTCCCTCTTCTCTCTATACTAGCTACGGCCAAGCATCCCCTATCCATCCATAAATTTTTCGGTTCTTGTTCAAGCCATTCCAAGATTATACAAACATCAAGGGTCACGTATTAGGAGGTTTGGAGCAAACGGAACACGAAGGACCTCTTTCTTTTGCTTTTATCCACGCCATTTCCGCCAAGAATCTTCCCTAGCCTTGAGCTAGAGGTATAACACTTAAAACTCGTTTTTGCACTAATCTATGGTGGTTAAAAGGATTTGTGTCGGTTAAATATCGTTAACATGCGAAAAGATGCACAAAAGTCTACTAAAAACTCTAAAAATGGTGGTTAATAGCATATAAGTGGTGTAAAAGTTGTAGTATTTGAAATATGTGATTATTTAGACCCGATCTATGTTGTGGTAGCTCGGATCACCATTTAACCCGGTTTAGTAAGATCATGGATCCTAACATAAGCTCGTTTTTTAATGATACAAGGGTTAAAAGGTGAAACTCTACCACACGCGAAGCATGAACTTGTGTAAAAATGCTTTACTTGTGTAAACATGTTTTAACTTGTACAAAGGTGTTTAAATCTAGTAGATCTACGTATCTACACCCGGTATTTTCAAAGGACCACATATCAAGGAAACCATGTATTTTGAAAGATGGATCTTACAATAATAAGCATATTTTATAAACCACAAGTGTGTAAACACTTGTGAAACGAAAAGATCCGACAAAGAACTAGTTTTGTCAAAAGTTACAAGAAGTTGTAAGGATGGATTTTCTCTAAAAACGAGGTTTTTACAAAATCGGATTATTTACACAAAAGAACCATTAAAAGTAAAGAGATTTACTACGTATTTTTAGACAAACCACAAGTTCGTATATTTTTGCGATTATATCTGTCTTTGACTAGTTAAAATGTTGAAAAGTTGTTTGATAATGTTGAGAACATTTGTTGATTTGATTTGTTAAAGAAAATGATACGCTTGAAAGCGTGGCCACCTCCAGTTACAGAGGAAACTCTGGCGAAATTTTCCTGAAAACCTAACACTTAGAACTATTTACACTACAAGTGTTAGGATCATTTTTGACATGTTTTCGAAACATAAATTTCGCCATGACTTTATTTACTAAATATTCGGAGGTGGGATTTTCACAAAATGTTAACGTGATAAATATATATTTTCACACACCGTTTATGATTATTTGGTGAAATACATAAATATTATTTTTAGAGTAAAAATAATATTTACGAACGTTAACGAATCCAAAATAATACGAACGCTTTCACCATAAATATATAAGTTACACCGGTAAGTAAATTACCACGCAATTGTTAAAACGTAACTTACGCACTTACAGAAATATTTATGAACGCGTATTTTAACAACGTATTATTGGAAAAGATTATGTGAAATGAGAATATAATATTTTTGAGAAAAATACTTATATTTTGGGATTGGATATATATATATGTATATATTAAGTGAGACTTAATAAGTTGCGAACGCACATGTATCAATTCCCCCATCCTTGGGAAGGAGATTAACTACCAAGTATATACAGAACGTAAACACGAAATAGTTGTCTAACTATTTCCCAAAGATTTAACTAAAGCTAAGGCACGGCCGTCCGTCTGATAGAATTAGCACTTGTAGGTCGTCGCACAGCTTTCTGATTTGGAGTACTTGGTAGAGACGCATTCACTGTGAGTTCATGTCCCCCTTTTCTCTAACTGTTTTCAGTTTTCTTAACTGCGGGGGTGAAATACATGTTACTTTGTTTACAAGTACTTTATATACGGTATGGTTAGCGTAAGGAGGTGTTTTATTCCGATCATGTGAGTGGGTAGGTGCAATATGAGGCCATTAGTCCTCATGTCGGGACCGAGGGACAGGAGCGGTAGATCTATCTGGGTGTAGCGAGCCCAGCCCCAGGCCAAACTAGAAACGGACCTTGGGGTGACTTTGTCCACATACTAATGCCGTGGCGAATTCTGCTAGGTTTGAGTCTCCCTATTTGCACTTCACATATATCAGTGGCCTTGCAAACCATTGGTGATCACAAGTCCCCTTATTGGCTACATACCACGATTATTTCTATACTCACAAGTGTTTTACATACTCACTTACACATGAACTCGCTCAACATTATTGTTGATTTTTCAACTTACATGTATTTCAGGAAATTAACGAGATCTGGCACGGTATGGCATGTTTTCCGCTGCACTAGTTTCCGAGGTCATCCGGGGTTTAGGGGATGTGTCTCTTTCCTGGACAAGACACAATCCTTAAACCATGTTTATGTTATGTTTCAAGTTTGTAATGTCTGTTGAACAAGGTTATGGTTGTTAGGGTATGTTCCCGTTAAAACAATGGTACTGTATTTGGTTTTCAAAACTTAATGGATGATCTTGCATGTTTTTAACTCATATAGCTTGGTTATGATTAAGCTATGGTATTAAGAAGTCACACCAAATTAACCACGCTTCCGCAAAAGCCAGGGTGTGACAATGTCTTGACTAAAGACTGTATCCCCTGATGTAGTTGGTCTTGAACCAGACTGAGGGACATCAACATTTAAATCAGAGATAATTTTGGGTGAAGCTTCATACCTTTTCATCATCTCTTCTTTTGATATTGGTGGAGGTGGACCCATTGATGTGGTTCCAGTTTGACTAGCAGGTGTGACACTGGGTTGCTTTCTTGTGATCTTTGGAATTTCCAGATGAGAGGCATCTTTGGGAATGGGAATCATGAGCTCTTTGGCATCTACATTTACCAATCTGGCATTGTTGGAATGCATCCTTTTCCTGAGAGATTGGACATCTCCCATGAGTTGAGCATTTCTGGTTTCTTTCTCTTGCACCTTGGCAAATTCTTCTTTGTTGTGCTCCTGTAGTACAGCCCATTCTTTGACCAGTTTTTTCAAGGGCATCTATGATACTATTGTTGCTGGCCCTTAAAATATTGATTTCCTCCAAAACCTTGTTAGAACTGCTTGATGTTCTTGATTCAACAGCATCCTTGATTTGTGATTTGATCTTCTCCATTTTTGTGAAGACTCTCTGAACATCTGCTGAAGGAATGCTGGTTTCTGGTGACTTGCTTTACTGTTGTTACAGAATCTTCAATGTTTCAGTGTTTCTCTCTTATTGTGCTTTGATGAGCTCCACTGATTCTATCAAAGTCTTCAGTTATGATCTTCGACCCTTCATTTCTGATAACAGCAAGTCAAGCTTTTCCTCAACTAGATTTTTCTCTTTGCAAACTTCATATACATCATCTAAAGCTTTTCAAAGCTGCTCGGATGACATAATAGGAGTATCTTGGATATTAGGAACAACAAATGCTCCATCAAACTTACCAACTACAGACACATCTGCAGCTGTTTGGAGGTTTCTGGTGTATCCTTGGATTTACCAGAATCTGGTGCATCTTTGGATTTGCCAGAAGCTCCTCCACCAGGTATGAAAAACAAATTTTCATCCTGGATTTCCTTGTTTCCTTGAATCATTCCAGTGAATGATTCTCCACAAGTTGATGAGAAAAACAAATTATCTCTACCCAGATTTCCTTGATCAGTTTCCTAATCTCTATCTGTTGCAGTCTCAACCTCCTCTATACTTCTAAAAACCCACTTTTCAAATATTCATCATCCATTATATGAACTTCATTCAAAAACCCTTTTTGGTCATGCATGCATCAATCTTTCAAGAATTACATCATTTAAACGTCAACTAACAATCAAAACACAAACGTCAACTAACAATCAAAACACAAACTCAATCCCACATATATACACACACATATACTTCCATATTTATTTGATTTAAAATCATTTGTTGTTTAGAGTTCAAGTGTTGTGAAGAATCCAAGCTTTTGAGAAACAATCTTTTGTAAATCAACATTTACAAATAAGATCAAGAATAAGAAAAATGAAGGTTTATACCCATGGCGAACACTATAATTAGAGTGAGTTTTTGTATGAATATTCTTGAGAAATCCTTCAAAAGAGCTTGAATCTTCATCTTCAAATCATTAAATCACCAAAAGCTCACCAATGGAGGATACATGAGAGCTCTAATACTTGAACTTGAACAACAAAAAGGCAAATGAGTGTGTGTTTGTTCTACGGTTTAGGGGGAGAGAAAAAGAGATGTGAAGTTGTGTGTAAGAACTTGAAGTGCATGTAAGACACGTGTCTCCATTTCACATTTCGAAGATTTTGAAATCATGATGGTATGTGTTGGGTGGATGTGTGGGGCGACACTTGTATGGTGTTGGGTGATTATTCACCATTTATTTATTTAAATAGTGTACACTACTTACACACTTACAGGTATTTAATTTACTACCAGGTATTTTAGCTCGCGTTTTCATCGCATTTTAAGGCATTTAAAATTATTTTTATCATTCTATAAAAATTAACTCGCCATAACATTGCTGAGCAATATATTATTTACCTCAACTGACTGCGTTGTTTGTATTTTGTAAGATACGCGTAGTGTAGCGCGGTACGCTCTTAGATTCACAATATAGTATTTTTAAGCGTTTACTTAATTTTTTTTCTCATGGATATGATTAAAAATAGAATTTTAATCATAACGAAATATTTTTTAGGATTTTAACATTAATCGGGTGGTCACTGACGTTAGTTTCATATTTTGTTCGTTACGCGATAAGCGTTTATCTTATTTTTGCCAACATAATTTTTAACAAAGTTTGGATTTACCAACACATCAAATATAATCAATTAACATCAAATTTAATAAAATATCGCCTTTATTCATTGATAACACGTATTACACTTGTAACATTCGTGCTCAGTAAACACTGTACAATGTAGAACAATATGAAATATCAATGAAACAATGTGTTTTGATCCCAATATTTGTTTATTTGTGTATGACAATTTCACGTTTCAATTCTAGTTCGATTTCAAGCCCTAAATCACTTTATGGAAAGTTATACGCAAACTATTACGTAAACGTAATCAGTTTAAGGCGACATATACTCCAGAACAGTGACATAAGATTAACATACCCTAAATAACCTTTACATAACTTAGAAATAAGTTTTGAAGGGTTTGGTATGGCGAAAACAAGTTTATTCGATCACAAGGACTATTTGCGACAAACTGCAAAAGTCTGCCAATTCGTATAACAACATATACTCTGGAACAAGATCATAAGCTAAACATACTCTAAATACCCTTAACATAGCTTAAGAAATAAGTTTTGAGGGGTTCGGTGTGCGAAAATACGCTTATTTGATCATAGGGACTAAAAGCGTCAAAACTGCGAAAGTATGCAAATGCGTGTATATCTTATGTTCTGACCATATCCGGACATCCAAAATTTTTTGTAATCACTAAAATATTATATTTTAGTGATAGGAATGCAAAAATACCATTCGTCGCGCAATTTGGATCGTTTTCACGTCCGTTCGTGTTTCGTCGTAATTAACCGAAAAACGCGATCGTACGACCAAACAAACGACATGCGTGATATTTCCAAGCATATTTCAAGTCCCCTATGCTTTAACATCCTTATAGAGCCTTGAAATTGGGTTAACGAGGGTTAAACGCGTCAAAAAACAAGTTTCGGAGCTGTAGGGACATGTTTTGACCAAAACTGAAACTTCTGATCTGACGACTAGGCGGGCCACGACAGCCAGAGACCTTATTAGTCGCGGGCCACGAGAGAGCATGCTGGCAGAAACCATTTTTTTAGCTAAACAACCTGCTGTCCTAGGTTTTAATCCTAGTTTTTGGGTATTGTGGGCTGGTTTGTGTGTTCTCCAAGTCCCCAAATCAGGTCCTAACAAGTGTAAGGTGCTGATTATTCCTTGATCATCACACAAACACTTGGCAAAGATCTAAAGGTTCATGATTTCCTATAAATACCCAAGAACTTCATCATTCTAAATTGCTCATTTTCTTTCTCTTTCACTCTTGCTCTGAATTGAGGGTTCCACACTTGGTTGGAGGCTTCATACCTGAGCATTCTTAGTCTTGTTTTCCATCCTAGAGCACTTGTAAGTGTTCTTTCATGTCTTCTTTATTTATTTCAAGCTAAAAAGTTAAACAGTGTTTGACTTTCAGCTTTGACCATGATTTGGTCAAGACAAAGTTCGTTTGAACTTTGCAACGTGAGCGTAATCACGATGGTTATAGTCCCTTGAGACTATACCTACTTATTACCACGTTGACTAGTCGAAATGACGAGTCAAAGTTTCGGTCAAAATGCACGATTATGTGCATTTTGCGACGAAACTATTTTCGGGATCAAAACACTTTGTTTTGATATCAAATCAGTTTTCTAACTTAGTTAAACATGTTTTAACATGTTTAACTCGTCACTTTTAGTTTAGTGCTTGTTTAGGGTCGTAAGTCAAGCGGTCTCGACAAGCGCTTAGACTTTTGAACCCGACCCATTTGATCGATCATTAGGATCCGACCAAACATATTTTGTGACCATAGTTGTTTAGGGAATAACCTTCCGGGGTTATACCTTATGGTCACTTCGTTTGATTAGTTGTATCATAGGTAGTTTATATGCCTTAGGAAAATGACCAAAATGCCCTTTTTGCGCATAATTTCAATTTAAGCATATATAACCCAATTTTTGACACTTAAACTGATTATGAAACATTATTAAACATGTTTAGGCATATAAGACTTATCATAGGACTAGTTAGACCGTCCGAACGTGCATTGCGCAAATGACGCGTTAAAGTAGCATAAACTACCTTAACGGGTCATAACGGGTCAAAAGCACTTAGGGTTGATTTCAAATCAGAATGTAGGCTTTATTAAACCATATCATATGAGTTCCAACACTCATTTGGTTTACAAGACCTCATTCTACCCGATCTCCCGATTTAGGTCCCGATTTATTAACATAGTGATCCGATACTAGGTGCCACTTGATTCCTTGATTGCCCGAGCTTTGTTAATTCACTTAATCGAGGATACCTTGCAATCTCAAGTGAGTATATAGTTCCCCTATTTTATGCTTTCAATTGTTTTGGGGTGATTCATATATTCTAAACGATGTCGAGTTTTCAAAACAAATGCTATGGTTTATATTAAACACAACGATTTCAATAATGTGGACGAACTTGTTGGTGCGTTGATACATAACATGAATGACATTCATTGGCTTTGGCCAAGCCGACCAGTAGTATGTTATGGTACCATAGGATCTGACAAATCCCGTTATCGGACTATCGCCATGGTTATGGGGTAATGTGGGTAACGACAGAAACTGTTATTTTAACAAACCCTTTGGTGGTTTGTTAGTCGATTAAAGATACCCTTTGGTGGTATAGAAGAGTCACACAGGTTTAAATGTTTTCAACTAGAACGACCAAAAGTTAGTTTTCACAATTAAAAAACGGACGATTGAACGAATGGTTTTATGACACGGACGATTGAATGATGGTTTATAACACGAACGCTTGAATGATGGTTTATAACATGAACGAGTTGAACGATTTGAAAGATTGGTTTTGATAACATGAACGATTGATAACACGGACGAATTGAACGATTGAAAACACGGACGAATGATTTCAAATGATGTCACGTAATGATGTTTACTAAATGATATAAACCATACAAGTGTTCATACAAGGACGATTTACTACATGGTTTACAAAAGCAAATGTTTTGGGTCAAGATTCATGGCAACGAGGTTTTCAAAAACATATAACCAACTTGTTTTAGTTGGTTAATCATGTTGCAATACAAAACACTTTTCAATACACGGTTTTCAATTATCTACTCTTGTAGTCGTACGAGGTATTGCAATATGTATACAAGCCATGAATTTGACACACTCACTAAACCTATGTACTCGCCGAGACTTTTATGCTGACTTTCTTTTCATATATTTTTAGGTGCTGTTGTTTGATTACTATGATGCTTGCTCACGTAGGAATGGGTGAGGCCTTAGTGACATAAAACAAGAAAGACAATATGTTGAACTCGTTTGTTTAACTTTAAGACAATGTTAAACACTTAATAATTTAATAAAACATATAACTTCAGATCCATGTGTTGTGAAACAATGATTTTGTTACTACACTCCCCGACGTTTCTGCCACGGTTTTGCTTTTTTAACGCGGTCGGGGTGTGACAACACTAATACGATACAGACTCAAAACAGTCGGGTGTCACACCCCACGTTATCTAAGATGTCATAGCAAACTTGTCTTGGCGGCTCTTTGTTGCCTGGCTTGAGGATCTCCATTCAGGCTTCGCAATGCGCATGTTCTGATTTGAACCTGAGCCATTTGTGGGGGACCATTTTCCTTACAAAGAACGAACATTTAAATATTTAAGTGTGGTAAAAACTGTGAAAAATTGGGAAAAAGGGGTTTGCACACGGCATCGTGCCTCATAGGCACGACCGCGTGCTGTAGGTTTTTCTGGGGCAGGACCACGTGCCTCAGAGGCACGGCCCCGTGTGAACGTACTGTTTTGCCAAAAATCCAAATTTTTCGAGTCGGCTTCGAAAAGTACGAAATTTTTGGTCCCCTATGTGTGGTACACCCTTAAAAACAAACCCCAGGTATCAATTTCAAGGTATCAACCCGTTTCACCCTCCAATTTTTAGTTTTTTCAGTTAGGAACAAGGGTTTACTAAAATTGGTTGAAAATTTCTGATTTTTCAACAATGGTTTGATGATTTACTCTTCAAAACACTTCTACTATCCATCACTAACAAGATCTAAGAAAAAAAAGTTGGATCAACACGGGTCAAGTTCAAGAACCTTAGATTTTCCCCAAATCTTGATGTTATTCAACATGCAAAACATAAATCGAACTAATCTAGATGTTATGAACATACCTTGCAAAAGTTTGGTGTGAAGAAATTGTCAAAATGTTGCAGGAGAGCGCGCGGAACTGGCAGTTCAGAGAAACGATCCGTGTTGGTTATGAAAGTGAAACTGCTGAGAAAAGGGTTTTATCCCATCTACAGGTTTGACACGGCCCCGTACCTAAGAGGCATGACCCCGTGTCTCCCTTTTTTTATTTGATCATTTGATCGTTTCTCTGTCGCTTGATTCCTAGGTTTGTTTTACCTTGCATGAGGACCTTTTGGCATGTTCTTTTCATGACAAACCTGCAAGATGGATTATTAAAACAAACAAAAATATATACACGTTGTTATTATTCTCTCGTTACTTATCTATCTCTTATAAGGTTATTTCCGTTTATTCATCCTCAAGGAATCCTTCATAGAATTTAAGCCTTTGTCCATTTACTTTAAATGGTTCTCCGTTTGGAGGCTTAATATCTATGGCACAGTGAGAGTAGACTTTGGTGATTGTAAAAGGTCCAGACCATCGAGCCTCAAGTTTTTTCTGAAAAAAGACGTAGCCTAGAGTTAAAGAGGAGTACTTGATCTCCTTCTCTGAATTCCTTTGGTCCGCTTATACATTTATCGTGTATTCTTTTTGAGCGTTACTCATAGATTTCTGAGTTGGAATATGCTTGAATTCTTAGTTCATCTAACTCATTTAACTTGTGTAGGCGATCTTTTCCTTAAATCTCTTAGTCTAAGTTTACATTTTTTAGTGCCCAATATGCTCTGTGTTCAATTTCTACTTGGAGGTGACAGTTTTTTCCATAGACTAACTTATATGGTGTGGTACCTATTGGTGTTTTATAAGCTGTTCAAAATGCCCATAAAGCAACGTCTAATTTGTTTGCCCATTCTTTTCAATTTTGACCCACAGTTTTTTCTAGGATTATTTTTAAACCTCGATTAGTTACTTCGGCTTGACCATTGGTTTGAGGATGGTAAGCGGTGGAGAGACGGTGATATACCCCATATCGTGTTAGAGATTTTTCCATTTGTAGATTGCAAAAGTGGGTTCCTCTATCACTGATTAGGGCTTTTAGAGTGCCAAAACGTGAGAATAGCTTTTTCAGGAATTTTACTACCACTCTTCCGTCATTGGAAGGAAGAGCTTCAACGTTAGCCCATTTGGAAACGTATTCGACAGCCACCAAGATGTATTTTTTTTCCTTTCGATGGTGGAAATGGTCCCATAAAATCTAGTCCCCATACGTCGAAGATTTCACAAATAAGAATGCTATTTTGTGGTATTTCGTTTCTTCTCGAGATGTTGCCTGCCCGCTGGCATGCATCACATGTTTTGACCAATACATAAGCATCTTTGTGTATTGTTGGCTAGTAAAATCCTGCATCATACACCTTTCATGTGGTGCTGGCTATTCCATGATGTCCTCCACATTGTCTTGTTTCACGACCATGGACGCATCGTCAAATGAGTTGGTCTGCACATATTTTGAAAAGTTATTGGTCTTCCCAAAAATAGTGTTTTACATCAGTGTAGAATTTATTTCGTTGATGAAATGACAACCCTTTGATGATAGAGACACTAGCTAAGTTGTTAGCATAATCTGCACACCAAGGTTCTTCTCTATATTCTACCATTTCTAAGGATTCTGTGAGGAATTTTTCATTGATGACTTCTTCTCGAGTTTCATCCAGAGCAGGGTCTTCAAGACGAGACAGGTGGTCAGTAGCAGTGTTTTCTGCTCCTCTTTCGTCTTTTATTTCTATGTCGAATTCCTGAAGGAGAAGAATCCATCTGATGAGACGTGGTTTCGCATCTTGTTTTCTGAAAAGGTATCGGATGGCAGCGTGGTCTGTGTAGACTATAGTTTTGGAGAGCACAAGATAGGAACAAAATTTATCAAATGTAAATACTACAGCTAGTAACTATTTTTCAGTAATCGTGTAATTTTCTTGAGCGTCGCTAAGAGTTTTACTAGCATAGTATATGGGATGAAAGTGTTTTTCCTTTCTTTTTCCCAAGACTGCTCCAACCGCAAAATTGTTTGCATCGCACATGATTTTAAATGGTAGTTTCCGGTCTGGTGCAATCATGATTGGTGCTTTGACTAGCATATCTCTAAGGGCAAGAAATGTTGCCGTGCAATCTTTGTCAAAGATGAATGGGGCATTTTTTCAAGTAGCTTACTTAGAGGTCGACAGATTTTAGAAAAGATTTTGATAAATCGCCTATAGAATCTGACATGTCCTAGGAAACTTCATATGGCTCGAACGGATGATGGAGGAGGTAGTCGGGAAATAGTTTTGATTTTTGCACGATCGACTTCCATTCCTGCGTTGGAGGCTTTATGATCGAGTACTATTCCCTTTGTGACCATAAAATGGCACGTTTCCCAATTAAGGGCGAGGTTAGTCTCCTCACATCTAGATAGCATTCATTCAAGGCTATCGAGGCATTGGTCGAATGAATCGCCGAAGATAGAGAGATTGCCCATGAAAACTTCCATGGTTTTTTCTATCATATCGTGAAAAATGGCCACCATGCATTTTTGGAATGTTGCAGGTGCGTTGCATAGACCAAATGGCATGCGTCGATATGCAAAAGTGTTGTAGGGACAAGTGAAAGTGGTTAGTGCAATATGAATTTGAAAGTCACTAGAGAATCCAACTAGAAAACAATAGAATTTGTGACTGGATAATCACTCTAACATTTTATCAATGAAGGGTAAAGGGAAATGGTCTTTTCTTGTGGCTTCTTTGAGTCTCATATAGTCGATGCAAACTCTCCATCTGGTGACGGTTCTTGTTGGTATGAGCTCGTTCTTGTCATTGGTCACAACCGTCCTTCCACCCTTTTTTGGTACTACTTGGACGACAACTCCCTATAACTCTAGATAGTTGCACTTATGTGCACCTACTCTTGCTGAAATCGATTTGTTGCTTTGACAATTGACTATTCTATACTTATATATAAACCCTTGTAACTTGTTCGGATGAACACTTGAATCTCATTTGTCAATTTGCCTAACACTCCGCCATGGTCAGTGATAGACCTGGTACAAAGGCCAACAACGCATAAACAGTCAGCTTCGGTTGCAAACCCTTAGTGACATAACGTTTAGGCTAGCTACCTATAGATATAAAAATAATTGCTAATCACTACAAACTATTATTAATAACCGAATCAATAAACTATTTGAAACTGTGACAAAACCTGGGAATTCACTCATCACCTTTGTCTTGACACTTGTTATTGCATGTATTTCTCAAGTCCCTAAGGTATCACACATCAGGACTAGGATGAATCATGGAGTTTCATTGATTTCACCAAACATTTCGACTCAGCTTTAATTACATTATCTATTTTGGTTTTGTAATTATTTACGCTTCCATAACTAAATTGTATAAATAGTATTATCTCATGAATGAGCAAACAGGAAAATTTTTAAACTCATATAGTGGTCGTTCAATATGACTAATGATTGTGTTCCTGGTTTGTCACATGTCTCGCGTAGAACTCTGCATGTGGAATTTGAGGGTGTGACAGGTACTTAATAGGTACCGAAAATCGATCTGGTTCGAAAAATTCGATACCAATACCCGATACATTTGCTTATACCTAAAGTATAATGGAAGTAACATTTGTCGTTCAATATATATATATAGGGTGGGATTCTAGAGTGAACACTTGTGTATTTGTGAACTGCGTGAACAAATCCTGACCATTGATTTACACTTGTGTATTGATAATCAAGGGCTACAATTAGTTCACTAGTATTCACAACCACGGGGTTGTTCACTAATGAACCTAATCCTATATATAAGGGGCGGACTTCATGTCTTCTATTCTCCTCACTTATATATATATAACAAATAAATAGTGACTTAGTTATATCTATTTTGAAAAAAATATAAGACCATTCGTAATGGTTAATGCCCTCTAAGAGGCATTTTTCGTCACATCAACATCATGATGCGTATTTAAAAATCTGTAATGCTTAATGCCCCTTAATACACTTTCAAGCATTACCTTCCATTTTGTTTTCTCTGTTGGGCATTATACTAGAAATGTCACTCCCTCTTCATGACCCTATAATGCCCAAAGAAACGGTGTTAGGGACGCTATCAAACTCCTTCATGCCCCTATAATGTCCCATTACGCATGTCCTAACAAATAAATAGTGAGTTACTTAATGTGAGGCGAGAAAAGTGAGTTGCTAAACTTGATATCTATTTTAAGAAATGGTGTGTAGTGTGAAATTTGATTTATATCTAAAAAGTTTCTCTAAATTACATGGAATAAGTAGATATCTATATAATATAATAAATGAGATGAATTTAGGACACTTTGCATGTTGTGGTGAAACCTTCAGATGATTTGGGAGGAATGTATATGAACGACTCTCTAGAATGTTTTTTTTTTGGAAAACTTATTTTAGGAAAATATTAATGTATTCATTATCTTTCTCAAATAATGAAACATAACCTGAGGTTTTTTTTTTTCAAAACCTTTAAAATTGCTTTCTTCTGCCTCCTCCTTCTGCTTGAGGCCTCCACAATCAAATTGATATCAGGTAAGCAAATCTTCTTTTAGTAGTTGTCAATCCTTTTTTAATCAAAATAGGTTAGTTCTTGTGACGTATTGGATCTGATTATCCTGATTATCGAAGGTATGTTGTTTTGATTTCCTCATTATCTATTTCAAATTTGTTTTGTGATTCATTTAAGTTTTAGGATGTCATTAATAAAATGTGTTCTAAGTTCATTACTACACCTGAGTTAAAGTGTTTTGTAATAGCCAGGTGTTTACACATCAGTGTTCAATTCCTCTCTATGCTTGAATCATCTCCGATCCACACCATGAAATCTCCAGGTATTCATTCCTCTTTTGCTATGTGTTAATCGTGTTCTTTTTTATCATCATTTCTTTTTATATAATTATTATCTAATTATTTGATTGAACGGTAAGTTGTTTCGCTTTTGATGTGTTTGATTTCGAATTCCAAATGTATTAATCGGTTACTTTTTTTTATTTCATAACTCTACATACGGAATTCGTCCATACGCTTGTTACTTATTTGGCGATTATTCAATTTTATGCACATGTATGTTGTTCTTCTTTTATCTTTTTGTTTCCGGTTTACTAATGTGATAAGTCTTTAATTTTTTTTGAAATAATGATGACCACATAAAATGATTTTTTTTATGGTTAGGTTTAATAGATTTTGATGAATTGCTGGAGATAATCATAATAATTGAAAAGGTTATTGATGAAGTTTTTGGTCTGTGGTTGTTTCTTAACCACAATCTGCGAGTTTTTGGAATTTAAATATTGAACTGACATTATTTTAGCATTTGGTTTTCAGGTTATGCACGATATCTTGTATCATAGGCATCACATTGAAAATGTAAGAATACTCGTGTTTCTGTACTTAGTTGAACATATGTTAGTTTTTTAATGGTTTTGTTCGATGTCGCGTACACACCAGTATGACCCTTTGGAGTTTCCCAGGGTTGTTCCTCGCACGTTTATTGGTAACCTCTTTCTTTATGTGAACTTCGTTAGATAATAATGTTTTAATGTAGCAGGGTTTCATATAATACAAAATGTTGTCTAACATTGAAAGTAGGTTCTGATTAGGTTCCACTCAAGTTCCACTTTTATCTTTTGGCAGGCGTATAACTTGTTTGTGTTTTAGTATCTCTAGTGATTTTATCTAATAATTTTATTTATGCACTTGCCAAAGTTTTTTAGTCTTTTAATAGGTTAGTCTCTGAATTATTTGTAGGTTAGTCTCTGAATTATTTGTAGTGTTTTGTCTGGATTATTTGGCTTTAGGAATCTTCACTTTGGCCACACTTCGATTTTTACATGTTCGGGTATTAAAATTTTTCTATGACATGCAGTACTAAAATTAGTTATAATCTTTGAGCATATCAAAGGTAAGTTTGATTCCCAAGTTGAAGCTTTCTTTGTGACCCTGGTAGCTATTCAGTTCCATATGTTGGCATTGAGAATAGGCAAGGAAATTAAACATGACCCTCATACACAACCGTGCTTGGTATTCTGTTTTATTTTGTATATTTTTTCAATTTTACTTTTATGTTATGCAAAACAGAAATTTTGGTCTTCACTAGAACTTTTTTTATTTTCACAATTAATTGGTATTTAAACAATATTATTATTGAATATTTATTGATAAATACTTATTGATCGTATATGGGAATCGAGTTTTAATATTTGTTGTTTTGTTATGACTTTGCAGTTGACTAAATGAATACATAGAATTAAGTAGTATTTGACTCAAGGAAAGAGCTTTAGAAGCGATGTTTCCCTTCTTCACTTGCACGATATTACTGGATCGAGCTTTCGCCGATTGTCCAAGATCCCCATCCCCTACAGAGTCTAGGCAGTGTGTTATTTCCAAATTTTCCATCTCTCTTTGGGTTTGTGATTTATTAGAAGCATACAAAGAAATAAGTAATTGATTTTCCTATAATATTAGAACCTATAGTATAGCTTGGATCTTTTTTCATATGTTCAAATTTGTCGAAAAAAAAACCTATTTATTACATCATTTTTAGATTAGGGATTTTTATTATCCTTTTCCATCATCCTTATGACCTTAAATTCAATTTTGTTCGCTAATTAATGATTTTTTTTCTATCAAAGATCATTCTAAAGATCAACGACTAGATTTTGCTCTGAGAACCCAAACATGGATAAGGGCTTTAGGATCTGAGTTTACTTGTTTGTGTTGTTTTATAAGAAATAATAAATGGAAGAAGATAAACAGATGATAATTTGCAGCGGAATGAATGAAAAACTTTATAACACAAACAAGGAAAGAAAAGCTTTCATCATATATACTTTGTGTCGAATGATTTCATTACAAAATATTCAACGTATGCATGAACACTTCCTCCCCCTCAGCCTGAGCTCACTAGTGTTAGTTCGTACAAGATGCAAGTGTGTGAAAAGAGCTAATAGAACAGTACAGGCATTGTCTATTTATATTAAAATCCTAAACACTCTAGCATCATTGCTGACATCACCTAGACAGTGACAGCTAACAATCTTAACAACCTCTAAACACTGATGATTACAGACACTGTTACATTAGACACTGATTATCAAACTACTGATGAATACTATCCGCTGATGGGCTTCAACCACAGATGAAGACTGAGCAGCGCTTTCCATAAAAATTGATCAGGCCTTTGACTTCTAACAGTTCTTTGACTTCAACGGATGATAGTTCTTCAACAGACTTTGGACTTCAGCAGTTATTTGTATTTAACAGACTTTGAGTATCAGCAGACTTTAGAGATCATCAGATGCTAGATGCCACTGCCATTGGAGGGAAAAGGAGTTCAAAGCTGTGTTATTAGGATCAGTTGTTGCAGAACCAGTTTTGGCTTTGTATCATCTGTTCTTCAGGAAGGATCACATGAGCCAACAATCTCCCGCTAAAATAGATGATGCCAAAACACTTCATTATTCCGATCTTTATTCTCTCATCAACAGTTCCCAGATTTTCCCTTTGAATTGGAGCTCAAAATCCAAGGAATCTGTGTCTTTTTCATCACTAATCAGTTGAAGGTTCAAAAGATCTTGAAGGTCTCCTGCATTCAGACCATATGAAGCCTTCCTTGATAGCTTTTCAACATTACCATCAGACCTGAGTAGAGTCAATACGTGGGTATCTTTGTCAGACTTCCACTTTAGTATTTTTGGGTCTGATGGCTTTTTAGGAATGAGACTTATTTGAGATGAGTTTGGGGATTGAGGTCTGCTTGCCAACTTTTTTATTGTTTCAGATATTTGAGCAGCAAGTTGTTGAGAAGCATCATCTAATCCATATTGAAGTTGGTTTCTGATGGCCTCCTTTTTGTGTTCAGCATACCTCTTCTCATCTTCCTCATCAATTTGCTTTTGGCTTTTTAGTTGATTTAAGGCACGAATGGGTAAAGCAGATGATGAGAACAACTTTTTAGGGGCATGGGTTTGTTGAGGCCTATCAGTAGTGGTTTCATTATCATACACTGGTTTCTGAGGAACATTAGGATCTGTCTTTCTGAGCTCTTCTAACCTTCTATAGGTTTCATCAACATTCTGCTTAGACCATCTGGCAATTGATCTAGCAGGCCCATATCCAGTTGCAACAAGCTTTACTCTCTTTCTTTTGTACATCAATGCATCATCTACATCAACCTTTTTGAATTTATTCCAGTTGGGTGCAAATTTCTTCATTTGAGGGTCTTTCTTCATCATTTCAACTCTGTTAATTTCTTTTTTGAGAGCATCAAGAGGCCACTCTTTGAATTGATACTTGTTGGCTTTATAGGGCTTTTTCTTCATGATGATGTCTAAATAATAAACCCTTAATTCCTCTTGAAGACCAGCATCTGGTGGAAACTCTGACATGGATTTACTCAGGTCTCTAGCAAAGTCTTCAAGGTTCCTAACTTTGCTAAGCTCATGTCGATACAAACCCTGGTATCTCCTATCTCCTAACCCTTTACTCTCTTCTTTTGCTATCAGCTCTGCTTGTTTGACTTTTAACTTCAAATATTCATTTATATTCTTAGGAGTTCTGAATCCATATAGAGATGGGAAGGCTCTTTTGGATGGATCCGCTTCTTTGTAAAATTGTATCATTTCATTGTGGACTGCAAGCAATTCCAGAGGATATTGAGTTGCCAAGGGGATGTTGTGTGGCATATATCCAGTGGGTGGATGATTGAGTGGGTTTGTTTGTGGATATGATGAGGGTGGAATAATTTATGCAGGAGTAGATGATAAAGGCATTGGTGATGGAATTTCTTTTTCTTCATCCAACACAACAAATTTCCTTTTTCTGGCATAAGAAAACTTTAGAGGAGGAGGAGTTTTTGATGGAGAATGTGGTTTAGGTGAAAAGGTTGACTGTGAGGGGAATCTTTGAGGTGTTGGTAGTTGTGTTGATGGTGGAGGATCAGAATGAATTAAGTCAGTGGTTTGACTAACAACTGCGGAAACCACTGGTGTCTCAACAGTTGTTGCCTTAACATCTATTGATGCTTTTGATGCATCAACATCTGTTGGTTTTATTGAGGATGGTGGTGGTGATGAAGTTGTTTTCTGCTTCTTTTGAGGTGGCTTTTGTGGTGATGGTTTTTGAGGTGAAGGTTTGGGTTTGGTTGCAACAGTGGTTGGCTTTTTAGAACATCAGTTCTTTTAGGAAATGTGGCTAATGCTGGTCTGTTGTTTCTAAAAGATTTTCTTCTATCAGATGTACCAATATTTTGTGCTTTGTCTTCTCTTTTCATATTTTTCTCTTGTTCCTGCTTCCAAACATCTGCCTTGCTTTCTACAGTATCTTTTCTTTTCTGCTTTTCTAAAATCTCTTCATCTGTCTGTTTATTAAGGGTTTCATCAACTCCCTTTTTCTTTCTAGCATCAGATTTTTCGAAAGATTTTGAAGAAGTGTCTTTGGCAGACCCTGGCTGTTGTTGTTTCTGACCCTTAGGTTTTGCTTTGGGGTCAACATCAAGTTTCTTAAGGAATCTTTCTCCCCCTTTTTGGCATCATCTTGATCCTCTTTTTCAAAGATAGGTGCAGGGGAGGTGCCAGTTAATTTTGTAAGGGATTCTTTGATGCCCATGATATCTGCATGTGTATCCCTGTACCTAACATCAACCATAACTCTAATCAGCTCCATGTGTGAGTTATGTTGAATTCCAGCTAGTTCCCTTTGAGCTGCAAGAATGGGTTGTACTGAATTCCAAAGCTCTTGGGTGATTTGCTGGTGACTAGGCTGACTTTTAGATGCCTCCAACACTTGTTTCAGCATGTCTTTCATCTCACCAACAGTGTTTTTAAAGGAGTTCATTCTATTCGTCAATTCTCTATATTTTAATTCATCACCTAACTTAATAGGATCACCTGAATTCCCACCAGAGGTGGTTGTATCTGCTTTTGTGATAGGAGTAGACTCCAAAACATCATCACCAGATGCACTATTTTCTTGGTTCTGGGGACTTCCCTCTGCATCAGTGGTTACCTTGGTAGACACATCAGTGGTTACCATGGTAGACACAGTAGTGGTTGCCATCAAGGGAGTCTTTGAGATGAAACTACTGTCCAAATGTAAATCAGTTGAGTCAACATTTGTAGTAGCTGCTCCACTTGAACTGCCAACAAGAATTTCGTGAAATTCAAGTGGTGTAGCCTTCTCAACTGTTTGTGGGATAGCTATTTGAACATGTTCAGACACAGCCATTGTTGAAGTTATACTCTCAATAATGTGTTGGTAAGAGGGGCTGCTTATTGTCTGAGTGTTAATAGCCTCAAACAATGGTATAAAGGTTGGTGGAATGGGAGATGAAGGGAGTGGTGTTGAAAGAGACATTGCCCCGGGAGAAGGGCTTTTAAACATACTTTCAAGTGAAGGTAATGTTTCATATTGTGGTGTTCCTGTGCTTACAAGATGTTCCTTTTGTGAGGAATCATGAGAAGTTTGGGTTTCAGGTTGAGATCTTCCCACTTGTTGTGAGGAAGTAGCAACAGTGGTTTCTAGTGACATTTGTGTTGTCACGGGGTTAACCTCTGGGATCTCATCTTCTAAAGGACCCTTATTTGTGCGTTTGGTGAGTTTTTTGGATTTGGATTTGGTCTTTTTGGGTTTAGATGGTGGGGGTTTCACAGCAGTGGTTGTGGTGCTGTGATCACCATGAGCAGTGGGCTTAGCAACAGAGGTTTGAGGAGCAGATGTGGACTCGTCTAAAATTTGCTCAGACCTCTTTGCTTTTGTTTTTGAAACATATGACTCTTTGGCCGTTAGGTGGGTAAAAGTTTCTGATGAAAGACTATTCATTTTAAAAACTGTACCTTTTTCAAAGGCTTTTTGTGGAAGCTTCTTTTGCAGGTAATAGCTTAAATATCTTGGAAACATGAGAAAAGCAGCATTCTTCCCATTTTTAATGTTTTTCAAATTACTAATCATATCAGTAAACAGTGCTTGGGAGTAGTTAAAATCATTTTTAGTCAAAATTGCATACCACAAGTACTGAATTTTTGGAGGTATTTCATTAAAAGCAGTGGTTTTGTTTGAAAGACATGTTAAAAGGGTTTGGAACAGGAATTTCATAGTGGGTGGAAAATTTGGTTTAAACATTGTAGCTTTATTCAACTGTCCATCATAACCCCTTTCAATCAACTCCAGTTGAAATTCATTTTTTGGGAAAGAAGTCTTACCTACCAAGTCATTCATCTAGAATGTTTCAGATATGGTAGTAGGGGTTATGGAAAACAATACACCTCCGACTGTTGATGTGATACCAAATGGCTCATTGCCTTGTTCTTCAATATTGACATTTTCCCAGAAGTCGCAGAGTGTGTCATGGTAGATTGGTGAATCGGCAGTAAGAAGTGTTTTGTATTTGGAGGTTGACAAGATGTCAATTATTGAGTGAAATTCTGTATTTTTGTCGGTTTTTTCAAAGGTGTAAAGGTAGTTATGAGGGTGTTTGATGATTAGAGCCATGGTCGGAGTTAGAAATTACGAATGGTTGAAGAAGAAGAAGTGAAGAAAAAGGTGGAAACCGTTTTGGAGAATTTTGTATTCGATACGGCGAGTAAAGCTCTGGGATTTAATCAGGGTTTTATAAACAGGAAAAAGTGAATGCTGACGTGGCAGCAGTTTCAAAGATCAGACGGTTATCATCTGCCCACGTGGCAACCTCTGATGAAAAAGTGGATGACAGTTGTTTAGAAACCACTGTTGGGCAACAACAGTGGTTGGGAACAGTGTACATGAAAACAGTGGATGATTTTTCTCTATCAGTAGATAGACATCAGAGGTTGAAACAACAGTTGTTTGGTCAAATAGTGGTCAACAAAGGATATGGAAAACAGAGGTTGTCCTTCAGCTGTGGGTGAATTTTCAACCAATCAGAGGTTTAAAACATCAGTGGATATGGACAGACTTTTAAGGATTTATGAAAACTTTTCGTTTTAAGCTACTTTTAAGGATGGATTTTTGATTTTCTGGAAACATTTAATGCTTTTTATTCAAGGAAAATAAGTTTTTGCCTTCTAATCCAAGTTAAGCGTGCCAATCCTAGAGATCAAACTTTCCAAGGTGGATGTGTCTAATGCTTTTGTTAGAACAACTGCCAGTTGATCTTTAGTTGGAACATGATGTAGAGAAATCAAACATATTTTCATAGAAATCCCTCACAAAGTGATGTCTAATATCAATGTGCTTGGTGGTTGAGTGGGATACTGGATTTTTTATGATATTTTCAACTACTTGACTGTTCAACATGAGAGGAGTCTTTAGAGCAGTTATACCAAAATCCAGTAACTGATTTTGAAGCCACAACATTTGGGTTGTACAACTTGCAGCAATAATGTATTCAGCTTCAGTAGTGGATGTGGAAACAGCAGCTTGCTGTTTTGCTTTGCCAAGACACTAAGCAATTGCCTAGGAATTGACACCCTCCTGATGTAGACTTCCTTGTGGTGTTGCATCCAGCAAAATCACTGTCTAAGTAACCTGAAAGCTTGACATTCCCATTAGCAGGATACCAGATACCAAGTGTGGGAGCACCTTTTATGTATCTGGATATTCTTTTTACTGCAATGAGATTAAACATCCTAGGTGCTGACTGGGATCTGGCACAAACACAAGTTGTAAACATGATGTCTGGCCTTGATGCAGTTTGGTACAATAAGGACCCAATCATGCTTTTATATAAGGTCTGATCAACCAAGTCATCATTTTCATCAAACATGATAACCTTTGTAGTTGCCATGGGTGTACTACATAGTTTGCAATCATTCATGTCAAATTTGTTTAAAAGATCTTTTACATATTTGCTTTGATGAATGAAAGTACCATTTTGCAACTGCTTAACTTGGATACCAAGAAGCATTGGAGTTCACCCATGGCACTCATTTCAAACTCTACTGTCATGAGTTGTCTAAACTCTTCACACAAGGAATTACATGTGCTTCCAAAGATGAGGTCATCAACATAAATTTGGACTATCATCAAATCTTTTCCTCTCCATTTTAAAAACAGTGTTTTATCAATTTTACCCCTTGTAAAGCCTATGGAGATTATAAAAGTGGAAAGAGTTTCATACCAGGCCCTTGGTGCTTGTTTTAAGCCATACAACGCTTTATTGAGCTTGTAGACATGATCAGGATAAAAAGGATCTTCAAAAACAGGAGATTGGCATACATATACCTCTTCCTGTATTTTGCCATATATGAAAGCACACTTTATATCCATTTGATTCACCTTGATGTCCTGGTTGACAACAAAG
The DNA here is from genome assembly GCA_030545235.1 of Helianthus tuberosus. NCBI lineage: Eukaryota > Viridiplantae > Streptophyta > Magnoliopsida > Asterales > Asteraceae > Helianthus > Helianthus tuberosus. The sequence goes on from CM060402.1 coordinate 28,562,420, forward strand.
GCTAAGAACAATCTGATGGCTTTAAGTCTTGCTACAAGAGCAAATGTCTCATCATAGTCTATGCCTTATTCTTGTCTATAACCTTGAACCACAAGCCTGGCTTTGTTCTTGACAACAATGCCCCTTTCATCAGTTTTGTTCTTGAAGACCCACTTTGTGCCAATTGGGATAACTTCCTCTGGCAGTGGTACAAGTTCCCATACTTGTTGTCTTTTGAACTGTTGGAGCTCTTCTTGCATGGCTTCTACCCAACTATTGTCTTTCAGTGCCTCTTGGTACTTGACATGTTGATGGAGTGATAATAGCCTGCAAAAAGACAAATGTTTTGGGATTGACTTCTTGTGAGAACCCCTTCATTGATGTTGCCAATAACTTATTTAGGTGGATGAGATTTAAGGAAGATTAGATCCCCCCTTGGCATTGAGAGGTGAAGGCTGCAGATGTGAATCATTTGAGCTAACATCTGTTGGCAATTTTGAAGAACCAACATCTGTTTGGAATGGAGGTGGAGGAATAGGAGGAATGGGTGTGGCACAATGTTGATTTTTATCCACTTTTGATGGATTTTTATCAACAGAGGTTGGAGATGATGTAGTGGCAGAGTTTTGATCAACAACTATTGATTCAGCAGTGGCAGAGTTTTGACAGCTGTTTTGAACATCTGTTGCTCTAGTGGTGGTAGTGATTTTGTATTGTGGGATCACAATATCACAGCCATAGACTTGTGAGAAAGATTGTGGGGTACCTACAGGATTCGCCTTAACAGACACATCTTCAAATGTAAATTTATCAAGGGTCAAAGAGTTCAGCAGGGTTTGCTGGGATTTTCAGTGATGAAAGTTCATTGAACTTTACATTCAAAGTCTCTTCCCCACACCTAGTCCTTGTGTTAAACACTTTATAGGCCTTGGCAGTGGTTGAGTATCCCAGATGGTAACCACAATCCACTTTGGCTGTAAATTGTGAAATTGAATCTTTTATGTTTAAGATAAAACATGGGCAGCCAAAAATTTTTAAATAAGAGATCAGTGGTTTGATTTTGAACAGAGTTTCATAAGCAGTCTTTTGATGCCTGGGGTTGATTAAAACTCTGTTCTTCACATAACAAGTAGTGTTTACAGCTTCTGCCCAAAAAGTTAAGAGTAAACCTGAGTCTGCAAGCATTGTTCTGGCAACTTCAATCAAAGTTCTGTTTTTCCTTTCAACCACCCCATTTTGTTCTGGTGTTCTTAGGATGTTGTACTGCCTTACAATCCATTTTGCGACACAGAACTCATCCAACTCCTTGTTTCTAAACTCTGTTCCATTATCACTTCTAAAGATTTTTACTGGCAAGTCAAATTGCTTTTCAACCTGTTTAACAAAGTCTTGCAAAATACCTGCAGTCTCATTTTTAGAATGTAAAAAGTAAGTCCATGTAAACCTAGAAAAATCATCTATAGCGACCAAACAATATCTTTTCTTTTTCAAACTCATGATTTTTACTGGGCTAAACAAATCCATGTGTAGCATTTGCAAACACTTGGTTGTTTTGGACTCTTCAATGGACTTGTAAGAGCTTTTATGTTTCTTACCTTTTAGATAGGAAACACAATGCTCATAAAAAGTAAAAAGTTTTTGTGGAAGACCTCTTACAAGGCCTTGTTTTGAGAGTGTGGTGATAGTCTTAAGATTTGTGTGCCCAAGTCTCCTGTGCCATAATTCTGTCTCTTTGTTAGAGGCCACTAAGAACAGACAAGCATCAGCCATTGGGTTATCTTTTGACATATCAGCCACATACACATTGCCACTCCTTTGAGCGACAAGCTGTGTTTTGCCCCCGGCTAAGATTTCTTCAATCTTTTTCACCATTTCTGGCCCAACAATCTTATAGTTATCCTTAGTGAAGAATGACCCATAGCCTTTGTCACTCATTTGTGAAACACTACGGAGGTTAAACTTAATATTGTCAATAAGATTGACATTCTCAAACTTGAGCTTCCCAGCCTGCACTGTTCCTGACCCCAACACCTTCCCTTTTGAATTGTTACCAAAGGACATATCACCCCCTGCATGTTTTTTGAAATCTTTGAGTAGGGATCTACATCCTGTCATGTACCTGGAGCCTCCACTATCTACATACCATAAACTATCTAAGCATGCAGAAGCTCCCTGCACATTAAGTAACAAATTAGTTCAGGTGGGTCTCCTGATGTGTGTAAAATGAAACATATAAATTACATCAAATGAGGCATAAAACTAACCCTTTTTAGTACTATGTTGGAAAAAAGTGTGCTTTTGTCTTCCTTTTGTATTTTCAGGACTAAATGAGCGTAAATGAACAAAAGGAACAAATATGCAGCAAAATCTAACATAAATACAAGGAAAGGAATAAACGTGGCATGCCCGACCCCTCGACAAGCAAACAGAAAGCTGAACACGCCCCATGCCCAGCGGACACGAGGGCGTGGCCAGTTGTCTGCAGAAAGGACAAAGCTTTAAAAGCTTCTATTCCTGACACGGGGGCGTGCCCAGCTCAACACGGCCATGGTCAACGCTAAGATTCGCAGAATCCAAGCAAATCTTGATAGTAAAGATACGCTTCTGCACACGGGGCCGTGCCCAGCGGACACGGGGGCGTGTGGAGCTAATGCAAACAAATTGCAATTAATGAAGAAAGAGAATAAGGACACGGGCCGTGCCCAGCGGACACGGGGCCGTGTCCGGGCTTCTGTGAAGGCTATAAATAGGGGTGCTTGACTCACTTCAAACGCATCCCTTGGAAAACCACATCTCTACCACTTCACCCACACTCTACCACCATCACAACACCCACATCCACCACCATCATCCATCATCCATCTAGAGTGTGTGTAGTAGTCTCGGGATCCAAGATTGATAGTAAGAGTTCTTGACAATCAAAGGCCATGTTTTCCTAATTCTCTTACATCACTTGGCGAAGACAAGCATTTAGTGTAATACTTTTTATTTTTAATCTTTTCGCACTTTTTATTTGGTTTTGTATTAATGACTTTAATAACTAGTTTCTTATGTTGAAGGTGAAACTTTCTTATCATTTGTCTGTGGTATCTTGGCATTATTTTACTGTCTATATAAAATAAAAGATTTTCATCATCCATATCTCGGCGGTGTATATAGAGATATGTTGGCTACCTGGTCGGGGGTTAAGGGAATGGTTGGGTAAGGTTCTTCCCTTGTTCAGTGTATAGATCCTGCAAGGACCTGGGTCAAGCTTACTAGGACCTCCTTCAATACCCACCGGTATTGGATGGCGGTGGTGCGCATGGCGTGAGCCCCTCATATGTAAACTACTATTAATACATTAACTCGGCTATTTGGGATTTTATCCCTGCTGACTCAAACCACTTAGCCGAGGGTAACGTCACCTTCAAAAGAGGGGCTACCACATTACGCATTAATAACTTAATTCATTATCTTCCAATATTCCAACCCTTTAGGATTGTATACTTGCTGACTCAAACTACTGGGTTGAGGGTAACGTCACCTTCAAAAGAGGGGCCTACTAATATAACTAAGATAATCTCTTAAAAAGTGCAAAAGTACGGAAATCATCAAAGGTTACACTAAAGGCGAGTCGGATCCAAGTGATTCATCTTGTCTATCTGTTTTTTTATTTTATTTTTATTTTCAGCTTTTTTAGTTTTTATTTTCATATTTAAAACCTTTTTCTAAATTTTTTATTTGATTAGACGTTGAGGATAAACCGGTACTAAAAGCTCTTGTGTCCTTGGACGACTTCGGTATCTTACCAACGCTATACTACGCTCACGATGGGTGCACTTGCCCATATGTGTGTTTAGTGTTAGTAGAATATCGTGTTTTATAAATTTAAAACTTGACTAAAGTGTTAAAAAGGGCTTAAAATATACATAAAAAAATATATAGCACTACACGCACATCAAGTTAATGGCGCCGTTGCCCGGGACACAAGGATTTTAAGAAAGTTAGGAATCAACGGCCTAATCGTTTTTCTTATTTTTTCTGTTTTTTTTTTCAGATTTTTCTTAATTTTTCAGTTTCCGCAGAGCTCAGCACGGGGCCGTGCCCAGCATCGTTACTGACAGTTTTTATTTTCCGAGTTACAGAGATTGAGCACGGGCCGTGTTGGTGCAGCACGGGCCCATGTTGAACTCCCCAGTAATAGGGATCCGGAAAAAAATCACTGTAACTCCGACCACGAGGCCGTGTTCAGCTGAGCACGGGGCCGTGGTAAAACTTCTGACCGACAATCTTTTTGTTTTTATCGCAGGACTTGGAACCTAGGCGCCGCACCTGAACTTCCTACGCAGTCCATGAGCTCCAGTTCCAATAAAGACATAAAAGAACCTCTAGATGAACCCGAACGCTTTCTAAGAAAAAGACTTAAAGCTAAAAACCAAGAGAAAGTTTCGGGGGACCCACTTCCAATGCTGGATCAACATACTCTAATGGATTACTTACGGCCCACGGTAGGTAATCTCGACGCCGCTATCAATGCACCGAATGTCAATGCCAACAACTTCAAACTTCGGCCTCATTTGATTCAAATGCTCCAAAACTCCGCAACCTTCCATGGGCTTGCGGGCGAAGATCCCCATTTACATATTACCAACTTTTTGGAAATATGTGATACTTTTCGGATCAACGGAGCATCAAACGACACCATCCGCCTCCGAATGTTCCCATTTTCACTAAAAGACCGAGCTAAGGCTTGGCTTAACACCCTCCCAGTTGGATCGGTAAACACCTGGGATGAACTAGCCCAAAAGTTTTTGTATAAGTATTTCCCTCCTTTAAAAACGGCTAAATTAATGACTGAAATTAATACATACTCACAAGAGGATGGGGAATCCTTATATGAAACTTGGAAAAGGTTCAAGGAGCTACTAAGAAAGTGTCCCCATCACGGTGTTGCGGTATGGCAACAAGTATCCACTTTCTATAATGGGTAGTTGCCACACACAAGACAGACACTTGACTCTAGCTCCGGGGGACTTCTAGGTAATCGTCGCCCAAATGAAATTATAATCAAATTGAGGAAATTGCTCAAAACAATTTTCAGTGGCACACTCCCCGAGACACAAAATCTATTACCCCGGGCGCCCATAAGGTTGACGAAAGCATCTCTTTACAAGCCCAAATCGAGGCCCTCTCTTCAAAAATCAAAAAGTTAGAAATGGCAAAAAACGGCCTCGGTTATGGCTTGTGAAGGGTGTGGTGGACCACATGAAAATTGGAGTTGTATGAAAGAAATGGATAATCAAACAGAAATGGTAAACTACATTGATAATAGACCGAGGCTGTCAGGTCCTCCGACAGGTACCTACAACCAAGGATGGCGTAACTACCCTAACCTTGGTTGGAGAGAACCCGACAATAGTAGTAACCAATAAAATCAAAACCAACGAACAAACTTTCAACAACCAAGAAACGAGTCTCAAAATTTCTCTCAACAACAACAAGGGGGATGAGAGAGGCTTGAAGATACTATCTCACGCCTCATCTCCTACACCGAAAAGAAAAACTCGGATCGATTCCAACAATTGGATTCGAACTATAGAAATCAACAAGCTAGTATTCAAAATATTGAAAAATAACTAAATCAACTAGCTCAAAAGTTCTCCGAGAGACAACAAGGCACGTTACCAAGCAATACCGAAACCAACCCAAAGGCGCAAGTACATCTCATCACATTGAGAAACCGTAAAGTAGGTCCCGAGGAGGCTCCGTTACCACCATCGGAAGGAAACAACTCCTCCACCAACTCATGAGCCCGCCAAGAATCCTGCGGTACCCTACCCCGGACGGTTGCTTCGCCAAAAGACCAATGAGCAATTCACAAAATTCTTAAACTTACTAAAACAATTGCATGTTAATATTCCTTTTGTAGACGTCCTCACTAAAATGCCTAAATATTCAAAATTTATGAGAGACTTTCTCACTCACAAAAGAAAAATTGAATCATTGCAATTAGTTAATTTAAGTGAAGAATGCTCCGCCTTGCTACTCAACAAACTCCCACAAAAAAAGATCTATCCGGAAGCTTCACCATCCCTTGTTTGATTGGGGGATCACCCATACGCAATGCACTAGCCGATCTTGGGGCTAGCATCAACCTCATGCCCACCTCAATGTTCGACCGACCCGGATTAGGGAAAAAAAAAAGCCCTACAAAGATGAGCATACAACTCGTCGATAGGTCCATTAAGTATCCACAAGGTGTCGCCGAAAATCTGTTGGTAAAAGTCGGAGACTTTGTCTTCCCGGCCAACTTTGTCATACTAGATATGGAGGAAGATACCGAGGTACCGCTTATCTTAGGAAGACCATTCCTAGCCACCGCCCACGCAATGGTGGATATGAATGGTGGGACATTAACATTGAGGGTTGGGGACAAGGAAATGGAATTTGGGGTTGGGAAAAGAGTAGTAGACGAGGACCCGGTCAATTACATGAAGGTCATAGACTCAAGTTTGGATGATGCTCTCCGACGGTGCAACATGGGATGCAAGACATCCCACTTGGGTAACATATGACCGACTTTGGGTCTAGCCAAGGACCCTTATAAACGTGGCGCACCACTGAGGCATTCCGCGGAACTATCCTTAGTTTTAGTTTAGATTAACTTTTATGTTTTCTAGTTTAGTTTTACTTTTCAGGAATAAAACACACTCGGAATGGTGGAGGTTACTAAGGGAAACTTGAACCCACACCCCATGCACAAAAACAGAGCCTCCCGATAATTTTTCTTCATTACAGCAAGTTCAGCATGGGGCCGTGCTCACCCCAACACGCCCCGTGCCAAAGATTCTATAGAAAATGCCCAGTTTAGGTAACTGGACACGGGGCCGTGTTCACTAAACACGCCCTGTGCCCAGCCTTCTGTTAATTATGATACTGGCAATCTGACCACAGGACCGTGCCCGGACCAACACGGGCCCGTGTCCAGACGCCCAGTAATATAAAAGTTTTCTTTTTACACCTTTTTACACATTCAATCAACCTAAAAACTTATTTTTGGGATACATTGAGGAAAATGTGTAATTTAAGTGTGGGGGGATGCTAAAACCTTGAATTTTGCAAGTCCTAATAACAAGCCTTACACAAAACTCTATTGGAACCGCTAATCACCCCAAATTTTTTCAAAAACCTTTCATCTTTTTTTTACTTATCTTGGTTTAATTTGGGAATAACAAGTTCTAAAAAGGTTATATTTTTACAAATTTACAACCGATAGCGTCGTGATAAAAAGAAGCAACATAAGAAAATTATGAAAAGGCATGACAAACCTAGTTAAAATTTGATTATATATACTTGATCACATTATAAACCCATTCCCACAAAAAGTGAGTTTTGAGCATTTATTGAGCATACAAATATACATCTTTAAACTAAATGCTCATTTTTCGGTTCTTGTGTGAATAGCCGCTTGGTTTCTTACGACTCTAGAACTTGCCATGACGATACATTCCCAGTCCTTACCTACTTAAACCCAAGTAAGTAAATGATGGACGCATTAGGACTAACTCTTTTTCTTTTCAACACCATTATTTTTCTTTTTTTATCATCTACCTAAAATCCCCCTAGTTAACCCCTTTGAGCCTAAACCTTATCGTTTTTAAACCCATAAAACAAACACCCTTTACCCACCAAAACCCTTTTTTTTTATTTTTAAACCCTTTATTTTAGTAAAAAGCCCGGTCTTCATGTGACATTTCTCATAAAAAAATGAAGAATAGCTATAAACAAACAAGTTCCTCAAAGAAACTTTGTTTGAAAATGCTTTGTTTGAATAAAAAGTCGCAAAAATAAAAAGTTTTACGAAAACCGAAGTTTTTTACGCTTTTCGCCCTTTTTACTAACCACTAACCCAAAACCACCTACCTTTAACCCAAGCCTAACCCTTCCCCAAGTCCTCTTGAAATTTACAAAGGTTTATAGTTAAAAACGAGGAGGATTGATTGCTTGGCAAGCATATGGTAGAAATAAGTTCCATGCCGGTCTCGAGTGTTTCACAAAAAAACATCTTCGGCCGAGTGTTGAGTGATCTCCCGCGAGGTATGTGAACTTGTATATAAATGGAATTTTAAAGAGGCATGTTATGCCCAATTAAGTAATTCTTCTAATGAAAAGTTCTAAATAAATCATAACGAATAGGATTGTAAATAAAATAAAAATAAAACCTAGTAAAGATCTTGGATTCCCGACACTCAAGACAAGCCCAAAACTTCTCTTCTACCCATTCCATTTGGGAGTGTAAGCCAAATTATAAAGAGTTTCGCTTGAGGACAAGCAAAGATTCAAGTGTGGGGGTATTTGATGTGTGTGCAACATATAAATTACATTAAATGAGGCATAAAACTAACCCATTTTTAGTATTAATGTTGGAAAAAGTTTGTTTTTGTCTTCCTTTTGTATTTTCAAGACTAAATGAGAGTAAATGAACAAAAGGAACAAATATGCAGCAAAATCTAACATAAATACAAGGAAAGGAATAAACGTGGCATGCCCGACCCCTCGACAACATCTTCCCAAGCAAACAGAAGGCTGAACACGCCCCGTGCCTAGCGGACACGGGGGCCTGGCCAGTTGTCTGCATAAAGGACAAAGCTTTAGAAGCTTCTATTCCAGACATGGGGGCGTGCCCAGCTCAACACGGTCGTGGTCAATGCTAAGATTTGCAGAATCCAAGCAAATCTTGATAGTACAGATACGATTCTACACACGGGGGCGTGCCCAGCTGACACGGGGGCGTGTGGAGATAATGCAGACAAATTACAATTAATGAAGAAAGAGAATAAGGATGGACACGGGGCCGTGTCCGGGCTTCTGTGCAGGCTATAAAAAGGGGTGCTTGGTTCACTTCAAAGGCATCCCTTGGCAAACCACCTCTCTACCACTTCACCCACACTCCACCACCATCACAACACCCATATCCACCACCATCATCCATCATCCATCTAGAGTGTGTGTAGTAGTCTCGGATCCAAGATTGATAGTAAGAGTTTTTGACAATCAAAGGCCATGTTTGCCTAAGTCTCTTACATCACTTGGTGAAGACAATCATTTAGTGTAATACTTTTGATTTTTAATCTTTTCGCACTTTTTATTTGGTTTTGTATTAATGACTTTAATAACTAGTTTCTTATGTTGAAGGTGAAACTTTCTTATCATTTGTCTGTGGTGTCTTGGCATTATTTTACTGTCTATATAAAATAAAAGATTTTCACCATTTATATCTCTACGGTCTAAATAGAGATATGTTGGCTACCTGGTCGGGGGTTAAGGGAATGGTTTGGTAAGGTTCTTGCCATGTTCAGTGTAACACCTCGAAAATTCACGTCCTATAAAGTGTTGACACGTGTCATATGTTTGAACGTGTGAAAGAATGTTTTGAAAGGACTAAAGTTGACAAACATGAAAAGTATATGAAAATACGAGTTCTAAATGTCAACAGTGAATAAATATATTGCATATTAACCCTACATGACGCTCATACCTTCAAACGAATAAATCATGGATCATACGAAGCTAAAAGTGAGAGATTACAGACTACAGGGGCTAAATGTGTCAACTTGTTTAAGTTATACCTCTGAGTGACCTTTTGACTAACCCAAAGCTTTGTAACGGTTAATTATGCTCACTAGAATGCACGTTATAAATTTCGTAAAGTTTCGTTATCGTATGAGAAAGTTATGATCAAATTCGTGTACGAGGGGTTAAAGCGTCAACGTTGAAAGTTAAGACTTTTCGGGTAACAATAAAGTTAACCGGGGACTTAACAAAGTGGGTATATGTCTTGAAGCCCTTATACGTCAATTACGAGGGCTCAAAATGCAAGAAAATAAGGTCTCTACAAAGTTTGAAGAGCCAAGGACCAAAACTGCAATTAATAAAAATATGTTGGCTGGACACCATAGGCTCGCGTGGCGCGAGCCCTAACCATCATGCCGTCGCGCTACGCGACGGCCTCATCTGATCAGCTTTTTTATTTTGTTGGATCTTGTCTGCCATAGCACTTGTATCCACCTTTAAATCGATTTGCCTCTTCATGCTTGGCCCCTAAACAACCCCTAAACATCTAGGGACACTTGTTAGTGAGTTGTGGATAGTTGTAGACTTGTGTGTTGTCACACCCCGACCACGTGGAACATACAAAACGTGGCGGAAACGTCGGGGAGTGTTGTAACAGAATTAATCGTTTCAAATCCATGGCAATTAAAGTTTCGTTTTATAAATCAAACATGAGAGTTTACATTATTTAAACAAGAAATAAAAAGTACATAACATAAATTAACTAGTTCTTGTCTCGTTTTAAGTCACTAAGGCACAGGTCCGCGTAAGTATGTCTTGATAAGTCCTATACATCATCACCTGAAAACACATGTGAAAATAGGTACGTCAGCATAAAAATGCCTGTGAGATACATAGGTTTTGTGAAAAATAGGTTTCATGACTTATGTTTGAGAAAATGTTTAGTCATGAACCTTGTAATTTGCTTTGTCTTGTAAATCATTTGAAAAACGATAAGATCAGATGATATGTATAAATAAGTGAATAATGTATGGTTAAAGGAATAACAATGTAAAATGTGTTTGTATAAGATAAGTTGTTTATAAATCAATGTCTTGTGAAAAGTATGTTATTTGTATAAAATGTTATATGTCTCAAACTGAAATGATTCAAATAACGCTACGATATGTAATACCATACAAACACTTATATAGGAAGTACCAGCGGCGTATCCACCATGCTTGTATCATATTACACACGCCTCGTTACTTAAGTCACTTAAACAAACCACCAAATGTAATAAGTCTATGTTTAAACCAATTGTCAAAAGTCCTTGTATAAATCATATCAAATGTTAATAGTCCAAAAGTAGTCAAGTAATGTGTAACAAATGTTATGTATGGTAAGTAAAATAAGACTACTTAAACCATAAGTAAAAATGTACAAAACAAAGTATTGAAGTAAAACTTGGTTTAAATCAAAGTTATGTTTTGTGTAGTAAATGCATACTATACTGATATAAACATTTATGTGGTATTGTGAAAATTCATACATCCAAGCCTTGCGACAGTCGGATAACTATGTAAAAAATGAGTTATCAAAAGAATATGTATTCGGATTCGGTCATTCCTTACGTCCAAACAAACCCGAGATTTCAGGAATGGGATTTGTCAAGTCCTATGGTACCAGTACTTACTACCGAGCGGCGTAGCTAATGTTAATGAACGTATAATAGTCTCGTTTGTGCAAACCAAATGTCATAGCAAAAGTGAACATGTTATATGAAAACAATGGACTAAGTATGCTAAGTTAACATACAAAGCAGAAAGTCATGTAAATCAATGTGCTAGCATGCTATCAGTCAACATACATAGCAGAAATGTAAAGTAAAACAATGTACTAAGTATGCACACAATGGGCATACATAGCATGAAATGTAATGTAAAACGATGTACTAAATACGCACACAATGGGCATACATAGCATGAAATGTAATGAAATCGTGTACTATAATGTACTAACAAACATAGCAGATATGTGATGTGAAAACAGGAAAGCACGAAAGTAACAAGTAGGCACATGTGTTTCACCCCAAAACAGTTTGAAAAACAGTAAAAGAGGGGTCTATGTACTCACTTGAGATTGCTCAGAAGTACTAAGATAACCACCAAGCAATGCTAGAGATCGCGGAATATCAAACGGCACCTAATATAGGTAACTACATTAATAAACCGGACCTAAGTCGGAAGATCAGATAGAATGAGGGTTCGTAAACCAAACGAGTGTAGAGACTCGTGTCATACGGTTTAACAAAGCCTACATACTAAATGAAACCTAACATGAGTGATTACGACCCAATACGACCCGTTTAGGTAGCTTATGCTACTTTAACGCGTCGTTCGCGTGAAACGCGTTCGGACCGCCTAACTAGTCCTATGATAAGTAAAATCTGCCTTAACATGTCTAATATTGTTGTCAAATCAGTTTAGATGTCAAAAGTTATGTTACATATGTTTAAAATGAATTTTGGCATCAAAGGGGTATTTTGGTAATTTACCTAAGGCATATAAACTACCTATCATACAACTAACTAAACGTCGTGACCATAAGGTATAACCTCGGAAGGTTATTCCCTATATACTATGGTCACCTAACGTGTTTGGTCGAATCCTAAAGATCGACCAAATGGGTCAGGTTCGAAAGTATAAGCGATTGTTTAGATCGCTTACCTTACGACCCTATACAAGCACTAAACTAAAAGTGACGAGCTAAGCATGCTAAGACATGCTTAACTAAGTTTAGAAAATAGGTTTGGCATCAAAACAAACAGTTTTGATACCCTTAAGTAGTTTGGTTACAAAATACGCAAGAATACGTATTCTGACCGAAACTACGGCTCGTCACTGAGCCTAGATAACGTGGTAATCAGTAGGTATAGTCACTAGGGACTAAAACCATCGTGATCACGCTCACGTTATGAAGTTCAAACAAACTTCGCATCGACCATCAACTGGTCAATGCAGAAAGTCAAACAAAGTTTGACTTTCGGACTCGAAAAGCAATAAAAGAACGAAGGAACACTTACGAAGGGTCCCCGAATGCTAATCTAGATCAAAATAGCTCAGGTATGAAACAAAGGTTTCAACTTAGAGCACAAATGATCAGATTCTTGTGAGAAATAAAGTGAAATGTGTTGGGTATTTATAGTATTTCCCGAACCGTTAAGATCGTTTCTTGAATAACGTGATTTAATCTTGTGCGTACACTTGTCAAAATGTTATGGTAGCTGAAAATGACCTATTATGAGCTGAAAGGGCAAGTTTAGAATGTGTGGATGAGGTTTAATCAGCTGAAATCTGCTGACTAAGCATACTTATCTGTTCTGGGAGGCTGAGGCGGCCCGCTTCAGGATACACCAAAGCTAATGCGGGCCGCATGGGGCTTCTGATCAGAAAATAAGTTTCAAAAATGACAGTTTCAGCCCCTGCACGTGTTTAAGGCCATTCCCGACACTTCTAAGGCCCGTAAAGCCAACTTTAAGGCCCTAAAATGATGCCTAAACATTGTGGACATGAAACATGCTCAAAAATATCTCAGATGTCGGTTCGTTTGGTGGTACGAACGCGATGTTCGCTTAATTACGACGGAATGCGCATAAGAGCGAAAAACGATCCAAAAGACGCAACGAATGGATTTTTCTTATTCCAAACACTAAAATAAAATATTTTAGTGCTTACATAAATTTTTGGATGTCCGGATGTATTCAGAACGTAAATTATGCGCGAAAATGCAAACTTGTGCACTTTTTGACACTTTTAGTCCCTGAATGGCCCAAAAGTTTGTTTTTGCACACCGAACCCCTCAAAACCTATTTCTAAGCTATGTGAAGGATATTTATGGTATGTTTAACTTATGGTCATGTTCCGGAATGTCTGTTACAGTTCAAATTGGCATACTTTCGCAGTTTGTCAAGTTTAGTCCCTGTAAGCTAATTAACTTGTTTTCACCATACCAAACCTTCCAAAACTTATTTCTAAGTTATGTAAAGGTTATTTAAGGTATTTTAAGCCTATTTCACTATTCCGGAGTGTTTGTTGCATTAAACTGGTTATATTTACGCATTAGTTCGCGTATAACCTTCCAGAAAGCGATTTAGAGCTTGAAATCGAACAAGAGTTGATATATGCAAAAGATACACATATTTATACAAGTCCAAAGTATGAAATACAATATTTCATTGGTTTGGCATTTGTTTGATGATTGAAGTGACACAGGTGTAACAGTCTCCTCTACTTTAGGAAATTTCGTCCCGAAATTAATACGTAGGAGTCTATTTGTGACTTTGTGTCAAATAACCACCCGAGATATGTAAGGCATAATCCTGACATTTCCTTAACGGACATTTTTCAGAAATGAAAATGAACGAAATGAGTCATTTTCCACACTTTCTTCAGAAACGAAACTGAACGAAATGAGTCATTTTCCACAACCTCTTCAGAAACAAAAATGAACGAAATGAGTCATTTTCCACAATTTCTTCAGAAACGAAAATGAACGAAATGAGTCATTTTCCACAACCTCTTCAGAAACGAAAATGAACGAAATGAGTCATTTTCCACAATTTCTTCAGAAACGAAAATGAACGAAATGAGTCATTTTCCACAACCTCTTCAGAAACGAAAATGAACGAAATGAGTCATTTTCCACAATTTCTTTAGAAACGAAAATGAACGAAATGAGTCATTTTCCACAACTTCTTCAGAAACGAAAATGAACGAAATGAGTCATTTTCCACAACCTCTTCAGAAACGAAAATGAACGAAATGAGTCATTTTCCACAATTTCTTCAGAAACGAAAATGAACAAAATGAGTCATTTTCCACAATTTCTTCAGAAACGAAAATGAACGAAATGAGTCATTTTCCACAATTTCTTCAGAAACGAAAATGAACGAAATGAGTCATTTTCCACAACCTCTTTAGAAACGAAAAATGAACGAAATGAGTCATTTTTCACCATTTCTTCAGAAACAAAAATGAACGAAATGAGTCATTTTTCACCATTTCTTTAGAAACAAAAAAAATGAATAGGGTTAACTCTAGATACACGACAAAACTTGTTGTGGTTTCTGTGCACTGAATTCCATAATTATGTATGCATCCGTAATTACGTAATTCCTTGCATAGTCCGCACAGTTTGTCTTGAAATGTTTTAGGGGAGGAAAATCAAACCTGTGATGAGTGTGACTAGACTACCATCAGGTCCTTTTAATTAGATCGACAAATGATCCTTTTAATTAGGCCACCAAGGAGTCCTTTCAGTTATCTCATCACATGATATTCCTAACCAGATTTTTGGATCAATCTGTTTAACTAGACCACTCAGGGGTCTAATTATGGAATAGTACAATATAATCCAAGGGTCTTTACTATTACGTAAAAGCCCATTGAGGATTTAATATAGCACCTTTGGATATCCTACTATGAATCCCTTATACGAAGATATGGAAGATTCTACGAGGACTTGGATAACAAAAACTTGGATTACACAAAAACATAAAAGGAAACACATAAGCACATAATCACATAGTTGTTTAACTTGGTTATTAATTCGTTATTTTTGGACGCGGATACTTAAAGCACACTAGGAATCCAATTCGTGGATTTCATTTGGCACTTTAATCATTTCAAGAATCCATCCATGCAGATAGGATGATCTACCAAAAATTCAATTTACTTTTTCAGGAAAACGCAATATTCGAATTAAGATACACAATAATTTAGGACATACGGAAATACCCTTGGGTACCCTATTAAGAATTTATAGTGGTACTTGGGGTATTCGTACGGAATTATAACTTGCACCTTGTACTTCGTTTCTTTGCAAGAGACGGGTACTTAGGATCTTTGTGGAAAACGCAAGAGATTGTAAAATGGAAGAAATTTGGGAGTAGTTTGCTTTTCAGGGAATACGATTCCTTGATTGTCGGTATTGTTGATTATACATACAACCAGATAAATACATTGTAATTTAAATAAAAGATTTATTTATAAACAATGATAACAATTGTTTCATTGACCTTGACAACAAAAGAAAATAATACATAAGACATGATTATTTCTAAAGAGTGTTGTCTTCTAGTCGGTCTGATGCTCATCTCTGTGCTGGATTAGAATTAGCAAGCTTTGGGCAATTTCTTCGGAAATGACCCATCTCGCCACACTTGTAGCAAGAACCTGGTGGAAAGCGAGCTTGAGCAGGATTGTTGTTAGCTTGATTTGGTGCAACTGCTGCTACGCAAACTTTTGCTGTATGACCTTTACGTCCACAAATTTGGCATTCGCAGCACTTCACCATAGCATGATGATAAAGGTTACATTTGTTGCACAAGGGTGAAGTTCCATTGTATGGCTTCCTAGTATGGGGTTGAGCTGGTTGGTTGGGGACGGCTTGATCATTGTGAGTAACCATGGCGATGTTCTGAGAAGCCTTGCGCTTCTTTGACTTCTTAGGGGATCCAGTCGGTTCATCCATGGTCTTTGATTCCTCGATTTGTTTCGATTCCTCGACCGGTTTCTTGTCACCCTTTCGGAAAAGCTTATGTTTCCTGATCTGAGATTCAGTCAAGGTTGCAGATAGCTCAATGGCCTGCCTAACCGTAGTGGGGTTACTACCAGTAACAATGTCCTGAACTGAGTCAGGGAGACCATCAATGTATTTTTCGATCGCCTTATCCAAAGGCGTAACCATGGTAGGACACAACAGGCTCAGCTCTTCATATCGATCAGTATGTGCTCGATGTTCACCGCTGTCTTGCTTAAGGTCGTCGAATTCTCTTTCCAAGGCCCTGATCTCGTGACGAGGACAGAATTCCTTCATCATCAGTGTGCGAAGTTCTTACCAAGTTTGGGCCAGTGCCACTTCGGCACCCCTATCTCTCACCACACCGTTCCACCACGTCAAAGCTCGTTTCTCAAAGACACTAGATGCGAAATCTACCTTTCGCTCGTTTGGACATTGAATATGCCTGAAGGTGCTCTCTAGACTCTCGAACCATTGCAGAAGTGCAGTCGCTCCTTGAGACCCAGAAAACTTTGATGGCTTGGCCGAGTTGAACGTCTTGAAGTAGCAGAGGGCATTATTGTTGTTGATAGCTTGGTGACATTGGGCAACGATGGTCGGGATTGCAGCAGTTATTTGCTGTGTAATGGCAGCTGCCAAATCGTCAATAGATACCGGATTTTCGCGTCGTGGAGGCATTCTAAAAGAGGACACATGAAAGGAAACGAGTGAGAGAATTAGACGAAAAGAATGAGATGAAACAAATCCGATGAAAGCAAGGATAGTGGTCATTTGCTTGTTACTACAAAGCAACAAACGACCCTGGTGATTAATCAAAGTAAATAGGTCAAAAATAATGTATCGCGAAGACATGCTCGCCTATAAGTGAACACTCATCCCAAGAATTCCCAGGTAAGCGCAACTGGTCTTGCGTCTGATGAGATGTATACGAAGTGCTTGCCTAGACAGAAAACCTAGAATACAGGCATTCACCCTTCCAGTTTGCACGTGTTCACATTATTTAAAACCCAAAACCTTGACGAGATTTTGAAAATTCAAAGGGGTTCAAAACCATATAACAGAGGGTTCAAAACCTTACAATAGAGGGTTCAAAACCTAGTAATCAATCATCCTAGAACAGATGATTAGTTTTCAAAGCGGTTTCGAATTTTATGTTCTTGTTGTGGTCGTCGCCTAAGGATAGGTGACGATATCGTTTTATGACGAAACGCAAGTAAACTCGCGTTAGGGTCCTAAGAAGGTTATAGACTAGGTCAAAGCATTACTAATAACCTAATTCCCTATAACCATTGGCTCTGATACCATCTTTTCTGTCACACCCCGACCACGTGGAACATACAAAACGTGGCGGAAACGTCGGGGAGTGTTGTAATAGAATTAATCGTTTCAAATCCATGGCAATTAAAGTTTCGTTTTATAAATCAAACATGAGAGTTTACATTATTTAAACAAGAAATAAAAAGTACATAACATAAATTAACTAGTTCTTGTCTCGTTTTAAGTCACTAAGGCACAGGTCCGCGTAAGTATGTCTTGATAAGTCCTATACATCATCACCTGAAAACACATGTGAAAATAGGTACGTCAGCATAAAAATGCCTGTGAGATACATAGGTTTTGTGAAAAATAGGTTTCATGACTTATGTTTGAGAAAATGTTTAGTCATGAACCTTGTAATTTGCTTTGTCTTGTAAATCATTTGAAAAACGATAAGATCAGATGATATGTATAAATAAGTGAATAATGTATGGTTAAAGGAATAACAATGTAAAATGTGTTTGTATAAGATAAGTTGTTTATAAATCAATGTCTTGTGAAAAGTATGTTATTTGTATAAAATGTTATATGTCTCAAACTGAAATGATTCAAATAACGCTACGATATGTAATACCATACAAACACTTATATAGGAAGTACCAGCGGCGTATCCACCATGCTTGTATCATATTACACATGCCTCATTACTTAAGTCACTTAAACAAACCACCAAATGTAATAAGTCTATGTTTAAACCAATTGTCAAAAGTCCTTGTATAAATCATATCAAATGTTAATAGTCCAAAAGTAGTCAAGTAATGTGTAACAAATGTTATGTATGGTAAGTAAAATAAGACTACTTAAACCATAAGTAAAAATGTACAAAACAAAGTATTGAAGTAAAACTTGGTTTAAATCAAAGTTATGTTTTGTGTAGTAAATGCATGCTATACTGATATAAACATTTATGTGGTATTGTGAAAATTCATACATCCAAGCCTTGCGACAGTCGGATAACTATGTAAAAAATGAGTTATCAAAAGAATATGTATTCGGATTCGGTCATTCCTTACGTCCAAACAAACCCGAGATTTCAGGAATGGGATTTGTCAAGTCCTATGGTACCAGTACTTACTACCGAGCGGCGTAGCTAATGTTAATGAACGTATAATAGTCTCGTTTGTGCAAACCAAATGTCATAGCAAAAGTGAACATGTTATATGAAAACAATGGACTAAGTATGCTAAGTTAACATACAAAGCAGAAAGTCATGTAAATCAATGTGCTAGCATGCTATCAGTCAACATACATAGCAGAAATGTAAAGTAAAACAATGTACTAAGTATGCACACAATGGGCATACATAGCATGAAATGTAATGTAAAACGATGTACTAAATACGCACACAATGGGCATACATAGCATGAAATGTAATGAAATCGTGTACTATAATGTACTAACAAACATAGCAGATATGTGATGTGAAAACAGGAAAGCACGAAAGTAACAAGTAGGCACATGTGTTTCACCCCAAAACAGTTTGAAAAACAGTAAAAGAGGGGTCTATGTACTCACTTGAGATTGCTCAGAAGTACTAAGATAACCACCAAGCAATGCTAGAGATCGCGGAATATCAAACGGCACCTAATATAGGTAACTACATTAATAAACCGGACCTAAGTCGGAAGATCGGATAGAATGAGGGTTCGTAAACCAAACGAGTGTAGAGACTCGTGTCATACGGTTTAACAAAGCCTACATACTAAATGAAACCTAACATAAGTGCTTACGACCCAATACGACCCG
Organism: Helianthus tuberosus; assembly: GCA_030545235.1. NCBI lineage: Eukaryota > Viridiplantae > Streptophyta > Magnoliopsida > Asterales > Asteraceae > Helianthus > Helianthus tuberosus. Next base: position 28,581,578 of record CM060402.1, read on the forward strand.
TTTAGGTAGCTTATGCTACTTTAACGCGTCGTTCGCGTGAAACGCGTTCGGACCGCCTAACTAGTCCTATGATAAGTAAAATATGCCTTAACATGTCTAATATTGTTGTCAAATCAGTTTAGATGTCAAAAGTTATGTTACATATGTTTAAAATGAATTTTGGCATCAAAGGGGTATTTTGGTAATTTACCTAAGGCATATAAACTACCTATCATACAACTAACTAAACGTCGTGACCATAAGGTATAACCTCGGAAGGATATTCCCTATATACTATGGTCACCTAAAGTGTTTGGTCGGATCCTAAAGATCGACCAAATGGGTCGGGTTCGAAAGTATAAGCGATTGTTTAGATCGCTTACCTTACGACCCTATATAAGCACTAAACTAAAAATGACGAGCTAAGCATGCTAAAACATGCTTAACTAAGTTTAGAAAACAGGTTTGGTATCAAAACAAACGGTTTTGATACCCTTAAGTAGTTTGGTTACAAAATACGCAAGAATACGTATTCTGACCGAAACTACGGCTCGTCACTTAGCCTAGATAACGTGGTAATCAGTAGGTATAGTCACTAGGGACTATAACCATCGTGATCACGCTCACGTTATGAAGTTCAAACAAACTTCGCATCGACCATCAACTGGTCAATGCAGAAAGTCAAACAAAGTTTGACTTTCGGACTCGAAAAGCAATAAAAGAACGAAGGAACACTTACGAAGGGTCCCCGAATGCTAATCTAGATCAAAATAGCTCAGGTATGAAACAAAGGTTTCAACTTAGAGCACAAATGATCAGATTCTTGTGAGAAATGAAGTGAAATGTGTTGGGTATTTATAGTATTTCCCGAACCGTTAAGATCGTTTCTTGAATAACGTGATTTAATCTTGTGCGTACACTTGTCAAAATGTTATGGTAGCTGAAAATGACCTATTATGAGCTGAAAGGGCAAGTTTAGAATGTGTGGATGAGGTTTAATCAGCTGAAATCTGCTGACTAAGCATACTTATCTGTTCTGGGAGGCTGAGGCGGCCCGCTTCAGGATACACCAAAGCTAATGCGGGCCGCATGGGGCTTCTGATCAGAAAATAAGTTTCAAAAATGACAGTTTCAGCCCTTGCACGTGTTTAAGGCCATTCCCGACACTTCTAAGGCCCGTAAAGCCAACTTTAAGGCCCTAAAATGATGCCTAAACATTGTGGACATGAAACATGCTCAAAAATATCTCAGATGTCGGTTCGTTTGGTGGTACGAACGCGATGTTCGCTTAATTACGACGGAATGCGCATAAGCGCGAAAAACGATCCAAAAGACGCAACGAATGGATTTTTCTTATACCAAACACTAAAATAAAATATTTTAGTGCTTACATAAATTTTTGGATGTCCGGATGTATTCAGAACGTAAGTTATGCGTGAAAATGCAAACTTGTGCACTTTTTGACACTTTTAGTCCCTGAATGGCCCAAAAGTTTGTTTTAGCACACCGAACCCCTCAAAGCCTATTTCTAAGCTATGTGAAGGATATTTATGGTATGTTTAAGTTATGGTCATGTTCCGGAATGTCTGTTACAGTTCAAATTGGCATACTTTCGCAGTTTGTCAAGTTTAGTCCCTGTAAGCTAATTAACTTGTTTTCACCATACCAAACCTTCCAAAACTTATTTCTAAGTTATGTAAAGGTTATTTAAGGTATGTTAAGCCTATTTCACTATTCCGGAGTGTTTGTTGCATTAAACTGGTTATATTTACGCATTAGTGCGCGTATAACCTTCCAGAAAGCGATTTAGAGCTTGAAATCGAACAAGAGTTGATATGTGCAAAAGATACACATATTTATACAAGTCCAAAGTATGAAATACAATATTTCATTGGTTTGGAATTTGTTTGATGATTGAAGTGACACAGGTGTCACATGTGTCAACATTTTGTGGTGATTAAACCACTATATAAAGGCCTTGAGTTGCAACAAATGTTTCACACTTTCATTCTTGCAATCTGATCATTTGTGGAGCACAAGAGCACCTTCCAAGCCATCCTAGTCGACCATTAGACACTTGTAAGTATGCTTAACCTTCTTTAATTGAGTTTAGCTTAGTTAATTAGCTAAAAGTCAAACTGTCGTAATTAACGGTTGACTTAACGATTAATCACTAATGGCTCAGTGATTAGTCGAATCAAAGGTAGTTATAAGTTGGTAGTTATGTGGGTAATAAACCCTCGAAAGGGTTCCCCCTGATTCCCACTCTAACTAGGTCAAATGTCGGGTCAAACTTGTTAAGAAAAAGTCAACAGGATCCTAAAATTCTAATTTATGCATAATTAGCAATGTAGAACATATACAACCTGTTTGATCATTAATATAACTTGGTAATTAGTGTAAGAACATGTCTAAACATGTTCAACCCGATAATTTACTGTTTAGACCCGGTTCGGAACCGACAGTCGCAAAGCTTTGACTTTTGCTTTGACTTCAGTTCTGACCCGTTATGGTATGTTTTAGAAATACCTTAGAGCCTTATTTGGACCAGGTTACATGCTAGTATAACCCTCTGTGATTATACACCATGGTTCATTAGTTAACCAATTAATACGCATGATTCCGTTAATTGCTCATATGTTGACCATTACGCCCTTTTCACCTTAAAACGTGATTTGTGAAAATGTAAAAATGTAGAAACCTTAGTTACTGATATATAAACTTGTATGCAAAGTTTGACATCAGTTTGAGGTGTAGATTAAGAGTTATGCTCGTTAGCGTAAAATGAAAGCTTTATGTTAATAAAACGGCGTAATTAGCGTATAGCCTAGTTAAGCCTACTTTTTGATATCAAACTCTTTACCCACTGATGTAATATATTATTTTGGGATTTTTGAAGATTTTTAATAAATTTTAGGCTGAGCATAACTTATAGTCGTAGGCTTAATCCGGTAATTGTCGGTTTTGCCCTTACGGGCCATAAAATGAGTTTTACATATCTAAACGACTCCAAACCTTTTGCTGCTGATTGCATATGATAAATAAATTATTTTAAACCTCCTGGAATAATAAAAATATCAGATTTCTTTATAGAACCCGAAAACGGCTTCTTATCGCCTAATTAAGTGTTTTTAACGCCTAGTATGTACTAGAACTATTTTAAACATACCAAGGGTGATACCTACTGATATTTGAGGTAAATAATAATATTTTAACAGTAAGCAAAAGTTGTTAACTTCAAACTTCAGTTTTGAGCTTTTCGGCTTATGTGAAATTACCAAAATGCCCATACGGTGCATAGTTTGGTTATAATTGATAAATTTCACATATATACTTTACCCTACTGATATAACTTAGCACATTGATTATCTTTGCTGATTACATCAGACCTGTAACTCAAGATATTACTTAAACTCTTTTATCACCTTATAAATGACCAAACTACCCCTACGGGGCATAGTTGTGTTTAAATTCATTTCGGGCATAATAAATGATATCTTACTGATGTCACAACATATTTGGAGCATATTAACTTAGGAAACCTGTAAATGGCTCTCATTATTACCCGTTACGCTTATTACGCGTGCGGTTCGGTTTATGTAACTAGTTTACATAAATTAGCCGAAACGGGTCAAACCTTATCGGTTTTATCTCAAAATCCAGAGTGTGTATGAAATACCCATATTAAGCAAGTCTCCGAACTTGCCGGGCCTAAATCACATTCTATCCGGTTTTTGCTTAATAGTGCGTACGAACCGTATCATTGAAACTAACCGGTCTAAGCTAAGGCTTAATTAAGGACCCGTTAGAAATCTAATAGGTTATTATAAACCTTCGTTCCAGATTAGGAGCCCAGTAAAAGTACTTGCATTTGCTGTATTTGATTGATACTTTGCTCAGGTAAATACTCTTAAGTTATTTTCACTATACGGGCTTTGGATACGGTACTATAAAAGTATCGCTTGGTCGGGTATGTAGTCATTTAAATCGTATTGTGATTAATGTATTTACATAACCCGCTTTATTTTGTATTATTTGATGTATGGCCCTTGGGGGTTAAATGACCATGTCCCGGATATCCTTGGCATCATTTTACGAAATGGCCACGACCTAAGCACGGGGTGTAGGCGTACACCTGACAGATGCATTATGTAAAAACTGGTAATCCACGAAAAGGAATCAACCTTGTGGGCATTATACGTGTGGCGTGTCAGTTAACTTAAACTGGCTCTTCTAACCGGTGCTAATGGACGGCAAATAAGTAAATCTGTATACAAGATTATATACAAATAATTGTCCCAAGTTATAAAGATATTTTGTGCCGAAGTGCATTCAAATCAATTTACAAACTCTTTTCAAAATGAGCCAGTTGAGTTGTATTTACCAGTGTAAACTGACGTATTTTCCAAAAAGGTTAAGTGCAGGTGCTAGACGAAATAGGCTGGCTACTCCAGGCATCATTACTCAAGTCTCGCAAGCTCTAGATGTCAAAGTCTGTTGAACTATTGTTTCTATTTTATTTTCGATCCATCTGTGGATAAACAATCGACTATTGTGATACTTGATATTACAACATTATATTTGGTTGAATTATATCTTAAAATTTGCTTCCGCTGTGCATTTATATAATTGTGTTGTTTGACTATTATGTTGCCAACCACGTCACGATACTCCCCACCGGGCCCACCGGTGACACGTGGAAAGTCGGGGTGTGACATTCAGTGTATAGATCATGCAAGGACCTGGGTCAAGCTTACTAGGACCTCCTTCAATACCCACCGGTATTGGATGGAGGGGGTGCGAATGGCTTGATCCCCTCATATGTAAACTACTATTAATACATTAACCCGGCAATTTGGGATTGTATCCCTGCTGACTCAAACCACTAAGCCAAGGGTAACGCCACCTTCAAAAGAGGGGCCTACCACATTACGCATTAATAACTTAATTAATTATCTTCCAATATTCCAACCCTTTAGGATTGTATCCATGCTGACTCAAACTACTGGGTTGAGGGTAACGTTACCTTCAAAAGAGGGGCCTACTACTATAACTAAGATAATCTCTTAAAAAGTGCAAAAGTGCAGAAATCATCAAAGGTTACACTAAAGACGAGTCGGATCCAAGTGATTCATGTTGGTGCATATTTGTGACAACAGCTTAATAGCTTGATTATTTAGTCTTTGGATATTTTGTATTGGGCTTAGCTTATTGGTTAATGAGTTTATTGTTGTAATGGGCTTGGAAAATGGCCTATCCCAGTAGGAAGCCCAGTTCACAAACATGTGGTATATAAACATGTTTTGTGATTAGGGTTTTAGAAGTAAGAGAATTTTAGAGAGAGAAAGTTGAGAGAGAGTGAGAGATTTCGAAATTTGGGTTTAGCAAGATCGCAGAGATAGGCTGTGAGGTTGTGAGGTCTTGATTTGATTGTAAAACTTCTAGTTTGGATAATCAATAGAAAAACCGTTTGATTGTGAAATCTGTTTCTACTCAATTCTATGATATTCTGATCAAGAGGATTCCGCACTCTTGATTGGATTGGCAATTATGTGAGGATCCATACGAAAAAGGGGACCTACAATTGGTATCAAAGCTCTGATACCATTTGTTGCTGACAGAAGCTATTGAAGATGAACTCTCCAAAGACCAAAGACAGTGCAAGACTACATTAAGATTGCAAGAAGACTGAAGAGAAAGTTATTTTATGAAGCTATTGTCAAGGGGGAGTTTTATTGGTGCATGTTTGTGACAACAGCTTAGATTTGGTCTTTAGATATCTTGTAATTAGTTAAACGATAAACGGTTAGCGGGTTTAGCTTTGTATTAGTGAGTTGTAATGTCTGGACTAACCAAACCCACACATATTGGGTGTATGGGGGCGAATTGGGCTTACTCCAATTCACAGTCCATGAGGTTTATCCTAGCCCAAGTTGCAAACCTTGTGTTATATAAACAAGGTTATGCTTTAGGGTTTAGGTTAATCAGCCAAAAACAGAGTTTGTGAGAATTTCGTGAGAGCATTACTAGCTTGGATGAATTTGGAGTTGTGTTAGGGTTTAGATTGATTGTAATTCTTGTGAGATTGATAATCAGTAGAAACCCAGTTTGAAAGTGATTTCTGTTTCTACTCATTCTGTGATATTTTGATCAAGAGGATTCTGCACTCTTGATTGGATTGACAATTCTGTGAAAGATCCATACGTCAAGGGGACCTACAATAGCTTCATAAAATAACTTTGTCTTCAGTCTTCTTGCAATCTTTCTGTAGTCTTGCACTGTCTTTGGTCTTTGGATAGCTTCAGCTTCAATTGCTTCTGTCAGCAACAGACTCCCACTTTAATCTGACAATAAGTTTTTCACCAATAAATCCTTAAACAATCACTAAAGTAAATATTTAGTTACCAAGTTTAACCTACTATTCACCTCAGACGCTTTACAGGAACAACCATTGTTTAACACATCAACAGTCCTTCTTGGTCATCCTGCACATTCTCAACAACTTAGTTAGACTTAACAACCCAAACCTGACCGGTTTTGGGTCGGCCATGTAAATCCATATATGATGCTTCTAACCAATATCCATCACACCTTACTGGTGTCTTTGATGTACTACCCGTGCTTGAACAAGATTTATGATTTTCACTAGGTCTTTGATTGCGAGAGTTCCAATAAAATCTCGAATTTTCTGACCTTTGAAAATTATTATCTTGATACCTTCTTCTCCCATAATCATACCATGAATTTTGGAAAAAATTTGGATGTTGTTGAACATTTGCGTTACTAAAACCCCTATGTTCGTTTCTTCTTTGAAAATTTCGATTACCAAAACTCTGGTATCGATTTTGATATCCAAAATTTCTATTTTGATTTTGAAACCGATTTGATTTACCATTATAATGACTAAATTGTGGTGAAATACTTCTTGGTCTATCAAATCGTCCTGACGGTGAAGCCTTGGATTGAAACCTTGGTTGATTATATTGACAATGTTGTTGAACATTATTATTCAAACCAACCCTATTCCCTTCCTTAACCTCGTCAACTTTTCCCTTATTCTTCTTCAAATTCAGTTAACAAAATTTTGTTTTGCTCCGTTAGCTGTTAACTTTACCCTGTAGTTCAGTGCAATTATGACACGTATGACTTACAGGTTCTGATGTTACCTTCACCTCTGTTGTAATTTCATTCACAGCATTCATGCACTTTGAAACTTCTGTCTCCTTCTTCTCAACAACTTTCTTCTTCTCTTCTACCACAACATCTGCATTTGGAAACTCAGGAATATTAAATGATTTAAAAACACTATCATAATCATTTAATATAGCTGGACCACTCGTTGATTGTTGAGGTTTATATGAAGTAATTTCAACATTAAAGACAACCTCAATTTTCCCAGTTTTTAGATTAAAAACCCTTTTATTCGGTGTGCCAGGCACGTAACCTAGAAAGTAGCCATCGTCAGCCACCTCACCGAATTTTTGTTTATCTTTATTTCGCACAATGGTGCAGGGTAATCCAAATGGTTCAAAGCCTTCCATGTTTGGTTTCTTGTTAAACATCAATTCATGACAAGTTTTATTAAAACGTTTAACAGTCAAAACCTTGTTTAGGACGTAGCAAGCTGTATTCACAGCTTCTCCCCAGAAAAGAACTGGTAGCTTTGAATCTGAAAGCATCGTCCTAGCGGCTTCAATCAACGTCCTGTTTTTCCTCTCAGCGACTCCATTTTGTTGAGGCGTATAAGGAGCAGAATATTGATGTTCAATTCCCTTGCGAAGACAATAGAGATCCAGAATTCGATTCTTGAACTCCGTGCCATTATCACTCCTTATCCTCTTCATCCTAGCATCATGGACGTTTTCCAATTTCGTAAAAAGATCTATCAGCATCTCCGCCGTCTCATCTTCTGTACCGAAAATGAAAACCCATGAATATCGTGAGTAATCATCAGTAACTACAAGACAATAGTATTTTCCACCAATGCTCCTCACGTTCACTAGACCGAATACATCCATGTGAAGTAATTCATAAGGGGCATCTATGGAATTTACTGTTTTAGACTTATGAGGTTTCTTGTGTTGTTTTCCCTTTTGACATGGAAGACATTTATCTTCCACTTGAAACCTCTGCATTGGAACCCCTTTCACTAGCTCATGTTTAACAAGGTAATTCATTTTTCGATAGTGAATATGGGCCATGCGTCTGTACCACAACATCGATTCAGCTTCAGATGCTTTTGATAGTAAACACGCCACCACAGCAGTTGGATCCTTAGCACCCATGTCTATGTCTATGACATAAGTGTCATTTCTCCTTGGCGCTCGCATCACTATCCAATTGCCCGGAATCTCCAAACCTGGTTTCAACACTAATGCTTCATTCTTGGTAAAATGGACCGAGTGACCCTTGTCACAGACTTGTGACACGCTCATCAGATTGTGTTTAAGCTGCTCAACATAGTTCACTTTGTCCAGTGTGATCTTCCCATTGGTCACTTTTCCTCGTCCTGTAATTCTACCACCTTTAGCACCCGCAAAGTTCACCTTTCCACCATCATGATTCTCACAAAAAGATGAAATTGTAAATATTTTTAATTTTAGTTTAGTTTGTTTTGTTTTGAAAAAAAAATTAAAAATACCAAAAAGATTTCTCTTTAAAAGACTTCCATTTTAAATTGACAAGTTGTTGTTTTTGCATGATAAGATAAAATATTGGTTTATCTTTAAATGTGAAAAAGACTAATGGTTTTTCGAGATACTTGCTTGTGTTGCTAAACAGATTGATGCAATTATCAAAATGAAGTGCAGAATACAAGTAAAGTGCAGATTGAGAGTGAAGTAAAGAACGTGTGAAGATGCATGGTAGGATCCTTCTACTACATTGCAGAGAGAAAGAGATATGAAAGAGTTGGAGATACTTACTTAACCAAAGATTGCTAGCTAACTGATCTACAACGAATAAAAGTTTTGGAGATTGGAAGCATCAGCTAAGGGGGAGTCTGTTGATATCAGAAGTTGTGTAGCTGACGCAATCCAAAGACCAAAAGAACACAAGATGTTTGAAGACAAAGTTACACTATGAAGCTATTGTCAAGGGGGAGTCTGTTGGTGCATATTTTGTGACAAAAGCTTAATAGTTTGATTATTTAGTCTTTGGATATTTTGTATTGGGCTTAGCTTATTGGTTAGTGAGTTTATTGTTGTAATGGGCTTGGAAAATGGCCTAGCCCAGTAGGAAGCCCAGTTCACAAACATGTGGTATATAAACATGTTTTGTGATTAGGGTTTCAGAAGTAAGAGAATTCTAGAGAGAGAAAGTTGAGAGAGAGTGAGAGATTTCGAAATTTGGGTTTAGCAAGATCACAGAGATAGGCTGTGAGGTTGTGAGGTCTTGATTTGATTGTAAAACTTCTAGTTTGGATAATCAATAGAAGAACCATTTGATTGTGAAATCTGTTTCTACTCAATTCTGTGATATTCTGATCAAGAGAATTTCGCACTCTTGATTGGATTGGCAATTCTGTGACGATCCATACGAAAAAGGGGACCTACAATAATTGTAGGTCCCCTTGACGTATGGATCTTTCACAAAATTGTCAATCCAATCAAGAGTGCGGAATCCTCTTGATCAGAATATCACAGAATGAGTAGAAACATAAATCACTTTCAAACCGGGTTTCTATTGATTATCAATCTCACAAGAATTACAATCAATCTAAACCCTAACACAACTCCAAATTCGTCCAAGCTAGTAATGCTCTCACGAAATTCTCACAAACTCTGTTTTTGGCTGATTAACCTAAACCCTAAAGCATAACCTTGTTTATATAACACAAGGTTTGCAACTTGGGATAGGATAAACCTCATGGACTGCGAATTGGAGTAAGCCCAATTCGCCCCCATACACCAAATATGTGTGGGTTTGGTTAGTCCAAACATTACAACTCACTAATACAAAGCTAAACCCGCTAACCGTTTATCGTTTAACTAATTACAAGATATCCAAAGACCAAATCTAAGTTGTTGTCACAAACATGCACCAACAAAACTCCCCCTTGACAATAGCTTCATAAAATAACTTTGTCTTCAGTCTTCTTACAATCTTCACGTAGTCTTGCACTGTCTTTTGTCTTTGGATAACTTCAGCTTCAATAGCTTCTGTTAGCAACAAACTCCCCCTAAGCTGATGCATCCAATCACCAAATCTTCAACACGTTAGCACTTGAGTAAACTCCAGTTCAGCATTTGCAAAGCAATCTTCAAACTCTTTAACTTTGTTTGCAATATAGAAAGGAGGTTCTACCATGCATCCAATCAAACTCTCATCTTCACATCAACTTCTCAGCAACATACCGCTTCACTCTGTATACTATAAAACAAACATCTCGAGAAACCATAAGAATTTTTCAACAAAGTTAAATAAATTATTATTATTCAAGAGATAGTTATACTGTATCACAGATTAAGCATTTTCAATTTATCACCAACACGCAAAACATTTTAATCACACACCCTATAACCCGCATGATTGAAAATTTTGAACTCACTTTCCAACACCGTCTCCCCCTATCAGTAACAATTCCTCCAAGAATAACAGTTTTCCGTACGTTAAGAATTTTAAACAGAAAAAGACACTATTTTTGGATTTTTTATATTTTCTGAAAGCAAGTAAATACACAAGCAATAAACACTCTATTTTTGCGAGAATCACTGGTAAGAAGATCATATCAGCACAATCAAACTGTTTCACACTATTAGATAATTCTTTATTTAATAATTCGTGAAAAGCAGTCCAAGACGATTACCAGTATGTTTGTCCACCTAAACAAAATGCATGAACATTTCAAGTACCATTATCGTATGATACGTTAAGGTAATTTTAATTACTGATATATTAGCGTGTCCCACTTCAGGATATACCCTCGCGATCAAGGTATGCACAAAGATTCATCGTAGTAGGTGAGTATACTGAATTCATCCGTTTTGTTTTTCAACGTTTAGATAATTGGTGAACAGGTCAGTACTTCCGTACAGCAAAGAGACCAAAATATCTAACGAGGTCTATGACAAATACCATTTTTGGTACGATTTATGCTTTTTGCACTTTTTGAATGACTCTCTAGGAGAGCTTCTTCATTTATGGGATTTGGCATTTTTTGCTCTTTTAAGATATCCTGGTTGTGCCTAGGTCAGCATGTATCTGGATGCAACAGAAGGACAACCCTGATATCCCCAGATGAAATAACAGTATAAAGACCCAAAAATTCAGATTTTGGCAATCTATCAACGCAAGATTTAAGATCATTAAACCATACACCACTGATGTGTTACCCACTCATACACGGTTCATTTAAGTTTATATCACATTGGTAGGTTGATTATTTCATGCTTTTGTCTACTGGTACATCGTATGAAGAAGCTGCTATCACACTTAAGCAATGTATTTTAGTTTGAGTGTGATAGTCTAACTTGCTGATGTACTATCATTTCTTCTTTTTCACACAGTGATAACTCATTTTTAATTTTTAATTTTTTTATGTTTTTGATTTTTCAATGTTTTTGTATTTTTTATTTTAAAGAAAACAGTAAACTATTTACAAAATTCTTATGAAAAACCAGTTATTCAGGATTCCTCATCCCGTTGAGTTCGGCTAAATGTTCAAAGCGAGCCCTGTCAAGTGCTTTAGTATAAAGATCTGTCAGGTTATCTTCTGTGTCGACTCAGCACTTTGAACATCAATTTAAATCAATTAATATATATATATATATATATATATATAGGGAGGGGCTCATGCGAGAACTCCATTTATTGTGAGAACCATGAGAACCAATGTGAACACAACCTAAAATAGCTAAAAAAACCTAACCCCCACCCCCCCCCCCCCCAAACCCCCCCCCCCCCCCCCGCCAAGCTAAATGCTAAAAACTAAAACCCCCAAAAGCCTAAAAAAAAACCTAACCCCCCCCCCCCCAAAAAAAAACCTAAACCCCACTCCCCCACCTCCCAAAAACCTAAACTCCCCCCCCCACCCCCCCCCCCTCCCACCCCAAGCTAAAATGCTAAAAACTAAACCCCTAAAAAACCTAAAAAAATCTAAAAAAAATCTAAAAAAAATCTAAAAATTTTTTTTTGATTTTTTTTAATATTTTTTAGGTTAAAATCGCTACTTTTCGAAGCCAAATTTTTTTTTTTTTTTAAATAAAAAAAAAAAATTTTGGCTTCGAAAAGTAGCGATTTTAACCTAAAAAATATTAAAAAAAATAAAAAAAAATTTGTTTGATTTTTAGCTATTTTTAGGCATTTTTTGTTGTGTTCACATTGGTTCTCACAATAAGAGGTGGTTCTCGCATGATCTTCTCACTATATATATATATATATATATATATATATATATCAACAATCTCACATCCCCCGTCATGTGCCTAGAGCAGCCATTATCAACATACCATAAGTTGATAATCCTCCTTAGCAGCTCCTGCACACACCAACTAAGAAATTAGTTAGATTGGGGGACCCAAGCCTTAATGGTCTTGGGTCGTCCATATTCACCAACCACTTGAACATCCATCCAATATCCATTACTCCTAACTGGAGTCTTGGATCTCAGACCTGTTGATGGAAATGGGTTTTGATTTCCATAAGGTCTATGGTCCTGAGGGTTCCTATATGTGTTTGGACTATTTGACCTTCGAAAATTTTGATTTTGGTACCTTGAATTTTGATTCCAAGAAGCATTATTGTTGTAATTTCTAAAGCCATTGTTATAAAAAGTTCAACCACCATTATTTTGGTATCGATTTTGATATTGACCTTGACTTCTGAAATTATTAGAATTATAATTGTTCATTCTTGGTGAACTACTTCTAGGTCTCTCATATTTGCCTGGTGGAGATTTAGGCTGAAATCTTGGTTGATTTCTTTGAAAACGAGGAACTTGTGGAGTTCCTTTTTCAGCCTTATCTACACCAACAGCAACACCCTCTGGTTGCTTGGGAGCAAATTTCTTTGGAGAATTTGAGGCTTTCTCCTCAATATCACCTTTCTTCTCAGGTAATTTCTCTCTCTTTTTCTCACTCACTTGTGCTTCATTCTCTTTATTAGGACAGTAGCTAGCTACATGTCCTTTGGTGTGACACTTGAAGCACGATCTCTTTTTCGAAGACTTCTTGTCTGAAGCCTTTGAACTAGATTCAGGTTTTGATGATAATGCCTTAGAAGGATTTGGTTCAGTTTGCTTAGTCTTAGAATTTTCTTTGCCTTTGTTCTTAGCAAACTCTATATTAGATTCGTTTTCAATAACAGTTGTTTCGTTTTTCATGTCACTTCCTTGAACAAAATTAATCGTTTTAACAAAAGTTGGATTCTTATTCTTAGGATGTGAAGTTTTCTTTTTCAAAACAGGTTTGCTGTTATTATCCTTCTTAGCATCATCACTCTCAGACACATTTCCTTGACTTGATGTGGAACTACTTGGTGGTGTTGACACAAAGTCCATGAGCTCATCTTCATCAGGCAAGAAAGAATAGTCATGACTAACAGGAGGTGGAACTTCATTGAAACCATGGAATCCCACACTAGTTTTGTCATTACTTTTCTTCAAGCCACCTATCACATGTTTCATTACAAAAGTAGAGTCCCTGAATTGACCTAATTTCTTTTCAAGTTCAACAATTTTGAGTTGTGCATCTGACAACTCTTTGCATTTTTCAAAAATCTCTTTTGTTTTCTCAGCCATCATTTCATGAGCTAAGTCAATGACTTGAAGTTTTTCGTTTAATTTGCATGTTAAAGATTCAATTTTACTTTCATAACCTTTTATCTTCTTCAAGTATGAAGATTCGTTTTTTTAGCAAAAAAGTTTGATTCTTTAATGGTAGACATCTCGTCCACCAGACTTTGGTTTTGTGTTGAAAACCTGTCTACCTCACCCTGTAGTTCATGACATTTTAAACACACAAAATTAGACTTTACCTCTCCTGTTTGTTTGTCAAGGTTGGCCATGAGAGCCGCAAGCTGAGCTTTCACTCTTTTGTATTCAGCTTCCATTTCTTCAGCTTCCTTTTCATGGTCAGACTTTTGTTTTTCCTCTTTAGCATCTGTTGTCTGATCAGCCTTTTCTACCTCAGCTTCACTTTTCTTATCAACTTTAGCATCATCTACAGTAGCTTCACTTTTCTTCTCAACTTCAGCATCATCTACTGTAGCTTCACCATCATCAACTGGCGTTATCTCTGCCATGAATGCCTGAGTGACATTGTCATCATTTTCCAAGTGAACACTCCAGTCATATGAACCTTCTCTAGCTGTAGAGATCAGCGCTCTCGAGTTAGAGTTGTTTGATGCATTCCTATTGTTTGAACTCTGACTCGAAGTCTCCTGCTTTTGTTTTTGACATTCCCTAGCGAAATACCCATAACTTTGACAGTTGAAGCATCTCACTTTGGTCTTATCGAAACCAACAGTCTTTCCTATAAACTTTTTTCCTGTTCGGTTCATAAATCTCTTCACTCGTCTAGTAATCAATGCCATTTGCCATTGCAAATCTATATCTTCAAGATTATCAGGGTCAATCTGATCGTAATCTTCATCTAAAGTGGCAGGATCATATATCTTCCCCTGAATGTAGTTTTCATATGAAGCAACAAATGAAGCAAGTAGAGCAAGATTCTCTTCTGCAGACTTAACACGCATAGGCATCGACTTAACACTACTACTCTGCTTAGAAGCTGATGTTCTCTTGGTTCCTGTTGATCCTCTTGAAGCAGCTACAAAACAAACATCACCATCTCATTCACTGTGACCTGCTCATTCTCACACGATAGAAACGCAGTAGCAGAGTCGCTAGAAGCGTTGTGAGATGAAGAAGATGTAAGCCCATTGTAAATCGCTGGATCTTGAACCTAATCATATCCAGTGTCTTTCTTCTTCATACTGAGCTCATAAGCTCTCAGCTTGCCAACTACTTCTTCCAGCTCCTTTGTCTCATAATCAGCCTCTCCCTTAATCATGAGAGTGTAGATATCCCCCTTAGTAGGTAAGGCATCGAGCAGCTTGTCATTCTTCTCTACGTCAGAATAGCAATCAATCTCATAATTTTCCATGTCTGACATCAGATGGTAGTAACGTGTGATGATGTCCTCAAGTGACTCATGTTTCATGTACTTGAAAACAGCGAACTGCTTCTTCAGTAGATCAACTTTGTTCTTCTTGACATCTGCATTTCCAGCGTATCTTTTCTCTAATGCATCCCACATATCCTTTGAATTAGTGTACTTCTTGAAGGTATGCTTGATGCTATCAGGTAAGGACATCTTTATTGCAGCCAAGGCTCTCTTTTCAGCCTCATACATCTTTTTATCAGCATCTTCCATGTTCACATAGGTAGTTCTACGTGGTCTGCCCTCAAAGTCGTGTGTTGGGTTTGTGTACCCATCTTCAATACATATCCACATACGAGTGTCCTGATATTCAATGAAGGATTGAAACCGATCCTTCCATGTCAAGTAATTTTCCACCTTCATCATCTTAGGCGGTTTGTTGGTTGTGCCAACCTCATGCTCCATTTTCAAAAGCTCATTCAAAGTAGACATGTTCGACATTTTAAACATTGCAGACTGTTAAAACCGTACAAAATATCTTCGAAAACAGTGGTTACCAAATTACACCGTTAGAATCGTCTCGAAAAGATGAATCCAATGATATGTAATGTCAAAAACCGAATTCGGGATTTTCCAGACGGTTTTTTTTTTGTCCTAAAAATCCAAGGAATTCGCCGGTGTAGATGGTTTTGTAAAACGAGCTACTGATCAATTTCTATTTGCAAAACACTGAAATTTTATCGACGCTTGCTAGAAAATATTCCACCACTTAATTTTGCTAGTAATTTCGCTGGAAAATCAGCACAAGTTCGCTGCCTCAAATTCGCTGTTCAGGTAAGTCATATAATTTCGCTGATTATTAAATTCGTCGGTTAATTTCGCTCAGATAAATTTCGTCGGGTAACCAGTTCGCTATTACGACGACTAGTAAAGTCGCCGAAACCGTAATAATTTCGCTGAGGAAAATTATATGGTTACCAAAGTCGCCTTTGGATTTTAAATTCGCCGGTTACCGAGATATAAGTCCCAAATTCGCTGATCAGTTAATTATGCTGGTCCTATCTGCAAATTTGTTAAATTCGCCAGCCAGTAATAAGGAAATTCAATCTTTTTCAAATTCTAAAGATTTTATCTCCTCTCCAACACAAATCTGCAAAATCAAACAACCTAATCAGCTCAAAATTTTCGAAAAATATGAAGAACTGATCTAAAAACACGAAGGACACGAAGAACAGTCTTCGAATCTTCAAGTGTATCAGCCGAAAACTTTTCTAGAATCAACAAAATCTTTCCAGAAATCCTGCAAAACAGCAATCAAACAAAGCAGAAGATCAAAAACAGCCAAAATTTCGAAAATTTTTATTAAACCAGCCAAAATTTTCGAAACCCTAATTTTTCAGGTATCAAAATTTTCGAAAAAGCTCCCTGTTTCTTCCAATCACAATTTTGAACCGAGCCTTCAAGAGCCTAATGCTCTGATACCAATTGTAGGTCCCCTTGACGTATGGATCTTTCACAGAATTGTCAATCCAATCAAGAGTGCGGAATCCTCTTGATCATAATATCACAGAATGAGTAGAAACATAAATCACTTTCAAACCGGGTTTCTATTGATTATCAATTGACGTGTGCGTATATATACATAATATTTTGCAATGAATTACACACGATTGGGTTTTAAATTTATAAAAGTGATTATTACTTTTACATCAAAACACACACGAAAGAGGCAAATGTACCCCGTCATATATGTAATAAAGTATCGGTAAGAACCAAGTATCGATCCAAGGAAATGGGCGGAGAATTTGTACTAGACCTTTGTCACTAAACTACCGGTAAAAACATAGGTTTTGTGATTTTAAACTAAACTAAAGTAAACATAACCAAATACATAATAAAAACATAATAGAAAGTAGATAAAAAGCCTTGCTAAATACACAACCACAACATGTCAACTAAGTCAGTTTTGGCACTAGAAGCATTCGGTCAACTTTCCAATTTAAAACAATTAGTATCCCTTTCGGGAATCCTAACATGACAATCATTCGGAAAGTTAAAACGATAGACACACTTTAACCACCTAAAATTGTTCTTTAACGTGCAATTGATAAATGTCTATGAAAATCTCTTAAAAATAAGTTAGGCAGCCGTTAGGATTATTCTAACCTCACTTGAACAAGGAAAGCGACACCGATAAACACAATGCAACCACCGAGATAAGCATAAACTAGATTAAATCACAACCGAGTTCATTTTACAAATCTTGCACAATAATTCACTAAGATAGCAATTTTGGCCTAAACTACTAACTAAGCTAACAAATCATGGCAAGAATTTATAACGACACCATCTAACCCGTTTAGGTCCTTCCGTGACGGTAAGCTCTCTTGATTAACAATAATTACATTTTATTAAATCACTAACCATTTCTAGTATCATGATGCATACATTTAAACCAAGTTAAACTAGTTAACCAAATTCAAAGTTTACTAATACAAGATTAATTAAGCTTCATTTTTCAACTATCTTAACTAACCAAGCACCAATCATCCAACATAATTACTTATAATCAAGAATTCAATATCAATAACAAGGTTGCAAACTAATCATCAAAGATAAACATAGAAAATACTTCAAATGTCATTACAAACAAAGTTTAACAAACTAATGGTTATAATCTAGCAAGGGATTGTTGTGTTTTTGCCCAAAGGCTACAATAAAACATAAATCATAATCTAAGTACTTGAAAGATTAACAAAAACTTGGAAAGATTAGAAAATCAAACCATAAACAAGTACTAGACAAAGGATCCGGGTAGTAATCGAGCTAATCGGGATAATGTGGCTTGAATCCGGGTGAAAGCTAATGCCTCCGGAGCCTGAAAATCGCCTGAGAGCTCTCCAAAAATCCAGAATATCGAGCAGAATGTTTCTGCTGTGTTTTTATACTTTTTTGCTGATGCACGGTCGTTCTCCCTGTGGAACGACCGTTCACTTTATTCAATTATTGGTCATGGGTCACCATACCGCATACGTCATCGGATCGTTGACCAGATCTGAAATGGCACGA
Organism: Helianthus tuberosus; assembly: GCA_030545235.1. NCBI lineage: Eukaryota > Viridiplantae > Streptophyta > Magnoliopsida > Asterales > Asteraceae > Helianthus > Helianthus tuberosus. The sequence continues at coordinate 28,599,727 of CM060402.1, forward strand.
CCGTTCCCCATATGGAACGATCGTTCAGTTCCGGGCTTCATGTTGCACGCCAAGTCGCACCTACCGTTCAGTTCCGAGACTCTGTTGATTCACCGAAGATGCACGGTCGTTCCTCACATGGAACGACCGTTCGTCACCTAGTCGCTTGTTTCCCTGGAACGCCCAGCCGCACCGATCGTTCATTGCCGAGATGATCAGCTTTGTCGGAGATGCACGACCGTGCATCAGGTGGAACGGTCGTTCCATAGGCCCAGTTCAGAATCCTTAACAGAAAGTCCGCAGCTTTGTCGTTTTGTCCGGAAAGTCCTCGTTTTTGCTATCATCTTGTCTGGAATGCAGTTTTAGGCCTGTAAACACAAATGTAGATAAATAAGTATCCGAACGACGGTTTTACGGCCAAAAACGCATAAAATAGGGGTAAAACGGGAGACTAAAATATGTGTAAATTAGAGTGTATCAAATCTCCCCACACTTAAACCTTGCTTGTCCTCAAGCAAGCTAAACTAAAAAGCAATAAAAGACATAAACAAACAAGAACGATAATTTACACACTAATTTATTGAAAACTAATATATAAACGGTTAGCCGGTTTGTCGAAAGACAACATCAAAAGATTCAAACCCAACAAGCATATGCAATTTAAAAAGCGACAACCAAAAAGCCGTGACTAAACATTTAATTGACTCACATGTTAATCTTCACCCAACTCACAATGTTCACACACACTCGGTTTTATTTATGAATCATACATAAAATGCGTATCCGTAAACACTCAACGCCTAGTCAATGAAATGCGCAATAACATAAGCTTGTCATAAGATCTCGTCTCCACCAACTAACATGCAAATAAGTGTAAATCAAGAGGTCTTTACGGGTTGTAACGTTAGGTTTTGGCGAAGGGTATGGAAGTGGACATTTAAAATGGCGAAAACGGTTAAAACTCGGTAGTAGCGTTTAACTAGCAATAAACAATACAACTTTACATACAAACGCCTTAAAAAGGCGACTAAAGCGCAATCGAGCTAATCAACAAGATTTTTAACATTTAAGCATTCAAAATTGCTCGATTTCTATCAACTTCACCCTATTTTAAGGTGTTTTATTTTCTGTTTTTTTTTTTTTTATATGAGGACAAACAAAGCTAAGTTAACAAAGTTAACCCCCTCCCCACACTTGAACTTCGCATTGTCCCCAATGCGAGACCCGAAATATAGAGAAAGGGATAAAAATTACTCCCCTCAAGATGATGTTGGTGCCACGAGACTTCCGAAGATCTAACTGGTACGTGCTCCGGTCCAAGATCCGATAGATAAAATCTGCAAGTATGTCGTGTACACCCAAAATATAACAGAAAAAGAAAAATCAAACAACAATAATCTACATAAATACTATCATCCAAACAAAATACAAACGAAATTGTTTGAAAATACATATCCGGGGTGTTTTAAATACTAAGTCAAAATAAACACCCAAAGAAAAACAAAGTACTGAAACATGAAACACCACCAAGTGCTACCACTACCGCAAACTACTCATCATCATCGTCATCATGCCTCGTGCCAGATGGGCCCTGATCGCCATAGCCAGGGGGGTTCCACGGTGGGAACTCCGGCGGGTGCTGAAAATAGTTGGGGTATGCGTGATGCATCTCCCCGAACAAATAAGAAAAACCCGCGGACACCCCCTGGTATAGAGTATCCTGGCGCTGCTCTAGTCGGTCATGTGTGGCCCGAAGCTCTGCCTGACTGGCCCTAATCTCGTCCTGGCTAGCCCGGATCTGGTCCTGGCTAGATCTGATCTCGCTGAAGTATGTACCATGCTGCTCATGCGTGACACGCATGTCCTGGAACTGCTGGTAGAAAGTAGGCCAATCCTCATGCTGATGAAATGCATGATGCTGCAGCGAGTGTGGTGGTGTCGGTGGCTGTGGCTCGTGCTGCTCTCCCATCTCTTCGTCTTCATCCTCATGTTCCTCCTCAGCTGGAGGTAACGGGTCCCATATCTCTCCATTCAAACCCCTCAACCTATCTCTCCCATCCAACTCAGCAATAACCCCCATGAACTTCAAAGACCGTATATCAACATGCACCCCCTCAGTGATCAAAGTGAGACCCCTAAGCACCCCCGGCAACGGCGCCAAAAACTTGACGTGTGCGTATATATACATAATATTTTGCAATGAATTACACACGATTGGGTTTTAAATTTATAAAAGTGATTATTACTTTTACATCAAAACACACACGAAAGAGGCAAGTGTACCCCGTCATATATGTAATAAAGTATCGGTAAGAACCAAGTATCGATCCAAGGAAATGGGCGGAGAATTTGTACTAGACCTTTGTCACTAAACTACCGATAAAAACATAGGTTTTGTGATTTTAAACTAAACTAAAGTAAATATAACCAAATACATAATAAAAACATAATAGAAAGTAGATAAAAAGCCTTGCTAAATACACAACCACAGCATGTCAACTAAGTCAGTTTTGGCACTAGAAGCATTCGGTCAACTTTCCAATTTAAAACAATTAGTATCCCTTTCGGGAATCCTAACATGACAATCATTCGGAAAGTTAAAACGATAGACACACTTTAACCACCTAAAATTGTTCTTTAACGTGCAATTGATAAATGTCTATGAAAATCTCTTAAAAATAAGTTAGGCAGCCGTTAGGATTATTCTAACCTCACTTAAACAAGGAAAGCGACACCGATAAACACAATGCAACCACCGAGATAAGCATAAACTAGATTAAATCACAACCGAGTTCATTTTACAAATCTTGCACAATAATTCACTAAGATAGCAATTTTGGCCTAAACTACTAACTAAGCTAACAAATCATGGCAAGAATTTATAACGACACCATCTAACCCGTTTAGGTCCTTCCGTGACGGTAAGCTCTCTTGATTAACAATAATTACATTTTATTAAATCACTAACCATTTCTAGTATCATGATGCATACATTTAAACCAAGTTAAACTAGTTAACCAAATTCAAAGTTTACTAATACAAGATTAATTAAGCTTCATTTTTCAACTATCTTAACTAACCAAGCACCAATCATCCAACATAATTACTTATAATCAAGAATTCAATATCAATAACAAGGTTGCAAAATAATCATCAAAGATAAACATAGAAAATACTTCAAATGTCATTACAAACAAAGTTTAACAAACTAATGGTTATAATCTAGCAAGGGATTGTTGTGTTTTTGCCCAAAGGCTACAATAAAACATAAATCATAATCTAAGTACTTGAAAGATTAACAAAAACTTGGAAAGATTAGAAAATCAAACCATAAACAAGTACTAAACTAAGGATCCAGGTAGTAATCGAGCTAATCGGGATAATGTGGCTTGAATCCGGGTGAAAGCTAATGCCTCCGGAGCCTGAAAATCGCCTGAGAGCTCTCCAAAAATCCAGAATATCGAGCAGAATGTTTCTGCTGTGTTTTTATACTTTTTTGCTGATGCACGGTCGTTCTCCCTGTGGAACGACCGTTCACTTTATTCAATTATTGGTCATGGGTCACCATACCGCATACGTCATCGGATCGTTGACCAGATCTGAAATGGCACGACCGTTCCCCATATGGAACGATCGTTCAGTTCCGGGCTTCATGTTGCACGCCAAGTGGCACCTACCGTTCAGTTCCGAGACTCTGTTGATTCACCGAAGATGCACGGTCGTTCCTCACATTACAACTCACTAATACAAAGCTACGCCCGCTAACCGTTTATCGTTTAACTAATTACAAGATATCCAAAGACCAAATCTAAGCTGTTGTCACAAACATGCACCAACAATTCATCTTGTCTATCTGTTTTTTTATTTTAGTTTTATTTTCAGCATTTTTAGTTTTTATTTTCATGTTTAAAACCTTTTTCTAAATTTTTGATTTGATTAGACGTTGAGGATAAACCGGTACTAAAATCTCTTTTGTCCTTGGACGACCTCGGTATCTTACCAACGCTATACTACGCTCACGAAGGGTGCACTTGCCCATATGTGTGTTTAGTGTTAGTAGAATATCGTGTTTTATAAATTTAAAACTTGACTAAAGTGTTAAAAATGGCTTAAAATATACATAAAAATATATCGCACTACACGTACATCATCTCCAAAGCCAACATAGCTTTGGATGGGGTCACAGATAGGTCAACCTCAAGTCAAGGAGCATGAACGGTGGTTAAATCAGGGGTTTGAACAGATTTTTGAGTATTTTTCTGTTACCACTGTTGTGGACCATCTCCTGTCAGATGTTGATAACCAAAAGGATGCCTATTCACTTTGGGCTTAGGGGGCCTTTTGTAGGCTTCATAAGCATGTGGGACCTTCTGGTATGATGGTTGACCATGTCCTCTTGGGAACTGGTTTGATGGTGGTGCATCTGTCACTTGTACCTCTCTGGAAGCAGAGGATTTGTTCAACTGTTTTGTAACAGCTATTTGGACAGGCACAAAAGTCTGTTTGTTTTTGGGGGTAGGTTTTTATGGACTCTCTAGTGTTTTTGATGTATACTCTTTTCTTTTAACCTCAAAAGTTTTGAGATACACACATTCCTGAGTGAGATGATTGGTTTTTTTTTCACAACTTGTGCACTTAGGTGCAGGCTCAATGACACTTGTTTTGTTTATATCATAAGCTTTTAACAGAAAGTAGTCTTTTGTGGCATGGTTTCTTTTCTCACAAAAATCACAAAAAAAAATTCTTAACCTTTTCCTCTTTTCAACTTACTTTTCAACAGAGTTTTTACCCTCTGTTGGGATGTCTTTCAGAGGAATGACTTTAGCCTTGGGTGCTTTGACACCCTCAATTGCGGAAATATCCATTGGCTTAAAGTTTTCAAGGATGTCAAATTCATCAGACCATGTGGGTTTGAATTGATATTTTTCTATCTCTTCAAAGGTTGATGACCCCTCTAGTTTTTCTAAAATGATTTGTTTCCATTTTTATCTGTGACTTTTATCTCTTGACCAACCATGTTTGTGGGGATAACTTCAACTAATCCAGCTTCAATTTCAGCGGTGTTTTCAGTTTGGTCATGTTTTCTAAAGCCAATGCCAAACTTTACATTGCTCTTGATATGCTTTTCCAACATATGTTCATAACCTTTACACGACTCCACCCATATTTCACAAGTGATTTGGGTGGATTCAAGCTCCTTTTTGCAAACTTGGTATTTTTTCTACCATAGTTTGGAGTTGGTCTTTGGTTATGCTGTGTTCATGTTTTAAGCTGCTGATTTCATTTTCTTTGTCAAACAATTTGTTTTTCAACTCTTTAAAAGTAATCTCAAATTGCACTTCATCTTTTAAAATCTTGTTTCTAAGGTTTTCATTCACCTCTTTTATGTTAGCAAAAGCAATAATGCGTTTATCTGAACACAAATCTTTTAAGATCTGAGTTGATACCTTAGCAGCAACCATCATGGCACAGTCACATTCACCTTCACACACACACTAGCATCCCATGGATCAGCAAGAGGTTCCAACAGAGGTTCAGTTTTCTTCTCTTCTAACATCTATTCACCAACAATATCTGTTGTAACCACTGTTTTAGCAATTTCTTCAACCACTTCAGATATGGACTCCACTCCCTCAGATTCCTGCCCTTCTAGTATTGACTCTAATGCCATGAAACAAAATTCACCAGGAGAAACATCAGAATTAGCAATTAGAGCAAAATTTTCATCAGTTAAGTCCTCAGGCATACTGCCCCAATCAACAAAACCCTGTGTAAAGAAACTCTGTTAATTGGCCTCTGCTGGAGAAGATGTTTGTGCAGTTTATTGTGGTGCAGTTTGTACTTAAACCTGGGATACAGGGGCTTGAACATACTGAATCTGTGGAACAGTGTTTATAGGATGTGTAAAATGGGCAGTGTTTTGCATATGAGGTGCAGGGGTATATTGGGAATAGTGCACAGTGCTTTGAGTGTTTTGAGGTCTTGGACTAGGGTGAGTGATGATTGGTCCACTGTTTTGACTCCTACATTCCCTAGCAAAGTGACCAAGCCTATTACACTTATAGCATGCAAATTCCCATGCAATCCCGGAAACTTCCTACCAGTTCTTTTGTAAAACTTGCTTGTTCTAACACTCAACAAAGCAAGCTGATGCAGAATGTCCATTTCTTCCAGATCAGTGGGGTCAAAGTGTTGGAGGTCATTCAATTCAAAGGATAAGTTATCAGAGATCTGGTTTTCTCCATTAGCTGTGAAAGCATAATTGGGTGAGTAAGGCTCAGAGTTGAAGGCTCCACCAACAATTAGGTCAATATAGTGATCATAACTCTGGTCCTTACTACCACCAGATGATTCTTCCTGATGTAAAAGTGTTTTGTTTCCAAAAGAGTAATCATCAGCCACTTTTCCAGATTCCCACAACTTCTTTTTCTGGTTCAGCTCTCTTTCATATGTGAGAAGCCTACCATGAAGTTGGATCAGACTTAACTCCTTAAACCCCACAGAATTTGTAGTCACAAGGGCTATAGTGTCCCAATTTTCTGGTAATGATCTAAGAGACCTACTATTTAAAGTGGATTTTGCATATTCAACATTAACCAGTTTTAGCCCACTAATCAGACAACTAAACCTTTCAAACTGCTGGGTCAATGACTCTCCCTTAACATGACAGAATGTTTCGTATTGTTGGTTTAAAACCTCTCTGTTGTTTTCAATAACATCTTCTGTCCCACCAAATTGCTCTTTGAGTGCATCCCATAGCTCTTTAGCACTGTTACAGTGTAACAGGCCAGCATATATGTCATTAGGTAGTGTTGTGGCCATTATACTGAATGACTTAGCACGTAACTCAATCCTTTGAAAATCCTGCTTAGAGTAATTTTCAGGACTTTTAGGTACTTGGACCTTGGGATCTTCTACACTTGGCACCATTGGAACATGAGGTCCAAAGATGACAGACTTCCAGCAACTGGTGTTTTGTTGTGCTAACACATGGCTTGTAGAGTGTGTCGGCGTTGTGAGGATCTTGTGATTGTGAAGACATCTTGGTTGTTTTACAGAGTTTTTGAATAATCAACTTTGAACGTGATTACACTTGTACTCTATTTTTCAACAGATACAAATAATAAAGTATCAATGAAATTGAGCTGATCTTTTATGTCAAATTGATTGTTAAATCGAATTAACTAACCTATGCTCTGATACCAATTGTTAGGATCTGAGTTTACTTGTTTGTGTTGTTTAATAAGAAATGATAAATGGAAGAAGATAAACAGATGATAATTTGCAGCGGAATGAATGAAAAACTTTATAACACAAACAAGGAAAGAAAGGCTTTCATCGTATATACTTTGTGTCGAATGATTTCATTACAAAATATTCAACGTATGCATGAACACTTTCTCCCCCTCAACCTGAGCTCACTAGTGTTAGTTCATACAAGATGCAAGTGTGTGAAAAGATCTAATAGAACAGTACATGCACTGTCTATTTATAGTACAATCCTAAACACTGTAGCATCTTTGATGATTACAGACACTGTTACATTAGACACTGATTATCAAACTATTGATGAATACTATTCGCTGATGGGCTTCAACCACTGATGAAGACTGAGCAGTGCTTTCCATAAAGGTTGACCAGGCCTTTGACTTCTAGCAATTCTTTGACTTCAACAGATGATAGGTCTTCAACAGACTTTGGACTTTAGCAGTTTTTTGTACTTAATAGACTTTGAGTATCAGCAGACTTTAGAGATCATCAGATGTTGGATGCCACTGCCATTGGAGGGAAAAGGAGTTCAAAGCACTTTAATTAGGATTAGTTGTTGCAGAACCAGTTTTGGCTTTGTATCATTTGTTCTTCAAGAAGGATCACATGAGCCAACAAAGGTCACCTGCATTCAGACCATATGCATCCTTCCTTGATATCATTTCAACATTACCATCTGATCTGAGCAGAGTCACTACTTGGGTGTCTTTGTCTGACTTCCACTTTAGATTTTTTCGATCAGATGGCTTTCTAGGGACAAGATTTATTTGAGATGAGTTTGGGAATTGAGGTCTGCTTGGCAACTGTTTAATTATTTCAGCAATTTGAGCAGCAAGTTGGTTAGCAGCATCATCCACTCCGAATTGAAGTTAGTTTCTAATGTCCTATTTTCTATGTTCAGCATACCTCTTCTCATCTTCCTCATCCATTTGTTTTTTCCTTTTTAATTGATTAAGGCACTGATGCGTAAATCAGATGATGAGAACAACTATTTAGGGGTATGGGTCTGTTGAGGCCTACCAGCAGTAGTTTCAGTATATACTGGCTTCTGAGGAACATTTGGATCTTTCTTTCAGAGCTCTTCTAGCTTTCTATAGGTCTCATCAACATTCTGCTTTGACCATCTTGCAATTGATCATGCAGGCCCATATCCCGCAGCAACAAGCTCTGCTCTCCTTCTTTTGTACCTTAATGCCTCATCTTGATCAACCTGCTTGTATTTGTTCCAATTTGGAGCAGTTCTTTTGATCTTAGGATCTTTTTTCATCATTTCAATTCTGTTAATTTCTTTTTTGAGAGCATCTAGAGGACAATCTTTGAATTGAGACTTGTTAGCTTTATAGGGCTTGGTCTTCATGATGATGTCTAAATAGTCAACCCTTAATTCCTCTTAAAGACTAGCATTTGGTGGCAACTCTGACATGGACTTACTCAAGTCTCTAGCAAAGTCTTCAAGTTTCCTGACTTTCCTAAGCTCATGTTGATACATACCCTGGTATCTTCTGTCTCCTAACCCTTTACTCTTTTCTTTGGCAATATGCTCTGCTTGTTTGGCTTTCAACTTTAAGTATTCATCCATATTCTGAGGTGTTTCGAAGCCAAACAGAGATTGGAAGGTTCTTTTGGATGGATCATCTTCCTTATAAAATTGTATCATTTCATCCTGGACTGCAAACAATTCCATAGGATATTGAGTTGCCAAAGGGATGACACGTGGCATGTAACCAATGGGTGGATGATTGAGTGGGTTTGTTTATGGAGATGATGAGGGTGGAATGATTTGAACAGAAGCAGATGATAAAGGCATGGCTGATGGAATCTCCTTTTCTTCTTCAAGTACAACAAATTTTCTTTTTCTTGCATAGGAAAATTTTGGAGGAGGAGGAGTCTTTGATGGAGAAGGTGGTTTAGCTGAAAAGATTGATTGTGAATGGAATCTTTGGGGTGTTGGTGGTTGTGTTAAAGGTGGAGGATCAAAATGAATAGAAGCAATGGGTTGGCTAACAACTGTTGAAACCACTAGTGTCTCAACAGTTGTTTCCTTAATATCTGCCGATGCTTTTGATGCATCAACATCTGTTGGTTTTGGGGGTGAAGATGGTGGTTTTGAAGCTGTTTTCTGCTTCCTTTGAGGTGGTTTTTGAGGTGAGGGTTTAGGTTTGGTTGAAGCAGTGGTTTGAGGCTTTTTAGAAGCAGAAGTGGTTTTGGGTAATGTGGCAATTGGAGGTCTATTGTTTCTGAAAGATTTGCTTCTATTAGAAGTGCCAATATTTTGTGTTTGGTTTTCTCTTTTCACCTTATCCTCCTGTTCATTCTTCCAAACATCTGCTTTGCTCTCTGTGGTATCTTTTCTCTTCTGCTTTGCCACAATCTCTTCATCTGTTTGGATGTTAAGGGTCTCATCAACTCCCTTTTCTTTCCAACATCAGATTCTTCAGAGGATTTTGCAGAAGTATCTTTGGCAAACTCTGGCTTTTGTTTTGGCTAACCTTTTGGATTTGCTTTAGGATCAATATCCAGCTTTCTCATTGAATCTTTCTTCCCCTTTTTTCCATCGTCTTGATCATCCTTTTCAAAAACAGGTACAGGGGAAGTGCCAGTAAGTTTAGCAAGGGATTCTTTGATACCCTTTATGTCTTCCTGAGTATCTTTGTACCTAGCCTCAACCATAACTCTGATCGGTTCCATGTGTGAGTAGTGTTGAAGTTCAGCTAATTCCCTTTGAGCTACAAGTATTGGTTGCACTAAATTTCATAACTCTTGGGAGATTGTTGATGGCTAGGCTGACTTTTAGAAGCCTCCAACACTTGTTTCATCATTTCTTTCATTTCCCCAACAGTGTTTTCAAATGAAGACATTCTAGCCGTCAATTCTCTGTATCTTAACTCATCACCTAACTTAATAGGATCATCTAAATTCCCACTAGAGGTGGTTGTATCTGCCTTGGTGATAGGAGTAGACTCCAAATCATCCAAAGCAGATGCCCCTTTTTCCTGGTTCTGGGGACTTCCCTCTGCAGCAGTGGTTACCTTAGTAGCCACAGCAGTGGTTGCCTTCAAGTGAGTCTTAGAGATGAAACTACTGTCCAAATGTATACTAGTTGATTCAACATTTGTAATAGCTTCTCCACTTGAAATACCATCAAGAATTTCATAAAATTCAAGAGGTGTAGCCTCCTCAACTGTTTGTGGGATAACTATTTGAACAGGTTCAGATACAGCCTATGTTGAAGTTAAACTCTCAGTAATGTGTTGGTGAGAGGGGTTGCTATGAGTCTGAATGTCAGTAGCTTCAAACAGTGTTACAAAGGTTGGTGGAATAGGAGATGAAGGGATTGGTGTGCAAAGAGACATTGCCCCTGGAGAAGGGCTTTTAAGCATACTTTCAAATGAAGGTATGGCACCATATTTTGGTGTCCCTGTGATTTGTTCCTTTAATGAGGAATCATGAGGAGTTTGGTTTATGGGTTGAGATCTTTCCACATATTGTGAGGAAGTAGCAACAGTGGTTTCTAGTGACATTTGTGTTGTCAAAGGGTTACCCTCTGGGATCTCATCTTTCAGAGGACCCATTTTTGTGGTTTTGGTGGGCTTTTTGGATTTTTTTGGTCTTTTTGGGTTTTGTTGGTGGGGGTTTCACAACAGTTGTCACAGCCCCCGACCCTACCCTGGGAGCGGGTACTGTGAGCCAGACAGATGGTACCGGTGTTTATTAAATATGCAGCGAAAAATTTTTCATCAGGATCGTAGTTAGGAAATAATTTCAGAGTTTATAAAACACCAACTTTTAATATTAAATAAACGGGCTAAAACCCAAATTCAATTCAATTGTTTTAATAGGGATAAACCCAAATAAATAAAACATAATTTTCTTCTTTTATTGAGGTATCTATAGCCACTTTATTTAAGCCTTCAGTGCTCCATAGCTGTCTTCTATTATCTTTACAGCAAATTACCTTAAACACGTTTGGAAAACATTTTATCAGTAATAAATACTAGCGAGTTCATTCCATTTTTATAAAAATATATTGTTATACTTTACAACATCAAGAGTTTTTTATATTTGTTTATATTTACCCAATTCAATCAGTATTTATCACACGGTGGCAGTTCCGATATGACAGTGGTCATATCACTCATTGGCTCACTTTCGTCCAATAGTGAATTTATCAAGTAATTATATCTTACTATTATTCAAAGTATCTGTCACTAGGCGATTCCCGTGACGATGGTCATATCACTGTTGATCATTCTTTCAACTAGTGACTGTTGTCATAACACTATTGATCATTCTCTCAACTAGTGTCGGTGGTCGCATCACTGTTGATCGTTCTCTCAACTAGTGACTTTGGTCCTATCACTGTTGATCATTCTCTCAACTTGTGACTCAGGTCATATCACTGTTGATCATTCTCTCAACTAGTGACTCTGAATTTAGTAATGTCCCATGACATTACTTTTTCAAATATATTTTCAATGGCACAAAACCAATTAGCTCAGAAAATGAAATATATCATTTTCTGTCAAATTAATAGCTATACGTTTATCAAATATAATATATTAGTTAAATAATTATGATGTTATTATTTAATATTTTATCGTGACTAAGATTTAAAATATAAACTTAGTATATTAAAAGTAGAATATATTATATTTGACATACTTTGTTATGATATACATTATTTTATAATGTTAATAGTAATTTAGGTTTATTAAATATATTTTCTTTACTGTAACTAATATACTTTAATAATGATTAATAAATCCCTATTTTATATACACACTATTTAGACTTATTCCAATCATATATTAAATTTATTAATTATTTAATGTAAAAATAATATTAGTTATAGGCTATGGCCACTGGGGTACAATTTCCCCCGTGCTTGTGGTCATGCTACTATTGGCTAACTTTTTGGTCAATAGTAACGAGGGTCAACTAATGTATAAAACCTCCCATACCGGCAGTTATTGGAGAATACAAAATTTTAATCACTGTAAGTATAACTGATAAATATTTAGGATTTTGGAAAGCATTTTTAAATATAACTGTATCACAAAAAGGTGATAAAAAGAGAATGACTCACAAACTGTGAGGAAAGAGAATGAACTCACTTTGTAACTTTAGGATTCAACTAAAAGTCTCCTGGTATAATCTTGGGTATAACTCCTGAGCTATTTAATAATTATATAATGCACTCGCGTTAAATATAATAACCCAATTCAACTTTATCCCTACGTCACGAGACAGAACCCCAACGAACTTAGTCGGGCAGAGCCTTGACATGCGTTACAGGGCCTTAGATCAATCGGACAGGGTCTCAGTGATCAGCGGTTAAAACACTTAAAACGGGGCAGGGCTTTATTATTATTATTATTGGTGATATATTAAAGAAAAAGAAATGAAAAAGTCTATGTAAAGAGATAGAAAGGGATCGAGACAGAAGAGAGAAGAAATGGCAACTTTTGAAAGCTCTTCTATGTCCTATATATACTTATGCAAAGATTCCCTTTTTGATTCCAAACTTCTATTTGTAGGACACGCCCTTCATTTACAATAAATTTTTATACACGTATACAACTAACAATGTTAGTTTATAATTTATTATTTTATTTTTACACGTATACAACTAACAATTAATGTTAGTTTTAATTAATTTATTATTTTATTTTTATAATTAATTCAGCTGCTTCACTTATTTGGCGCTTATAACTTTTAAACATGACATTTTATAAAACAATGAATATGTCATTAGAATGAGAATATTTGTGTCTACATTTTGAACCAAGTTTCATTAAAAATGGAGTAGGTTCAAATATAATGTATTTTTATAATTTAATTATAAACGGTTCATAGGCCCGTCTAGGTATTTCATATTTCTAACATTCAACTTACCCGTAATCTACCCGTCTAATAATATAAGTTTTATATACTTTACTTTAATATAGAAAATAGAAATGTCACACATGTACAAGCCAATTAATTAGTATAACATTCCAACCAAATATATATATAAAATAGTTTTTAAAACTATATGGGTTGAAATTTTAAGCAACCTATAATTCTTATATGATAAAAATGAAATGTTACATCCTCCCCACATTGTTTTAAATCTCGTCCTCGAGATTTGGGCTACGATGTCTCCTCTAGAGTTATGCTATGTCTTAGTCAATTAAGGGAAATGATACAGAATCAAAACATCAAATTTTGTGAATACGAGTTGTACAATAAATAGGACTCAATTGTTTAACTGAATTAGTTCAAGAAGTCGATGTCAAATGAATGAGATGAAATGATATAATTTCCAAGGTGATTAGGTTCAAGTCAAAAGAGATATATGATCAATAGACATCTAAATTGAATGTTTACAAGTTATGAATGATTTTTAGAATCAATAGAATTCATTGTCAAAGGAACTTACTTTAGTTGTCAATTAAGGAAGACTCAGAATCAACAAGCTCAAATGAAATAGAAGCACGAAAATAATTTATCAACTATCGAACCATGACATGAGAAAAATCAATGTGTTGACATTATTAAAGTTGCAAGGATACATCGAAATACATCAGAGTTTAGTGTATCATTGTCTTAATACATAATTGTATCAAGACTATTTTTAAATGATGAGTCAAATGAAAGACATACGTGGTTTATGATTAGCCAAGCTACAAGTTTATATTGATGCCGCAAGGTGTCGTAATGATTTGAAATAATTCAATAATTACAGTGACCGAACAATTTCACCGTGTTCGTAATCAACTGAAAGCTTTAATGAAGTAAAATTGGATATTCATTTCGAATAGGATTTTCAATTGATGATGAAAAGACCAAATGAATATTATAGAATTTTTTATCAATGATGAAAGAATCTTTAGAGGTACACCAGAATATAATACAAATTTGTGTACTCTTATCTTAACACATAATTGTATTAAGATTGTTTTAAGATAATGAACCAACAGAAATTATCCGTACATCAGGTGTGAAAATGAGATTAGCTCAAGTTTCAAATTAAAGAAAACGCCACCACAAGGTGTCGTAACTAAAAACAGGATTCAATGAAAGTGAAGACCAAACAAGTCTGTTATGGTTCTGAATAGATGAAGTACTTGACATAATGCATTTATTTAATAACTTTGAATTATATTAGGGCCAAATAATAACTTAACTTAGATATTACATATCAGCAATTACGTCTGGAATCATTTCTGCTTCTTGCGTAGTAAGTATGAATGCTCGCGCGTTCTTTTTAGCTTCGTCTGTTGTTTTTGCCTGGTTGTCGGGCGCTTTAGTCAGTTTCGGTCAATATGGTTTGATGTGTCCTGTTTCTCCACAATTGAAAAAAATATTAGTTTTCCTTCTACATTCTTCCTCTATATGTGCGGTCATCTTGCAGAAGTTACAGTAGGGTGTTCTCCTAAAACGACATTTTCCTAAATGCTTTTTATTACAGTTTCTACAGGTAGGTTGCTCCAATGACAGTTCAGTTCCTTTCTTCTGGTAGAATTCTTGGGAAATTTTCTGGGCTAACTATTTCTTCTCGTTTTCTTCTCTTGTGCGGATTAGTCCATCTGTCAGAATGTTAGCTAGTTCAACTGTTTCTTCAATAGTCTGGGGTCTAGCGGCCTTGACCATGTCTCGGATTTCACTAACTAATCCCCAAATATAACGAGAAATTAGTACGGGTTCTGGTGAAGCCAGAGTTGGTACCATTCTTGTGTACTCGAAGAACGTTGTTATATATTAACGACAATTCACGTCTATCATTTTATGATTTAGGAACTCGTTAGCCATTCGTTCTTTTTCATAACGAGGACAAAATTTCCTTTCTGTCATTTCCTTGAATTTTTCTCAGTTCATGGCATAAGCCATGTCACTTCCTTTTGCCTGAAGAATTGTATTCCACCATTCTAAGGCTTCTTCCTTGAAGAGGTTGGAAGCATACATCATCTTATCTTCCTCGGCACATTTGCTGATTTTAAGAACAGCTTCCGTCTTTTCCAACCATCGCAGAGCAGCCGTGGCTCCTTCACTGCCCGCCAACTCAGTTGGTTTACAAGCTAGAAATTCTTTGTAGGTACACCCGAGAGTCATCGCCTTCATTTTCTTGGGAAATGGGGTTTTGATAATATCATCATTGTCTCCATTGACACTATGGCTAAAACTGTCATCACGCGTATGCTTACTACTCAGAGCTTTGGTGTGTTCTACGGAGTTTTAACAGCTTTAATTATTAAAGGTATAGCATTAGCTATTCCTTGGGCTATTATATTTTGTATAGCATTTTTATCCAAAGGATTTTCATTATTAGCATGAACTTCTGGATTATGTGATACTTCATTCGACATCTGAATTACAAACATTTTCAATTATTAATATCATAGAATAATTAAATCAAAACAATACTTTCAAGAATCATATGTGTTTATATATATATATATATATATATAGGATTAGGTTCAAGAGTGAACACCAGTGTAGTTTGCGAACTGAGCGAACTAATCCTGGCCATACATGTGTGTAGATCAATGACCAGGATTTGATGATGAAATACACTAGTGTATTTTATGATTTGATGATGAAATCCTTGCCATCCACGTGTGTAAATCAATGGCCAAGATTTGTTCACTCAGTTCGCAAATACATTATTGTTCACTCTAGAACCCCACCCTATATATATACAAAACGTGGAACATACAAAACGTGGCGGAAACATCGGGGAGTGTTGTAACAGAATTAATCGTTTCAAATCCATGGCAATTAAAGTTTCGTTTTATTATCAAACATGAGAGTTTACATTTTTTAAACAAGAAACAAAAGGTACATAGCATAAATCAACTAGTTATTGTCTCGTTTTAAGTTGCTAAGGCACAAGTCTGCCTATGTGTATCTTGATCATCTTATGCAACAGCTCCTGAAAAACACATGTGAAAATAGGTACGTCAGCATAAAAATGCCTGTGAGATACATAGGTTTTGTGAAAATAGGATTCATGACTTATGTTTGAGAAAATGTTTAGTCATGAACCGTGTTATTTGCTTTGTCTTCTAAATCATTTGAAAAACGATAAAATCAGATGATATGTATAAATAAATGTAAGGTTAAATGAATAACCATGTAAAATATGTTTGTATAAGATAAGTTGTTTATAAATCAATGTCTTGTGAAAATTATGTTATTTGTATAAAATGTTATATGTCTCAAACTGAAATGATTTAAATAACGCTACGATATGTAATACCATACAAACACTTATATATAGGAAGTACCAGCGGCGTATCCACCATGCTTGTATCATATTACACACGCTTCGTTACTTAATCACTTACTCAAACCAAACTACTAAAGTAAAATTTTCATGTCTAATGTAAATCATGTGATATGTATCCAAAATGTAAGCATGTGATGAATAACGGCACCTAAGATAGGTAACTATGTAAATAACCGGACCTAAATCGGATGATTGGATAGAATGAGGGTTCGTAAACCAAACGAGTATAGAGACTCGTGTCATATGGTTTAACAAAGTCTACATACTAAATGAAACCTTAATCTAAGTGCTTTCGACCCATTACGACCCGTTTAGGTAGCTTATGCTACTTTCGACCCATAAAACTAGTTACTAATGGTGAATAATTTTAAGCAACCTATAATTCTTATATGATAAAAATGAAATGTTACATCCTCCCCACATTGTTTTAAATCTCGTCCTCGAGATTTGGGCTACGATGTCTCCTCTAGAGTTATGCTATGTCTTAGTCAATTAAGGGAAATGATACAGAATCAAAACATCAAATTTTGTGAATACGAGTTGTACAATAAATAGGACTCAATTGTTTAACTGAATTAGTTCAAGAAGTCGATGTCAAATGAATGAGATGAAATGATATAATTTCCAAGGTGATTAGGTTCAAGTCAAAAGAGATATATGATCAATAGACATCTAAATTGAATGTTTACAAGTTATGAATGATTTTTAGAATCAATAGAATTCATTGTCAAAGGAACTTACTTTAGTTGTCAATTAAGGAAGACTCAAAATCAACAAGCTCAAATGAAATAGAAGCACGAAAATAATTTATCAACTATCGAACCATGACATGAGAAAAATCAATGTGTTGACATTATTAAAGTTGCAAGGATACATCGAAATACATCAGAGTTTAGTGTATCATTGTCTTAATACATAATTGTATCAAGACTATTTTTAAATGATGAGTCAAATGAAAGACATACGTGGTTTATGATTAGCCAAGCTACAAGTTTATATTGATGCCGCAAGGTGTCGTAATGATTTGAAATAATTCAATAATTACAGTGACCGAACAATTTCACCGTGTTCGTAATCAACTGAAAGCTTTAATGAAGTAAATTTGGATATTCATTTCGAATAGGATTTTCAATTGATGATGAAAAGACCAAATGAATATTATAGAATTTTTTATCAATGATGAAAGAATCTTTAGAGGTACACCAGAATATAATACAAATTTGTGTACTCTTATCTTAACACATAATTGTATTAAGATTGTTTTAAGATAATGAACCAACAGAAATTATCCGTACATCAGGTGTGAAAATGAGATTAGCTCAAGTTTCAAATTAAAGAAAACGCCACCACAAGGTGTCGTAACTAAAAACAGGATTCAATGAAAGTGAAGACCAAACAAGTCTGTTATGGTTCTGAATAGATGAAGTACTTGACATAATGCATTTATTTAATAACTTTGAATTATATTAGGGCCAAATAATAACTTAACTTAGATATTACATATCAGCAATTACGTCTGGAATCATTTCTGCTTCTTGCGTAGTAAGTATGAATGCTCGCGCGTTCTTTTTAGCTTCGTCTGTTGTTTTTGCCTGGTTGTCGGGCGCTTTAGTCAGTTTCGGTCAATATGGTTTGATGTGTCCTGTTTCTCCACAATTGAAACAAATATTAGTTTTCCTTCTACATTCTTCCTCTATATGTGCGGTCATCTTGCAGAAGTTACAGTAGGGTGTTCTCCTAAAACGACATTTTCCTAAATGCTTTTTATTACAGTTTCTACAGGTAGGTTGCTCCAATGACAGTTCAGTTCCTTTCTTCTGGTAGAATTCTTGGGAAATTTTCTGGGCTAACTATTTCTTCTCGTTTTCTTCTCTTGTGCGGATTAGTCCATCTGTCAGAATGTTAGCTAGTTCAACTGTTTCTTCAATAGTCTGGGGTCTAGCGGCCTTGACCATGTCTCGGATTTCACTAACTAATCCCCAAATATAACGAGAAATTAGTACGGGTTCTGGTGAAGCCAGAGTTGGTACCATTCTTGTGTACTCGAAGAACGTTGTTATATATTAACGACAATTCACGTCTATCATTTTATGATTTAGGAACTCGTTAGCCATTCGTTCTTTTTCATAACGAGGACAAAATTTCCTTTCTGTCATTTCCTTGAATTTTTCTCAGTTCATGGCATAAGCCATGTCACTTCCTTTTGCCTGAAGAATTGTATTCCACCATTCTAAGGCTTCTTCCTTGAAGAGGTTGGAAGCATACATCATCTTATCTTCCTCGGCACATTTGCTGATTTTAAGAACAGCTTCCGTCTTTTCCAACCATCGCAGAGCAGCCGTGGCTCCTTCACTGCCCGCGAACTCAGTTGGTTTACAAGCTAGAAATTCTTTGTAGGTACACCCGAGAGTCATCGCCTTCATTTTCTTGGGAAATGGGGTTTTGATAATATCATCATTGTCTCCATTGACACTATGGCTAAAACTGTCATCACGCGTATGCTTACTACTCAGAGCTTTGGTGTGTTCTACGGAGTTTTAACAGCTTTAATTATTAAAGGTATAGCATTAGCTATTCCTTGGGCTATTATATTTTGTATAGCATTTTTATCCAAAGGATTTTCATTATTAGCATGAACTTCTGGATTATGTGATACTTCATTCGACATCTGAATTACAAACATTTTCAATTATTAATATCATAGAATAATTAAATCAAAACAATACTTTCAAGAATCATATGTGTTTATATATATATATATATATATATATATATATATATATATATAGGATTAGGTTCAAGAGTGAACACCAGTGTAGTTTGCGAACTGAGCGAACTAATCCTGGCCATACATGTGTGTAGATCAATGACCAGGATTTGATGATGAAATACACTAGTGTATTTTATGATTTGATGATGAAATCCTTGCCATCCACGTGTGTAAATCAATGGCCAAGATTTGTTCACTCAGTTCGCAAATACATTATTGTTCACTCTAGAACCCCACCCTATATATATACAAAACGTGGAACATACAAAACGTGGCGGAAACATCGGGGAGTGTTGTAACAGAATTAATCGTTTCAAATCCATGGCAATTAAAGTTTCGTTTTATTATCAAACATGAGAGTTTACATTTTTTAAACAAGAAACAAAAGGTACATAGCATAAATCAACTAGTTATTGTCTCGTTTTAAGTTGCTAAGGCACAAGTCTGCCTATGTGTATCTTGATCATCTTATGCAACAGCTCCTGAAAAACACATGTGAAAATAGGTACGTCAGCATAAAAATGCCTGTGAGATACATAGGTTTTGTGAAAATAGGATTCATGACTTATGTTTGAGAAAATGTTTAGTCATGAACCGTGTTATTTGCTTTGTCTTGTAAATCATTTGAAAAACGATAAAATCAGATGATATGTATAAATAAATGTAAGGTTAAATGAATAACCATGTAAAATATGTTTGTATAAGATAAGTTGTTTATAAATCAATGTCTTGTGAAAATTATGTTATTTGTATAAAATGTTATATGTCTCAAACTGAAATGATTTAAATAACGCTACGATATGTAATACCATACAAACACTTATATATAGGAAGTACCAGCGGCGTATCCACCATGCTTGTATCATATTACACACGCTTCGTTACTTAATCACTTACTCAAACCAAACTACTAAAGTAAAATTTTCATGTCTAATGTAAATCATGTGATATGTATCCAAAATGTAAGCATGTGATGAATAACGGCACCTAAGATAGGTAACTATGTAAATAACCGGACCTAAATCGGATGATTGGATAGAATGAGGGTTCGTAAACCAAACGAGTATAGAGACTCGTGTCATATGGTTTAACAAAGTCTACATACTAAATGAAACCTTAATCTAAGTGCTTTCGACCCATTACGACCCGTTTAGGTAGCTTATGCTACTTTCGACCCATAAAACTAGTTACTAATGGTGAATAATTTTAAGCAACCTATAATTCTTATATGATAAAAATGAAATGTTACATCCTCCCCACATTGTTTTAAATCTCGTCCTCGAGATTTGGGCTACGATGTCTCCTCTAGAGTTATGCTATGTCTTAGTCAATTAAGGGAAATGATACAGAATCAAAACATCAAATTTTGTGAATACGAGTTGTACAATAAATAGGACTCAATTGTTTAACTGAATTAGTTCAAGAAGTCGATGTCAAATGAATGAGATGAAATGATATAATTTCCAAGGTGATTAGGTTCAAGTCAAAAGAGATATATGATCAATAGACATCTAAATTGAATGTTTACAAGTTATGAATGATTTTTAGAATCAATAGAATTCATTGTCAAAGGAACTTACTTTAGTTGTCAATTAAGGAAGACTCAGAATCAACAAGCTCAAATGAAATAGAAGCACGAAAATAATTTATCAACTATCGAACCATGACATGAGAAAAATCAATGTGTTGACATTATTAAAGTTGCAAGGATACATCGAAATACATCAGAGTTTAGTGTATCATTGTCTTAATACATAATTGTATCAAGACTATTTTTAAATGATGAGTCAAATGAAAGACATACGTGGTTTATGATTAGCCAAGCTACAAGTTTATATTGATGCCGCAAGGTGTCGTAATGATTTGAAATAATTCAATAATTACAGTGACCGAACAATTTCACCGTGTTCGTAATCAACTGAAAGCTTTAATGAAGTAAATTTGGATATTCATTTCGAATAGGATTTTCAATTGATGATGAAAAGACCAAATGAATATTATAGAATTTTTTATCAATGATGAAAGAATCTTTAGAGGTACACCAGAATATAATACAAATTTGTGTACTCTTATCTTAACACATAATTGTATTAAGATTGTTTTAAGATAATGAACCAACAGAAATTATCCGTACATCAGGTGTGAAAATGAGATTAGCTCAAGTTTCAAATTAAAGAAAACGCCACCACAAGGTGTCGTAACTAAAAATAGGATTCAATGAAAGTGAAGACCAAACAAGTCTGTTATGGTTCTGAATAGATGAAGTACTTGACATAATGCATTTATTTAATAACTTTGAATTATATTAGGGCCAAATAATAACTTAACTTAGATATTACATATCAGCAATTACGTCTGGAATCATTTCTGCTTCTTGCGTAGTAAGTATGAATGCTCGCGCGTTCTTTTTAGCTTCGTCTGTTGTTTTTGCCTGGTTGTCGGGCGCTTTAGTCAGTTTCGGTCAATATGGTTTGATGTGTCCTGTTTCTCCACAATTGAAACAAATATTAGTTTTCCTTCTACATTCTTCCTCTATATGTGCGGTCATCTTGCAGAAGTTACAGTAGGGTGTTCTCCTAAAACGACATTTTCCTAAATGCTTTTTATTACAGTTTCTACAGGTAGGTTGCTCCAATGACAGTTCAGTTCCTTTCTTCTGGTAGAATTCTTGGGAAATTTTCTGGGCTAACTATTTCTTCTCGTTTTCTTCTCTTGTGCGGATTAGTCCATCTGTCAGAATGTTAGCTAGTTCAACTGTTTCTTCAATAGTCTGGGGTCTAGCGGCCTTGACCATGTCTCGGATTTCACTAACTAATCCCCAAATATAACGAGAAATTAGTACGGGTTCTGGTGAAGCCAGAGTTGGTACCATTCTTGTGTACTCGAAGAACGTTGTTATATATTAACGACAATTCACGTCTATCATTTTATGATTTAGGAACTCGTTAGCCATTCGTTCTTTTTCATAACGAGGACAAAATTTCCTTTCTGTCATTTCCTTAAATTTTTCTCAGTTCATGGCATAAGCCATGTCACTTCCTTTTGCCTGAAGAATTGTATTCCACCATTCTAAGGCTTCTTCCTTGAAGAGGTTGGAAGCATACATCATCTTATCTTCCTCGGCACATTTGCTGATTTTAAGAACAGCTTCCGTCTTTTCCAACCATCGCAGAGCAGCCGTGGCTCCTTCACTGCCCGCGAACTCAGTTGGTTTACAAGCTAGAAATTCTTTGTAGGTACACCCGAGAGTCATCGCCTTCATTTTCTTGGGAAATGGGGTTTTGATAATATCATCATTGTCTCCATTGACACTATGGCTAAAACTGTCATCACGCGTATGCTTACTACTCAGAGCTTTGGTGTGTTCTACGGAGTTTTAACAGCTTTAATTATTAAAGGTATAGCATTAGCTATTCCTTGGGCTATTATATTTTGTATAGCATTTTTATCCAAAGGATTTTCATTATTAGCATGAACTTCTGGATTATGTGATACTTCATTCGACATCTGAATTACAAACATTTTCAATTATTAATATCATAGAATAATTAAATCAAAACAATACTTTCAAGAATCATATGTGTTTATATATATATATATATATATATAGGATTAGGTTCAAGAGTGAACACCAGTGTAGTTTGCGAACTGAGCGAACTAATCCTGGCCATACATGTGTGTAGATCAATGACCAGGATTTGATGATGAAATACACTAGTGTATTTTACGATTTGATGATGAAATCCTTGCCATCCACGTGTGTAAATCAATGGCCAAGATTTGTTCACTCAGTTCGCAAATACATTATTGTTCACTCTAGAACCCCACCCTATATATATACAAAACGTGGAACATACAAAACGTGGCGGAAACATCGGGGAGTGTTGTAACAGAATTAATCGTTTCAAATCCATGGCAATTAAAGTTTCGTTTTATTATCAAACATGAGAGTTTACATTTTTTAAACAAGAAACAAAAGGTACATAGCATAAATCAACTAGTTATTGTCTCGTTTTAAGTTGCTAAGGCACAAGTCTGCCTATGTGTATCTTGATCATCTTATGCAACAGCTCCTGAAAAACACATGTGAAAATAGGTACGTCAGCATAAAAATGCCTGTGAGATACATAGGTTTTGTGAAAATAGGATTCATGACTTATGTTTGAGAAAATGTTTAGTCATGAACCTTGTTATTTGCTTTGTCTTGTAAATCATTTGAAAAACGATAAAATCAGATGATATGTATAAATAAATGTAAGGTTAAATGAATAACCATGTTAAATATGTTTGTATAAGATAAGTTGTTTATAAATCAATGTCTTGTGAAAATTATGTTATTTGTATAAAATGTTATATGTCTCAAACTGAAATGATTTAAATAACGCTACGATATGTAATACCATACAAACACTTATATATAGGAAGTACCAGCGGCGTATCCACCATGCTTGTATCATATTACACACGCTTCGTTACTTAATCACTTACTCAAACCAAACTACTAAAGTAAAATGTTCATGTCTAATGTAAATCATGTGATATGTATCCAAAATGTAAGCATGTGATGAATAACAAATGTACTAAGTATGCAACAAATAGACATACGTAGCATGTGACCTGTACTAAGTATGCAACAATAGACATACGTAGCATATGACCTGTACTAAGTATACAACAATAGACATACGTAGCATGTGACTTGTACTAAGTATGCAACAATAGACATATGTAGCATGTGACCTGTACTAAGTATGCAACAATAGACATACGTAGCATGTGACCTGTACTAAGTATGCAACAATAGACATACGTAGCATGAAATGTAATGTAAAACGATGTACTAAGTAATGGACACAATGGGCACACCTAGCATGAAATATAATGAAATCATGTACTATAATGTACTAACGAACATAGCAGGTATATGATGTGAAAACATGAAAGCTTGAAAGTAACAAGTAGGCACATGTGTTTCACCCCAAAATGTTTGGAAAACAGTAAAAGAGGGGTCTATGTACTCACTTGAGATTGCTCAGTAGTCCTTGAGTAACAACCAAACAATGCTAGAGATCGCGGGTATCAAACGACACCTAAGATAGGTAACTATGTAAATAACCGGACCTAAATCAGATGATTGGATAGAATGAGGGTTCGTAAACCAAACGAGTATAGAGACTCGTGTCATATGGTTTAACAAAGCCTACATACTAAATGAAACCTTAATCTAAGTGCTTTCGACCCATTACGACCCGTTTAGGTAGCTTATGCTACTTTAACGCGTCGTTCGCGTGAAACGCGTTCGGACCGCCTAACTAGTCCTATGACAAGTGTTATATGCCTAAACATGTTACATAATCAGTTATGTGACAAAAGTTTAGGTTACATATGCTTAATTACCAATTATACATGAAAAGGGTATTCTGGTAATTTACCTAAGGCATATATAGTACCTATCATACAACTACTTAATCGTCGTGACCATAAGGTATAACCTCGGAAGGTTATTCCCTATATACTATGGTCACCTAATGTATTTGGTCGGATCCTAATGATCGACCAAACTGGGTCGGGTTCGAAGGTATAAGCGATTTATCAGATCGCTTACCCTTACGACCCTAGACAACGTGGTAATCAGTAGGCATAGTCCCAAGGGACTATAACCAACGTGATTACACTCACGTTGCGAAGTTCAAACGAACTTCGCATTGACCATAAACTGGTCAACGCAGAAAGTCAAACAAAGTTTGACTTTCAGACTCGAAAGACTCGAAAAGCAATAAAAGAACGAAAGAATACTTACGAAGGGTCCCCGAATGCTAATCTAGATCACAATAACTCAGGTATGAAACAATGGTTCCAACTTAGAGTCACTTAGATCAGATTCTTGTGGGTTTAGCAATGGGGGTGGATGGGTATATATAGTTTTCGGGTAACCCTTAAGATCGTTTCATGGAAACCGTGCTTGAATCTCATGCGTACAAGTGTCGGAAAGTTGTGGTGGCTAAAAATGGGTCTAAATGAGCTGAATGTGCAGTTGTGAGTGTGTGGTTGTGGTTAAAACAGCTGGAATATGCTGACTGTTCGATCTAATCTGTTCTGGGAGGCTGAGGCGGCCCGCTTCAGGATCAGACAAATCTAATGCGGGCCGCATGGCCCTTCTGATCAGCATATAACTTTCAAAAATGATAGTTTCAGCCCCTCCATGTGTTTAAGGCCATTCCCGACACTTCTAAGGCCCCTAAAGCCAACTTTAAGGCCCTAAAATGATGCCTAAACATTGTGGACATGAAACATGCTCAAAAATATGTCGGATGTCAGTTCGTTTGGTCGTACGAACGCGATGTTCGCTTAATTACGACGGAATGCGCATAAGCGCGAAAAACGATCCAAAATGCGCGACGAATGGATTTTTCTCAAGCCAAACACTAAAATAAAATATTTTAGTGCTTACATAAATTTTTGGATGTTCGGATGTATTCAGAACGTAAGTTATGCGCGAAAATGCAAACTTGTGCACTTTTTGACGCTTTTAGTCCCTGAATGACCCAGAAGTTTATTTTAGCACACCGAACCCCTTAAAGCCTATTTCTAAGCTATGTAAAGGATATTTAGGGTATGTTTACCTTATGGTCATGTTCCAGAATGTCTGTTACAGTTCAAATTGGCATACTTTCGCAGTTTGTCAACTTTAGTTCCTGTAAGCGATTTAACTTGATTTTGCCATACCAAAGCCTTCAAAACTTATTTCTAAGTTAAGTAAAGGTTATTTAAGGTATGTTAAGCCTATTTCACTATTCCGGAGTGTTTGTTGCATTAAACTGGTTAAATTTACGCATCAGTGCGTATATAACCTTCCAGAAAGCGATTTAGAGCTTGAAATCGAACAAAAGTTGATATGTGCAAACGATACACATATTTTTACAAATCCCAAGTATGAAATACAATATTTCATTGGTTTGGCATCTGTTTGATGGTTGAAGTGACACAGGTGTCACAGTCTCCCCTACTTTAGGAAATTTCGTCCCGAAATTCATTCGTAGGAGTCTATTTGTGACTTTGTGTTAAATAACCATCAAAGATAAGCAAGGCATAATCCTGTTATTTCTCTTTAACGGACATTTTTCAAAAATGAAAAATGAACGGAGTTATTTTCAACAGGCATTCTTTAGAAATGAAAATGAACGAAATTAGTCATTTTCCACCACTTCTTCAGAACCGAAATTGAACAAAATGAGTCATTTTCCACCACTTCTTCAGAACCGAAAATGAACGAAATGAGTCCTTTTCCACCACTTCTTCAGAACCGAAAATGAACAAAATGAGTCATTTTCCACCACTTCTTCAGAACCGAAAATGAACGAAATGAGTCATTTTCCACCACTTCTTCAGAACCGAAAATGAACGAAATGAGTTCCACCACTTCTTCAGAACCGAAAATGAACGAAATGAGTCATTTTCCACCACTTCTTCAGAACCGAAAATGAACGAAATGAGTCATTTTCCACCACTTCTTCAGAACCGAAAATGAACGAAATGAGTCATTTTCCACCACTTCTTCAGAACTGAAAATGAACAAAATGAGTCATTTTCCACCATTTCTTCAGATAGAAACAAAAATGAACGGAACGAACTCTAGACACATGACAAAACTCGCTGTGGTTTCCGTGCACTGAATTTCATAATTATGTATGCATCCATAATTACGCAATTCCTTGCATAGTCCGCACAATTTGTTTGTAATGTGAAGGGGAGGAAAAATCAAACCTGTGATGAGTGTGACTAGACTACTATAGGGTCCTTTTTATTAGATCGACAAAGGATCCTTTTTAATTAGGCCACCAAGGAGTCCTTTCAGCTATATCATCACATGATATTCCTAACCAGATTTTTGGATCAATCTGTTTACCTAGACCACTCAGGGGTCTAATTATGGAATGGTACAATATAATCCAAGGGTCTTTAATATTACGTAAAAGCCCATTGAGGATTTAATATAGTACCTTTGGATATCCTACTATGAATCCCTTATACGAAGATATGGAAGATTCTACGAGGATTTGGATAACAAAAACTTGGATTACACAAAAACATAAAAGGAAACACATAAGCACATAATCACATAGTTGTTTAACTTGGTTATTAATTCGTTATCTTTGGACGCGGAATACTTAAAGCACACCAGGAATCCAATTCGTGGATTTCATTTGGCACTTTAATCAATTCAAGAATCCATCCATGAAGATAGGATGATCTACCAAAAATTCGATTTTCGTTTTCAGGAAAACGCAATATTCGAATTAAGGTACAAAATAATTTAGGACATACGGAAATACCCTTGGGTGCCCTATTAAGAATTTATAATGGTACTTGGGGTATTCGTACAGAATTATAACTTGCACCTTGTACTTCGTTTCTTTGCAAGAGACGGGTACTTAGGATCTTTGTGGAAAACGCAAGAGATTGTAAAATGGAAAAAATTTTGGGGGTAGTTTGCTTTTCAAGGAATATGATTCCTTGATTGTCGGTATTGTAAGGGATATGTTGTTTATGCATACAACCACATAAATACATTGTAATGTAAATAAAAGATTTATTTATAAACAATGTTAACAACTGTTTCATGGACCTTGACAACAAAAGAAAATAATACATAAGATGTGATTATTTCTAAAGAGTGTTGTCTTCTAGTCGGTCAGATGCTCATCTCTGTGCTGGATTAGCATTAGCACGCTTTGGGCAATTTCTTCGGAAATGTCCCATCTCGCCACACTTGTAGCAAGAACTTGGTGGAAAGAGAGCTCGAGCAGGTTTGTTGTCAGCTTGATTTGGTGCAACTGCTGCTACGCAAACTTTTGCTGTATGACCTTTACGTCCACAAATTTGGCATTCGCGGCACTTCACATTAACATGATGATAAAGGTTACATCGGTTGCACAAAGGTGAAGTTCCATTGTATGGCTTCCTAGTACGAGGTTGAGCTGGTTGTTTGGGGACGGCTTGATCGTTGTGAGTAACCATGGCGAAGTTCTGAGAAGCCTTTCGCGTCTTTGACCTCTTAGGGGATCCAGTCTACTCATCCATGGTCTTTGATTCCTCTATTGGTTTCGATTCCTCGACCGGTTTCTTGTCACCCTTTCGGAAAAGCTTACGTTTCCTGATCTGAGATTCAGTCAAGGTTGCAGATAGCTCAATGGCCTGCCTAACCGTAGTGGGGTTACTACCGGTAACAATGTCTTGAACTATGTCAGGGAGTCCATCTATGTATTTTTCGATCGCCTTATCCAAGGGCGTAACCATGGTAGGACACAACAGGCTCAGCTCCTCATATCGATCAGTGTATGCTCGATGTTCACCGCTGTCTTGCTTAAGATCGTCAAAT
The DNA here is from genome assembly GCA_030545235.1 of Helianthus tuberosus. Classification (NCBI taxonomy): domain Eukaryota; kingdom Viridiplantae; phylum Streptophyta; class Magnoliopsida; order Asterales; family Asteraceae; genus Helianthus; species Helianthus tuberosus. Next base: position 28,628,395 of record CM060402.1, read on the forward strand.
TCCCTTTCCAAGGCCCTGATCTCGTGACGAGGACAGAATTCCTTCATCATCAGTGCTCTAAGTTCTTCCCATGTTTGAGCCAGTGCCACTTCGGCACCCCTATCTCTCACCACACCGTTCCACCACGTCAAAGCTCGTTTCTCAAAGACACTAGATACAAAGTCTACCTTTCGCGCGTTTGGACATTGAACATGCCTGAAGGTGCTCTCTAGACTCTCGAACCATTGTAGAAGTGCAGGCGCTCCTTGAGACCCAGAAAACTTTGATAGCTTTGCCGAGTTGAACGTCTTGAAGTTGCAGAGGGCATTATTGTTGTTGATAGCTTGGTGACATTGGGCAACGATGGTCGGGATTACAGCGGTTATTTGCTGTGTAATGACAGCTGCCAGATCGTCAATAGATACCGGATTTTCGCGTCGAGGAGGCATTCTAAAAGAGGAAACAAGAGAGAAAACAAATGAAATGGCAGTGGGTAAGAATAGGATGTTACAATTACCGACCAAAATCACGGGTGATGGTCATTTGTTTGAACCATGAAGCAAACAAACGACACACAAAGGCTGAATCAAAGCAAATAGGTCCTCATAATGTATCGCGAAGACATGCTCGCCTATAAGTGAACACTGATCCCAAGAATTCCCAGGTAAGCACAACTGGTCTCGCGTCTGATGAGATGTATACGAAGTGCTTTGCCTAGACAGAAAACCCAGAATACAGGCATTCACCCTTCCAGTTTGCACGTGTTCACATTATTAAAAACCCAAAAACCTTGACGAGATTTTTGAAAACTCAAAGGGGTTCAAAACCATATAACAGAGGGTTCAAAACCTAGTAATCAATCATCCTAGAACAGAATGATTAGTTTTCAAAGCGGTTTTGAAATTTATGTTCTTGTTGTGGTCATCGCCTAAGGATAGGTGACGGTATTGTTTTATGACTAAACGCAAGTAAACTCGCGTTAGGGTCCTAGAAAGGTTATAGACTAGGTCAAAGCATTACTAATAACCTAATTCCCTATAACCATTGGCTCTGATACCATCTTTTCTGTCACACCCCGACCACGTGGAACATACAAAACGTGGCGGAAACGTCGGGGAGTGTTGTAACAGAATTAATCGTTTCAAATCCATGGCAATTAAAGTTTCGTTTTATTATCAAACATGAGAGTTTACATTGTTTAAACAAGAAACAAAAGGTACATAACATAAATCAACTAGTTGTTGTCTCGTTTTAAGTTGCTAAGGCACAAGTCTGCCTATGTGTATCTTGATCATCTTATGCAACAGCTCCTGAAAAACACCTGTGAAAATAGGTACGTCAGCATAAAAATGCCTGTGAGATACATAGGTTTTGTGAAAATAGGATTCATGACTTATGTTTGAGAAAATGTTTAGTCATGAACCTTGTTATTTTCTTTGTCTTGTAAATCATTTGAAAAACGATAAAATCAGATGATATGTATAAATAAATGTAAGGTTAAATGAATAACCATGTAAAATATGTTTGTATAAGATAAGTTGTTTATAAATCAATGTCTTGTGAAAAGTATGTTATTTGTATAAAATGTTATATGTCTCAAACTGAAATGATTTAAATAACGCTACGATATGTAATACCATACAAACACTTATATATAGGAAGTACCAGCGGCGTATCCACCATGCTTGTATCATATTACACACGCTTCGTTACTTAATCACTTACTCAAACCAAACTACTAAAGTAAAATGTTCATGTCTAATGTAAATCATGTGATATGTATCCAAAATGTAAGCATGTGATGAATAACAAATGTACTAAGTATGCAACAAATAGACATACGTAGCATGTGACCTGTACCAAGTATGCAACAATAGACATACGTAGCATGTGACCTGTACTAAGTATACAACAATAGACATACGTAGCATGTGACGTGTACTAAGTATGCAACAATAGACATACGTAGCATGTGACCTGTACTAAGTATGCAACAATAGACATACGTAGCATGTGACCTGTACTAAGTATGCAACAATAGACATACGTAGCATGAAATGTAATGTAAAACGATGTACTAAGTAATGCACACAATGGGCACACCTAGCATGAAATGTAATGAAATCATGTACTATAATGTACTAACGAACATAGCAGGTAAATGATGTGAAAACAGGAAAGCTTGAAAGTAACAAGTAGGCACATGTGTTCCACCCCAAAATGTTTGGAAAACAGTAAAAGAGGGGTCTATGTACTCACTTGAGATTGCTCAGTAGTCCTTGAGTAACAACCAAACAATGCTAGAGATCGCGGGTATCAAACGACACCTAAGATAGGTAACTATGTAAATAACCGGACCTAAATCGGATGATTGGATAGAATGAGGGTTCGTAAACCAAACGAGTATAGAGACTCGTGTCATATGGTTTAACAAAGCCTACATACTAAATGAAACCTTAATCTAAGTGCTTTCGACCCATTACGACCCGTTTAGGTAGCTTATGCTACTTTAACGCGTCGTTCGCGTGAAACGCGTTCGGACCGCCTAACTAGTCCTATGACAAGTGTTATATGCCTAAACATGTTACATAATCATTTATGTGACAAAAGTTTAGGTTACATATGCTTAATTACCAATTATACATGAAAAGGGTATTCTGGTAATTTACCTAAGGCATATATACTACCTATCATACAACTACTTAATCGTCATGACCATAAGGTATAACCTCGGAAGGTTATTCCCTATATACTATGGTCACCTAATGTATTTGGTCGGATCCTAATGATCGACCAAACTGGGTCGGGTTCGAAGGTATAAGCGATTTATCAGATCGCTTACCCTTACGACCCTAGACAACGTGGTAATCAGTAGGCATAGTCCCAAGGGACTATAACCAACGTGATTACACTCACGTTGCGAAGTTCAAACTAACTTCGCATTGACCATAAACTGGTCAATGCAGAAAGTCAAACAAAGTTTGACTTTCAGACTCGAAAGACTCGAAAAGCAATAAAAGAACGAAAGAATACTTACGAAGGGTCCCCGAATGCTAATCTAGATCACAATAACTCAGGTATGAAACAATGGTTCCAACTTAGAGTCACTTAGATCAGATTCTTGTGGGTTTAGCAATGGGGGTGGATGGGTATATATAGTTTTCGGGTAACCGTTAAGATCGTTTCATGGAAACCGTGCTTGAATCTCATGCTTACAAGTGTCGGAAAGTTGTGGTGGCTAAAAATGGGTCTAAATGAGCTGAATGTGCAGTTGTGAGTGTGTGGTTGTGGTTAAAACAGCTGGAATATGCTGACTGTTCGATCTAATCTATTCTGGGAGGCTGAGGCGGCCCGCTTCAGGATCAGACAAATCTAATGCGGGCCGCATGGCCCTTCTGATCAGCATATAACTTTCAAAAATGATAGTTTCAGCCCCTCCATGTGTTTAAGGCCATTCTCGACACTTCTAAGGCCCCTAAAGCCAACTTTAAGGCCCTAAAATGATGCCTAAACATTGTGGACAAGAAACATGCTCAAAAATATGTCGGATGTCAGTTCGTTTGGTCGTACGAACGCGATGTTCGCTTAATTACGACGGAATGCGCATAAGCGCGAAAAACGATCCAAAATGCGCGACGAATGGATTTTTCTCAAGCCAAACACTAAAATAAAATATTTTAGTGCTTACATAAATTTTTGGATGTCCGGATGTATTCAGAACGTATGTTATGCGCGAAAATGCAAACTTGTGCACTTTTTGATGCTTTTAGTCCCTGAATTACCCAGAAGTTTATTTTAGCACATTGAACCCCTTAAAGCCTATTTCTAAGCTATGTAAAGGATATTTAGGGTATGTTTAACTTATGGTCATGTTCCGGAATCTCTGTTACAGTTCAAATTGGCATACTTTCGCAGTTTGTCAACTTTAGTTCCTGTAAGCGATTTAACTTGATTTTGCCATACCAAAGCCTTCAAAACTTATTTCTAAGTTAAGTAAAGGTTATTTATGGTATGTTAAGCCTATTTCACTATTCTGGAGTGTTCGTTGCATTAAACTGGTTATATTTACGCATCAGTGCGTATATAACCTTCCAGAAAGCGATTTAGAGCTTGAAATCGAACAAAAGTTGATATGTGCAAACGATACACATATTTTTACAAATCCCAAGTATGAAATACAATATTTCATTGGTTTTGCATCTGTTTGATGGTTGAAGTGACACATGTGTCACATAGGGTTCGACGAGTCGGTTCCAACACCGCTAGAATGAGTCCAATCGGAGTTCGTTTGAGTCGGTTCCCCGTTGTTCCCCACTTTTTTAATGTTCCCCACTAAACCTCCCCCTATATATATATATATATATATTTCAATCTAAAAAAATAACACATAGGTTACTTTGTATTAATTTCCTAACTTTATTGTTTAAGTTTAGGTATTAAAAGAACACCTAAATAGCTTAAATAAGTGGCTCTGATACCACCTTCTGTCACAGCCCCGACCCTACCCTGGGAGCGGGTTCTGTGAGCCAGTCAGATGGTACTGGTGTTTATTAAATATGCAGCGGAAAATTTTTCATTACGATCGTAGTTAGGAAATAATTTCAGAGTTTATAAAACACCAACTTTTAATATTAAATAAACGGGCTAAAACCCATATTCAATTCAATTGTTTTTATAGGGATAAACCCAAATAAATAAAACATAATTTTCTTCTTTTATTCAGGTATCTATAGCCACTTTATTTAAGCCTTCAGTGCTCCACAGATGGCTTCTATTATCTTTACAGCAAATTACCTGGAACACGTTTGGAAAACATTTTATCAGTAATAAATACTGGCAAGTTCATTCCATTTTTTTAAAAATATATTGTTATACTTTACTGTCACACCCTGACTTTTGCGGAAGCGTGATTATGTGTGACTTGCTTAATATCATTGCATTCAACCATAACAAACAGCTATATGATAAAAACCCAAGATGTTCATCCATAGATAGTTTTAAAACATTACAAACAACATTGTTTTAAATCCCAAACACAGACTTCAAATTCATATTACAAACCATTCAAATTGTTTAGAGTTCCATGAGGACTCGACAAAAGACGCAAATAAAAACTAGGCTTCAAACTATGTATCTTATCCAGGATAAGATACACAATCCAAACCCTTAAACACTGGATGACATCTTTTATTTCAAACATCACTTGAAACTTCCAAACGCCCGCCAGATCCACATTTAATTTCCTGAAATACATATAGTTCAAAAACATCAACAAAAGTTGAGCGAGTTCATGTGTTTTGTATGTGTGCACGAATAAACCTTGTAATCATTGTAAATATGTATGTATTTGTAAATCCCGATATGAAAGAAACAAGGAAAACAAATCAATTAATGGTTTGCAAGGCCATTAATATGTGTGACGTGATGTAGGAAGGCTCAATCCTAGCGGATTTTGTACCGAGCTTCCGACTGTAAGACATGGTCACCTGATGGGCCAAATACCGGTCCTCATGGGTGGGGATCGCGACACCCAAATAGATCTATCACTCCTGTCCCTCGGTCCTACTACGAGGATTAATGGTCTTAAGAGGTGTACCCACCACTCATATGATCTGGCAGTACATTCCTTAGCTAACCATACCATATGTAAACTCACAATCTTGCGTTCTTCGTATCCAATGTAACTCCAAGCTTCCTCTAGATCGCACAACTACCTACATTCGTACTACGATTTATTAGACGGGCGGGTCGTGTTTTGACTTAGTCTTAATTAGTGTCTTTGAGTTACGTTACATTGTGTCATAGATATTATCCCAAGTTATATAAGTATTTGTTAAAATAATAAATATTTTAACTTAACTTATATTTATTAAATTTTGGAATAATTGTTAAAATAATATATTTTAACTTGTCACATTTATGTATTTGTACGTGTATAATTTCCCAAGGATGGGTGTATTCAAACTCATATTCTTAACCTTGTGTATTTTTGCCAAGTATCGGTGGCGTATACCGGTGTATATTTATACGTATGAGAATACGTATTTTATTGTGTTTATTAAGTATTCTTATACTTAATTTTTGTATTTATTTTTCCGGAATAATATTTCTAATAAAAAGTCACCCATATCTATTCTCAATATATATATATTTTAAGATAGTTTACATAGAAAAAAATATTTATAATTTTTCCCTTGGCAAAAATATTTATATTTTCATATAAACCTCAAAAATAATATATTTCCAAGATTATTTAAGAAAATATATATTTTCTCCCAAAAATAAATATCTTCTAATAATTTCAAGAAAAATATATATGTTTTCTTTTCCAAAAATAATACACTTTCTTTTTGTCAAAAATATGATATATTCTTGTAATAATTATAAAAATCATATTTTTGTTCTCTTGGTGTCCAATATACCATTTACCAAAATATACTTATGAATTTAATTCCGTAATATTTATTCGAGTTATACTCCTTCTTCGGATTCTCCAATATTTTGGGTATAATTTATATATTTATTTCATGGAATCTTGGTAATATTTTTATTGTAATTTCTTGGTATTTTGGTGAGTTATATTATTTCAAGTCCTAAAATAATATAACTAATACACATAATATACAAATAATCACACGCATGGTGACATCTAAATATATATTTTCCTAAATACATATTTAGTCACTTTTATTATCAATAACCAACCTCCAATATTTATAATTTTTGTAACAAAATTTATGGCAAACTTTGTATGAAAATTCATGGTTTAAAATATACTTGTAAATATTTGTTTAAAAATACTTTTCTAAGTGTTTAATTTCTAGAAAAATTTTGCCATAGTTTCCCCTTATAAATGGAGGTTTCCATGCTTTCAAACCATATCATTTTCTTTTATAAATCATCACAATCAACAATAAACCAATCAATACTTACCAATTTGCCAAAATCAAGCATTAATCACTACTTCATGAACTTGAAATTTTATAAAAATTTGTAGTAACTTACTAGTGTGTTTAGTAAGATTAGTTACCCTTTAAAGTGTGGTTATTTATTTAAAAACATCATTCTTGAAGGATTTAGATGTTTACAACTTGTAAATTATTTTTCTAAAAATATTTCTTCTTGAGTTTTTCTTGTCAAATATACATTTCTACACTTGATTAACCAATAAAAATGTGGTTAGCTTCTTTAAGAACTAAGCTTATGTAAATCTTGTATTTTTAACTTGGTTTCTTGAAAATCATTCTTTGAAATCATCCATTTATATGATCTACATTACATTTTGATCATTATTTTTCAAGAAGACATGTTATACTCCAAGTACATGCCTTAACATAAAGATGATTACTTTGATCTAAAACATAATCATCCTCTCATCTGGCTAGATTATGTCTTTAATCACCATCTAGCAAGATCATATGATGTTTAACATCATAAACACAAACAATCAACAATCAAGAAGCATAATAACACTTAACAACATGATTTCTTATGATTTTTAAGCTTATGTTTAAGATTTATGTTCTTGATTCATAGTGTTCTTCATGATTCTTTACTTGTATCATTCTTTAACCAACTAAATAAGATGTAAAATGGAGTGTAAAATGATCTTACTGCTAGCTCAAGGCTAGGGATGATCACAAGATGAAGATGAGGTGGTTAAAAGCTTGTATGAGACGTCCTTCAACTTCCAAGAGTTCCTAGCTTCCTTGTATAGCTTCTTAACATTTGAGTAACAAGAGAATGGTTGAGATATTGAATGATGATGATGGTTGTGTGGGTGTGGGTTATGGCTGAGAGGAAGGAGGGGGGAAGAAGAAAGAGTGAAGTGTTGTTTGTTTGAGAATGATAAGTTTATGATCTTTGAGTTTCACTTATAATCCATCAACACAAGTTTATCTAATGGTTTATATGTTTAGTAAACTTAGATATATAATCTTATAAAATATTCAAATGAAATCAAAGGTGGGGCCACCGTTTTGGCCGTAAATAGGTAGGGGTATAGATTAGGGTGTAATTGAGTAGTTAGATCATAGTTGAAATCGAAGTAATCTAGTTAGGTGTTTAGTCGTTATGTGATTATATAGTGTGCTATGATGTTCGGGGACCATAACTAGCTTGGAAATGTTAAAACAACGCTTCTAGTGAAAATTTGGTGTTTTGGGTAGTGTCCGGTTGTTTGGTTAGTTACTGGTTCGTTAAGGTGATAAACTATGTAGTTTAGTGTGCTTTATGTTACTTTTTGTGACAGTTTTGATTCCCGACACTTAGGAAAGCATTCTGGACCATTTAACCATATTTCTGCATGATATTTAAGTGTTTAAATGCCGATTTTTGTTGAATTCAGCAATTTAAGTGAGTTTCAGGAACTTTCCGTCACTTAAACTATCTCTAGGAAGGCAATTTTATGATCCTTACTTTCCTACACACTGTACTAGTGTAATTCTTGGTTTCTGGCTCATTCTTTGTCTCAATACCATGACTATCTATGTACTGAACTCCGTCAGCATTTTTCTGATTTGTCTGATAACTGTGCTAACTTTGTTTCGTGCATCATTTGTATCAATGAGTGTTGCATGCAATAATGGTATGACATTTGCAATATATGATGCACATGTATGTATGATGTCAATAATCAGAAAGCAATTCAAGTCATTAATTGTAATTCAGCACAGTCATTAAGTCATAATTACCTTTTAATAATTGTACGGATACATTCAAATTTGACTATTGTCACATTCTCCCCCTGTTAAGAAATTTTAAGCCTTACTATTAGCTGCAAGGGAGTTAGGGAATAAATGTGGGTATTTTGCTTTCATACGGTCTTCACGCTCCCAAGTGAACTCTGGGTCGTGACGCGCGTTCCATCGAACCTTGACAAGCTTAACACTACTCCTCCGAGTCTTGTTAACCTTCCAATCTGTAACCTCAACGGGTTCTTCAGTAAAGTGGAGTGTGTCGTCAATGTGTACTTCATCCGCAGGGATGACCACTATCTCTTGAGTTGGACTTTTCTTCAGATTAGATACATGAAATGTATCATGAACACCATTAAGTTCTGCTGGCAACTCCAACTTGTATGCTACTGAACCAACTCTTTCCAAAATTCTGAAGGGTCCGATATATCATGGGTTTAACTTACCACGCTTCCCAAAGCGTGCCACACCCTTCCAAGGTGAAACTTTTAACAACACCATATCACCCACTTCAAATTCCAAGGGTTTCCATCTTTGGTCCGCATAACTCTTCTGGCTATCCCGAGCCGCCTTAATGCGCTCTCGGATCAACATGATCTTATCAGTTGTCTCTTGGACCAGTTCGGGACCAACCATCTGTCTATCACTTGCATCAGCCCAGCACAACGGCGATCGACACTTGCATCCGTAGAGAGCCTCGAATGGTGCAGCTTGGATGCTTGTACGGTAGCTTTTGTTATAGGAAAACTCAACCAAAGGCAGATGAGTATCCCAACTGCAACCTAAATCCATTACGCAAGCACGTAGCATATCTTCTAGCGTCTGAATCGTTCTCTCGCTCTGTCCATCCGTCTGTGGGTGAAAAGTTGTACTCACCTTCAACTGAGAACCAAAATCTTCCTGGAAGGATTGCTAAATCCTTGACAGAAACCGTCCATCTCTGTCTGATATTATCGAGATAGGCACTCCATGACTTGCAACTATCTCCATTAGGTAAAGCTTAGCTAGCTTACCAGTGTTATCCTTCTCTCTAATCGGTAAGAAGTGTGCAGACTTTGTCAAATGATCTACGATTACCCAAATCGTATCATGACCTCTGGGAGTTCTGGGTAACTTGGTTATGAAGCCCATAGAAATCTGCTCCCATTTCCACATGGGTATCTCTGGCTGTTGCAGAAGACCTGAAGGCTTCTGATACTCGGCCTTCACCATGGCACAAGTTAAGCACTTCCCAACATAAGTAGCAATATCACCTTTAAGCTTTGGCCACCAATAATAATCCTTCAAATCTTGGTACATCTTGTCCGATCATGGATGGATCGAGTACCTCGATTTATGAGCTTCATAAAAAATAACCTCTCTAAGATCACCAAAAAGCGGAACCCAAATACGTCCCATAAAATACAAGGTTCCTTCCTCGTTGGGTACCAACTTTTTCTCCATTCCTTGGAGATATTCATCCTTAATGTTCTCTTTCTTAAGAGCTTCCCTCTGTGCAGCACGAATACGCAACGTGAGATCTATCTGAATAATCATCTCCAAAGCCCTAACCCTTATGGGCCTGATCCTTTCTTTTCGGCTTAAGGCGTCTGCTAGCACATTCGCCTTTCCTGGATGGTACTTGATCTCGCAATCATAATCGTTTAATGACTCGACCCAATGTCGTTGTCTCATGTTAAGCTATTTCTGATCGAATATGTGCTGAAGGCTCTTGTGATCTGTAAAAATCGTACATCGAGTACCATACAGATAATGTAGCCAAATCTTCAAAGCAAACACCACTGCGCCTAACTCCAAATCATGCTTGGTGTAGTTCTTCTCATGGAACTTCAATTGGCGCGAAGCATAAGCGATAACCTTTTGTCGCTACATTAGCACACAGCCCAATCCCTGACGCGAGGTGCCACAGTATACCACAAAGTCGTCAGTGCCTTCGGGTAGGGATAATATAGGTGCATCGCAAAGCTTATTCTTAAGCATCTGAAAAGCTTCTTCTTTCCTGCCTCCCCATTCATAATTCTTATCCTTCTGAGTGAGGGAGGTCAGCGGTTGAGCTATCTTGGAGAAATCCTCAATGAACCTGCGATAGTAGCCTGCTAAACCCAGAAACTGTCGGATCTCGGTTGGAGTCTTCGGAGTTTCCCAATTCTTAATTGCCTCGATATTGGTGGGATCCACAGGAATTCTATTCTCGTTTACCACGTGACCAAGAAACTGCACTTCGTGTATCCAAAACTCACACTTCGAGAACTTGGCATAGAGCTTCTCCTTCTTTAGTAGTTCTAAGATGGCTCTGAGGTGTTGCTCATGGTCTTCTTTTGTCTGCGAATAAATCAAAATATCGTCGATAAATACAATCATGAATTTATCGAGATATGGCTTGCAAACTCGGTTCATCAAGTCCATAAATATTGCCAGCGCATTTGTCAACCCAAACGACATCACTACTAACTTGATACTTGAAGTTGGTCGAATAAATCATCAATACTCGGCAAGGGATACCGATTCTTGATGGTTAACTTGGTTAGCTCCCGGTAGTCAATACACATACAAAAACTACCGTCCTTCTTCTTGACAAACAGCACTGGAGCTCCCCAAGGCGAGAAGCTTGGTCTTATAAATCCCTTGTCTAGTAGCTCCTGAAGCTGCGCTGACAACTCTTGCATCTCTTTAGGCGCAAGTCAATAAGGTGCCTTGGCTACAGATGCGACGCCTGGAACCAAGCTAATGTGAAATTCGAATTGTCATTTAGGAGGTAATCCTGGAAAGTCTTCGGAGAAGACTTCAGGATATTCCCTTACCACATGGATATCTTCGAGCTTCGGTTCTTTGGCCTCTTTGTCCACGACATGAGCTAAGAAGGCAACACATCCTTTACGCAAAAACTTTTGTGCCTTCAAACAACTAATAATCCGCAGAGACGTATCCTGCTTCTCCCCATGAATCACGATCGTCTCTTCATTCGCCAACGGGATGCGGATAATCTTCTCATGGCATACAATCTCAGCTCGATTACTCGACAACCAATCCATCCCAACTACTACGTCGAAGCTTCCCAATTCAACTGGCAGAAGATCTAACGAAAACTCACGCACTCCAAGCTCTATAACACAACCTCTAATCACTTATTTGGCTTCTACTAGCTTCCCATTAGCTAGTTCTATCGAATACGGGATATCTAACTTACTTGCTACTAAACCAAGCATATTCTTAAACTCAAGAGATACGAAGCTATAGTCGGCACCGGTATCAAATAGCACAGATGCAAAATGTTGATTAATAGGGAACGTACCAGTGACTACGTTCGGATCCTAGCGAGCTTCCCTAGCTCCAATGTTGAAAACTCTTCCACGAGCTTGGTTATTCTTTGGGAAATCCCGCTTGAAGTGCCCTACATCACCGCAACTGAAGCAACCTTGGCCGCATCCATTCCCATTTCCACCTTGATTGCTGTTATTTCCCTCGCGGTTTCCATTTCCCGCCTGGTTTCCGTTTCCATTCCGGTTTCCATTACCTCCCTGATTTCTATTCCCATAATCGTTTCCACCACGGTTGCCATTACCATTTCCATTTCCATTTCCTCATTGCCCACCGTTTCCATGACCGGTTCCAACCCAACACGTTACCTTCGAATGACCATTCCTTCAACAATTACCACACTTCTTAAACCTGCACTGACCGGCATGATGAAACTGACACATCACACTTGGGCAGAGTGCCCATATACGCTTTCCCTTTGTTCTCAGCATTTACAGCACCAGTCCTGACCTCGGCTGGTGGGTTAGCATCTATCCGCTTGTTAGTACTGTTGTTGTTCCCTTGGGCACCCTTCTTAAAATTTGAAAACTTCCTTTTGTTTTCTCCAGACGACTCTACATGAGTCTCTTTCTTCTTGGTCTCAGAAATTGAGAACTTTCCCAATCTAACGGATTCCTCTATCAATGCCACGCTCAAGTCGATCGCTTCATTAATTATTGGTAGCTTGGAAGCAGTTACCGTGCTGAGAATCTGGGGTGCCAATCCCCAGATGAAACGTTTGATCCTCTTGAACTCTAGTTCTACCAAATAGGGGACAACACGAGACAAATCATGGAATCTCTTAGGGCCATCCATTTTCAAATTCCAAAATTCAGTTTCCAACTTCTGAATTTCTTCCCTCGAACAATACTTCTTTCGCATTAGCTCTTTCAACTCATCCCATGTTAGAGCATACGCTGCAGCTTCACTCAAGGTTTAAACCTGAAGGTTCCACCACGACAGAGCCCCATCTAGAAACAGTCCAGAAATGTACGTAACTTGATGCTCTGGCGCACATTTACTCATTCGCATAACAGAATACGTCTTCTCAACCCATCTCACAAAAACTACGGCACCTCCAGTACCGTCAAATTTCAGAGGCTTGCAGTCCAAAAACTGCTTGTAAGTACAGCCTGTACACAAGCAACATCATCACAGAAAGCATTAGCAAAGCACACGTGGAAATGTCCAAACATATTGTAATGTGTCTTAGGTGACTTAAACAATACTGTTAGGTGGGTTATTCCCTGAGGTACCCCCGCTGTGTTTGGAGCGTAGGGCCTTGTGGTGTGCGATGGCCTGTGAGATGCGTTCCTGTAGTTCTGCCTCGGTCGTCGGCAGAGGGTTGTTGGTATCAGTGTTCCTTTGCGGCGGCATCTTCCTTCTAGGAAGAAGATCAGATGGGTCAGGTCTTATTTATTAAATAAATATATATAGTACATATATATAGAAACGGGTTCGGGAGAAAACACTCAAAAGTCTGAGAATAGTGAGAACGCATCCTGGCCCAACACGTGTCCCACGACATAGAGAAGGGCGGATGGGCTTTTTTGTCTTTTCATTCTTCTTTTATTTTCACAACGCGGTATAATATTTTCTGTCGTCTAAGTTTTTTTTGGCGTTAATTGTATTTATTAAACTTTTTGACGTTGAATTAATTGTTTTTGTGTCACATATTTTTTTTTTGGCGTTATATCGTTTTCTGGTTAATTTTTTTTGGCGTTTGTGGCGTTTTGTATAATAATTCACTAAGAGTCATTAATATTTGAATAAGATTAAAATAAGACCAATTTTTCTTTTGGCGTTTAGTGAATTTTTTGGCGTTTTAATACCCTTTACAAGGTGCTTTGCCAGCAGCTGTTTTCCCAGTTTTCATTCTACTAGCGTTTTGGTGTTTGTAGTTCTTGGCGTTTTATATGATAATGTATTTTATTTATAGAGAATTAGTTAACAAAACAACATATAACTTGATATCAATACAATATAAAATGAAAAAAAATAATAAAAAATGGTAATATAATTTTTCTTTTCAATCTTCAATGTCATCAGCCTCTTCTTTCTTGAATTTGTTTTTGGCGTTTTGAACCTTTTTTGAATAATTTATCTAGATGCCAACTTTCCTTCATAAACCCCGTCTTTTTCAGAAGAAGCTGCTTAGTGGCATCCTGTTTTTTGGTGTGATATTCTTGTTTGGTGGCATGTCATTAAAGATCAACTCTTGCTTGATGCTATTTGTAATAATGGAGTCCAAAATAGCATTTTACACTTGTGTTGATCCCTTTATTCCATGCATTTAATCATCAAGAACAAAGCTCACATGATGGCATATCACTGTCAACAGTCTCTTTTTCTTGAATATTTGTCCATCTCATTCAGCAAAATATTATTGAGTTAACCCCCTCAGAAAAATGATCCATTTCAGTGAAAGCTTTGCCATATGTGGCGTTTTAAAAGGAGTGGTTTTAGAGGATATGGCGTTTTTGTGTTTTCTGGGTGTGATTAATTTCATTGTCTAAAGACCCCTCTGTTATAGGAGTTTTTTGGCGCGTAGTTTAGGCGGACTTTTTATTGTAATAAATGATAGTAATAAAGTAACTGTCTTTTCAGTTACTGTTTTTGTATTTACTGTGTTGATCAGCTTTTATCAGTTTTATAGGTTATAGACGTCTCATCTTCTAACTTTGGCCTTTTTAAATGGCGTTATGCAGACAAACATGACAAAATACAATAACGGAGTAAATAAAATATTAAGCAGGAAAAATATTTTTTGTTATTTTTGGCGTTTTGTTAGGGTTAACCATTTTTAGTATTTTTTGGCTTTTTGCTAATAAAGATAGAAATATATCATTTAATTATCTTAAAAAAAACAAGAAGATTAAATAGAAGAAAAAAAGAGGAAAAAAATTAAAATCCTTCGTCAGAAGGTACTTTATCCGAATAGTATCCATCACTTGCATCATCTTCTTCCTCCTCGGAGTCTTCATCTTGATCTTCATCCATGTCATCACATTCACCTTCATCAGCTTCTTGTTCCTGAAGATTCTGAAGCCTCCACCTGAACATGTCTTGCATTAACTCCAATTTTGAGTCTATTTCTGTGTTGGTATAGGTGGCGTTATGCAATTCTTCCATGAAACCCAGACGCTGCTTTGTCATGATGTTCTCTAGCTAGTAGACTTCCTGCTCTCCGCTGTCGTATGTAAACGTCACCATGTCTGTTTCATCATCAAAACGCCATGATGTCATGATAGGGTCTGGCTTTACATCTCCTTTGATTGGTCCAAATTTGCTGGTTAATGCTTTCATAAGCATATGCGTTTCATGGCATTCGTTGTCTAGAGCGATACCAATGGATAAGATTCGCCTCTGTATCTCTTCTTCCATCTTCAGAATTGCCCTGACCATCTTAACATACACCCTCCCTCTGTTGTCAAAATGGAGGACGTATCGCCTAATTCCCAGAGTGTATCTCCACGAAACGATTGTTGCCATTTTTGGCGTTTTGGTTAAGTTGGCGTTTTTGGTTAACGATGTTTTTTTGCAGAAAATGGATAGATTGAAGTGATTATGGAAGCTATGTTTTACCTTTGTTTATATAATGATGTTTTGGCGCGTAATTTAGGAGGGAATTTCTTCTAATAAATGTTAATAACTGAAATTCAGTTATTGTGTTGTTTCATCTTCGTGTAATATTCAACGCGTTTTATTACTAATTTTCTGGCGTTTTGTTTTAAATGGCGTTTTATTTTTTTTTGTATGGCGTTTTATCATTTGATGTTGTTTTGAATATGAGCAGTAAAAGACCCCTTTACCCTTAATGAAGCGTGTCCCAAATAATATAATTGATGTTATTTACGAAAACGCCACCGCGCAATCTAGTCCATGGATTGTTTTGATCTGACGATCCATAAGCGTTCTCACCGTTCTCACACTTTTCACTGTTTTCTCTAAATCCTGACCCCATATATATAATAGCATTTATCATAGCAAGCAATCATGTAACAACTCAATCACAACATAAGCAAGTAATCCAAAAATGTGTTTAGTGAGGACATGACGATTGAGCTTTCATTAATCATCGACCACAGTTACATTGTTTACAAGTGTATCACATCAAAAGGGACACCAGGTCACACTACCCTCGTCCAATAACTCTATAAATATACAAAATCACATGATAAAAAAGGTGGTCTCCAAAAGGCTTCATAATCTCGGCTCAATAGTGGTGCTCTCACCAAAAGTAATGCAATCTGCATAAAACCAAAAACCAACTATGCTGATGGTGGAGGAGGAGGAGGAGGAGGAAGGAAGAAAAGCAAGCTGCGAACATGCGCAAGCTCCTCCTTGAGCTCGTATACACAACGGAGAAAATAACTGATCTGCTGCTCGACAGTAAGAAATCGAGCATCAAACTCTGGAAAAAGAGTAAGAGGAGCAGGTGGATGCGCAAAAGGAGACGGTGATGAACGTGGGGGAACAAAAGTAGGCTAATAAGGACACGGTAGGGGACGCGGAGTCAACTCAAGCTCCAAAACTATACGACTCATAATCTCAAACTAAAGCTGAATCGACAAGAGCAACTTATCCCGTGTATAGCTAACAAAATGAGAGGGATGGTAGGGATCCGAAATCGGCATACAGTACGGTGGGAACCATCGGAGTGGATCATCAAGTGGTGAAGAAGTGAAAGGAGCAAATGGTGCAGACTGAGGGATCTGTTGAAAAGCTGCTGAAACAAAAGGATCGTCACGCGGGTGCTGACCTGAAGTACCTTCCCCTGGACGGGGTGCAGGGATGACTTGCATAAAAACGATAGGTAAGTCGGTGCGATGGACATCGGACTCTACAGGAGGGAGAGCAGCAACATCAGCGGGTGCGGGTAGAGGAATAAATGGCTCAACAAAAGGAGTGTCACAGGTGCAGGAACTGGGTCGGGAATAAAGGGGTGCAATGTCTTGTAAACCAAAAGGAATAGGGTCATGATCAGGTATCAGCTCAGGACCAGCAGGTGCAACATCAGGCTGATCAAAAGGAGCAAGATCTGGCTCAGGACCAGGCTCAGGGTCGTGTGGAGGAGATGGTGCAGCAGACATAGCCGTATCATCATCAGAATCAGTAGCATAACACTGTAATCCGACCTCCTGTAAAGCTGAAGACGTCACAGACTCAAAGGAATCTTAAACGGAGTGCAAACTAGAATTAGTGGATAACTCAACAACAGGAATCTCAGGAGGTGGGATAGCAACAACATCCTCATCTATCTCTCCATCACCCTGGGCATCAACAGGAGGACCATCAACAAACAAATCAACGTCGTCATCAAACAAATCGTCAAAAGGCCAATCCTCGGGAGGAATGACCACGAGAGGAACAGGATCGAGGATCGGAGCCATGATGTGCTCACCATCGGGATGCCCAATGATGAGATGGTCATGGACTGGAAATGGAATGACAAAAGGATCCTCGTCAGGAATACCATCAGCAAGGGGTAAATCATCACCAAAGTCGGGTAACGCGAACTGCTGGAAGTCGTCCTCGTCATCCGATAGCATGTCAGGGTCACTCTCCGTGTCTGACGTAAGTATCTCCGGCTCAGGTGCAATCTCATCATCTGAGCCAATAGCCATAGGATCATGAACGTCTGATAATCCACTCTCTGAAGAAGACATGATGCCTGTAACATAACATGTGCACATATATTAACCACTATCACTTAGTATGCAATCAAGAAAGTTATCACTCAATCATGTATTCACATTATCCTTCATGAAATATTTTTTATCTTTCCTAGTCTACCCCACACTAAAACACAAATGTGACCTTGCAATCGTGTTTCTTGTCTTTCTTTTTGTAAAAACATTTGTTCCATGGATCTGGGCATTTTGTGTATGCAATGAAAACATGTTGTAAAAATATTTTCATGAGAGCCCTAATGATTGTAGTCTAGACTCGAGAAAGAATCCTAGTTCACTACAATCGAAGCTCTGATACCAAACTGTCACACCCTGACTTTTGCGGAAGCGTGATTATGTGTGACTTGCTTAATATCATTGCATTCAACCATAACAAACAGCTATATGATAAAATCCCAAGATGTGCATCCATAGATAGTTTTAAAACATTACAAACAACATTGTTTTAAATCCCAAACACAGATTTCAAATTCATATTACAAACCATTCAAATTGTTTAGAGTTCCATGAGGACTCGACAAAAGACGCTAATAAAAACTAGGCTTTGAACTATGTATCTTATCCAGGATAAGATACACAATCTAAACCCTTAAACATCGGATGACATCTTTTATTTCAAACATCACTTGATACTTCCAAATGCCCGCCAGATCCACATTTAATTTCTTGAAATACATGTAGTTCGAAAACATCAACAAAAGTTGAGCGAGTTCATGTGTTTTGTATGTGTGCACGAATAAACCTTGTAATCATTGTAAATATGGATGTACTTGTAAATCCCGGTATGAAAGCAACAAGGAAAACAGATCAATTAATGGTTTGCAAGGCCATTAATATGTGTGACGTGATGCAGGAAGGCTCAATCCTAGCGGATTTTGGACCGAGCTTCCGGCTGTAAGACATAGTCACCTCATGGGCCAAATCCCGGTCCTCATGGGTGGGGCTCGCGACACCTAAATAGATCTATCACTCATGTCCCTCGGTCCTACTACGAGGATTAATGGTCTTAAGAGTTGTACCCACCACTCACATGATCTGGCACTACATTCCTTAGCTAACCATACCATACGTAAACGTTTGTAAACAATTTGTAACATGTACTTCACCCCCGAAGTTATAAAACGGAAAACAGTTAAAAGAAAAGGGGGACATGAACTCACAATCTTGTCTTCTTCGTATCCAATGTAAATCAAAGCTTCCTCTAGATCGCACGACTACCTACATTCGTACTACGATTTATTAGACGGGCGGGTAGTGCCTTGACTTAGTCTTAATTAGTGTCTTTGAGTTACATTTCATTGTCTCATAGATATTATCCCAAGTTATATAACTATTTGTTAAAATAATAAATATTTTAACTTAAATTTATATTTATTAAATTTTGGAATAATTGTTAAAATAATATATTTTAACTTGTCACATTTATGTATTTGTACGTGTATAATTTCCCAAGGATGGGTGTATTCATACTCATATTCTTAACCTTGTGTATTTTTGCCAAGTATCGGTGGCGTATTCCGGTGTATATTTATACGTACGAGAATACGTATTTTATTGTGTTTATTAACTATTCTTATACTTAATTTTTGTATTTATTTTTCTGGAATAATATTTCTAAAATAAATCACCCATATCTATTCACAAAATATATATATTTTAAGATAGTTTACATAGAAAAATTATTTATAATTTTTCCCTTGGCAAAAATATTTATATTTTCATATAAACCTCAAAAATAATATATTTCCAAGATTATTTAAGAAAATATATATTTTCTCCCAAAAATTATATATCTTCTAATAATTTCCAGAAAAATATATATGTTTTCTTTTCCAAAAAAATACACTTTCTTCTTGTAAAAAATATGATATATTCTTGTAATAATTATAAAAATCATATTTTTGTTCAATACCATTTACTAAAATATACTTATGAATTTAATTCCGAAATATTTATGCGAGTTATACTCCTTGTTTGATTTCTCCAATATTTTGGGTATAATTTATATATATATTTCATGGAATCTTGGTAATATTTTATATTGTAATTTCTTGGTATTTTGGTGAGTTATATTATTTCAAGCCCTAAAATAATATAACTAATACACATAATATACAAATAATCGCACACATGGTGACATCTAAATATATATTTTCCTAAATACATATTTAGTCACTTTTATTATCAAAAACCAACCTCCAATATTTATAATTTTGTAACAAAATTTATGGCAAACTTTGTATGAAAATTCATGGTTTAAAATATACTTGTAAATATTTGTTTAAAAATATTTTTCTAAGTGTTTAATTTCTAGAAAAATTTTGCCATAGTTTCCTCTTAAAAATAGAGATTTCCATGCTTTTAAAGCATATCATTTTATTTTATAAATCATCACAATCAACAATAAACCAATCAATACTTACCAATTTGCTAAAATCAAGCATTATTCACTACTTCATGAACTTGAAATTTTATAAAAATTTGTTGTAACTTACTACTGTGTTTAGTAAGCTTAGTTACCCTTTAAAGTGTGGTTATTTATTTAAAAACATCATTCTTGAAGGATTTAGATGTTTACAACTTGTAAATCATTTTTCTAAAAATATTTCTTCTTGAGTTTTTCTTGTCAAATATACATTTCTACACTTGATTAACCACTAAAAATGTGGTTAGTTTCTTTAAGAACCAAGCTTATGTAAATCTTGTATTTTTAACTTGGTTTCTTGAAAATCATTCTTTGAAATCATCCATTTATATGATCTACATTACACTTTGATCATTATTTTTCAAGAAGACATGTTATACTCCAAGTTCATGCCTTAACATAAAGATGATTACTTTGATCTACAACATAATCATCATCTCATCTTGCTAGATTATGTCTTTAATCACCATCTAGCAATATCATATGATGTTTAACATCATAAACACAAACAATCAACAATCAAGAAGCATAATAACACTTAACAGCATGATTTCTTATGATTTTTAAGCTTATGTTTAAGATTTATGTTCTTGATTCATAGTGTTCATCATGATTCTTTACTTGTATCATTCTTGAACCAACTAAATAAGATGTAAAATGGAGTGTAGAATGATCTTACTACTAGCTCAAGGCTAGGGATGATCACAAGATGAAGATGAGGTGGTTAAAAGCTTGTATGAGAGGTCCTTCAACTTCCAAGAGTTCCTAGCTTCCTTGTATAGCTTCTTATACGTTTGAGTAACAAGAGAATGGTTGAAAGATTGAATGATGATGATGGTTGTGTGGGTGTGGGTTACGGCGAAGAGGAAGGAGAGGGGAAGAAGAAAGAGTGAAGTGTTGTTTGTTTGAGAATGACAAGTATATGATCTTTGAGTTTCACTTATAATCCATCAACACAATTTTATCTAATGGTTTATATGTTTAGTAAAGTTAGAGACATAATCTTATAAAATATTCAAGTGAAATCAAAGGTGGGGCCACCTTATTGGCCGTAAATAGGTGGGGGTATAGATTAGGGTGTAATTGTGTAGTTAGATCATAGTTGAAATCCAAGTAATCTAGTTAGGTGTTTAGTTCTTATGTGATTATATAGTATAACTAGCTTGAAAATGTTAAAACAATGCTTTTAGTGAAAATTTGGTGTTTCGGGTAGTGTCCGGTTGTTCGGTTAGTTACCGGTTCGTTAAGGTGCTAAACTATGCAGTTTAGTGTGCTTTATGTTACTTTTTGTGACTGTTTTGATTCCCGACACTTAGGAACGCATTTTGGACCATTTAACCATATGTTTGCATGACATTTAAGTGTTTAAATGCTGATTTTTGCTGAATTAAGCAATTTAAGTGAGTTTCAGGCCCTTTCCGGCACTTAAACCATCTCTAAGAAGGCAGTTTTATGATCCTTAATTTCCTACACACTATACCAGTGTAATTCTTGGTTTCTAGCTCATTCTGTGTCTCAATACCATGACTATATATGTACTAAAATCCGTCAGCATTTTTCTAATTTGTCTAATAACTGTGCTAACTTTGTTTCGTGCATCATTTGAATCAATGAGTGTTGCATGCAATAATGGTATGACATTTGCAATATATGATGCACATGTATGTATGATATCAATAATCAGAAACCAATTCAAGTCATAATTGTAATTCAGCACAGTTATTAAGTCATAATTACTGTTTAATAATTGTACAGATACATGCAAATTTGACTATTGTCACTTTTATAGCATCAAGATTTTTTTATATTTGTTTATATTTACCCAATACAATCAGTATTTATCACATGGTGGCAGTTCCGGTGTGACAATGGTCATATCACTCATTGGCTCACTTTCGTCCAATAGTCAATTTATCAAGTAATTATATCTTACTATCATTCAAAGTATCTGTCAGTAGGAGATTCCCGTGACGATGGTCATATCACTGTTGATCATTCTTTCAACTAGTGACTGTGGTCATAACACTGTTGATCATTCTCTCAACTAGTGCTGGTGGTCGCATCACTGTTGATAGTTCTCTCAACTAGTGACTTTGGTCCTATCACTGTTGATCATTCTCTCAACTAGTGACTCTGGTCATATCACTGTTGATGATTCTCTCAACTAGTGACTCTGAATTTAGTAATGTCCCATGACATTACTTTTTCAAATATATTTTCTATGGCACAAAACCAATTAGCCCAGAAAATAAAATATATTATTTTCTGTCAAACTAATAGCTATAACTTTATCAAATATCATATATTAATTAAATAATTATGATGTTATTATTTAATATTTTATCGTGACTAAGATTTAAAATATAACCTTAGTATATTAAAAGTAGAATATATTATATTTGACATACTTTATTATGATATACATTATTTTATAATGTTAATAGTAATTTAGGTTTATTAAATATATTTTCTTTAATGTAACTAATATACTTTAATAATGATTAATAAAGCTCTATTTTATATACACATTATTTAGATTTATTCCAATCATACATTAAATTTATTAATTATTTAATGTAAAAATAATATTAGTTATAGACTATGGTCACTGGGGTACAATTTCCCCCGTGCTTGTGGTCATGCTACTATTGGCTAACTTTTTGGTCAATAGTAACGAGGGTCAAGTAATGTATAAAACCTCCCATACCGGCAGTTATTGCAGAATACAAAAATTTAATCACTGTAAGTATAACTGGTAAATATTTAGGATTTTGGAAAGCATTTTTAAATATAACTGTATCACAAAAAGGTGATAAAAAGAGAACGACTCACAAACTGTGAGGAAAGAGAATGAACTCACTTTGTAACTTTAGGATTCAACTAAAAGCCTCCTGGTATAATCTTGGGTATAACTCCTGAGCTATTTAATAATTATATAATGCACTCGCGTTAAATATAATAACCCAATTCAACTTTATCCCTACGTCACGAGACAGAACCCCAACGAACTTAGTCGGGCAGAGCCTTGACATGCGTTACGGGGCCTTAGATCAATCGGACAGGGTATCAGTGATCAAGGGTTAAAACACTTAAAACGGGGTAGGGCTTTATTATTATTATTGGTGATATATTAAAGAAAAAGAAATGAAAAAATATATATAAAGAGATAGAAAGGGATCGAGACAGAAGACAGAAGAAATGACAACTTTTGAAAGCTCTTCTATGTCCTATATATACTTATGCAAAGATTCCTTTTTTTATTCCAAACTTCTATTTGTAGGACACGACCTCCATTTACAATAAATTCTTATACACGTATACAACTAACAATGTTAGTTTATAATTTATTATTTTATTTTTACACGTATACAACTAACAATTAAAGTTAGTTTCAATTAATTTATTATTTTATTTTTATAATTAGTTCAACTGCTTCACTTATTTTGTGACAACTGTGATCTGTAAACGATGTACGATGTAAAACAATATCAATTATTAATAAAACGAAGTGTTTTGGTGTTAGTATATATGTATTTGTGTTTGATGATTTTACGATTTGATTCGAGTTCGATTTCAAGCTTTAAATCGCTTTCTGGAAAGTTATACGCAAACTGATGCGTAAACGTAATCAGTTTAACGCGACAAACACTCTGAAATAGTGATATAGGCTTAACATACCTTAAGTAACCTTTACATAACTTAGAAATAAGTTTTAGATGGTTTGGTGTGTCGAAAACAAGTTTATTCGATCGCAGGGACTATTTGCGTCAAACTGTGAAACCATGCCGATTCGTATGGTAACGAACATTCCGGAACTTGATAATAAGTTAAACATACCTTAAATATCCTTTACATAGCTTAGAAATAGGCTTTGAGGGGTTTGGTATGCGAAAATAAACTTATTTGATCAATAGGGACTAAAAGCGTCAAAAAGTACATAAGTTTGCATTTTCCCGCATATCTTACGTTCTGAACATATCCGGACATCCAAAAATTTTTGCAATCATTAAAATATTTTATTTTAGTGATTGGAATTCAAACATACCATTCGTCGCTTAATTTGGATCGTTTTTCGCGTTCGTTCGAGTTTCGTCGTAAATAACCGAATAACGCAACCGTACGGCCAAACGAACTAACATCCGAGATGGTTTTGAGCATATTTCATGTTCCGTATGCTTTAACATCCTTGTAGAGCCTTGAAATGGGTTAACGAGGTTTAAATGCGTCGAAAATGGCTTAAATGAGCTGCAGGGACCATTTCTGCCATTTTTGAAAAGTTTCTGGAACTGTGCACTGGTGGCGTCGCGCCACAGCCTAGTGGCGGTACGCCACAGCCTCATCTGGGTAGAATAAACATTTTCAGCAACAGCAGGCCTATTTTCAGCAACCGACTTGAAGTTCAGGTTCTTTTGTGTAACATTTGCAATACCTTGAGCTGGTTTCGGACACCCATAGCATTGTAAATCAATGGATAACACTTGGATGGTTCAGATTGAAGCTCAAAAATCGGGTAACGATCCTAATGGTTGTGGAAAATCTATATAAACCCACTTGATTTCACTTTATCTTCCTCACATATGATCTCAATTTCCTTCTCTAAGTTGAAGCTCTCCTTGTGAAGCTTCATACCTGAGAATTTTTTAGTTCAAATCTTCATTTCTTGGACCCTTTGTAAGTTTCTTTCATGCTTGTTTATGTTTTTCAAGCATGAAAGTCAAACAGTGTTTGACTTTCTGCTTTGACCACGAGTTGGTCAACACAAAGTTCGTTCGAACTTTGCAACGTGAGCGTAATCACGATGGTTATAGTCTCTTGTGACTATACCTACTGATTACCACATCGATTAGTCAAAGTGACGAGTCAAAGTTCGGTCAAAATACGTGTTTATACATATTTTGCATCGAAGCTATTTTCGGGTATCAAAACACTTTGTTTTGATATCAAACCTATTTTCTAACTTAGTTAAACATGTTTTAACATGTTTAACTCGTCACTTTTAGTCTAGTGCTTGTATAGGGTCGTAAGTCAAGCGATCTTGACAACCGCTTAGACTTTCGAACCCGACCCGTTTGGTCTATCATTAGGATCCGACCAAGCATATTTGTGACCATAGTTGTACAGGGAATAACCTTTGGAGGTTATAACTTATGGTCACTTAGTTTAATTAGTTGTATGATAGGTAGTTTATATACCTTAGGTAAATGACCAAAATGCCCTTTTCATGCATAATTGGTATTTAAGCATATGTAACTTAACTTTTGTCACTTAAACTGATTATGCAACATATTTAAATATGTTATGGCATATAATACTTGTCATAGGACTAGTTAGGCGTCTCGAATGCACTTTTGCGCGAACGACGCGTTAAAGTAGCATAAGCTACCTTAATGGGTCGTAACGAGTCGAAAGCACTTAGGATAGGTTCCGATTTAGAATGTAGGCTTTGTAAACCATATCACATGATTTCCAATACTCATTTGGTTAACGAGACCTAATTCTACCCGATCTTCCGATATTAGGTTTCGATTTATTAACTTAGCGATTCGATTACTAGGTGCTACTTGATTTCCTTAGTTTTCCCGAGCTTTGCTAGTTCATTTAATCAAGGATACTTGCACTTCGATGTGAGTACATAGTTCCCCTAGTTTACTATTTTCAATTGTTTTGGGGTGATTCATATGTGTTAAACGATTTCGATGCTTTTAACGATGATTTCAAAAAAGAATACTATGGTTTATATTAAATAAAACGATTTCGATAATGTGAACGAACTTGTTGGATGTATTTACATAACGAATGATATTCATTAATTTTGGCCGAACCGATCAGTATTAGGTTATGGTACCATAGGATCTAACAAATCCCGTTATCGGACTGCACCCATGGTTATGTATGGGGGGTTATGTGGGTAACGACTGAACATGTTAATTGTTAAATTACCCTTTGGTGGTCTGTTAATACGAGTTGAATGATGGACAAGTTACGAAGGTTTGAATGTTATAAACGAGACGACCAAAAGTAGTTTTCACAATTAAACGAGAACAATTTTGAACGATTGAACGATTTTGAACGATTGAACGATTGGAACGATTTAAACGAGTTAAACGAACTGAACGAACGGTTGGTTTTTGGTTAGTGTTTAGATAACGGGACGGGTGTAATGTGATAAAAACATGGTAGATACGCCGCTGGTACTTCTTATATATAAGTGTTTTTATCATATTATATTATGTGGCGTTATTTAGTTCACTTGGACGAACGATTTTAAACGATGTCACACAAACGATGTTTACGAAAAGATATAAACCATACGAGTTATTTTACGAGAACGATATATGATTTGGTTTACTTAAACAAATGTTTTGGGTTAAGATTCATGGCAATGAGATTTTATAAACTATAACCAATTGTTTTAAGTTGGTTAATCAGTTTATAATACAAACATTTTACAAAACAAGGTTTTCTACTATCGAAAAACGAAGTTGTACGAGCTATTTTAACATATAAACGTGCCATGAATATGACACTCACACAAAACCTATGTGCTCACCGGCATTTCTTTGCTGACTTTATTTTTACATATGTTTCAGGTGGTGTTGAATGATGTTGATTGAGAGTAGGATGCATGCCACTTAGGACTGGACGAGGCCTTAGTGACTAAATAATAAACAATAGACGATGTTTAACTTGCTTGTTCAGTTTCAAAGACAATGTTAATGTTTAATATTTAATAAAACGAAACTTTTGAATCCATGGTTGTGAAACAATAATTTTGTTGCTCCACTCCCCGACGTTTCCGCCGCGGTTTCGTTGTTTTAATGCGGTCGGGGTGTGACAGAAGAAGTTGGTATCAGAGCCAATTGTTATAGGGAATTAGGTTATTAGTAATGCTTTGACCTAGACTATAACTTTTCTAGGACCCCAACGCAAGTTTACTTGTGTTTAGATTCTAAAACAAAACTGTCACCTATCTTTAGGTGATACCCACAACGAGAACACAATAACAAATCCGATTTGAAAACCAATCATCTCTTCGTAGGTGATTTGTTATAAGGTTTTGAACCTCCTAAATTTTCAAAATCTCGTCAAAGTTTGGGTCTTATAATGTGAACACGTGCAATCTGGAAGGGTGGATGACTGTATCCTTAGTTTTCTGTCTAAGGCTAGAGTGTTCGTACAAATCCACATAATCGGACCAATCACTCTTACCTGGGAACTCTTGGGGTGAGTGTCCACTTATAGGCTAAAGCAGGTCTTCGCGATACATTATATTGACCCATTTACTTTGATTAGTCACTGTGTATCGTTTGATTGTTAGAAGTAATGAACGAATGATCGCATTCCTTATGTTTTGTCGATGTTTTCAATACCTCTTTTGTTTATCCAATTGTCGATCTCACTCGCTTCTCATGTTTCCTTATTCTTTTTAGAATATGCCACCTAGACGTGATCCCGAACAGGATGCTGCAATCGCAGCCCTTGTCGCTCAGCAAATCGCAGCTGTGCTTCCGAACCTAGTAACTCAGATTAATCAAGTGAACAATAATAACAATAATGCTCAGTGTAGTTTCAAGAATTTCAATTCGGCTAAACCATTGAAGTTTTCTGGGTCTCAAGGAGCAACTACGCTCCTGCAATGATTCGAGAGTCTCGAAAGTACATTTAGACATGTTCAATGTCCGAATGAGCGTAAAGTTGAGTTTGCGTCAAGTGTGTTCGAGAAACATGCTCTTACATGGTGGAACGGTGTGATGTGTGATAGGGGTGCCGATGTGGCGATGGCACAAACTTGGGAAGAGCTTCGAGCTCTCATGATGAAAGAGTTCTGTCCCCATCACGAGATTCGGGCTTTGGAACGAGAATTTGACGATTTGAAACAAGATGGGGGAGAATGCCGTGCGTATATGGATCGTTATGAGGGGCTCAGTTTGTTATGTCCTACTATGGTTACCCCGTTGGAGAAAACAATTGAGAGGTATATCGAAGGTTTGCCCGATTCTGTGCAAGATTTTGTGACTGGTAGTAATCCAACCACTGTGCGTTAGGCGATTGAATTGGCTGCTACTCTGACTGAGTCTCAAGTCAGAAAAGGTAAACTGACCCACGAGGGTGATAAAAAGCAGTCAGCTGATGCCACACAAGACAAGGGAAAAGGCAAGGGTAAGAAAGGCGAGTCGTCAAGGAGGTCGAGGAAGCGCAAGGCTTCCCAGAACTTTGCAGTCACTGCACAGAATGCTCAGAACCCACCAGCACAACCTCCTGCAAAGAAACCATATGCTGGCACTGCACCTCACTGCAATATGTGTAATGGTCATCATGCGACCCAACAGCTTGTAAACAGTGTACTACTTGTGGTAAGCTTGGGCACTTGGCCAACATTTGTCATCTGGGTCAAAATCAAGCTATTTAGAATCAAGCTCCAGTTCAAGGGAATTCTGCTAGATTCCCACCAGGCTCATGTTACAATTGTGGTGAGATGGGTCATTTCCGCAACAATTGTCCAAGGCTTGCAAATCCGAATGTGAATGCCAATGTGAACGTAATTGTGAATCCTGCTCGTGGACAAGCGTACAACTTGAATGTGAACGAGGCGAGGGCTGACAACGAGGATATTAATGGTACGTTTCTTGTTAACCATCAACCTGCATCTGTTCTTTTTGATTTTGGTGCCGATAGAAGTTTTGTTTCGTTATCATTTGAGCCTTTGCTTGCGATACCTAGAACCAAACTGAGGAAACCCTTATCGGTCGAAGTTTCTACTGGTAAACCTCTTGTACTCGATTCTGTTATTCGCGATTGTCAATTGAACCTCGATAACCATCTTTTTCCTATTGACCTCACACCGATGCAACTTGGGAGTTTCGACATTATCGTAGGAATGGATTGGTTAACTAAACATAATGCTGAGGTGGTTTGTTTTGATAAGATTGTTCATATTCCTATATCGTCTGGTGAAGTCCTAGAGGTTCGTGGTGAGAAACCGTCTGGTGGTTTGAAACTCATGTCGTGTACGGAAGCTCAAAGTTATTTACGAAAAGGATATGTGGCTTTTCTGGCACATGTCACCAAGGAGAAAGGAAAGAGCAAGTGTATTCAAGATATTCCGATTGTCCGCGATTATCCAGGGGTATTTCCTGATGAACTGCATGGTCTGCCTCCAGTTCGTCAAGTCGAATTTCATATTGATCTTATACCCAATGCCAACCCAATTGCGAAAGCACCTTATCGTCTTGCACCATCTGAGATGCAAGAGTTGTCGAAACAGGTTCAAGAGTTATCTGACAAAGGATTCATCCGTCTGAGTTATTCACCTTGGGGCGCTCCAGCCCTATTTGTGAAAAAGAAAGATGGGTCTTCTCGAATGTGTATCGATTATCGTGAGCTTAACAAGCTTACCATCAAGAATCGATATCCCCTACCACAAATCGATGATCTCTTTGATCAGCTGCAAGGTGCTACATGTTTTTCCAATATCGATCTGCGTTCTGGGTATCATCAGCTTCGTGTACTTGAAGAAGATATTCCCAAAAATGCATTCTGCATGATATATGGTCATTACGAGTTCACTATCATGCCTTTTGGTTTGACGAATGCCCCAGCTATCTTCATGGACTTAATGAATAGGGTTTGTAAACCTTATTTAGACAAGTTTATCATTGTGTTCATTGACGATATTCTCATTTATTCGAAGTCTCGAGCCGAGCACGAACAACACCTTCTTTTGACACTGAAACTCCTGAAGAAGGAACAACTTTTTGCTAAATTCTCCAAGTGTGAATTTTGGTTTAAGGAAGTTCAATTTTTGGGTCACATAGTTAATGAGCAGGGTATTCATGTGGATCCATCCAAAATTGCTGCTATTAAGGATTGGAACACACCTACGACACCCACAGAAGTTCGGTCTTTTCTTGGTCTTGCTGGTTATTATCGACGATTTATTTCGAACTTCTCTAAGATTGTGGTTCCACTCACTGCTTTGACTCAGAAGAATAAGCCTTTTGAGTGGGGACCTAAACAAGAAGAAGCGTTCCAAACTTTGAAACGAAAACTCTGTGATGCTCCTGTTTTGTCTTTAACCGAGGGAAACGATGATTTTGTTGTCTATTGTGACGCGTCGAATCTAGGCCTTGGTTGTGTTCTCATGCAACGAGGCAAAGTCATAGCTTATGCGTGCGTCAAGACAACTGAAGATTCACGAGAAGGACTACACGACTCATGATCTTGAGTTGGGTGCTGTGGTCTTTGCTCTCAAAATCTGGAGACACTATCTTTATGGCATGAAATGTGTGGTTTTCACAGACCACAAAAGTCTCCAACACATTCTTAATCAGAAGGAGCTGAACATGAGGCAACGACGTTGGGTTGAACTCTTGAACGATTACGACTGTGAAATTCACTACCATCCTGGTAAGGCGAATGTTGTAGCCGATGCGCTAAGCGGAAAGGAACGAGCCAAGCTTCATTTTGTTTGCACTCTATCTGATATCCAATCACGTGTCCTTCAAGCTCAATGATCATGTATGACCAAAGGCTTATTGAAATATAAGCTACCACTTCAACTTGAGCTTAAACTCGAATTGAAAGACGATGGGTTACTCTATTTCAAGGATCGTTTGTGGATTCTGAAACAAGACGATCTTCGCACTTTAGTGATGGACGAATCTCATAATTCTCGATATTCTATCCATCCTGGTGCTGACAAAATGTACAAGGACCTTCGTACTCATTATTGGTGGCCTGGTATGAAGAAGAATATTGCTTTGTATGTATTGAAATGCCTAACTTGTCTTAAAGTCAAGGCTGAACATCAACGACCATCTGGTTTGCTTGTACAACCAGATATACCGGTATGGAAGTGGGAGAACATTGCAATGGATCTCATCACTAAGTTACCACACACATCTAGAGGTCACGATGCTATTTGGGTTGTTATCGATCGATTAACGAAGTCAGCTCACTTTATACTGATTTGCAAGGATCTATCTGCTGATAAACTTTCCAAGATTTATGTTGATGAGATTGTGTCTCGACATGGTTTTCCTTTGGATATTATTTCTGATCGTGATGCTCGATTTTCATCTCATTTTTGGAAGACCATGCAATCTGCTTTGGGAACTCAACTAAATCTAAGCACTGCTTATCATCCCCAAACAGATGGACAATCTGAGAGGACAATACAAACATTGGAGGATATGCTTAGAGCATGCGTGATAGACTTTGATGGTAATGGGGATTCTCATCTACCGTTGATCGAGTTCTCTTATAACAATAGTTATCATGCTAGCATCAATATG
Source organism: Helianthus tuberosus (assembly GCA_030545235.1). Lineage (NCBI taxonomy): Eukaryota > Viridiplantae > Streptophyta > Magnoliopsida > Asterales > Asteraceae > Helianthus > Helianthus tuberosus. The sequence continues at coordinate 28,659,779 of CM060402.1, forward strand.
GCACCGTTCGAAGTTTTATACGGTCGAAAATGTCGTTCACTTGTCTGTTGGAATGAGATCGGTGAAGCTCAGCTTACTGGACCTGAGCTCATTCTAGAAACAACAGATAAAATCAAGAAAATTCGCAATAATCTTCTGACAGATAGAAGCCATCAAAAGAGTTATGCGGATATGCGACGCAAGCCCTTGGAATTTCAAGTTGGGGACCGTGTCCTACTCAAGGTGTCACCTTGGAAGGGAGTGGTGAGATTTGGATAGAAAGGAAAACTTGCACCACGATATGTTGGACCATTTAAGATTGTTGAAAGGATCGGAAAGGTTGCCTATCGACTAGAACTACCTCCTGAACTTGGGAATATTCACCTGACTTTCCATGTGTCCAATCTACGAAAGTGTTTAGCTGATACTGATCTTCACATTCCACTTGACGAAATTCAAGTTGATGAAACAATGCACTTTGTCGAGAAAACTGTGGAGATAATGGACAGTGCAGTCAAACAGTTGAAGAACAAACGGATTCGATTGGTCAAAGTTCGCTGGGAGTCCAAACGTGGCCCAGAGTTTACATGGGAGCGCGAGGACCAAATGAAAGCGAAATAACCACATTTGTTTTCACAAGTTTCCTCTAGCTAAAATTTCGTGACTAAATTTCCTAAAGTAGGGGAGACTATAACAACTGTGCTCTGTAAACGATGTACGATGTAAAACAATATCAATTATCAATAAAACGATGTGTTTTGGTGTTATTATATGTGTATTTGTGTTTGATGATTTTACGATTTGATTCGAGTTCGATTTCAAGTTTTAAATCACTTTCTGGAAAGTTATACGCAAACCGATACGTAAACGTAATCAGTTTAATGCGAAAAACACTCTGGAATAGTGATATAGGCTTAACATACCTTAAATTACCTTTACATAACTTAGAAATAAGTTTTCGATGGTTTGGTGTGTCGAAAACAAGTTTATCCGATCGCAAGGACTGTTTATGTCAAACTGCGAAACTATGCCGATTCGTATGGTAACGAACATTCCAGAACTTGATCATAAGTTAAACATACCTTAAATATCCTTTACATAGCTTAGAAATAGGCTTTGAGGGGTTTGGTATGCGAAAATATCGATCAATAGGGACTAAAAGCGTCAAAAAGTGCATAAGTTTGCATTTTCGCGCATATCTTACGTTCTGAACATATCCGGACATCTAAAAATTCTTGTAATCATTAAAATATTTTATTTTAGTGATTGGAATGCAAAAAATATCATTCGTCGCTTATTTTGGATCATTTTTTGCGTCCGTTCGAGTTTCGTCGTAAATAACCGAATAACGCAACCTTATGGCCAAACGAACCGACATCCGAGATGTTTTTGAGCATATTTCATGTTCCCTATGCTTTAACATCCTTGTAGAGCCTTGAAAATGGGTTAACGGGGTTTAAACACGTCGAAAATGGCTTAAATGAGCTGCAGGGACCATTTCTGCCATTTTTGAAAAGTTTCTGGAGCTGTGCACTGGTGGCGTCGCGCCACAGCCTAGTGACTATGCTATGGCAGCACGCCACAACCTCATCTGGGTAGAAAAATCATTTTCAGCAACAGGAGGCCTATTTTCAGCAACCGACTTAAAGTTCAGGGTCTTTTGTGTAACATTTGCAATACCCTGAGCTGGTTTTGGACACCCATAGCATTGTAAATCAAAGGGTAACACTTGGATGATTCAGATTGAAGCTCAAATATCGAGTAACGATCCTAACGGTTGTGGAAATCTATATAAACCCATTTCACTTCATCTTCCTCATATTTGATCTCAATTTCCTTCTCTAAGTTGAAGCTCTCCTTGTGAAGCTTCATACCTGAGAATTTTTTATTTCAAATCTTCATTGCTTGGGCCCTTTGTAAGATTCTTTCATGCTCGTTTATGTTTTTCAAGCATGAAAGTCAAACGATGTTTGACTTTCTGCTTTGACCACGAGTTGGTCAACACAAAGTTCGTTCGAACTTTGCAACGTGAGCGTAATCACGATGGTTATAGTCTCTTGTGACTATACCTACTGATTACCACGTCGATTAGTCGAAGTGACGAGTCAAAGTTCGGTCAAAATACGTGTTTATGCGTATTTTGCATCGAAGCTATTTTCGGGTATCAAAATATTTTGTTTTGATTTCAAACCTGTTTTCTAACTTAGTTAAACATGTTTTAACATGTTTAACTCGTCACTTTTCGTCTAGTGCTTGTATAGGGTCGTAAGTCAAGCGGTCTTGACAACCGCTTAGACTTTCGAATCCGACCCGTTTGGTCGATCATTAGGATCCGACCAAGCATATTTGTGACCATAGTTGTATAGGGAATAACCTTCCGAGGTTATACCTTATGGTCACTTAGTTTAATTAGTTGTATAATAGTTAGTTTATATGCCTTAGGTAAATGACCAAAATACCCTTTTCATGCATAATTGGTATTTAAGCACATGTAACTTAACTTTTGTCACTTAAACTGATTATGCAACATATTTAAACATGTTAGGGCATATAATACTTGTCATAGGACTAGTTAGGCGTCTCGAACGCGCTTGTGCGCGAGCGACGCGTTAAAGTAACATAAGCTACCTTAATGGGTCGTAACGGGTCGAAAGCACTTAAGATAGGTTCCGATTTAGAAGGTAGCCTTTGTTAAACCATATCACATGAGTTTCAATACTCATTTGGTTTACGAGACCTCATTCTACCTGATCTTCCGTTACTAGGTGCTACTTGATTTCCTTGGTTTTCCCGAGCTTTGCTAGTTCATTTAAGCAAGGATACTTGCACTTCGATGTGAGTACATAGTTCCCGTATTTTACTCTTTTCAATTGTTTTAGGGTGATTCATATGTGTTAAACGATTTTGATGCTTTTAGCGATGATTTAAAAAACGAACATTATGGTTTATATTAAACAAAACGATTTCGATAATGTGAACGAACTTGTTGGACGTATTTACATAATGAATGACATTCATTAATTTTGGCCAAACCGATTAGTATTAGGTTATGGTTCCATAAGATCTGACAAATCCCGTTATTGGACTGTATCCATGGTTATGTAAGGGGGTTGTGTGTGTCACACCCCGACCACGTATAACATACAAAACATGGCGGAAAACGTCGGGGAGTGTTGTAACAGAATTAATTGTTTCATAACCATGGCATGCAAAGTTGTATTTTATTTATCAACATAGAAGTTTCATTATTTTAAACAGGAATCAAAGAGTTTATAACATAATTAAACTAAGTCTTTCTTCATTTTAAGTCTCTAAGGCCCAGGTCCGCCCTAGTGTCGCGATCATCATACTACGGAAAAGCTCCTGAAAACACATTTGAAAATAGGTACGTTAGCATAAAAATGCATGTGAGATACATAGGTTTTGTGAAAATAGGATTCATGACTTAAGTTTTAGAAAATTGTTTAATAACAGTCAGTCAAGAACCTTGTAAATTGTTTTGTCTTGTAAATCATTTGAAAAGTGATAAAATCAGATGATATGTATAAATAAGAGAATAAAGTATGGTTAAATAAATAACCAAGTGAAATGAGTTTGTATAAGATAAGTTGTTTTGTAAAACAATGTCTTGTGAAAAGTATATTATTTGTATAAAATGTCGTATGTTTAAATTGGAATGATTCAAATAACGCTACAATATGTAATACCATACATACACTTATATATAGGAAGTACTAGCGGCGTATCCACCATGCTTGTATCATATTACACATGCCTCGTTACTCAAATCACTTAAACAAACCACCAATGTATAAAGTCCATGTTTAAACCAATCGTCAAAAATAGTCCTTGTATAAGCCATGTTAAATGTTTAAAAGTCCAAACGTAGTCAAGTAATGTGTAACAAAAGTTATGTATTGTAAGTAAAGTATTGTCACATAGTCCAAAATGTATAAATGTACAAAACAAAGTATTTTGAATATATCAAAAGTTATGTTTTGCAGAGTAATGCATGTTACATTGATACAAACATTTATGTGGTAAGTTAACGCATACATTCAAGCCTTGAGACAGTCGGATAACCCTTTCAGTCAAGGTTATCAAAAGAAATGTTTTCGGATTCAGTCATTCCTTACATCCAAACAAACCCGAGATGTCAGGAATGGGATTTGTCAAGTCCTATGGTACCAATACTTACTCCCGAGCGGCGTAGCTAATGTTAATGAACGTATAATAGTCTCGTTTGTGCAAACCAAATGTCATAGCAAAAGTGAATATGTTATATGAAAACAATGTACTAAGTATGCTAAGTTAACATACAAAGCAGAAAAGTCTTGTAAATCAATGTGCTAGCATGCTATCAGTTAACATACATAGCAGAAATGTATTGTAAAACGATGTACTAAGTATGCACACAATGGACATACATAGCATAAAATGTAATGTAAAACAATGTACTAAATATGCACACAATGGGCATACATAGCATGAACACAATGAAATCATGTACTATAAGTGTACTATTGAACATAACAAGCATATGATATGAAAACATGGAAAAGCATGAAAGTAACAAGTAGGCACATGTGTTTCACCCCAAAATAGTTTGGAAAACAGTAAAAGAGGGGTCTATGTACTCACATAAACACCTTGAAAACATTTAAAAGAAGGGGGTTCTATGTGCTCACTTGAGATTGCTCAGAAGTCCTAAGATAACCACCAAGCAATGCTAGAGATCACGGAATATCAAACGGCACCTAACATAGGTAACTACATTAATAAACCGGACCTAAATCGGAAGATCGGATAGAATGTGATTTAGACCCGAAAAGTTTGAAGACTTGTTTAATATGGGTATTTCATACACACTCTGAATTTTGAGGTAAAACTGATAAGGTTTGACCCGCTTCGGCTAATTTATGTAAACTGGTTATATAAACCGAACCGAACGCGTAATAAGCATAACGGGTATACGTAAGAGCCATATACAGGTTTCCTAAGTTAATACGCTTCAAATATGTTGTGACATCAGTAAGATGTCTTTCATTATGCCCGAAACGAATTTAAACACAAACTAGGTCCCGTAGGGGTAGTTTGGTCATTTAAAAGGTTATAAAAGAGTTTAAGTATTTACCTGAGTTACAGGTCTAATGTAATCAGCAAATATACTCAATTTGCTAAGCTATATCAGTAGGGTAAAGTATATATGTGAAATTTATCAATTGTAACCAAACTATGCACCGTAGGGGCATTTTGGTAATTTCACATAAACCGTAAAGCTCAAAACTGAAGTCTGAGTTAAACAACTTTTGCTTACTATTAAAACATTATAATTTACCTAAAATATCAGTAGGTATCAACCCTTGTATGTCTAAAATAGTCTTAGTACATACTATGCGTTAAAAACGCTCAGAAAGGCGATTAGGAGCCGTTTCCGGGTTATATACATGAAGCTGATATTTTTATTATTTCAGAAGACTTAAAATAATTTATTTATCATTTAAGATCAGTAGCAAAAGGTTTGGAGTCATTTAGATATGAAAAACTCATTTTATAGCCCGTACGGGCAAAACCGACAATTACCGGATTAAGCCTACGACTATAAGTTATGCTTAGCCTAAAATTAATTAAAAATCTTCAAAAATCCCAAAATAATATATTACATCAGTGGATAATAAGTTTGATATCAAAAATTAGGCTTAACTAGGCTATACGCTAATGAGCATAACTCTCAATCTACACCACCAATTGACCTCAAATTTTGGATACAAGTTTATATATCAGTAACAAAGGTTTCTACTCTTTTACATTTTCAAAAATCACGTTTTAAAGTAAAAAGGGCATAATGGTCATCATATGAGCAATTAACGGAAACATGCATATTAATTGGATAACTAATGAACCAAGGTGTATAATCACAGAGGGTTATACTAGTATGTAACCTAGTCCAATTAAAGCTTTGAGGCATTTCTAAAACATGCCTAAACGGGTCAGAACTGAAAGTCAAAGTAAAAGTCAAACTATGCGACTTTCGGTTCCGAACCGAGTCTAAACAGGAAATTGTCGGGTTGAACATGTTTAGACATGTTCTTACACTAATTACCAAGTTATAATGATGATCAAACAGGTTGTATATGTTCTACATTGTTATTTATGCATAAATTAGAATTTAAGCATCCTGTTGACTTTTTATTAGCAAGTTTGACCCGACTTTTGACCTAGTTAGAGTGGGAATCAGGGGGAACCTTTTTAAGGGTTTATTACCCACATAATTACCAACTTATAACTACTTTTGTTTTGACTAATCACTGGACCATTAGTGATTAATCGTTAAGTCAACCGTTAATTACGACGGTTGACTTTTAGGCTAAACTAAGCTAAAACTTAAACTATGGAAGGTTAGGCAAACTTACAAGAGTCCTAAAAATGACCAGGGATCACTTGAGAGAAGACTTGTGCTCCAGAAAGCTCCTCAATTGCATATGGAAGGTGTGTTCAATGTTTGCAACTTCATTGACCTTTTATAGTGATTTTAACACCACAATTTATTGACACACAAGTCTACAAGTGACCACAACATTCTCACATGTGTCCCTAGTGTTTAGGGGTTGTTTAGGGGTCAAGAAAGATGTGGAAAATCGTTTAAGGGTCGAGTTTTGCGTTTAAAAAGCAAAACAGCCAACTTGCTGTCGCTGGGCATCCCTTACGGACCGTAAGGGTGGACCTTTACGGTCCGTAAGCTTGTCATCAGGGCATTGTTTTCTTTTTCAGTTTGCATCCCTGGCTCTTGGTTCTTCGAAAGGGCAACTAAGCTTATATTTTGCAATTTGACCCCTTCTTATTTACCTACAAGGGCTTCAAGAATTAGACCCCCTTTTCTAAGTCCTTGGTTAACTTAATTGTTACCCGAAAAGTCATAATTTTCAACATTGACGCTTTAGTCCCTCGTATACGAATTAACTTGTTTTTGCCATACCAAAGCCTTCAAAACTTATTTCTAAGTTATGTAAGGGTTATTTAAGGTATGTTAAGTATATGTTGAAGTTCCGGAGTAATTGTCGCATTAAATTGATTACGTTTTCGCACCAGTTTGCGTATAAATCTCCAGAAAGTGATATAGAGTTTGAAATTGGACAAAAGTCAAAACACAAAAAATGTAAAACATAACCAAACAAACATTGGGATCAAATAACATTGTTTTATTGATAAACTAACTGTTCATAATGATAACAAGCACAGATGTTACAGTCTCCCCTAATTGTGGAAATTTCGTCCCGAAATTTATTTAGAGGAAACTCGTGGGAAAAGATGCGGATACTTCGCTTTCATTTGATCTTCGCGTTCCCAAGTAAACTCGGGTCCACGTTTAGCTTCCCAGCGAACTTTGACCAAAGGAATGCGCTTGCGTTTGAGCCACTTGACTTCACGTTCCATGATTTCCACAGGCTTCTCAACAAATTTCAGCATTTTGCCAACATGAATTTCGTCAAGCGGTATGTGGAGGTTCTCATCAGCTAAACACCTCTTGAGATTGGACACGTGAAAAGTTGGATGAACATTTCCAAGTTCAGGAGGTAACTTAAGTCTGTAGGCTACCTTACCGATTCTTTCAACGATCTTGAATGGTCCAACGTATCTATTTGCAAGTTTTCCTTTCTTTCCAAATCTGATCACACCTTTCCAAGGTGAGACCTTAAGTAATACTCGATCACCGACTTGAAATTCCAAGGGTTTGCGTTTTGGGTCCGCGTAACTCTTCTGATGGCTTCTAGCTGTCTGAAGGTTATCACGAACTTTCTTGATCTTGTCAGTAGTCTCTAAGATGAGGGCAGGTCCAGTAAGTTGAGCCTCGCCGATCTCATTCCAGCAGACTGGTGAACGATATTTTCGACCATAGAGAGCCTCGAAAGGAGCCATTTTGATGCTGGTGTGATAACTGTTGTTGTAGGAGAATTCAATTAACGGAAGATGTGAATCCCAACTACCACCAAAATCGATCACACAAGCTCTAAGCATATCCTCCAGAGTCTGGATTGTTCTTTCAGATTGACCATCCGTTTGCGGATGATAAGCCGTGCTCAGATTAAGTTGGGTCCCCATAGCAGATTGCATGGTTCTCCAAAAATGAAAAGTGAAGCGAGCATCTCTGTCAGAAATGATGTTCAAAGGAACACCATGTCGAGCTACAATTTCATTCACATAGATGTTAGGAAGTCTGTCAGCAGGAAAATCCTCACGGATTGGCAAGAAATGCGCTGACTTAGTAAGACGATCAAAAACTACCCAGATGGCATCATGACCTTTCTTTGTGCGTGGAAGTTTGGTAATAAGATCCAAAGTAATGTTTTCCCATTTCCATACTGGGATCTCTGGTTGCACCAATAAGCCAGAAGGACGTTGATGTTCAGCCTTAACCTTAAGACAAGTAAGGCATTTTGATACGTATAAGGCAATGTCTTTCTTCATACCAGGCCACCAATAGTGAATACGAAGATCCTTATACATTTTATCCGAGCCCGGATGAATAGAATAACGGGGCTTATGGGCTTCATCCATAAGCAAGGTACGAAGATCATCCTGGCTTGGGACCCACAAACGGTCCATGAAGTAATACGATCCATTGTCCTTCAGTTCCAGAGCAGGTGTTATGTGATAGGGAAATTCCTTATCCATCAAACCTTGTGAAACACAAGATTGTTGAGCCTGAGAAATGCGTGCTTGGATATCGGATCGAGCTTGAATAACAGATTGAACACGTACACAATGAAGCTTAGTACGTTCCTTACGACTCAATGCATCGACTACAACATTCGCCTTACCAGGATGGTAGCGAATTTCGTAGTCATAGTCGTTTAAAAGCTCAACCCAACGTCGTTGCCTCATGTTGAGTTCTTTCTGATTGAAGATGTGCTGAAGACTTTTGTGGTCCGTGAAAACCACACATTTTGTACCGTACAAATAGTGTCTCCAGATCTTTAGAGCGAAAACAACTGCACCCAACTCAAGATCATGAGTGGTGTAGTTCTTCTCATGTATCTTCAACTGCCTCGAGGCATATGCTATGACTTTGTTCCTTTGCATCAGGACACAGCCAAGACCCAATTTAGATGCATCGCAATAAACGACGAAATCATCATTGCCCTCAGGCAAAGTTAGAACAGGCGCGTCGCAAAGCTTCTGCTTCAAGTTTTGAAAAGCTTCCTCTTGTTTGAATCCCCACTCAAAGGGCTTGTTCTTCCGAGTTAGAGCAGTTAGAGGAACTGCAATCTTTGAGAAGTTTTCTATGAAGCGGCGATAATAACCCGCTAGACCAAGAAAAGAACGAACCTCAGTAGGAGTAGTAGGTGTATCCCACTCCTTAATCGCACTGATCTTGGAGGGATCCACATGAATACCTTGTTCGTTGACAATATGTCCTAAGAATTGAACTTCTTTAAGCCAAAATTCACACTTGGAGAATTTGGCGAAAAGTTGCTCTTTCTTTAGGAGTTCCAGAGTAAGACGAAGATGTTGCTCGTGATCAGCTCGCGTCTTAGAGTAAATCAAAATGTCGTCAATAAAAACAATGACGAACTGATCCAAATAAGGCTTGCAGACCCTATTCATCAAGTCCATGAAAACAGCAGGAGCATTAGTCAAACCGAATGGCATGACTGTGAACTCATAATGCCCACATCGAGTGCGGAATGCTGTCTTAGGAATATCTTCTTCATGCACGCGAAGTTGATGATATCCAGAACAAGATCAATCTTCGAGAAATAAGAAGCGCCCTGTAACTGATCAAAGAGATCATCAATGCGAGGTAGGGGATATCGATTCTTGATGGTAAGCTTATTAAGCTCACGATAATTGATACACATCCTAAAAGATCCATCCTTCTTCTTAACAAAAAGAACGGGAGCACCCCAAGGTGAAAAGCTAGGACGAATAAAACCTTTGTCAGAGAGTTCCTGAAGCTGCTTAGACAACTCTTGCATCTCAGATGGAGCAAGACGATATGGAGCTCTGGCAATGGGATTCGCACCAGGTACGAGATCAATGCGGAACTCGACTTGGCGTGCTGGGGGTAGACCAGGTAAATCTTCAGGGAAAACCTCAGAATAATCCCGAACGACAGGAATATCTGAAGTAGACTTACCCTTGCCTTTATCTGCTGTAACATGTGCTAAGAAGGCCACATAGTTCTTTCGCAGATACTTCCGAGCTTTAAAACAAGACATGAGTTTGAGACCACTGGCAGGTTTCTCACCACGAACCTGTAGGATCTCGCCTGTCGAAAGTGGCACACGAACTATCTTCTCAAAACAAACTACCTATGCGCGATGCTTAGATAACCAATCCATACCCACAATAACGTCAAAGCTTCCAAGTTGCATAGGCGTGAGGTCAATAGGAAAAAGATGTTCGTTAAGATTCAACTGGCAGTTGTGAAGAACAGAATCAAGAACAATGGGTTCACCACTAGCAACTTCTACTGTCAAAGGTTTACCTAGTTTCGTTCTAGACACGCGAAGCATTGGCTCAAAAGACAATGACACAAAACTCTTGTCGGTACCCGAATAAAAAAGAACAGATGCAGGCTGATTATTAATAAAGAATGTACCGTTCACCACTTCATTGTCTGCCAGTGCCTCTTGAGCATTCATGTTGAAGACTCGACCTCGAGCCTGAGCTTGATTCAGATTTGGATTCTGATTCTGGTTGGCTAGTCTTGGGCACCGGTTCCTGTAGTGGGTCAGGTCCCCACAATTATAGCATGAACCAGGAGGAAAATGAGGTCGTGCAGCTTGACGTTGTTGCTGAGCAAGAGGCTGAACAACTTGTTGGGCTTGGTTCTGAACTGTCTGGTTCTGGTTAACAGGAATGCGACAAGTAGCGGCAAGATGACCAGATCTTCCGAAGTTGGTGCACTGATGACACTGGAGGTGTGGTGGATGATGGCCGTTACACCTGTTGCACAAAGGTGCATTGCCAAGATATGGCTTCTTGGCTAGTGGCTGCGCAGGCTGATTTGGTGCAGCTTGAGCCTGTGCAGTAACGGCATAGTTTTGGGAAGCCTTTCGCTTCGTAGACCCTCCAGAATTCTTTCCCTTCTTGTTTTGACCTTTCTTGCTATCTTCCTTATCAGACGCCTGCTTCTTACCCTTGTCACCCTTTTTATGCAGCTTTCCCTTTCGAACCTGCGACTCAGTCAATGTCGCTGCTAACTCGATCGCCTGACGGAGTTTGGCAGGGTTACTACCAGTAATGATGTCTTGTACTGAGTCAGGTAGGCCGTCGATGTACCTTTCGATAGCCTTGTCGAGTGGGGTAACCATTGTTGGGCAAAGCAGACTCAACTCCTCAAATCTATCAGTATATGCCCTGTGCTCGCCACTGTCTTGTTTCAAGTCCTCAAACTCTTTCTCCAACGCTCGCTGTTCATGTCGAGGACATAACTCCCTCATCATAAGGGCCCTAAGTTCAGCCCAAGTTTGTGCTAGAGCAACTTCTGCACCACGGTCTCTCATAACCCCGTTCCACCATGTGAGAGCCCTCTTCTGAAACACGCTCGAAGAAAACTCGACCTTGCGATTGTCAGGAAACTGCACATGGCGAAAAGTATTCTCAATGCTCTCGAACCATTGAAGAAGCCCAGTCGCTCCCTCAGAACCACTAAACTTGAGTGGTTTAGCCGAGTTAAAATCCTTGTATTTGCATGGAGCATTGTTGTTGTTGTTGGCTTGGTGCCATTGAGCAAAGAGATTTGGAAATTGAGCAGCCATCTGCTGCGCAATAATTTCTGCCAGTTCGGCAGTCGCAATCAGATTGTCGCGTCGAGGAGGCTTTCTAAAAGAGGAACATGAAAGGAAACGAGTGAGATGATTGGGTGAAAAGAATGAGATGAAACAAAATCAACAAAAGCAAAGATGGTGGTCTTTTGTCCGCATCTCAAAGCAAACAAACGACACACAGTGACTAATCAAAGTAAATGGGTCAAAAATAATGTATCGCGAAGACATGCTGTAGGACCGGTTTTGACACCGTTCGATTGCGTAACGAACGTTCGACGTGCGGAATCCGTGAACGTGCGTGACCGAACACACAATAACGTACTAGAACTGTGAATCTATTGAAAGATATGACGTGTACGATACACGAATCACGTAGAGAGTACTTTCTCTCTCTAGACTTGAATCTCCTAAATCACCAAATGAGCAAAAGTCTTACAACTTATGTCATAACTCTCTATTTATAGGCCTTGGAATTAATGAGATTTCTCATTAATTACCAAAATGCCACCTTGCTACTACAATCTAAATATTACAATAAAATCCTAGATTTCTACAGTTTCAGCTACGGTTTGAATTTGACGGAGGCGATAGACATTAATGCATCAACAAACTCCCCCTTGGGGCTCCCCCTTTCAGCTACGGTTTGAATTTCTACAGTTTCAGCTACGGTTTGGATATTGTCGCAGTCAATCCGTAGTTAAACTCGTAGCAACTTGTCTTTCTCTCTCTCTTGAGTCTTCTTTAAGATTTAACGTTTTCAGCAAACACAGACTCCCTCTTGCTCGAACAGAATCCCGGTGGATCTGTCTTCAGCTTCAGCTCCCCCTTTCGGTAGTCTCTTCAGGCTCCCCCTTTCGTCAAGCTTCCGTGCTTTTAGGATCGACGCCTGGCTTTCCGTAGCAACAGATTCAGAAACCTACACATCTCAACCTCTCGTAAGACAAAATAATTTTGACTCTAAAAGAATTCACTCAAAATTCTCAAACATATAACACACAATATTGTGATTCAAATTAATGAATCATCTAAACATTTGAGGATTATCTTCCAACTTCTCATCATCTTAACCAAACCAATTGTTCATCTTGTTTAGCCTTTGAGATTTTGAATATCAGCTTTTCAACATCAGTTGTCGAAAATCTTTTTGCATTTTTCAAAAAATTAGGCTAAAACACACTAAAATCCTTTTGGATTTTGTAATAAGAGAAATGTAATGCAGAAATGAAATATGTACAAACATATTTTTGTGAGTTTGCGAAAGAGGATCATATCAGTTTTTGAGACACATCACAAGCACCGTTAAGCTTTTAATCGTTTTAAGTTCTAAACAATTCACGTTGATTGACGATATAATTGTCCTCTTAAGCTCAATCTAAAAACTTTCGAAATGCTTACCGATACGTTAAGGTATATTAATTTTGCACTAAATTCTTATGGACCCCACGATCTCAGCATATCCCCTCATCATTCAATACACTAACTCAAGTAATGCCTTTAAACTTTCATCAACTGTGATATGTGCGAAAACAACGCTGAATGTTTAAACATTAACAATCAGGTCGATACTTCCGTATACGCAGAGAAAGTCCAATGTTTAAACAAAATAAGAAAAATAAAATAAGTTGAAGTTGTTTAGGCTTTAACCACCAGGTCGATACTCCCGTATACGCAGAGGTGATCCAAAGCTTAAACGAAACACCAAAGAAAATAAAGCAGAACATTTAGGAAATAACATCTAGGTCGATACTCACGTATACGCAGAGGATGTCCAATGCTTAAACAAAATAAAGAAATAAAACAAGTTTAAATCTTTGCAAAATGAAATGCACAATCACAGCGACTTTTCAGCAAAGTTGTGAAAGTTCACAAACTTAACCAGTTTTATGTCTTTTGACAATCAGCGATTACTGAGTAGGTACACAATCACGAAGGACAAAACTAAGTACTATGCTTTCAACCATGTTTCCCACTAGAACTAGGCTTTTTCATTTAAGTTTGTATCGTTATCGCAAATCTACTAGTCTAGCTGAGTCTATCGTCACATCTTTAGTGAGATCGTTTATCACATTATATCTTTCCATTTCTTTAGCATGTTGTGACAGTCCAACTGATCTACTATCATTTCCTCTTGTTTCAGCAAAACTCATTTTGAATTTTTTAATATTTTTGACATTTTCAAATTTTCTAATTTTTTAAAAAAATTTCTCCCCCTAAAATCAAAATATGTTTCAATTTTGATTTTCTAAGAAAATTTGAAAACAAACTATACAGACTTGACAACTTGATGAGAATCACTTCAATTCTCCATCCACCTGGCATAAACAATCAGAACTCCCCCTCACAACAAACTATTTTCCCATTATGATTTCAAAACACTTAAGTTTGTTTTAATCAAAATGTTTTTTTCTAGAAAAATTAGTTTGTTTACTAATCATTTGTAGATTCGGGGTCACTTCATCACATTGTTTTCTTCGTACACATGACAAATTTTACAATTTCAGTTTTATATCTCAAACATCACTTGTAGAAAATCAAGTACAACTTAATGTCCCTGATTTACCACATGTAAGGCGAAAAATCACCAGAGTGAAATTTCTCAAGAAAGATGCCGATTCATGTTCCACGCTTACCAACCTGGGAACTCCGGCAAGCCAAGATTTTAAGCAAAGAATGTAGGTACCCAAGCCTGACCAGCCTTGGGTGCATCCGAGTTATTTTTACTCGGTGCATCAGTTTTCCTCTTTGATTCATAAAATTCCTTTACCCCTTTTACTTTTCCATCAACCATTTTTCCAAAAATGTTTAGAACATTGGGGTTAAAGGCTTTTCCAACATCAAAATCTTTCTTTTCAGAAAAAAATTGATTTGAAATTTCAACTTCGTCAACTTTTTGTTTATAATTTTCAGCTCGCAATGGTGGAAAGTTTATGTCATCCATTGGCGGAACTGACGTTTCAATTTTTAGCTCATCTTGTGGGTCTTCTGACTTTGACGAGTCAGATTCATCGCCAACACGTAGCTCCTTTGTTTCTGAAGAAACAAATTCATCGCTAACCACTTCAACCTTCTTTATCTCCTCTTTTGTCCTCAGATTTGCATCTGAAGAATTCAGTTTACTTGACTTTGTTGTCGAGTGAAGCGATTCATCAGCACTCTTATTTGTTGTACCCGAGGACAAAATCCTTACAAAATCCTTTCGAGATACTCTCGTGCTTTCTTCATTTTCTTTCTCAATCGATCTTTCTGCCCTTGTGAGAGTTTCACTTTCGGTTCTTTCACTTCTTGTTTTTTCTGTGCTTTGGGCTTTTCTTCGACCTTGACTGATTTCTTCATCTTTTTCTGAGATTCAGCCCTAGATCTTCCCATTGATCTCATTGGGCAATCTCTGGCAATGTGACCTTTGATTTGGCATTCAAAACATCTTCTCGTCTCAAACCTCCAACTTTGGCAGTTAACAGCAATGTGTCCTCTAAAACCACAATTGTAGCACATTCTGTTATCGTACCATTCTCCACTATCAGTCCAAACACTTAAATCATAACACTGATTTGATTTGTAGTACTCACGACTTCTTCTATAAGCTTGATTTGACGCTTGAGCACTGTGGTCAAACCTGCACCACTTATTACCAACTTTTTGTGAGTTTTGGTTTTTCAATTTTTGTGGTTTTTATCTTGATTGGATGATTGAACTGATGATCTTTTATTGTTGTTTTGAAAATTTTCTGAATTTTTAACTTTTTGTTTCTGTTCTACTTTCTTTTTAACAGGTTTTTGCTTTGAGCATTCACCTATTTCAGTAGATTGCAAAACAGTATTTTGAAATTTTTCTTGTAATTCTAAAAATATTTTTCTTTTCTTTTCTTTTTCTTTTTGATCATCAGCTTTGTCATCGCAATCTTCAATTTTGACTTTGTCAAAATTTGTGACATTGTCACTTATTGGAACAGAATTGATTGGTTTTGGACAAGAATAATCTAGTGTTGATGACGAAGTCTCAAAACCTTTCAATTTTTCTTCAAGCTCTTTAATTTTCATCCGAGCTTTTTCAGCTTCATTTTCAAGCCGAATGATTTTCTGAAGATGAGAGTTTATTTCATTCTGTTTTTTAAGATTATTTTTAAAAATAACAGATTTTTCATCTTCTAAAATCTTCATTTGACTTTGAAAATCTTTTTCAATTTTCAATTTTTCATTTTCAAAATCCTTTTCCTTTTCTTTCAAAATTTTGTTTTCTAATGTCAAACTGTTCAAACCACTCAACAGTTTGACATTTTCAGATTTCAAATTCTCAAAATTTTCTTGCATTTCAAGAATCTGTTTATCATCAGATTTCATCTCATCATTCAAATTCTTGATTTCCAATGACAAACTCTCTATATTCTTCAAGAGTTTGGCATTGTCTGATTCAGATTTTTCACAGTTTAAGCACTTCTCGGACATCTTTTTAGGTTCGGCTTTCTTCTCTCTTGCAGCTAGTCTTTCTTTGATCTTTTCCATTTTTCCTACAAAATAAAAATTATAACTTTCAGGTGTAAGTTCTCTTTTATAAGATTCAAGTTTTCGAATTTCTTCACTATCATCATCCCTTTCTTCCTTTGATGATTGATAAAAAATTTGAGCTTTTTCTGAAACCTTTTCTTGTTTGTCACTTTTACTTCCAGTTTATCAATCTCTCCGGACTCAGAATCAAACTCCTTTCCTGAATCAGACTTCATTTTTCTAATCTTTTGGAATTCAAGTTCTTGAGCTTCAATCTTCTCAATGAACAAGTTCAAATTGAAATCAATATGTTCAAAGTTCTTCTTCCAAGTTAACAAATACGTTCCCCACACATCTTTTGGTAAAGCATTTGCCAACTCATCAAACCATTCTTCATTTTCTTTTCTAATGTTCCAACGCTTCATCTCTAGATATAACTTGACAAACCTCTCGATCAATTCTTTAGTTGATTCTCCCTTAACAGCTGTAAAATTATCAAACATATCCATGTTTTTTTTATCCAAAGAATCTAAACTCAGTTCAATCACTTTATCAAATTACTGAATCAGATGAATATTCGATTTAGTGACAAAAACTAAGTAACCACGGATCGGTTGTAGGATTTGCTTGGACAAGTATCCGATGTTTGACAATTTACCTTAACAGATTTGGGTATGACTCGATATATGTTGAGTGCTCAAAGTTTTATCCTTTTGAAAATGGCCTTGGGATATACAAAATCTAAAACACAATTATGCAAATCACATGTACCGTAAATGTCAGCTGATTGGGCTGCCTTTAATTCATATTCAACAACTTTCAATGATTGGGCCTTAAAATTTTTAGTGGGTCGGTGCACTATTTAAGATACGTTTGATGATAGGGCCGGAACTAAGTGACTAAATCTGATTAGGCCTTCACTTCCACTAATCCAACAACATTATCAACAACATCTGATTGTGCCTTCATTTTTAGATCAAACCAATTTTATCACTTTGCCGACAATCTATGATCACACATGCAAATGTCAGTACAAACTCAAACTAATTGGACCGTCAATTGCTTTTTCATGTAAAGTCTGACAAATTCTCGTGGGTTTTAATGACCAATAATCATTATTTCATCACACAACCACAAGAGCGAAACTCCTCGATATGATGTCACAAAAGCGAAATCAGGACTGACACAAAAGCGAAACCAGTATTGTTCAAATGAGCGGAACCTAATGTTACACCTATGAGCGGACCTGCACAATGAGCGGACCTCTTAATGTCACTATAAGCGAACCACAAAAGCGGATCTCTTGAGCGAATCTCAAAGTCACAATAAGCGAACCACAAAAGCGGATCTCTTGAGCGGATCTCAAAGTCACAATAAGCGAACCACAAAAGCGAACCACACAAGCGAACCTGTTTAATGACACATGAGCGGACCTGCCTGATACCCTAAAAGCGAATCTATCTGATTTTTGACGCAAAAACAGACCGAAAAACTTTGATTTCTCCTAAACGGCTAGGAGTTTGGATCTGAAACTTGGTAGGGTTATAGATCAGGTGTTTTCGCACAATATATCAAAAATTCAGCCGATTCGGACCGTAAAATCCCGTTCAATTTGACGCATTTCAGTAAAAACGTGATAAAAGTGAAAAAAAATGAAGAAATATATGAACTTCGGATCTGAAATTGCTGAAATCTGGTACGAATCAATGCGTTTGATCAGTGCAATCGAGCTCCTAGCTCTGATACCACTTGTAGGACCGGTTTTGACACCGTTCGATTGCGTAACGAACGTTCGATGTGCGGAATCCGTGAACGTGCGTGACCGAACACACAATAACGTACTAGAACCGTGAATCTATTGAAAGATATGACGTCTACGATACAAGAATCACGTAGAGAGTACTTTCTCTCTCTAGACTTGAATCTCCTAAATCACCAAATGAGCAAAAGTCTTACAACTTATGTCATAACTCTCTATTTATAGGCCATGGAATTAATGAGATTTCTCATTAATTACCAAAATGCCACCTTGCTACTACTATCTAAATATTACAATAAAATCCTAGATTTCTACAGTTTCAGCTACGGTTTGAATTTGACGGAGGCGATAGACATTAATGCATCAACACATGCTCGCCTATAAATGAACACTATTTAGAACCCAAAACTTTGACGAGATTTTGAAAATTCAAAGGGGTTCAAAACCATATAACAGAGGGTTCAAAACCTTACAATAGAGGGTTCAAAACCTAGTAATCAATCATCCTAGAACAGATGATTAATTTTCAAAGCGGATTCGAACTTGATGTTCCCGTTGTGGTTATCACCTAAAGATTGGTGAAGTACATGTTTTAAAATCTAAACACAAGATAACTTGTGTTAGGGTCCTAGAAAGGTTATAGTCTAGGTCAAAGAATTACTAATAACCTAATTCCCTATAACCATTGGCTCTGATACCAACTCTTCTGTCACACCCCGACCACGTATAACATACAAAACGTGGCGAAAAACGTCGGGGAGTGTTGTAACAGAATTAATTGTTTCATAACCATGGCATACAAAGTTGTATTTTATTTATCAACATAGAAGTTTCATTGTTTTAAACAGGAATCAAAGAGTTTATAACATAATTAAACTAAGTCTTTCTTCATTTTAAGTCTCTAAGGCCCAGGTCCGCCCTAGTGTCGCGATCATCATACTACGGAAAAGCTCCTGAAAACACATGTGAAAATAGGTACGTCAGCATAAAAATGCCTGTGAGATACATAGGTTTTGTGAAAATAGGATTCATGACTTAAGTTTTAGAAAATTGTTTAATAACAGTCAGTCATGAACCTTGTAAATTGTTTTGTCTTGTAAATCATTTGAAAAGTGATAAAATCAGATGATATGTATAAATAAGAGAATAAAGTATGGTTAAATAAATAACCAAGTAAAATGAGTTTGTATAAGATAAGTTGTTTTGTAAAACAATGTCTTGTGAAAAGTATATTATTTGTATAAAATGTCATATGTTTAAATTGAAATGATTCAAATAACGCTACAATATGTAATACCATACAAACACTTATATATAGGAAGTACTAGCGGCGTATCCACCATGCTTGTATCATATTACACATGCCTCGTTACTCAAATCACTTAAACAAACCACCAATGTATAAAGTCCATGTTTAAACCAATCGTCAAAAAAAGTCCTTATATAAGCCATGTCAAATGTTTAAAAGTCCAAACGTAGTCAAGTAATGTGTAACAAAAGTTATGTATTGTAAGTAAAGTATTGTCACATAGTCCAAAATGTATAAATGTACAAAACAAAGTACTTTGAATATATCAAAAGTTATGTTTTGCAGAGTAATGCATGTTACATTGATACAAACATTTATGTGGTAAGTTAACGCATACATTCAAGCCTTGAGACAGTCGGATAACCCTTTCAGTCAAGGTTATCAAAAGAAATGTTTTCGGATTCAGTCATTCCTTACATCCAAACAAACCCGAGATGTCAGGAATGGGATTTGTCAAGTCCTATGGTACCAATACTTACTCCCGAGCGGCGTAGCTAATGTTAATGAACGTATAATAGTCTCGTTTGTGCAAACCAAATGTCATAGCAAAAGTGAACATGTTATATGAAAACAATGTACTAAGTATGCTAAGTTAACATACAAAGCAGAAAAGTCATGTAAATCAATGTGCTAGCATGCTATCAGTTAACATACATAGCAGAAATGTATTGTAAAACGATGTACTAAGTATGCACACAATGGACATACATAGCATAAAATGTAATGTAAAACAATGTACTAAATATGCACACAATGGGCATACATAGCATGAACACAATGAAATCATGTACTATAAGTGTACTATTGAACATAACAAGCATATGATATGAAAACATGGAAAAACATGAAAGTAACAAGTAGGCACATGTGTTTCACCCCAAAACAGTTTGGAAAACAGTAAAAAAGGGGTCTATGTACTCACATAAACACCTTGAAAACATTTAAAAGAAGGGGGTTCTATGTACTCACTTGAGATTGCTCAGAAGTCCAAAGATAACCACCAAGCAATGCTAGAGATCACGGAATATCAAACGGCACCTAACATAGGTAACTACATTAATAAACCGGACCTAAATCGGAAGATCGGATAGAATGTGATTTAGACCCGACAAGTTTGAAGATTTGTTTAATATGGGTATTTCATACACACTCTGAATTTTGAGGTAAAACCGATAAGGTTTGACCCGCTTCGGCTAATTTATGTAAACTAGTTATATAAACCGAACCGAACGTGTAATAAGCATAACGGGTATACGTAAGAGCCATATACAGGTTTCCTAAGTTAATATGCTTCAAATATGTTGTGACATCAGCAAGATGTCTTTCATTATGCCCGAAACGAATTTAAACACAAACTAAGTCCCGTAGGGGTAGTTTGGTCATTTAAAAGGTTATAAAAGAGTCTAAGTATTTACCTGAGTTACGGGTCTGATGTAATCAGCAAATATACTCAATTTGCTAAGTTATATCAGTAGGGTAAACTATATATGTGAAATTTATCAATTATAACCAAACTATGCACCGTAGGGGCATTTTGGTAATTTCACATAAACCGTAAAGCTCAAAACTGAAGTCTGAGTTAAACAACTTTTTCTTACTGTTAAAACATTATAATTTACCTAAAATATCAGTAGGTATCAACCCTTGTATGTCTAAAATAGTCTTAGTACATACTATGCGTTAAAAACGCTCAGAAAGGCGATTAGGAGCCGTTTCCGGGTTATATACATAAAGCTGATATTTTTATTATTCCAGAAGGCTTAAAATAATTTATTTATCATTTAAGATCAGTAGCAAAAGGTTTGGAGTCATTTAGATATGAAAAACTCATTTTATAGCCCGTAAGGGCAAAACCGACAATTACCGGATTAAGCCTACGACTATAAGTTATGCTCAGCCTAAAATTAATTAAAAATCTTCAAAAATCCCAAAATAATATATTAAATCAGTGGGTAATAAGTTTGATATAAAAAAGTAGGCTTAACTAGGCTATACGCTAATTACGCCATTTAATTACCATAAAGCTTTCATTTTGCGCTAATGAGCATAACTCTCAATCTACACCACCAATTGACCTCAAATTTTGGATACAAGTTTATATATCAGTAACAAAGGTTTCTACTCTTTTAAATTTTCAAAAATCACGTTTTAAAGTGAAAAGGGCATAATGGTCATCATATGAGCAATTAACGGAAACATGCATATTAACTGGATAACTAATGAACCAAGGTGTATAATCACAGAGGGTTATACTAGTATGTAACCTAGTCCAATTAAAGCTCTGAGGCATTTCTAAAACATGCCTAAACGGGTCAGAACTGAAAATCAAAGTAAAAGTCAAACTATGCGACTTTCGGTTCCGAACCGGGTCTAAACAGGAAATTGTCGGGTTGAACATGTTTAGACATGTTCTTACACTAATTACCAAGTTATAATGATGATCAAACAGCTTGTATATGTTCTACATTGTTATTTATGCATAAATTAGAATTTAAGCATCCTGTTGACTTTTTATTAACAAGTTTGACCCGACTTTTGACCTAGTTAGAGTGGGAATCAGGGGGAACCTTTTTAAGGGTTTATTACCCACATAATTACCAACTTATAACTACTTTTGTTTCGACTAATCACTGGACCATTGGTGATTAATCGTTAAGTCAACCGTTAATTACGACGGTTGACTTTTAGGCTAAACTAAGCTAAAACTTAAACTATGGAAGGTTAGGCAAACTTACAAGAGTCCTAAAAATGACCAGGGATCACTTGAGAGAAGACTTGTGCTCCAGAAAGCTCCTCAATTGCAGATGGAAGGTGTGTTCAATGTTTGCAACTTCATTGGCCTTTTATAGTGATTTTAATACCACAATTTGTTGACACACAAGTCTACAAGTGACCACAACATTCTCACATGTGTCCCTAGTGTTTAGGGGTTGTTTAGGGGTCAAGAAAGATGTGGAAAATCGTTTAAGGGTCGAGTTTTACGTTTAAACAGCAAAACAGCCAACTTGCTGTCGCTGGGCATCCCTTACGGACCGTAAGGGTGGACCTTTACGGTCCGTAAGCTTGTCATCAGGGCATTGTTTTCTTTTTCAGTTTGCATCCCTGGCTCTTGGTTCTTCGAAAGGGCAACTAAGCTTATATTTTGCAATTTGACCCCTTCTTATTTACCTACAAGGGCTTCAAGAATTAGACCCCCTTTTCTAAGTCCTTGGTTAACTTAATTGTTACCCGAAAAGTCATAATTTTCAACATTGACGCTTTGGTCCCTCGTATACGAATTAACTTGTTTTTGCCATACCAAAACCTTCAAAACTTATTTCTAAGTTATGTAAGGGTTATTTAAGGTATGTTAAGTATATGTTGAAGTTCCAGAGTATTTGACGCATTAAACTGATTACTTTTTCGCACCAGTTTGCGTATAAATCTCCAGAAAGTGATATAGAGTTTGAAATTGGACAAAAGTCAAAACACGAAAAATGTAAAACAAAACCAAACAAACATTGGGATCAAATAACATTGTTTTATTGATAAACTAACTGTTCATAATGATAACAAGCACAGATGTTACAGTCTCCCCTACTTGTGGAAATTTCGTCCCCAAATTTATTTAGAGGAAACTCGTGGGAAAAGATGCGGATACTTCGCTTTCATTTGATCTACGCGTTCCCAAGTAAACTCGGGTCCACGTTTAGCTTCCCAGCGAACTTTGACCAAAGGAATGCGCTTGCGTTTGAGCCACTTGACTTCACGTTCCATGATTTCCACTGGCTTCTCAACAAATTTCAGTGTTTTGCCAACATGAATTTCGTCAAGCGGTATGTGGAGGTTCTCATCAGCTAAACACCTCTTGAGATTGGACACGTGAAAAGTTGGATGAACATTTCCAAGTTCAGGAGGTAACTCAAGTCTGTATGCTACCTTACCGATTCTTTCGACGATCTTGAATGGTCCAACGTATCTAGGTGCAAGTTTTCCTTTCTTTCCAAATCTGATCACACCTTTCCAAGGTGAGACCTTAAGTAATACTCGATCACCGACTTGAAATTCAAAGGGTTTGCGTTTTGGGTCCGCGTAACTCTTCTGACGGCTTCTAGCTGTCTGAAGGTTATCACGAACTTTCTTGATCTTGTCAGTAGTCTCTAAGATGAGGGTAGGTCCAGTAAGTTGAGCCTCGCCGATCTCATTCCAGCAGACTGGTGAACGACATTTTCGACCATAGAGAGCCTCGAAATGAGCCATTTTGATGCTGGTGTGATAACTGTTGTTGTAGGAGAATTCAATTAACGGAAGATGTGAATCCCAACTATCACCAAAATCGATCACACAAGCTCTAAGCATATCCTCCAGAGTCTGGATTGTTATTTCAGATTGACCATCCGTTTGCGGATGATAAGCCGTGCTCAGATTAAGTTGGGTCCCCATAGCAGATTGCATGGTTCTCCAAAAATGAGAAGTGAAGCGAGCATCTCTGTCAGAAATGATGTTCAAAGGAACACCATGTCGAGCTACAATTTCATCCACATAGATTTTAGCAAGTCTGTCAGCAGGAAAATCCTCACGGATTGGCAAGAAATGCGCTGACTTAGTAAGACGATCAAAAACTACCCAGATGGCATCATGACCTTTCTTTGTGCGTGGAAGTTTGGTAATAAGATCCATAGTAATGTTTTCCCATTTCCAAACTGGGATCTCTGGTTGCACCAATAAGCCAGAAGGACGTTGATGTTCAGCCTTAACCTTAAGACAAGTAAGGCATTTTGATACGTATAAGGCAATGTCTTTCTTCATACCAGGCCACCAATAGTGAATACGAAGATCCTTATACATTTTATCCGAGCCCGGATGAATAGAATAACGGGACTTATGGGCTTCATCCATAAGCAAGGTACGAAGATCATCCTGGCTTGGGACCCACAAACGGTCCATGAAGTAATACGATCCATTGTCCTTCAGTTCCAGAGCAGGTGTTATGTGATAGGGAAATTCCTTATCCATCAAACCTTGTGAAACACAAGATTGTTGAGCCTGAGAAATGCGTGCTTGGATATCGGATCGAGTTTGAATAACAGATTGAACACGTACACAATGAAGCTTAGTACGTTCCTTACGACTCAATGCATCGGCTACAACATTCGCCTTACCAGGATGGTAGCGAATTTCACAGTCATAGTCGTTTAAAAGCTCAACCCAACGTCGTTGCCTCATGTTGAGTTCTTTCTGATTGAAGATGTGCTGAAGACTTTTGTGGTCCGTGAAAACCACACATTTTGTACCGTACAAATAGTGTCTCCAGATCTTTAGAGCGAAAACAACTGCACCCAACTCAAGATCATGAGTGGTGTAGTTCTTCTCATGTATCTTCAACTGCCTCGATGCATATGCTATGACTTTGTTCCTTTGCATCAGGACACAACCAAGACCCAATTTAGATGCATCGCAATAAACGACGAAATCATCATTGCCCTCAGGAAAAGTCAGAACAGGCGCGTCGCAAAGCTTCTGCTTCAAGTTTTGAAAAGCTTCCTCTTGTTTGAATCCCTACTCAAAGGGCTTGTTCTTCTGAGTTAGAGCAGTTAGAGGAACTGCAATCTTTGAGAAGTTTTCTATGAAGCGACGATAATAACCCTCTAGACCAAGAAAAGAACGAACCTCAGTAGGAGTAGTAGGTGTATCCCAATCCTTAATCGCACTGATCTTGGAGGGATCCACATGAATACCTTGTTCGTTGACAATATGTCCTAAGAATTGAACTTCTTTAAGCCAAAATTCACACTTGGAGAATTTGGCGAAAAGTTGCTCTTTCTTTAGGAGTTCCAGAGTAAGACGAAGATGTTGCTCGTGATCAGCTCGCGTCTTAGAGTAAATCAAAATGTCGTCAATAAAAACAATGACGAACTGATCCAAATAAGGCTTGCAGACCCTATTCATCAAGTCCATGAAAACAATTGGAGCATTAGTCAAACCGAATGGCATGACTGTGAACTCATAATGCCCATATCGAGTGCGGAATGCTGTCTTAGGAATATCTTCTTCATGCACGCGAAGTTGATGATATCCAGAACGAAGATCAATCTTCGAGAAATAAGAAGCGCCCTGTAACTAATCAAAGAGATCATCAATACGAGGTAGGGGATATCGATTCTTGATGGTAAGCTTATTAAGCTCACGATAATTGATACACATCCTAAAAGATCCATCCTTCTTCTAAACAAAAAGAACGGGAGCACCCCAAGGTGAAAAGCTAGGACGAATAAAACCTTTGTCAGAGAGTTCCTGAAGCTGCTTAGACAACTCTTGCATCTCAGATGGAGCAAGACGATAGGGAGCTCTGGCAATGGGATTCGCACCAGGTACGAGAGCAATGCGGAACTCGAGTTGGCGTGCTGGGGGTAGACCATGTAAATCTTCAGGGAAAACCTCAGAATAATCCCGAGCGACAGGAATATCTGAAGTAGACTTACCCTTGCCTTTATCTGCTGTAACATGTGCTAAGAAGGCCACATAGTTCTTTCGCAGATACTTCCGAGCTTTAAAACAAGACATGAGTTTGAGACCACCGGCAGGTTTCTCACCACGAACCTGTAGGATCTCGCCTGTCGAAAGTGGCACACGAACTATCTTCTCAAAACAAACTACCTTTGCGCGATGCTTGGATAACCAATCCATACCCACAATAACGTCAAAGCTTCAAAGTTGCATAGGCGTGAGGTCAATAGGAAAAAGATGGTCGTTAAGATTCAACTAGCAGTTGTGAAGAACAGAATCAAGAACAATGGGTTCACCACTAGCAACTTCTACTGTCAAAGGTTTACCTAGTTTCGTTCTAGACACGCGAAGCATTGGCTCAAAAGACAATGACACAAAACTCTTGTCGGCACCCGAATAAAAAAGAACAAATGCAGGCTGATTATTAATAAAGAACGTACCATTCACCACTTCATTGTCTGCCTGTGCCTCTTGAGCATTCATGTTGGAGACTCGACCTCGAGCCTGAGCTTGATTCAGATTTGGATTCTGATTCTGCTTGGCTAGTCTTGGGCACCGGTTCCTGTAGTGGGTCAGATCCCCACAATTATAGCACGAACCAGGAGGAAAATGAGGTCGTGCAGCTTGACCTTGTTGCTGAGCAAGAGGCTGAGCAACTTGTTGGGCTTGGTTCTGAACTACCTGGTTCTGGTTAACAGGAATGCGACAAGTGGCGGCAAGATGACCAGATCTTTCGCAGTTGGTGCACTGACGACACTGGAGGTGTGGTGGATGATGGCCGTTACACCTGTTGCACAAAGGTGCATTGCCAAGATAAGGCTTCTTGGCTAGTGGCTGCACAGGCTGATTTGGTGCAGCTTGAGCCTGTGCAGTAACGGCATAGTTTTGGGAAGCCTTTCGCTTCGTAGACCCTCCAGAATTCTTTCCCTTCTTGTTTTGACCTTTCTTGCTATCTTCCTTATCATACGCCTGCTTCTTACCCTTGTCACCCTTTTTATGCAGATTTCCCTTTCGAACCTGCGACTCAGTCAATGTCGCTGCTAACTCGATCGCCTGACGGAGTGTGGCAGGGTTACTACCAGTAATGATGTCTTGTACTGAGTCAGGTAGGCCGTCGATGTACTTTTCGATAGCCTTGTCGAGTGGGGTAACCATTGTTGGGCAAAGCAGACTCAACTCCTCAAATCTATCAGTATATGCCCTGTGCTCGCCACTGTCTTGTTTCAAGTCCTCAAACTCTTTCTCCAACGCTTGCTGTTCATGACGAGGACAGAACTCCCTCATCATAAGGGCCCTAAGTTCAGCCCAAGTTTGTGCTAGAGCAACTTCTGCACCACGGTCTCTCATAACCCCGTTATACCATGTGAGAGCCCTCTTCTGAAACACGCTCGAAGAAAACTCGACCTTGCGATTGTCAGGACACTGCACATGGCGAAAAGTATTCTCAATGCTCTCGAACCATTGAAGAAGCCCAGTCACTCCCTCAGAACCACTAAACTTGAGTGGTTTAGCCGAGTTAAAATCCTTGTATTTGCATGGAGCATTGTTGTTGTTGTTGGCTTGGTGCCATTGAGCAAAGAGATTTGGAAATTGAGCAGCCATCTGCTGCGCAATAATTTCTGCCAGTTCGGCAGTCGCAATCAGATTGTTGCGTCGAGGAGGCATTCTAAAAGAGGAACATGAAAGGAAACGAGTGAGATGATTGGGTGAAAAGAATGAGATGAAACAAAATCAACAAAAGCAAAGATGGTCGTCATTTGTCCGCATCTCAAAGCAAACAAACGACACACAGTGACTAATCAAAGTAAATGGGTCAAAAATAATGTATCGCGAAGACATGCTCGCCTATAAATGAACACTATTTAGAACCCAAAACTTTGACGAGATTTTGAAAATTCAAAGGGGTTCAAAACCATATAACAGAGGGTTCAAAACCTTACAATAGAGAGTTCAAAACCTAGTAATCAATCATCCTAGAACAGATGATTAATTTTCAAAGCGGATTCGAACTTGATGTTCCCGTTGTGGTTATCACCTAAAGATTGGTGAAGTACATGTTTTAAAATCTAAACACAAGATAACTTGTGTTAGGGTCCTAGAAAGGTTATAGTCTAGGTCAAAGAATTACTAATAACCTAATTCCCTATAACCATTGGCTCTGATATCAACTCTTCTGTCACACCCCCGACCACGTATAACATACAAAACGTGGCGGAAAACGTCGAGGAGTGTTGTAACAGAATTAATTGTTTCATAACCATGGCATACAAAGTTGTATTTTATTTATCAACATAGAAGTTTCATTGTTTTAAACAGGAATCAAAGAGTTTATAACATAATTAAACTAAGTCTTTCTTCATTTTAAGTCTCTAAGGCCCAGGTCCGCCCTAGTGTCGCGATCATCATACTACGGAAAAGCTCCTGAAAACACATGTGAAAATAGGTACGTCAGCATAAAAATGCCTGTGAGATACATAGGTTTTGTGAAAATAGGATTCATGACTTAAGTTTTAGAAAATTGTTTAATAACAGTCAGTCATGAACCTTGTAAATTGTTTTGTCTTGTAAATCATTTGAAAAGTGATAAAATCAGATGATATGTATAAATAAGAGAATAAAGTATGGTTAAATAAATAACCAAGTAAAATGAGTTTGTATAAGATAAGTTGTTTTGTAAAACAATGTCTTGTGAAAAGTATATTATTTGTATAAAATGTCATATGTTTAAATTGAAATGATTCAAATAACGCTACAATATGTAATACCATACAAACACTTATATATAGGAAGTACTAGCGGCGTATCCACCATGCTTGTATCATATTACACATGCCTCGTTACTTAAATCACTTAAACAAACCACCAATGTATAAAGTCCATGTTTAAACCAATCGTCAAAAAAAGTCCTTGTATAAGCCATGTCAAATGTTTAAAAGTCCAAATGTAGTCAAGTAATGTGTAACAAAAGTTATGTATTGTAAGTAAAGTATTGTCACATAGTCCAAAATGTATAAATGTACAAAACAAAGTATTTTGAATATATCAAAAGTTATGTTTTGCAGAGTAATGCATGTTACATTGATACAAACATTTATGTGGTAAGTTAACGCATACATTCAAGCCTTGAGACAGTCGGATAACCCTTTCAGTCAAGGTTATCAAAAGAAATGTTTTCGGATTCAGTCATTCCTTACATCCAAACAAACCCGAGATGTCAGGAATGGGATTTGTCAAGTCCTATGGTACCAATACTTACTCCCGAGCGGCGTAGCTAATGTTAATGAACGTATAATAGTCTCGTTTGTGCAAACCAAATGTCATAGCAAAAGTGAACATGTTATATGAAAACAATGTACTAAGTATGCTAAGTTAACATACAAAGCAGAAAAGTCATGTAAATCAATGTGCTAGCATGCTATCAGTTAACATACATAGCAGAAATGTATTGTAAAACGATGTACTAAGTATGCACACAATGGACATACATAGCATAAAATGTAATGTAAAACAATGTACTAAATATGCACACAATGGGCATACATATCTTGAACACAATGAAATCATGTACTATAAGTGTACTATTGAACATAACAAGCATATGATATGAAAACATGGAAAAGCATGAAAGTAACAAGTAGGCACATGTGTTTCACCCCAAAACAGTTTGGAAAACAGTAAAAGAGGGGTCTATGTACTCACATAAACACCTTGAAAACATTTAAAAGAAGGGGGTTCTATGTACTCACTTGAGATTGCTCAGAAGTCCTAAGATAACCACCAAGCAAGGCTAGAGATCACGGAATATCAAACGGCACCTAACATAGGTAACTACATTAATAAACCGGACCTAAATCGGAAGATCGGATAGAATGTGATTTAGACCCGACAAGTTTGAAGACTTGTTTAATATGGGTATTTCATACACACTCTGAATTTTGAGGTAAAACCGATAAGGTTTGACCCGCTTCGGCTAATTTATTTAAACTAGTTATATAAACCGAACCGAACGCGTAATAAGCATAACGGGTATACGTAAGAGCCATATACAGGTTTCCTAAGTTAATATGCTTCAAATATGTTGTGAAATCAGTAAGATGTCTTTCATTATGCCCGAAACGAATTTAAACACAAACTAGGTCCCGTAGGGGTAGTTTGGTCATTTAAAAGGTTATAAAAGAGTTTAAGTATTTACCTGAGTTACGGGTCTGATGTATTCAGAAAATATACTCAATTTGCTAAGTTATATCAGTAGGGTAAAGTATATATGTGAAATTTATCAATTATAACCAAACTATGCACCGTAGGGGCATTTTGGTAATTTCACATAAACCGTAAAGCTCAAAACTGAAGTCTGAGTTAAACAACTTTTTCTTACTGTTAAAACATTATAATTTACCTAAAATATCAGTAGGTATCAACCCTTGTATGTCTAAAATAGTCTTAGTACATACTATGCGTTAAAAACGCTCAGAAAGGCGATTAGGAGCCGTTTCCGGGTTATATACATAAAGCTGATATTTTTATTATTCCAGAAGGCTTAAAATAATTTATTTATCATTTAAGATCAGTAGCAAAAGGTTTGGAGTCATTTAGATATGAAAAACTCATTTTATAGCCCGTAAGGGCAAAACCAACAATTACCGGATTAAGCCTACGACTATAAGTTATGCTCAGCCTAAAATTAATTAAAAATCTTCAAAAATCCCAAAATAATATATTACATCAGTGGGTAATAAGTTTGATATCAAAAAGTAGGCTTAACTAGGCTATACGCTAATTACGTCATTTAATTAACAAAAAGCTTTCATTTTGCGCTAATGAGCATAACTCTCAATCTACACCACCAATTGACCTCAAATTTTGGATACAAGTTTATATATCAGTAACAAAGGTTTCTACTCTTTTACATTTTCAAAAATCACGTTTTAAAGTGAAAAGGGCATAATGGTCTTCATATGAGCAATTAACGGAAACATGCATATTAATTGGATAACTAATGAACCAAGGTGTATAATCACAGAGGGTTATACTAGTATGTAACCTAGTCTAATTAAAGCTCTGAGGCATTTCTAAAACATGCCTAAACGGGTCAGAACTGAAAGTCAAAGTAAAAGTCAAACTATGCGACTTTCGGTTCCGAACCGGGTCTAAACAGGAAATTGCCAGGTTGAACATGTTTAGACATGTTCTTACACTAATTACCAAGTTATAATGATGATCAAACAGGTTGTATATGTTCTACATTGTTATTTATGCATAAATTAGAATTTAAGCATCCTGTTGACTTTTTATTAGCAAGTTTGACCCGACTTTTGACCTAGTTAGAGTGGGAATCAGGGGGAACCTTTTTAAGGGTTTATTACCCACATAATTACCAACTTATAACTACTTTTTTTTCGACTAATCACTGGACCATTAGTGATTAATCGTTAAGTCAACCGTTAATTACGACGGTTGACTTTTAGGCTAAACTAAGCTAAAACTTAAACTAAGGAAGGTTAGGCAAACTTACAAGAGTCCTAAGAATGACCAGGGATCACTTGAGAGAAGACTTGTGCTCCAGAAAGCTCCTCAATTGCAGATGGAAGGTGTGTTCAATGTTTGCAACTTCCTTGGCCTTTTATAGTGATTTTAACACCACAATTTATTGACACACAAGTCTACAAGTGACCACAACATTCTCACATGTGTCCCTAGTGTTTAGGGGTTGTTTAGGGGTCAAGAAAGATGTGGAAAATCGTTTAAGGGTCGAGTTTTGCATTTAAACAGCAAAACAGCCAACTTGCTGTCGCTGGGCATCCCTTACGGACCGTAAGGGTGGACCTTTACGGTCCGTAAGCTTGTCATCAGGGCAATGTTTTCTTTTTCAGTTTGCATCCCTGGCTCTTGGTTCTTCGAAAGGGAAACTAAGCTTATATTTTGCAATTTGACCCCTTCTTATTTACCTACAAGGGCTTCAAGAATTATACCCCATTTTCTTAGTCCTTGGTTAACTTAATTGTTACCCGAAAAGTCATAATTTTCAACATTGCCGCTTTAGTCCCTCGTATACGAATTAACTTGTTTTTGCCATACCAAAGCCTTCAAAACTTATTTCTAAGTTATGTAAGGGTTATTTAAGGTATGTTAAGTATATGTTGAAGTTCCAGAGTATTTGTCGCATTAAACTGATTACGTTTTCGCACCAGTTTGCGTATAAATCTCCAGAAAGTGATATAGAGTTTGAAATTGGAAAAAGTCAAAACACGAAAAATGTAAAACATAACCAAACAAACATTGGGATCAAATAACATTGTTTTATTGATAAACTAACTGTTCACAATGAAAACAAGCACAGATGTTACAGTGTGGGTAACGACTGAACCTGTTAATTGTTAACTTACCCTTTGGTGGTTTGTTAATATGAGTTGAATGATGGACGAGTTACTAAGGTTTGAATGTTATAAACGAGACGGCCAAAAGTAGTTTTCACAATTAAAACGAGAACGATTTTGAACGATTGAATGATTTTGAACGATTGTAATGATTGAATGATTTAAATGATTGGAACGATTTAAACGAGTTAAACAAACTGAACGAACGATTTGTTTTTGGTTAGTGTTTAGATAACGGGACGGGTGTAATGTGATAAAAACATGGCAGATATGCCGCTGGTACTTCTTATATATAAGTGTTTTTATCATATTATATTCCGTGGCGTTATTTAGTTCACTTGGACGAATGATTTTAAACGATGTCACACAAACGATGTTTACGAAACGATATAAACCATACGAGTTATTTTACAAGAACGATATACGATTTGGTTTACTTAAACAAATTTTTTGGGTTAAGATTCATGGCAATGAGATTTTATAAACTATAACCAATTGTTTTAAGTTGGTTAATCATTTTATAATACAAACATTTTACAAAACAAGGTTTTCTACTATTGAACAACGTAGTTGTACTAGTTATTTTAACATATAAACGAGCCATGAATCTGACACTCACACAAAACCTATGTGCTCGCCGGCATTTCTTTGCTGACTTTATTTTTACATAAGTTTCAGGTGGTGTTGAATGATGTTGATTGAGAGTAGGATGCATGCTCACTTAGGACTGGACGAGGCCTTAGTGACTAAATAATAAACAATAGACGATGTTTAACTTGCTTGTTCAGTTTCAAAGACAATGTTAATGTTTAATATTTAATAAAACGAAACTTTTGAATCCATGGTTGTGAAACAATAATTCTGTTCCTCCACTCCCCGACGTTTCCGTCGCGGTTTCGTTGTTTTAACGCGGTCGAGGTGTGACATATTTGGCGCTTATAACTTCTAAAACATGACGTTTTATAAACCAATGAATATGTCATTAGAACGAGAATATTTGTGTCTACATTTTGAACCAAGTTTCATTAAAAACGGAGTAGGTTCAAATATAATGTATTTTTATAATTTAATTATTAAACGGTTCCTAGGCCCGTCTAGGTATTTCATATTTCTAACATTCAACTTACCCGTAATCTACCCGTCTAATAATATAAGTTTTATCTGCTTTATTTTAATATAGAAAATATAAATGTCACACATGTACAAGCTAATTAATTAGTATAACATTCCAACCAAATATATATAAAAAATAGTTTTTAAAACTATATGGGTTGAAAGAGTTATAATAAAAATAAAACTAGTTACTAATGCTGAATAATTTTAAACAACCTATAATTCTTATATGATAAAAATGAAATGTTATAGCAGTGGTTGTAGTGCTGTGATCACCAAGAGCAGTGGGCTCATAAACAGAGGTTTGAGGAGCAAATGTGGACTCATCTAAAATTTGCTCATCCTCTTTGCTTGTGTTTTGGAAACATTTGACTCTTTGGCCATAAGGCGAGTAAAAGTTTCAGATGTTAAACTATTCATTTTAAAAGCTATACCTTGTTCAAAAGCTTTTTGAGAAACATGTTTTTGCAGGTAGTAGCTTAATAGTCTAGGAAACATATGAAAAGCAGCATTTCTCCTGTTTTTAATGTTTTTCAAATATGTAACCAAGTCAGTAAACCGTGCTTGGAAATAATTAAAATCAGTGTTTGTCAAAAT
This sequence comes from Helianthus tuberosus, assembly GCA_030545235.1. Taxonomy (NCBI): domain Eukaryota; kingdom Viridiplantae; phylum Streptophyta; class Magnoliopsida; order Asterales; family Asteraceae; genus Helianthus; species Helianthus tuberosus. The sequence goes on from CM060402.1 coordinate 28,693,651, forward strand.
TGCATACCCCAAGTACTAAATTTTCAAAGGTATTTCATTAAAAACAGTGGTTTTATTTGAGAGACAGGTTTAGAGGGTATGGAACAGGAATTTCATTGGGGTGGAAATTTTGGTTTATACATTGTAGCTTTATTCAACTGTCCATCATATCCCCTCTCAATCAGCTTTGTTTGAAACTCATTTTTAGGGATTGATGTCTTACCTGCCAAGTCGTTTATCCCAAATGTTGTTGATATGGTAGTGGGGGTAATAGCAACCAATTCACCTCTGACTTTTGAAGTTATACGGAATGGCTCATTGTTTTATTCTTCAATATTGGCATTTGCCCAGAAATCACAGAGTGTTTCTTAGTAAATGGGTGCATCGGCAGTAAGAATGTCCTTATATTTTGATGATGTAAGAACATCAATCATTGAATGATAGAGAGTATTTTTCTCAGTTTTTTCAAAAATAGGCATGTAGTTATGGGGGTTTTTGATTGTTAGAACAATTTCGGAATTGAAACTTGTGAGAGGTTGATGAAGAAGTGTTGAAGAAGAAGGTGGAAACCGCTTTGATGAATTTTAAATTCGAGACGACAGTAAAAGCTCTGTTAGGGGATGAAACAAGGTTTTATAAAGTGAAAAAGTGAATGCTGACGTGGCAGAAGTTACAAAGATCTGATGGCTAACATATGTCCACGTCAGAACCTCTGTTGTGATAATGGATGACAGTTGTTTGGAAACCTCTGTTGGGCAACAACAGAGGTTGGAAACAGTGGTAAGTCAACAGTCGTTAGGATAAACAGAACTTATGAGAACGATACCTTTCAACAGTGGATGAATTTTTAGCCAAACAGAGGTTTCAAAAACAGTTGTTTTCAACAGACTTTTAAGGATTCTTTAATAAAAATAAAAAATAGCTATATTTTAATAATGGACTTTTGATATTCTGAAGACATTTTAATGCTTTCATCATTATGCTTTTACGAAGTTTGCAATTACAATGAAAACTTACTATTAGGCTAACAAACTCCCAACATCTGAGAGATTTAAACTTCTGTTGACTTACCAAACATCTGTTCAGGCACAATTCAACATTAACATAATCTAAATCAAACTCAGAGACAATTTGACATCTACATCAATATCGATATGCAATCCTCAGATGATATTAAAAACTATATAATAATACTTATGCTTGCTAAAATAAGTAAAAGTAAAATGCTCCACAAAGATTAATAGGATTAGAATTTATTTATGTCATTAAAAGGTCAACAATTACATCGAGTAGCGAACAACGAAACTTTAAAATCTAACAATAACAACCAGAAATTCAAGAATCTAACATCAAGAATTAAGAAATTTTACCTTCAACTCCATCGAGTGTTGAACCTCTCGATGTATATCCTTGAGCATCGCCATGAAGTCCACGTCTCTATCACCACACTCTATATTATTAACAACACAAAGGTCACAAACGGAAGTCGAAGGCATCGCCATCAGGTTTCTGGAAACCTGGTCTCTCGTGAACAGACCAAGATGCAGTCCATCAAAACATCTCTTCAGCTCTCGAATAGTAGAAATGTATGGTGACATTTTAAGTTATATATTACTCAAGTGATGTGCAAGAAGGATATGTTGGTAGTAAAACGTGATGAAAAACAGGTGAACTGTCAATGATATTATATAGTGAAATATCTAGCAGCCCAAAGGTCAGATTTAAATTCACTGTACATTTAATAATCTAGGAGGGAAAAACGTGTACATTTAATATAAACATATAAATCTATATTTAAACACAACAGCCCTTTAATGCAAAACTTTTCAAAAATAAGTTTTCATGGGAAAACTATAAAATTAAATATCAAGAAACCGAAAGGACAAATTTTAAACCTTAAAAAAAACAGGTTGTCATTATTACGATTAACCTCTTCATTTACCATAAAGATACATTTTAAACACTATGAAAGACTGATGATTAGTTTGATTCAAAACATCAACAAATTGTCTTTTAAAAAACTAAAAGACTGATGATTAGTTTGATTCAAAACATCAACAAACTGTCTTTTAAAAAACTGTCTGTCAAATAACAAATCAAAATCAGCAATACCAACAATACCCTAGATGGCAAACAGATGCTTCTACCATTTCTCGGACACCAACGATGTTAAAGTGCAATTCTCTAGATGGTCACTCGAAGAAAACAGAGCTGATGAAAAACTAAACAGAAAAATCGACATCATTAATAATAATAATAATTACAAGAAAACCTGGAGCAGCATCGGATTGCTTGATGAAGTCCTCCACTCTCCTACATCAGACTTCAAGAATAATGCAGAAGAGTTTATAACACAAATGCTGAAACAGGATCAGAAAATCTGCGACATGCTAGCGGCACTGCAAAACAAAAGAAAGAATGAATGAAATTGCATGGAAGAATGCGTGAGTCTATGAAATCCTAGCAAGTGTTAATTGTAGGTGTAATATTTTATGTATATTTAAGTGTTTAATCTTTCTTTGTATTTAATTTAATACTATCAATATCCATATTAACATATTCTAAAATCTAGATGGCAAACAGATGCTTCTACCACTGGTCGCTCGAAGAAAACAGATCTGAAATATATTAACACTTTAAAATAAAAATTATCAACATTAACAACACTTTAAAAAAACCACAAACCTAAAATAACCCGTAGACGATTGTATGAATTTCAAACAACTCTGATTAGGCTAAAATACAAAGCGAGAATTAGAGTAGATCGGTTCAAAATTTTAAATTCAAAATTACAAAAAAAAAAACATACTTTCAACGATGTTGGAACAATGATGCTGTAACAATTATGTGAAGTACAAAGATCTGTAATCTGAGATTAACCGGCTAAATATGGGAGCTCTGCATTTGAGAGAGAGAGAGATTGCTCGCGGATATAAGTGAGAGAGATGAATTGAAATTTGAATGTGGAGCCAGAATCATGTATATTGTGTTTGTGTATGTGTACGTGTACGTGTACGTGTACGTGTATGTATATGTATATGGTTTGAATTTTGAAACTGGAGCCAAACTTTTTAATGGCAAAGGTTTAAATCAATTTTAAAGTGATTTTATATATTAAAACTTATGATGCAATAATGACATAAGAAAGGCATTGTTGGACAACCTCTATGGCTGCCACATCAGCTTTTCTTATGTCATCGAGTTTTCTACTTTTATAGAAAGTATAGATGTTTGGATAGCTATAGGTAGTATTTTTATTTTACTTGTATACATAATTTAAATGGTCTAACTCGGTGAGTATTCATGGAAAATAACCTAGTATGAAATATGTATATAAATGCTCTAAACAATTATTTTGGATTCACGAAAAATAACCTAGTAGGGAATATGTATATAGAAACGGGATCAGGAGAAAACGCCTAAAAGTGTTATAACGGTGAGAACGCATCCTGGCCCAATACGTGTCACGCGACATAGAGAATGGCGGAGGGGTTTTTTGTCATTTTATCTTCCGTTTTTCCAATTCTGCTTTTCACAATATTGATTTATTTTTGGGGTTTAAGATTTTTGGCGTTAACCAAATTCAATAATTATATGGTGTTTTAACGGTTTCATTGTATTAACATTTTGGCGTTTATGGCGTTTTTTCAAATCTCTCTTAATGGCGTTTTTCAAGGCGTTTTAGACAAGACAGCCCATTGTTCTATTATTTTTTTATATACATTTTGGCGTTTGTGGTATCTTGGCGTTTTACAATTCTAAAATTATATTACAACCACAGGGAAAAAAATAGAAGCGAAAAAAATAAATTAAAATTCCTAATCGGATCTCTCTTCACAATCTTCACTGTCATCAGTCTCTCTCTCTTCTTTAATACTACAAGAACTGTCACCAAATATATGGCGTTTTATGTAAAACTTAACAAACCTATCGGTTTGATTATTTTGTCTGCTCGTCTATTGAATTGGCTTTTTGTGGATGTTTGGGGATATCGATGTATGACGTGTGGGTGGGTTTTTTCGCTTTGTTCTTCAACTTGATCTTCATTTTTATAACTAACCCACTCTTTAGTGTCATTGATCTCTTCTCCTCATCCAAGCCTTCTTTAAGAACAAAGAACACAAAATGACATATGTCTGTCATCAGTATCTTTTTCTTGAATATTTGTCCATCTCATACAGCAAAATCTTACTGAGTTACTCCCCTCAGCTAACAATCCATTCAGTGAAACATCACGAAGAACAATACTGAATATCCAAGAAAGCATATTAGCCATCTTTGAATTTTTTTAATTTTTTGGCGTTTTACAGTGAGTGGTATTTAGTAGTATTGGCGTTTGTTTTTTTGGTTTAAACAAATGGAAGTTGCTGAGACGTATCATTTTATAAGGATGTCTTTTTTGGCGCGTAGGTTAGGCAGTGCATTATTATAATAAAGTATTTATCGTTTCAGTTACTGTTTTGTAATTATTGTTTTTTTATAAGCTTTTATCTCTGAAGTCTGTAACACGTCCCATCTTTCAAGTTTGACGTTTTAAATTCTAATATAATAAATTTTCCGTCTCTTCAGTTTTACTGTTTTGTAGATACTGTTTCTAATTACATTTTCAAGTTTGGTTTTTATTTTTTTATTTTATTTTTTAGGTTTTTTATAATACTTGTCCAAAGTAATTTTATTATGGTTTGGTAGTTTTTGGGGCGTTTTATGGTATGTTGGCGTTTTGACAAGCATTTGGCTGTGTGGCGTTTTTATTACATATGGCGTTGTTATTATATAACAATCAACTGAAAAAGAAAATTAATATATATATATATATGTATATATAAACAATTGATCTTCCAAATCTTCACTGTCACCAGTCACTTTCTTCTTTTGAAGCATCTTCACTGGCTGTTTCGACTTTCGTATGATTTTTTTATTTTTGTTTTTTGAAGTAGTTTTTTTGTCGCCGTGTGGAAGCACAAAGTCTGAAATCAGCCTCGTTTTCTTGAATATTTATCTATCTCATGCAGCAAAATGTTATTGAGTTTACACCCTTCAGCCAACAATCTTTGAATTTCCAATGAACGTTGTTTGATTTTTTAACTTTTTGGCGTTTTACCGAGAAAAAGAAAACCACTAAATAAAAGCACCTTAAAACTCTAAATTTGATCATGCTAAATCAATAATGTTTCGCTGTATGGTGATGGACAACATTGTTAATCCTCAGTTAAGAAAGATGTCTGACAATGTTGTCCATCCTATACAGCTAAACTTTATTGACAACAAACCTCAATAATGTTTTTGTATATTTTGGCGTTATATATGGGATGGAAGTTGAGGATAAGGTCAATAAGATTTTAGTCAATGAAATGGATAATATCCTCACTTAAGTATTTTGTCCATTACATTGAGCGAAACCTTACCGACAACCAAACTGAATTTCAAATAAAAGTTTTGGTTTAGATGATATTTGATGTTTGGGTCTTTTGGCATTTCGAATACGAATGGTATATATTAAATATGGCGTTTGGGTTTTTGTGTGTTTTAATGGATGGTCTGAGATGTTGTATATATAGGATGTTTTTTGGTGGTGTTTTTAGGCGGGATTTTATTATAATTAATTTTGGCGTTTTATATCTAATGGCGTTTTTTAGATTATGATGGTGTGTGCTATTGTAGGTTAAGGTGGTAATTTAATGGTGTTTTATTTCATGTGATGGCGTTTTGTGTAGAGAAGTCAAAAGACGTTTTTACCCTTAATGAAGCGCGCCACTGCAATAAAAGTTATGTTATTTACAAAAACTCCACCTCGTCATCTAATACATAGATTGTTTTGATCGGATGATCCATAACCGTTCTCTCACATTTTTCACCGTTTTCTTTAAATCCTGACCCTATATATATAATATATATATAAATGCTCTAAACAATTAGTTTGGATATTTGTTCATTTGTTTATATAATAAGTTGGACCTTTTAAGGTGGTAAAACTCGCCAACCCGTTCATTTAAAAGGATATTTGGTTTCGATTATAGTTTATTTCTATTTAATAAAAGATTAAACAATTTAAAATCATGAGCCAGTCAAGCATGCCACACGAGTTAAACTGAGTTAAAATAATAAAAAAGTTATATTCTGATAGACGTTCAATTTCCGTTATATCATGTTAATACTTGTGTGTTTGTAATCATGTTAAATTACATATTATTATTCATATTATAAAAGTGGAGACTTCGAGTGGGCTTCCGATTATGTACAGAAGAGACTAGGAAAGAGTGGAGGACTTGAAGTCATACGAATCAAGTTCCATGAAGGAAGGATGTAAAAACTGACCCTCGTCGAAAGTGACAAGTCAACCCAGTTGGAGTTGTTGAAACATGTTCGACCTAAATGATAAAAAATGTTATTTCGGTTTTGACCTAGTGATCAAGAGAAATTACCTTTTATGTTGGGTTTTAGCCTAGTGATCAAGATGAATTACCTTTTATGAGAAGATTAACGTTCAATTCTTGAGAGATGTAATTTAATATTGAATTTACGAGAGGCGAGCTTAGCTGTTAAAAAAAATTGATCAAAAATCCTCAAATATGTGTGTAGCTTACACATCAAATTTTCACTCATTATTTAAGGTTCTTTTTTTCTCTCAAACCCTGAAAATATTCTTGTAAATCCTTATAATTTCATATTAACACTGTTTTTTATTTTACACAATGAAATTGTTATTTATATAAAAACATTACAACAAACAAATACTTTGGTAATAATATAATAGGGTTATTGGATTTAAACAACCTCAACTTTCACTTGTTGTCCGGCTTCCAACTAATGAATTGCTCTCAACCAATCATAATTTTCAACTTATTTTCCTCTAACACTTCCAAACTAACTGAACCTTAACCCAATTAGGTGTTTTTGTAGAGGTCAGATGCCAGGTCACTAAACAGGTATCGCAACAGATGTCACGTCATCAAAAAGCCACGTCATTTCAATTTTCTGCACCACTACTAACAACCACCACCATCCACTACTGTTCACCACTCTAAACATCACCATTACACCACCAATGTCACCAAACCTCCATCGCCACTATTACCAACCACGACCCTCCACCATACCACGACTGCCACCAAACTACCATCGTTAACCACCCCTCTGTCACTAGCACCGATTCCACCATATCATTGTACAACCCCACCTGAAACCTTAACCATGGTACCCTACAACTGAAACCTACCTAAATCCCCGTCCACCATCATCCCATAAACCACACTTGAAACCCTACCTCGTCCACCTGAAACCATCGCCATAGGAAGGTTGTTCTTAGCCTGCGAGAACGAGTAGAAAGTTATTATTGATATTGTAGTAGCGGTTTAGGTTTCCGACAAAGAACAAATGTTTGTTCTTGTTGCCAGTGAGTTAAGTTGTTAAAATTGCAACTAGGGCTATGCAACGGTTCAAAGTCGGATCGAACCGAACCGCGATATGCAAATTGCAGCGACAGTGGCTACTGTGTTTATTTTGGATGTGACAAGTGGTTGTCATTGCATCTCTATCAAGTGTCTAATGGTGATGGTAACGATCAAACGGTGGTGGGTGGTCGCGGTGGCAGGTGGTGATGGTAAGTTATGGTGGTGGTGGCAACTAGGAGAGAGAGAATTTGGGGGTGGCAAATGAACTAGGGTTTGGGTTGATTTAATTTGGGGGAAAATAGATAGGGTAGTGGCAGGGGCGAACCTACCCACATGGGTGGGTGGGCGGCCGCACCCCTTGAAAAAAAAGGTTTTAGGGTTAAATTTCGCGCAAAATCTCGACCGCACTCCTTGGAAATTTTCAACCGCACCCCTTGGAAATTTTCAACCGCCCCCTTTAAAAAAAATCTTATGAATTTAAAAAAAAAATGTAAAAAATGATTTTTATTAAAATATAACCTAGTGTATATAATTATTCTTTAACCACTTTACTTAACAATTTAACCCAATAACTTTCACTCAACAATTTAGCCATTAGCCCATTAAAAATTCCATTGTAACCCAAGCCCAATTAACCCAACCCAATTAAATTCAAAGTTAAATAAAATAACCCAACCCAACCACCCCTTCCAATTCTTTCTCCCACTCTCCCTCTTCTGATCGCGCAGCGACCAACGCACGCAAGCAGTCAACAGGCACGACGACAGCGACTGCATTCTAGTGGTGGACCCATGAATTTTTCTATAAGGGTGCAAAATATTTTTAAAGATTTTAGGCCCCTGGGTATATATAAAAATGTCACCGCGTTTTTGTCACACCCCAACCGATGGCGGAAACATCGGGGCGTGGCACTGAGCGAAACAGATTGTTCACGTGAATCCATAACAACTATTAATGTCATTATATTTAACGTTTAACGCCCCATACCATCAAACATATAAAGCAAACAGTCATTACAAATTTCAGTCTCACAAACAAAACATTGTTCCGACAACTCAGATTTCTTATTTGGTGGGTTTCTAGACTTCCTACTTGATTCGTCACAGCAAACATAGCATCTTATCAACCTGTCACATACGTTAAAATAAAGTCAATACATAAAACATAAAGGTGAGTACACAAGTATGAGTAGCATATAATATAGCGAAAGCGTTTACGCATAACTAGCATGTAACACGTATAAATGTGAATCAAGTAAGCTATCGACAATGACGCATGCAACCGACATGACTGCGAGTTGTAGAATGCGCAACACATTTTCACCACTGTGAACATGTGAAGTAAGGCCCTTAACAACCCCTGAACAAATAGGCGCTGAGTCCAAAATATAGTACTATCGTTGCTAAGGTGTCAGGCAAACAATCACTGTGTAAACATAACATACAAGTGTTCATCGAGTCACGTATAACATGCGAGAGCGGTTAGCGTTTATAAAAGAGTTTGAGTGTGTGTTGTGTGTTGATATAGAATGTATGTAACACCCAAAAGTGTGTTAAGCGAAAAAGGGTTCGAGTATACTCATAGTACGTGTTTAACAAATAAACACAACCTTGAATTGGATTAAAGGGAGCGCGATGGAGTTAGCCTGAGCATAGAACAGTAGCGTGAGCGTTGAATAGCATGTAAACAACATGTTGGACGAGATAAGTGTCGAATGGCGAGTCAAACGGATGAATACATACTCGATCGGATGGTCATCCGAGCGGATGACCATTCGAACGGATGGCTATTCGAATGAGATGAGAGTGTTTATAAATCGTTTTGAAACTTTTAAAGTTTTCGTTGTAGTATTTAAACAAGTCATCCAGTCGGATGGTCATCCGGACGGATGGCCATTCGATCAGATGGCTATTCGATCAAGAGTTTTGTAGTTTTGAGATCAAATTGTTTTGTAAAAGAATTATTATGAGGGACAGGTCACTTGGTTGAATGGTCATTCTATCGAATGGTTATTCGGTTGGATGGCTATTCGAGTGGGTGATCTGTTGTTTGAAAAGTTTGTAAAATGTTATAAGTAAAAGTTTGAGTTTAACGGAGACGGCATGATAACGTTTCAAACAACGGAAACACACCAAGATTCAGCTTATTCGATCAGATGGGAATCACCCCATTCGATTGGACTTACTGTTCCCAATGAAGTTTCATGTTTAACCCGTGAATCTGTCATCTCTCCGGTGGAAATCCGCTTTCAGACCGGTTCTCCGCTAGAGAATAAGTAGAGAGCCTGAATGAGTCTAGATTCCATCGGTTTTGAGTGAAAAGTGAAGAAAAGTTGAGGGAAAGTTGAAATCAGCTGAAAAATGTTGAGATCTTGTTGAGATTCGAGTTAAATAGTATAGAAATCCTTTAGATCTGAACCATTCTTGATGAGATGACGTCACACAACCGATTGCATAAGCAATTGAGATGATGTCACCTTTAAGGGGTCCAAATAAGGTGATTTCAAGATGAAAACCATTGATTTTGATGGAGAAGTGTGTAGTGATGATGGAAGTACAAGATTTAGGGAGAAATACTTCTGAAATAGCCTTGAATCGAGGGAAAAGTGACTTGGAGCGACTTGAGTGCGTGCTGGTCGAATGGAGTTGTCACATCAGTGAACAGTAGTGTACGGCGGGTATTTATAGGGTGAGATAAGAGGGTAAGGCGGTGTAAGTAAGTGGCGTTTGGTCGAATGGGTGTCTGGTTGGATGGCCATCCGATCGGATGGTCATCCGGACAGATGTCCATTTGGTCGGATGTCAATTCGGACATCCATGTTGTGCGAGTTTTCCAACTTTCGTTTCGGGCGTTAAGCGTTGCGTTTCATTGAAGTGAGTTGCGACTAAGCGTTGTGTTGAGATAACCACATAACATAAACAAGAAATCACACAAATAACACACATACTAACTAAGATCAATAAAAGTAAATCTGCGTTTCGAGTTTGCGATGTGATAGCGTTGCCATTGCGTTTAGTATAAATATGCGATGTAATATGCGATAAAATGCGTTTAAATAGTATGCGTTACAAACTGCGTTAAATGCGACAACTGCGTTTTGAAATAGCGTTGTGAGTGCATTGTAAAACATAGTTTAAAATAGTCAACCCATGGCGATAATCGAAATCTCGAGAGTACAAGTCAATTAAGCAAGAAATGACAGATACAAGTAAGGACCCGGAAATTCGGGTTGTTACAGCCTCCCCTACTTTAGGGAATTTTGTCCCGAATTTAAGGCGCAGGCATAGCGAAGAGATGTGGATATTTATCTTTCATATCACTTTCGAGTTCCCAAGTGAACTCGGCGCCACGTTTGCCTTCCCAACGAACCTTCACTATAGTAATGCGAGAGCATCAGAGTTTCTTGGTTTCTCGATCCATGATTTCTACTGGCTTTTCCATAAAGTGTAGAGTTTCGTTAACTAGCAAATCCTCGAGGGGGACATGCAGGTTTCCTTCGGCTAGACACTTCTTGAGGTTTGAAACATGGAAACTCGGATGTACGTTGCTAAGTTCCTCTGGTAATTCGAGTCGGTAGGCTACTTTGCCAATTCTTTCCAGAATCTTAAAGGGACCAACGTATCGTGGCGCTAGCTTTCCTTTCTTTTCGAATCGGATCACCCCCTTCCAAGGCGAAACCTTTAGGAGTACGTGATCACCAACTTCGAACTCAAGGGGCTTGCGGCGTTTATTGGCGTAACTCTTTTGACGACTCTGAGCTTTCAAGAGATTGCCTCGTATCTGGAGGATCTTGTCCGCCTTTTCTTGTAATAACACAGGACCGGTAATTTGCGCGTCTCCGATATCGTGCCATACAATGGGCGATCAACATTTTCTTCCATATAATGCCTCAAAGGGTGCCATTTGTCTACTAGCGTTATAACTGTTGTTGTACAATAATTCGACTAAACGTAAATCCCAATCCCAATTACCACCAAAATCTATAACGCACCAAAATCGTGCGTTCAGTCTGACCGTCGGTCTGGGGATGGAAAGCGGTACTGAGATTAAGAGTAGTACCAAGAGCGGATTGAAAAGTTTCACAAAGGCGCGAGGTAAATCGACCATCATGGTCATAGATGATGTCACGAGGTGTCCCATGTGGACAAATGACTTCATTGGTATAGATTCATGCTAATCGTTCAACCTTATAGTCTTCTCGTATCGGTAAGAAGTGGGTGGATTTCGTAAGACGATCAAAGATAACCCAAATTCTATCGTGACCTGATGGCGTGCGAGGGATTTTCGTAATGAAATCCATTAGTATACTCTCCCATTTCCACATCAGGATCTCGGGTTGTACAATTAAGCCAGAGGGTTATTGATGTTCAACATTGAATTTAGAGATAGTTAGGCATTTCGAAACATAGAGGGTGATATCCTTCTTCATTCCTGGCCACCAATAACTGGCTCGGAGGTCCTGGTACATCTTGTCGGCACCGGGATGAATGGAATATCAAGATTTATGGGCTTCAGTCAGCAATATCTCCGAAAGGTTATTGCGACCGGGGATCCAGATGCGATTGAGATAGTGAAAAATACCATTCGGTTTATTCACTAGTTGGTTTTCAGTTCCAAGAATTCGTTCTTCTTTTTAGGGTATTCTCGAGGAAAAAAGCATGTTGAGCGTCGCGAATGAGGGCTTCGAGGTCGTTTTGGGCTTGAACGTTACGAACACTATGTAAATAGCTTCGTCGGCTAAGAGCGTCGACAACGATGTTTGCTTTGCCTGGGGGTAGCGTATCTCACAGTCGTAGTCGTTGAGTTGTTCAACCCATCTGCGTTGGCGCATATTCAGCTCTTTCTGGTTCAAGATGTGTTGTAAGCATAGCCGGCCCTGGGGGTCGGCGGGGATGACCACCGGCCAGGGCCCGATATTTCGAGGGCACGTTTTTTAAGAAAAAAACCGATATGTATATGTAAAATATTTTTTAATAGGGTACACCCATGCAAACACCAATATAGGCTCACTTACAAAACTATTCTTATGATTTAGATTAGTTATTAACCCCTTTGGCATTAGGTTTAGACCTTTAGTGAGCCCAATACCAATTTCATTAAGGCCTAAGGGCACATTTTTTCGAGCTCGAACAGGGTACACGAATTCTCAGGGCCGGCCCTGGTTGTAGGCTCTTACGATCGGTGACTCAAAGCTTCTTCAGATAAACACGAATTCTCAGGGCCGGCCCTGGTTGTAGGCTCTTACACCCAATACCAATTTCATTAAGGTCTTGCGTCTTCGCACCGTAACTCAAAGCTTCTTCAGATAAACACGACTACCTAAATCGTACTATGATCTATTTGACGAGCGGGTTGTGCCTTGACTTAGTATTAATGTCTTTGAGTTACATTTCTTCGTATCTTCAATATTATTCCAAGTTATACAATTATTTGTTAAAATAATACATATTTTAACTTAAATCATATTTATTAAATTTTGGAATAATTATTAAAATAATATATTTTAACTTAATACTTCCCAAGTATTTATACTTGTATATCCTTCCCAAGGATGAGTGTGTTTGTATTCGTATTCTTATACTTGTATATTTTTGCCATGTATCGGTATCATATCCCGGTATGTATTTATACGTATGAGGATACGTATTTTTATTGTATTCATTAAGTATTCTTATACGTAATTTCGTATTAATTTTTCCAGAATATTATCTTTAATAAAAGTTCACCAATATATATTTCCAAAAATATATATTTTAAGAAATATTATTTATAATTTTCTTTTGGCAAAAATATTTGTATTTTCATATAAGTTACAAAATGATATATTTTCAAGTCTAACTTAGAAAATATATATATAAAAATTCATTTTTCTCCAAAAATGATATATTTCAAATTTATTTGAGAAAATATATCTTTCACCCCAAAAATATTGTATTTCATGTTTGTTTAAGAAAATATATATTTCTTAAAAATAATATATCTTCGAAAAATTTCAAGAAAAATATATATTCATACTTGCCAAATATAATATATTTTTCCCTTGTCAAAAATATGATGTATTCTTGTAGTAATTGTAAAAATCATATTTTCGTTTCCTTGGTGTCCAAAATATTATTTACCAAAATATACTTCGTGAATAAATTTTCCGGGATATTTTGTAAGTTACATTCTTTGGTTCAGTTTCACCAACATTTTGTGTGAAATGTGTATATTTATTCCTTGGAATTTTTGTAATATTTTGGATGGTAATTTTTGGTATTTTAGTGACTTATATTATCTCATGTCCTAAAATAATATAACTAATACACAAAGTATACAAATAATCACACACATGGTGTCTTCTAAATATATATTTTCCTAAATACATATTTAGTCACGTTTATTTATAAAAATCAACCTCCAATATTCATAATATTTGTAAAAAAAATATGGCAAAGTTTATGTAACAATTTATGGTTGAAAATATACTTGTAAGTGCATGTTTATAAATATTTTTCTAAGTGTTTAAATTTTTAGAAACTTTTGCCATAGTTTTCCCTAAAAATCAAGGTTTCCATGCTTTCAAGCATATCATTTTCTTTTGTAAAAAGCAACACAATCAACAATAAATAACCTTTACTTACCAACTTTTCCAAAAACAAGTAATAACTACTACTTCATAAACTTGAATATTTGTAAAAATTTGTAGTAACTTACTAGTGTTATTAGTAAGCCTTGTCGTCCTTTAAAGTGTGATTAATTCTTTAAAAACATCATTTTTTTAAAGAATATAGATCTTTACAACTTCAAATCATATTTTTCAAGAATGTTTCTTCTTAAACTTTTCTTGTTACATAAGTGTTTCTACACTTATTTAACCTTTAAAAATGGGGTTTGTTTATGTAAGAACCAAGATTAAATAAAACTTGCATTTTTAACTTGGTTTCTTGAGAAATCATACTTGAAATATTTAGATTTACAAGACTTTAACTTACTTTGATCATTACTTAGCAAGAAACAACTTTATTCTTTCAAGTTCATGATCTTTGTGTGGATGATCCATTAATCTCTAACATGTTTATCCTCTCATCTTGCTAGATTATGTTTTTAATCATGATCTAGCAAGATCATATGATGATCATTATCATTTTCACAAACAATCAACAATCATCAAGCATAACAACTCATATTCATCAAGATTTCTTCATACTTTAAGCTTATGTTCAAGTTTACTTCTTGTGATTCTTAGTGTTTTTCATGATCAACATTATGTAACATCTTTTAACCACTAATATAAGATTTAAAATAGCAAGATCAAGGTTCTTACCACTAGCACAAGGCTAGGGATAATCAAGTGAAGTTATGAGATGGATAAAAGAAAATGAAAGAGGTCCTTCAACTTCTACAAGCTCCTAGCTCCTTTGTATGCCTTCTAACACCCTTGTAAGTTTGTGGATTGTATGGAAATGAGGTGATGATGATGGTAGGGTGGTGGTGGTTCTCGGCCGAGAGCACAAGAGAGGGAGAGAGGAGTGATGGTGTGTTGTGATGAATGAGAATGATAAGAGTGAAGGCACTAGTGATTTATAACATAATCTTTCCAACATGTGCATGTCCAATGTGTATTATGTCTCCAAAGTATCAACAAGATCACTTAAACAATTCAAATAAAATCTAGGAGTGGGGACCACTCCATAACCGTATAGTGGGGGGTGTTTAGTTGGGTGGTGATGGTAAGTTAAAGAATTTAGTTAGATTTCAAGTGTATGTTTAGGTATTTTAGTTAATATGGTGTTATATAGTGTGTTATGATGTTCGGGGACCATAACTAGCTTGGTAATGTTAAAACAATGCTTCTAGTGTAAATTTGGTGTTTCGGGTAGTGTCCGGTTATTCGGTTGGTTACCGGTTCATTAAGGTGCTAAACTTTGCAGTTTAGTGTGCTTTATGTACCCTTTTGTGACACTTTTGATTCCCGGCACTTAGGAAAGCATTCAGGACCATTTAATCATATTTCTGCATGATATTAGATTGTTAAAATGTTGAATTTGCTGATTTTCTGCAGAATTCTACAGTTTATGTGAGTTTTAGGCACTTTCCGGCACTTAAACTATCACTAGGAAGGAAGTTTTATGATCCTTACTTTCCTACACACAACACTAGTGTGACACTTGGTTTCTGGCCCATTCTGTGTCTCAATACACTATCTGCCTATATGCTGAGTTCTGTCAGCATTTTCCTGATTTATCTGATAACTGTGCTAACTGTGTTTCGTGCATCATTTGAGTCAATAAGCCTTGATGCAATAATGATATGACATCAAGCAATATATGATGCATATGTGAATATATAGCAGTAATCAGAAAGCAGTTCAAGTCATTAATTGTAATTCAGCACAGTCATTAAGCACTAATCATGGTTTAATAGTTGTACGGATACCTGGAATTTCGACAGTTGTCACATTCTCCCCCTGTTAAGAAAATTTCGTCCCCAAATTTTAAGCTTTACTACTAGCAGCAGGGGTGTTAGGGAACAAATGTGGGTATTTAGCTTTCATGCGGTCTTCAATCTCCCAAGTAAACTCTGGGCCGTGACGTGCGTTCCACCAAACCTTGACAAGTTTAACACTACTCCTCCGAGTCTTGTTAACCTTCCAATAAGTAACCTCAACAGGTTCTCCGGTAAAATGGAGTGTGTCGTCAATGTGAACCTCATCAGCAGGAATAACTACTGTTTCTTGTGTTGGACTCTTCTTCAGGTTAGATACATGAAATGTATCATGAACACCATTGAGTTCTGCCGGTAGTTCCAACTTGTATGCTACAGGGCCAATCCTTTCCAGGATTTTGAAGGGTCCGATAAATCGTGGGTTTAACTTACCACGCTTCCGGAAGCATGCCACACCTTTCCAAGGTGAGACTTTCAATAGAACCATATCACCCACTTCGAATTCCAAAGGTTTCCTTCTTTGGTCCGCATAACTCTTTTGTCGATCACAAGCCGCCTTGATGCGCTCTCGGATCTGTATAATCTTATATGTCGTCTCTTGAACCAATTCGAAACCAACCAGTTGTCTATCACCTGCATCTGCCCAGCATAACGGTGATCGACACTTGCATCCGTAGAGAGCTTCGAACAGTGCAGCTTGAATGCTTGTATGGTAGTTGTTGTTATCGGAGAACTCAACCAAAGGTAGGTGAGTGTCCAACTGCCACCCAAGTCCATTACGCAAGCTCGTAACATATCTTCAAGTGTTTGAATCGTTCTCTCACTTTGACCGTCCGTTTGTGGATGAAATGTTGTGCTCAGATTCAACTGAGAACCAAACGCTTCTTGGAAAGATTGCCAGATCCTGGACACAAATCTCCCATCTCTATCAGATATAATCGAGATAGGCACTCCATGACGTGCAACTATCTCCCTCAGGTACAGCTCAGCTAGCTTACCGGTGTTATCCTTTTCTCTGATTGGCAAAAAGTGCGTAGATTTTGTCAAACGGTCTACGATTACCCAAATCGTATCATCACCCTAGGTGTCTTGGGCAACTTGGTTATGAAATCCACTGAGATCTGTTCCCACTTCCACATGGGTATCTCAGGTTGCTGTAGAAGACCTGAAGGCTTCTGATACTCGGCCTTCACTTTGGCACAAGTCAAACACTTTCCAACATAAGTTGCAACATCGCCCTTCAGTCTTGGCCACAAATAGAAATCCTTCAAATCTTGGTACATCTTGTCTGATCCGGGGTGGATCGAGTACCTTGATTTATGAGCTTCGTCAAAAATCACATCTCTAAGACCACCAAAGAGGGGAACCCAAATTTGTCCCATGAAACATAAGGTTCCTTCCTCATTGAGCACCAACTTGTTCTCCATCCCACGGAGATATTCATCCTTCAAGTTTTCCTTCTTGAGAGCTTCTCTTTGTGCATCATGAATACGTAACGAGAGGTCTGTCTGTATAATCATTTCCAAATCCCTAACCCTTATGGGCTTAATCCTCTCTTTTCGACTTAAGGCGTCTACCACCACATTCGCCTTTCCTGGATGATATTTGATTTCGCAATCATAATCATTTAACAGCTCTACCCAACATCGTTGTCTCATATTAAGCTCTTTCTGATCGAATATGTGCTGAAGGCTCTTATGATCCATAAAGATCGTGCATCGGGTTCCATACAAATAATGCCGCCAAATCTTCAAAGTAAACACCACTGCGCCTAATTCTAAATCATGTGTGGTGTAATTTTTCTCATGAACTTTCAACTGGCGTGAAGCATAAGTGATAACCTTCTGTCGCTGCATCAGCACACAGCCCAATCCCTGACGCGAGGCGTCATAATATACCACAAAGTCGTCGGTGCCTTCGGGTAGGGATAATATAGGTGCATCGCAAAGCTTGTTCTTGAGTAACTGAAAAGCTTCCTCTTGGTTTATCTCCCCATTCATACTTCTTATCCTTTTGTGTAAGGGAGGTTAGCAGTTGAGCGATTTTCGAAAAATCCTCAATGAATCTGCGATAGTACCCTGCTAAGCCTAGAAACTGTCGGATCTCGGTCGGCGTCTTTGGAGTTTCCCAATTCTTAATCGCCTCGATCTTGGTGGGATCCACGTGGATTCCATCTTCATTCACTACATGACCAAGGAATTGTACCTCTCGCAACCAGAACTCACACTTCGAGAACTTAGCATACAGTTTCTCCTTCTTGAGCAGCTCTAAAATGGCTCTGGGGTGTTACTCATGCTCTTCCTTCGTCCTTGAATAAATCAAAATATCATCGATAAATACAATTACGAATTTATTGAGATATGGTTTGCAAACTCGGTTCAACAAATCCATAAACACTGCTGGCGTGTTTTATCAAACCAAACGGCATCACTAGAAACTCGTAATGTCCATAACGAGTTCTAAAGGCAGTCTTCGGTATACTTTCTTCTTGAATCCTCAACTAGTGATAACCTAATCGAAGATCAATCTTGGAGTAGTAACTCGAACCTTGAAGTTAATCGATGAGATCATCAATCCTCGGCAAAGGATACCGATTTTTGATGGTTTACTTGTTCAGCTCTCAGTAGTCAATACACATGCAAAAACTACCGTCCTTCTTCTTGACAAACAGAACTGGAGCTCCCCAAGGAGAGAAGCTTGGTCTAATGAATCCCTTGCCCAAAAGCTCCTTGAGCTGCGTCGACAACTCTTGCATCTCGGAAGGCGCAACTCGATAAGGTGCCTTGGTGATAAGCGCGGCGCCCGGAACCAAGTCAATATGGAATTCGACTTGTCGTTGGGGCGGTAATCCTGGAAAGTCTTCGGGGAAGACTTCAGGATACTCCCTTACCACAGGGATATCTTCCAGCTTCGGCTCTTCGACTTCCTTATCAACAACGTGAGCCAAGAAGGCAACACATCCTTTCCGCATAAACTTTCGGGCCTTCAAACAGCTGATAATCTTTAGAGGCGTATCATGTTTTTCTCCATGCACTACAATCATCTCTCCATTCGTTGTTGGAGTACGAATAATCTTGTTATAACATACAATCTCAGCTCGGTTGCTCGACAACCAATCCATTCCAACTACCATGTCAAAGCTTCCCAACTCAATTGGTAGAACATCGAGCGTAAACTCATGCTCACACAACCTCTAATCACTTTGTTTGCCTCTACTAGCTTTCCATTAGCTAGTTCTATTGAGTACAGAATTTCTAACTTACTGGAAACTAACCCAAGTATATCCTTAGATTCTAGGGATACGAAGCTATAATCGGCACCAATATCAAATAGCACAGATGCAAAGTGTTGGTTGATAGGGAACGTATCAGTGACTACGTTCGGATCTTGACGAGCTTCCATAGCCCCAATGTTGAAAACTCTTCCTTGGGCTTGATTGTTCTTCGGGCAATCCCGCTTGAAATGCCCAATATCACCACAGCTAAAGCAACATTGTTTGTTTCCAGTACCGCCCTGATTGTTGTTTGCTCCATGGTTTTCACTACCAGCTTGGTTTCCAGAACCACCACAATTTCCATTACCTCCCTAGTTATTCCTGTTCCCATTACAGTTTCCACCACGGTTTCCACTGCCATTTCCATTACCTCTCTGACCACCATTTCCACGACCAGTACCAGCCCAGAACGTCTCCTTTGAATGACCATTCTTTCCACATGATTCACATTTCCTAACCCTGCATTGGCCGGTATGATGGAACTGACATACATCACACTTAGGCAAGGTGTCCATGTATCCTTCCCCTTATTCTCCGAATTTGCAACACCAAGGTGCCCATGTATCCTTTCCCCTTATTCTCCGAACTTGCAACACCAGTCCTGACCTCGGCTGGTGGGTTCGCATCTCTTTTCTTGTTACCACCGTTGTTGTTCCCTTGGGTACCCTTCTTGAAATTCGAGAACTTCCTCTTGTTTTCTCCTGAGGACTCGACATGAGTCTCCTTCTTCTTTCCCTCAGAAACCGAAAACTTGTTCAATCTAATTGCTTCTTCAGTCAATGCCACGCTCAAATCAATGGCTTCAGTGATCGTTGGAGGCTTCGAAGTAGTCACCATGCTCATAATTTGGGGTGCTAATCCCCAAATGAAACGTTCAATTCGCTTGAATTCCGGCTCTACCATGTAGGGGACAACACGAGATAAATCGTGGAGTCTTTGTACGTACTCAGCTACCTTGGGACCATCCATCTTAAGATTCCAAAACTCGGTTTCCAACTTCTGAATCTCAGCTCTCGAGCAGTACTTCTTGCGCATAAACTCTTTCATCTCCTCCAAGTCAAACCATACGATGCTTCCTGACCTAGAGTCTGAACCTGAAGGTTACACCATGATAGAGCTCCATCTAGGAATAGTCCAGAAATGTAGGTGACCTGGTGCTCTGGCGCACACTTGCTCATCCGCAGCACGGAATCGGTCTTCTCAGCCCATCTAACGAAAGCTACAGCACCTCCAGTGCCGTCAAAGTTCAAAGGTTTACAGTCAAGGAACTGCTTGTAAGTACAGCCGTGAGGTGGGTTATTTCCTGAGGTACCTCCGTTGTGTTCAGAGCATAAGGCCTCATGTTGTGCGATTGCCTGTGAAATCCATTCATGCAGTTCTGCCTCTGTTGTGGGCAACTGAGTGTTCCTTCGATGAGGCATCTTCAATATAGAAGATTGTATAGGTCAGGTCTTATTAAAGATTCAAGCACATAAGCATCTATTATACGATTAAGACCTAGGAGTGTATATACATAGGTATATAAGTAATCATCATAACAAGCAATCTTATCACAATCTTAGCACAAACATGTAATTCAACAACGTATTTAATGAGAACATTACGATTCAGCTTTCATTAATCATCGACCACCAATATTGTTACATGTTTTACAAATGTATTGTATCAAAAGGGAACACAGGGTCACACTACCCTTGTCCAAAATGTCTATCAGCCTACAACAGTCATACAATCAAGAAGTGGTCTCTAAAAGGCTTCACTAGCTCAGCTCAATAGCGGTGCTCTCATCAAAAGCAAGCTACCTACATAAAACCAAAAACCGATTATGCTGATGGTGGTGGAGGAACAAAAAGCAAGCTGCGCACATGCGCAAGCTCCTCCTCAAGATCATAAACATGACGCAACAAATAACTAATCTGCGGCTCAACGGTGAGAAATCGAGTGTCAAACTCAGGAAATGGAGTAAGCGGTGCAGGAGGATGTGAAAACGGGGACGGTGATGAATGAGGAACAAATGTAGGCTAAAATGGACATGGCAAAGGATGCGGTATCATCTCAAGCTCTAAAATACTGCGGCCCATGATCTCATACTGGAGCTGCAATGATAGAAGTAACTCATCCCGTGTATAACCAGTAAAATGCGAGGGATGGTAGGGATTAGAAATCGGCATGGTGTAAGGTGGGAACCACCTAAGTGGCTCATTTAGTGGTGAATAAGTAAAATGAGTAGAAGGTGCAGACTGAGGTATGTGGGGAAAAGCTACTGAAATATGAGGGTCATGGCTAGGCTGCTGGCTAGAAGTGCCCTCCCCTGGATGGGGTGCGGGTATATCCTAGAAGAAAACAATAGGCAGGTCGATACGGTGTACATCAGACTCCTGAAGTGCCCTCCCCAGTGGAGTCTCTGGGTGAAAAGGAGCAACATCAGCGGGTGCAAGTGCAAGTGGGGGAGTGACTGGCTCAATAACAGGAGGGTCAGCGGGCGCATGAACTGGATCAGGTATGAGGGGTGCAATGTCAGGTAAGCCAAATGGAATAGGGTCATGGTCAGGCAAAGGCTCAGGGGCAGGTATCGGCTCGGGATCAACGGGTGCATCAACAGGCGGATCAACAGGGATAAAATCAAGCACAAGTTGTAACATCTGTGCTTGTAATCTTTATGAGCAGTTCAATTATCAATAAAACAATGTTATTTGATCCCAATGTTTGTTTGGTTGTGTTTTACATTTTTCATATTTTGACTTTTGCTCAATTTCAAACTCTATATCGCTTTCTGGAGAGTTATACGCAAAATGGTGCGTAAACGTAACCAGATTAATGCGACAAATACTCCGGAACATCAACATATATTTACCATACCTTAAATAACCTTTACATAACTTAGAAATAAGTTTTGAAGGCTTTGGTATGGCAAAAACAAGTTAATTCGCTTACAGGGACTAAATTTGACAAACTGCGAAAGTATGCCAATTTGAACTGTAACAGGCATTCCGGAACATGACCATAACTTAAACATACCATAAATATCCTTTACATAGCTTAGAAATAGGCTTTGAGGGGTTCGGTGTGCTAAAATAAACTTTTGGGTCATTCAGGGACTAAAAGTGTCAAAAAGTACACAAGTTTGCACTTTTGCGCATAACTTACGTTCTAAATACATCCGGACATCCAAAAAATTATGTAAGCACTAAAATATTTTATTTTAGTGTTTGGCTTGAGAAAAATCCATTCGTCGCGTCATTTGGATCGTTTTTCGCGCTTGTGCGCATTCCGTCGTAATTAAGCGAACATCGCGTTCGTACGACCAAACGAACCAACATCCGACATATTTTTGAGCATGTTTCATGTCCACAATGTTTAGGCATCATTTTAGGGCCTTAAATTTGGCTTGACGGGCCTTAGAAGTGCCGGAAATAAGCTTAAACACGTGCAGGGACCAAAATTGTCATTTTGCAAAGTTGTTTTCTGATCAGGACTTCAGGCGGCCCGCGTAAAACCAGGGCTATACTTTACGCGGCCCACGTCAGGGTCCCAGATCAGATAAGATCGATTTGTCAGCATATTACAACTGTTTAACTCACAACCACAAACCCACACTTGCCCTTTCAGCTCATTAGGGGCCATTTTTAGTTACCACAATTTTCCAACAAGTGTACGCACGAGATTCGATCACGTTATTCAAGAAACGATCTTAACGGTTCAGGAAAAACTATAAATACCCCACCCCATTTGCTTCAAACTCACTAGAATCTGATCTAATGTGCTCTAAGTTGAAACCTTTGTTTCATACCTGAGCTATTTTGATCTAGATTAGCATTCGAGGACCCTTCGTAAGTATTCCTTCGTTCTTTATTGCTTTTCGAGTCCGAAAGTCAAACTTTGTTTGACTTTCTGCGTTGACCAGTGTATGGTTAATGCGAAGTTCGTTTGAACTTCGCAACGTGATTGTAATCACGATGGTTATAGTCCCTTGGGACTATGCCTACTGATTACCACGTTGTCTAGGGTCGTAAGGGTAAGCGATCTAATAAATCGCTTATACCTTCGAACCCGACCCATTGGTCGATCATTAGGATCCGACCAAATACATTAGGTGACCATAGTATATAGGGAATAACCTTCCGAGGTTATACCTTATGGTCACGACGTTTAAGTAGTTGTATGATAGGTAGTTTATATGCCTTAGGTAAATTACCAAAATACCCCTTTGATGCCAAAATTCATTATAAACATATGTGACATAACTTTTGACATCTAAACTGATTTGGCAACAATATTAGGCATGTTAAGGCATATTCTACTTGTCATAGGACTAGTTAGGCGGTCCAAACGCGTTTCACGCGAACGACGCGTTAAAGTAGCATAAGCTACCTAAACGGGTCGTAATGGGTCACAAGCACTTAGGTTAGGTTTCATTTAGTATGTAGGCTTTGTTAAACCATATACACGAGTCTCCATACTCGTTTGGTTTACGAACCCTCATACTATTTAAATCCTCCGATTTAGGTCCGGTTTATTAACTTAGTTACCTATATTAGGTGCCGTTTGATTTCCGAGATCTCTAGCATTGCTTGGTGGTTATCTTAGGACTTCTGAGCAATCTCAGGTGAGTACATAGACCCCTCTTTTACTGTTTTACAAACGTTTTGGGGTGAAACACATGTGTCTACTTGTTACTTTCATGCTTTCCTGTTTTCACATCATATACCTGCTATGTTTGTTAGTACATTATAGTACATGATTTCATTACATTTCATGCTATTTATGCCCATTGTGTGCGTACTTGGTACATCATTTTACATTACATTTCATGCTATGTATGCCTATTGTGTGCATACTTAGTACATCGTTTTACTATACATTTCTGCTATGTATGTTGACTGATAGCATGCTAGCACATTGTTTACATGACTTTTCTGCTTTGTATGTTAACTTAGCATACTTAGTACATTATTTTCATATAACATGTTCACTTTTTCTATGACATTTGGTTTGCACAAACGAGACTATTATACGTTCATTAACATTAGCTACGCCGCTCGGTAGTAAGTACTGGTACCATAGGACTTGACAAATCCCATTCCTGACATCCCGGGTTTGTTTGGATGTAAGGAATGACTGAATCCGAAAACATTTCTTTTGATAACCTTGACTGAAAGGGTTATCCGACTGTCTCAAGGCTTGAATGTATGCGTTAACTTACCACATAAATGTTTGTATCAATGTAACATGTATTAACTTTGCAAAACATAACTTTTTGATATATTCAAAATACTTTGTTTTGTACATTTCTACATTTGGATTATGTGACAATACTTTACTTACAATACACAAATTTTTTACACATTACTTGACTACATTTTGACTTTTAAACATTTGACATGGCTTATACAAGGACTTTTTAACAATTGGATTAAACATGGACTTTATACATTGGTGGTTTGCTTAAGTGATTTAAGTAACGAGACGTGTGTAATATGATACAAGCATGGTGGATATGCCGCTAGTACTTCCTATATATAAGTGTTTGTATGGTATTACATATTGTAGCGTTATTTGAATCATTTCAATTTAGACATATGACATTTTATACAAATAACATACTTTTCACAAGACATTGTTTTACAAAACAACTTATCTTATACAAACTCATTTTACTTGGTTATTTAATTAACCATACTTTATTCTTTTATTTATACATATCATTCGATCTTATTGCTTTTAAACGATTTATAAAACAAAACAATTTACAAGGTTCATGACTGACTTTTGCTAAACAACTTTTTCTAAATTTATAAGTCATGAATCCTATTTTCACAAAACCTATGTATCTCACAGGCATTTTTATGCTGACGTACCTATTTTCACGTGTGTTTTCAGGAGCTTTTCCGTAGGATGGATGATCGCGACACTAGGGCGGACCTGTGCCTTAGAGACATAAAATGAAGATAGACTTAGTTTAATTATGTTATAAACTCTTTGTTTCCTGTTTAAAACAATGTAACTTTCATGTTGATAAATAAAATACAACTTTGTATGCCATGGTTATGAAACAATTAATTCTGTTACAACACTCCCCAACGTTTTCCGCCACGTTTTGTATATTATACGTGGTCGGGGTGTGACAGAAGAGTTGGTATCAGAGCCATTGGTTATAGGGAATTAGGTTATTAGTAATGCTTTGACGTAGACTATAACCTTTCTAGGACCCTAACACTAGTTATCTTGTGTTTAGATCTTAAAACATGTACATCACCTATCCTTAGGTGATTATCTAAACAAGAAACCAAATTTTTCGAAACGATTTTTGAAAAACAATCATCTGTTTTTAGATGATTTATTACAAGGTTTTGAACCCTCTATTGTAAGGTTTTGAACCCTTCCAGTTTGGTTTTTGGCCTTGTGCCTTCAAATTTTCAAAATCTTGTCAAGGTTTTGGGTTTTAAATAATGTGAACACGTGCAAACTGGAAGGGTGAATGCCTGTATTCTGGGTTTTCTGTCTAGGCAAGCACTTCATATATATCTCATCAGACGCGAGACTAGTTGTGCTTACCTGGGAATTCTTGGGATGAGTGTTCACTTATAGGCGAGCATGTCTTCGCGATACATTATTTTTGATCCATTTACTTTGATTAGTCACTGTGTGTCGTTTGTTTGTTTGGTAATGCGGACAAATGACCACCATCTTTTCTTTTGTTAATTTTGTTTCATCTCATTCTCTTCATCCAATCATCTCACTCGATTCCTTTCATGTTTTCCTCTTTTAGAATGCCTCCTCGACGCGAAAACCAGATAGCGACTGCCGAACTGGCAGAAATCATTGCGCAGCAGATGGCTGCTCAATTTCCAAATCTCTTTGCTCAATGGCACCAAGCCAACAACAATAACAATGCTCCATGCAAATACAAGGATTTTAACTCGGCTAAACCACTCAAGTTTAGTGGTTCTGAAGGAGCGACTGGGCTTCTTCAATGGTTCGAGAGCATTGAGAATACTTTTCGCCACGTGCAGTGTCCTGAAAATCGCAAGTTCGAGTTTTCTTCAAGTGTGTTTCAGAAGAGGGCTCTTACATGGTGGAACGGGGTTATGAGAGACCGTGGTGCAGAAGTTGCTCTAGCACAGACATGGGCTGAACTCAGGGCCCTTATGATGAGGGAGTTCTGTCCTCGTCATGAACAGCAAGCGTTGGAGAAAGACTTTGAGGACTTGAAATAAGAAAGTGGCGAGCACAGGGCTTATACTGATAGGTTTGAGGAGTTGAGTTTGCTTTGCCCAACTATGGTTACCCCACTCGATAAGGCTATCGAAAGATACATCAACGGCCTACCTGACTCAGTGCAAGACATCATTACTGGTAGTAACCCTGCCACACTCCGTCAGGCGATCGAGTTAGCAGCGACATTGGCTGAGTCGCAGGTTCGAAAGGGGAAGCTGCACAAAAAGGGTGACAAGGGTAAGAAGCAGGCGTCTGATAAGGAAGATAGCAAGAAAGGTCAACACAAGAAGGGGAAGAATTCTGGAGGGTCTAGGAAGCGGAAGGCTTCCCAAAACTATGCCGTTACTGCACAGGCCCAAGCTGCACCAAATCAGCCTGCGCAGCCACCAGCCAAGAAACCTTATCTTGGCAATGCACCTTTGTGCAACAGGTGTAACGGCCATCATCCACCACACCTCCAGTGTCATCAGTGCACCAACTGCGGAAGATCTGGTCATCTTGCCGCTACTTGTCTCATTCCTGTTAACCAGAACTAGGCAGTTCAGAACCAAGCCCAACAAGTTGCTCAGCCTCTTGCTCAGCAACAAGGTCAAGCTACACGACCTCATTTTCCTCCTGGTTCGTGCTACAATTATGGGGATCTGACCCACTACAGGAATCGGTGCCCAAGACTAGCCAACCAGAATCCAAATCAGAATCAAGCTCCGGCTCGAGGTCGAGTCTTCAATATGAATGCTCAAGAGGCACAAGCAGACAATGAAGTGGTGAACGGTACGTTCTTTATTAATAATCAGCCTGCATCTGTTCTCTTTGATTCGGGTGCCGATAAGAGTTTTGTTTCTTTATCTTTTGAGCCATTGCTTCGAGTGTCTAGAACGAAACTAGGTAAACCTTTGACAGTAGAAGTTGCTAGTGGTGAACCCATTGTTCTTGATTTTGTTCTTCGCAACTGCCAGTTAAACCTTAACGACCATCTTTTTCCTATTGACCTCACGCCAATGCAACTTGGAAGCTTCGACGTTATAGTGGGTATGGATTGGTTGTCTAAGCATCGCGCAGAGGTAGTTTGTTTTGAGAAGATTGTTCGTGTCACACCCCGACCGCGTAAAACAACAAATCGCGGCGGAAACATCGGGGCGTGTTGCAACAGAATTAATGTTTCATAACCATGGATACCAAAAGTGTTTCGTTTTATTAAACATTGAATAATTACATCGTCTGGAAATCTAAATACATAAATTAGACATAGTCTATCATTATTATTGAGTCACTAAGGCCTTGTCCAGTCCTATGTGAGCATGCATCTTATCAATCGATATCATCCAACAATACCTGAAACATATGTGAAAACGAGGTCAGCAAAGAAATGCTGGCGAGTACATAGGTTTTGTGAAAATAAGATTCATGACTTCAGTTTAAGAAAATGTTTAGTCATGAACCTTGTAATTTGCTTTGTCTTTGTAAATCATTTGAAAAATAATAAGTTTAGATGATATGTATAAATAAGAGAATAATGCATGATTAAATGAATAACCATGTAAAATGAGTCTTTATAAGGTAAGTTGTTTGTAAATAAATGTCTTGTGAAAAGTATGTTACTTGTATAAAATGTTCTATGTCTCAAACTGAAATGATTCAAATAACGCTACAATATGTAATACCATACAAACACTTATATATAGGAAGTACCAGCGGCGTATCCACCATGTTTGTATCATATTATACACGCATCGTTACTTAATCACTTAATCAAACCAAACCAAACAATGTAAAATGTCTATGTTTAAATCAATTGTCAAATGTATTGAATAATATGTCAAAGTATTCATGTCAAGATGTAAATCATGTCAAAATGTCTATGTCAAATATCCATGTCAAATGTCTATGTCAAATATCCATGTCAAATGTCTATGTCAAATATCCATGTCAAATGTCTATGTCAAATATCCATGTATGGCAAGTGAAATGTCTCAACTAAACCATATGCACAACAACAAAGTATTGAAGTAAAACTTGGTTTAAATCAAAGTTATGTTTTGTGGGAAATACATGATCAAATGTCAATCATGTACAAATGTTTACCCAAATGTTAAAACTTGTTCTTGTTCTTAACAAACCCTTACCAAAGGGTAAGTTAATATTTTAATTGTGAAACTACTTTATGGTCGATTCTCTAATAACATTCAAACCTTCTTGACGCGTTCCTCGCTCCATCTCGCTCTCGTTCTCGTTCTTAACAAACCCTTACCAAAGGATAAGTTAATAATTACAGATTCAGTCGCTACCCACAACCCCCACACATAACAATGGGTGCAGTAAATAACGGGATTTGTCAGATCCTATGGTACCATAACCTAATACTGGTCGGCTTGATCATTGCTAATGAATGTCATCGGTCATGTAAACTACAACCAACAAGTTTGTTCACTTTTAGAAATTGTTATTAGTTTTTGAAATCATTGTATTCGTTCTTGAAATCATTGTTAGCGTTCTTGAAATAATTGTTATTGTTCTTGAAACCACATTGTAATTGTTCTTGAAACCACATTGTAATTGTTCTTGAAACCATTGATAAAACATTTAGCACATATGAGTCACCCCAAAACAGTTGAAAACAGTAAAAGAGGGGAATAATGTACTCGCCTGAGAATGCTTGGAGGTCTTGAACAACAACCAAACAAAGCTAGAGGGAGCACGGAATCAGACGGCAAATCCAATACTATATAAATAAACCGGACTTAAATCGAGAGATTGGATAGGATGAGGCTTGGTAAACCAAATGAGTATTGGAACTCATATGATATGGTTTAACAAGGCCTACATACTACAATGAAACCAAACCTAAGTGCTTTCGACCCATCGCGACCCATTAAGGTAACTTATGCTACTTTAACGCGTCGTGCGCGTGAAACGCGTTCGGACCGTCTAACTAGTCCTATGACAAGTGTTATATGCCTAAACATGTTACATAATCAGTTATGTGACAAAATTTTAGGTTACATATGCTTAATTACCAATTATACATGAAAAGGGTATTCTGGTAATTTACCTAAGGCATATAAACTACCTATCATACAACTACTTAAACGAAGCGACCATAGGGTATAACCTCGGAAGGTTATTCCCTACCTACTATGGTCACCTAATATATTTGGTCGGATCCTAATGATCGACCAAATGGGTCGAGTTCGAAGGTATAGGCGATTTATTAGATCGCCTACCCTACAACCCTAGACAACGTGGTAATCAGTGGGCATAGCCCCAAGGGACTATGACCAACGTGATTACACTCACGTTGCGAAGTTCAAACGAACTTCGCATTGACCATTACTGGTCAACGCTGAAAGTCAAACAAAGTTTGACTTTCTGACTCGAAAAGCAATAAAATAAGGAAAAGAACGAAAGAATACTTACGAAGGGTCCCCGAATGCTAATCCCGAGTCAAGAATCTCAGGTATGAAACAATGGTTTCAACTTAGAGGTTCTCAATTCAGAATTCTAGTGATTTTAGCAATGGGGGTGAATGGGTATTTATAGGAATACCCGAACCGTTAAGATCGTTTCATGGAAAACGTGCCTTAATCCCATCCGTACATGTGTTGCAAAGTTATGGTGCTTAAATTCCATCCATACATGTGTTGCAAAGTTATGGTGTTTAGGTGCTTAAATTCCATCCATACATGTGTTGCAAAGTCATGGTGCCTAAATTCCATCCTTATCCGCTGACTAAGCATGTTAGAATGTGTGGTTGTGAATTAAACAACGGCTAATACATCGAATCTGGTCCCGAAAGTGCAAAACTGATATTTCTGCATGTTTTCTGTCCAGCATAGGCAGTCGCGTAGCGCGACTGGTAAAGCCTATAGGGCTCGCGCTACGCTAGCCCTCCTCTGATTCAGAAATGTTTCAAAGTTGGCAAAAATGGTCCCTGTTGTGTTTTAAGGCCTTTTTCGATGCGTTTGAACCCCGTTAACCTCATTTCAAGGCTCTAAAATGAAGTTAAAGTATAGGGAACTCAAAACATGCTCAAAAGTATGCCGGATGTTGGTTCGTTTGGTCGTACGAACGCGATGTTCCCTTAATTATGACGGAATGCGCACAAGCGCGAAAAACGATCCAAATGACGTGACGAATGGATTTTTCTTATGGCGAACACTAAAATAAAATATTTTAGTGCTTACATAAATTTTTGGATGTCCGGATGTATTCAGAACGTAAGTTATGCGCGAAAATGCAAACTTGTGCACTTTTTGGCACTTTTTGACACTTTTAGTCCCTGAATGACCCAAAAGTTTATTTTAGCACACCGAACCCCTCAAAGCCTATTTCTAAGCTATGTAAAGGATATTTATGGTATATTTAACTTATGGCTATGTTCCGGAATGTCTGTTACAGTTCAAATTGGCATACTTTCGCAGTTTGTCAAGTTTAGTCCCTGTAAGCGAATTAACTTGTTTTTGCCACACCAAAGCCTTCAAAACTTATTTCTAAGTTATGTAAAGGTTATTTAAGGTATGTTAAGCCTATGTCACTATTCCGGAGTGTTTTTTGCATTAAACTGGTTATATTTACGCATCGGTGCGCGTATAACCTTCCAGAAAGCGATTTAGAGTTTGAAATTAAACGAGAATTGATATGTACAAATGATACACATATTTTTACCAATCCCAAGTATGAAATATAATATTTCATTGGTTTGGAATTTGTTTGATGGCCGTGGAGGCACAGGTGTTACAGTCTCCCCTACTTTAGGAAATTTCGTCCCGAAATTTATTTAGAGGAAACTTGTGAGAGCTTGAAAACATGAAGTTGAAAAGATCGAACAACATTGGTTAGGGTTCTGAACTTTTAGTAACCTTAATAACAATATGCTTGCAATGTAAGAGGGACACTTATATACAAGTATATGAAGCGTTATTGGTGCGTCCACCGTACCTCCATTACATCGTTCTCATTTCGTTATTTTTGTCACTATCGGTTCTTACACATAATAAATCTTACTGGGTTCCTATGCACTAAATTTCATAATTATGTACGCGTCCATAATTAGACAATTCCTTGCACAGTTCACACAGTCTATTTTATAATGTGTAGGGTGAAACCAAATGAATGAACCTGTGATGAGTGTGACTAGACCGCCATAGAGTCCTTTGAATTAAATCAATAAATGATCTAAATAGACTATCAAGGAGTCTGCTCAGCTACATCACTAGATGTCGTTCTTTAACCAAATTGTGAATCAATCTTTTTTACTAGACCTCTAAGAGGGTCTCTTATGAATCATGGAGTGGTACTATATAATCCAAGGGTCTTAACTACTACGTAGAAGCCCATAAGGATTTAAGGTAGTACCTTTTGAATATCCTACTACGAATCCCTCATATAAAGATATAAAAGATTCTATGAGGATTTGAAAATCGGATCACACAAAAACATAGAGGAGAACACATAAACACATATCACATAATCGCATAATTGTTTAATTTGACCTTTAAATTTGTTATCTTTGGACACGGGTATTTAAAGCATACAAGGAATCAAATCCTTAATTGCGGTAATTTGGATTGATCCATATGAATACCCTGTTTGTTGACTACATGACCCAAAAAAACTGAACTTCTTTAAGCCAAAATTTCCTCTTGGAGGATTTAGCGAAAAGTTTGTTCCTTCTTTAAGGGTTCCAGTGTCAATGAAAGTGTTGATCGTTATCAGCTCGGGATATGAATAGATCAAGATGTCATTAACAACAATGACGAACTGATCCAAATAAGGCTTGCAGACTCTATTTATTAAGTCCTTGAAGATGGCTGGAGTATTTGTCAACCTAAAAGGCATGACTGTAAACTCATAATGGCCATACTTCATGCAGAAAACCGTTTTGGGAATATCTTCTTCGAGAATACAAAGTTGATGATACCCAAAACGCAAATCGATCTTGGAAAAGCATGAAACGCTATGCAGTTGATCGGAGAAATCGTTGATTTAAGGTAGGGGATATCGATTCTTGATGGTAAGCTTAATAGGCTTACATTAATCGATATTCATTTGAAAAGATCCATTTTTCTTTTCACAAAGAGGATAGGAGTTTCTCCAAGGTGAAAAGTTCGGACGGATGAATCCTTTATCAGACAACTCTTGAAGCTGTTTTGATAATTCTTGCATCTCGAACGGTGCAAGACGATAAGATACTTTAGATTTAAAAGAAACAAGTGTTTGAGGTTCTTAGGGAGATCACAAGTGATCATAAAAATGACAGAACCACACAAGTAGTTTTGTCTTTGTGTTGACATCATAAGGTTGAATCAAACATTCATACAATTGCATTAGTTAAAAATAAAACCACAAATTTTATTTATATAACAACCGCATTGTCTTTAAATGTTACAAGATACCAACCAGAGGAAAAACAAAATACTAATTGTTCACTCCTTCATCATTGAGTGCCTCATTGATGTTAAACACTCGACCGCGTGCTGGATTTACATTGACGTTGACGTTCGCATTCGGGTTTGCGTTAGCATTTGCATTCATCAGTCTCGGGCAGTTGTGACGGAAATGACCAATCTCTCCGCAGTTGAAACATGAACCCAGTGGAAATCTCACAGCATTC
Source organism: Helianthus tuberosus (assembly GCA_030545235.1). Taxonomy (NCBI): domain Eukaryota; kingdom Viridiplantae; phylum Streptophyta; class Magnoliopsida; order Asterales; family Asteraceae; genus Helianthus; species Helianthus tuberosus. The sequence continues at coordinate 28,726,550 of CM060402.1, forward strand.
CCTTGAACCGGAGCTTGAACCTGAGCAGCCTGATTTTGTCCCAAACGACAAACCTTGGCCAAATGCCCAAGTTTACCACACGTCGTGCATTGCCAGCAAGCTTGTTGTACTGCGTGATGACCGTTGCAGCGTGCACAATAAGGTGCGGTACCGGCATATGCTTTCTTTGCAGGTGGCTGAGCTGGTAAGTTTCGCGGGTTCTGAGCAGTCTGTGCTGTAACAGCAAAGTTTTGACCACCCTTTCGCTTCCTTGATTTCTTTGACGTCTCACCTTCCTTACCCTTTTTGTTTTGACCTTTCTTGCTATCATCCTTGTCAGCTGACTGTTTCTTGCCCTTTTCACCCTTCCTGTGTAACTTGTTCTTCCGAATCTGCGACTCAGTCAATGTCACTGATAACTCGATCGCCTGACGGAGTGTGGCAGGGTTACTACCAGTAAGGATGTCTTGTACCGAGTCAGGTAGGCCGTCGATGTACCTTTCGATAGCTATGTCAAGTGGGGTAACCATTGTCGGGCAAAGTAGACTCAGCTCCTCAAACCTATCAATATACGCCCTGTGCTCACCACTATCTTGCTTCAACTCATCAAATTCCTTCTCCAAAGCTCGCTGTTCATGACGAGGACAGAATTCCCTCATCATAAGGGCTCTCAGTTCAGCCCATGTCTGTGCGAGAGCAACTTCGGCACCTCTGTCTCTCATAACCCCGTTCCACCATGTCAAAGCCCTCTTCTGAAATACGCTCGAAGAAAACTCTACCTTGCGATTTTCCGGACACTGCACATGGCGAAAAGTATTCTCTATGCTCTCGAACCACTGAAGAAGCCCAGTTGCTCCTTCAGAACCACTAAACTTGAGTGGTTTAGCCTGGTTGAAATCCTTGTATTTGCATAGCACATTGTTGTTGTTGTTGGCTTGGTTCCATTGAGCAAAGAGGTTTGGGAATTGAGCAGCCATTTGCTGCGCAATGATTTCTGCCAGCTCGGCAGTCTCTATCTGGTTTTCGCGTCGAGGAGACATTGTCTAAAAGAGGAAACATGAAAGGAAACGAGTGAGAGAATTTAGACGAAAAGAATGAGATGAAACAAATCTGATGAAAGCAAGGATAGTGGTCATTTGTTTGTTACTACAAAGCAACAAACGACCTTGGTGATTAGTCAAAGTAAATAGGTTAAAAATAATGTATCGCGAAGACATGCTCGCCTATAAGTGAACACTCATCCCAAGAATTCCCAGGTAAGCACAACTGGTCTCGCGTCTGATGAGATGTATACGAAGTGCTTGCCTAGACAGAAAACCCAGAATACAGGCATTCACCCTTCCAGTTTGCACGTGTTCACATTATTTAAAACCCAAAACCTTGACGAGATTTTGAAAAATTCAAAGGGGTTCAAAACCATATAACAGAGGGTTCAAAACCTAGTAATCAATCATCCTAGAACAGATGATTAGTTTTCAAAGCGGTTTTGAAATTTATGTTCTTGTTGTGGTCGTCTCCTAAGGATAGGTGACGGTATTGTTTTATGACTAAACGCAAGTAAACTCGCGTTAGGGTCCTAAGAAAGGTTATAGACTAGGTCAAAGCATTACTAATAACCTAATTCCCTATAACCATTGGCTCTGATACCATCTTTTCTGTCACACCCCGACCGCGTAAAACAACAAATCGCGGCGGAAACATCGGGGCGTGTTGCAACAGAATTAATGTTTCATAACCATGGATACCAAAAGTGTTTCGTTTTATTAAACATTGAATAATTACATCGTCTGGAAATCTAAATACATAAATTAGACATAGTCTATCATTATTATTGAGTCACTAAGGCCTTGTCCAGTCCTATGTGAGCATGCATCTTATCAATCGATATCATCCAACAATACCTGAAACATATGTGAAAACGAGGTCAGCAAAGAAATGCTGGCGAGTACATAGGTTTTGTGAAAATAAGATTCATGACTTCAGTTTAAGAAAATGTTTAGTCATGAACCTTGTAATTTGCTTTGTCTTTGTAAATCATTTGAAAAATAATAAGTTTAGATGATATGTATAAATAAGAGAATAATGCATGATTAAATGAATAACCATGTAAAATGAGTCTTTATAAGGTAAGTTGTTTGTAAATAAATGTCTTGTGAAAAGTATGTTACTTGTATAAAATGTTCTATGTCTCAAACTGAAATGATTCAAATAACGCTACAATATGTACTACCATACAAACACTTATATATAGGAAGTACCAGCGGCGTATCCACCATGTTTGTATCATATTATACACGCATCGTTACTTAATCACTTAATCAAACCAAACCAAACAATGTAAAATGTCTATGTTTAAATCAATTGTCAAATGTATTGAATAATATGTCAAAGTATTCATGTCAAGATGTAAATCATGTCAAAATGTCTATGTCAAATATCCATGTCAAATGTCTATGTCAAATATCCATGTCAAATGTCTATGTCAAATATCCATGTCAAATGTCTATGTCAAATATCCATGTATGGCAAGTGAAATGTCTCAACTAAACCATATGCACAACAACAAAGTATTGAAGTAAAACTTGGTTTAAATCAAAGTTATGTTTTGTGGGAAATACATGATCAAATGTCAATCATGTACAAATGTTTACCCAAATGTTAAAACTTGTTCTTGTTCTTAACAAACCCTTACCAAAGGGTAAGTTAATATTTTAATTGTGAAACTACTTTATGGTCGATTCTCTAATAACATTCAAACCTTCTTGACGCGTTCCTCGCTCCATCTCGCTCTCGTTCTCGTTCTTAACAAACCCTTACCAAAGGATAAGTTAATAATTACAGATTCAGTCGCTACCCACAACCCCCACACATAACAATGGGTGCAGTAAATAACGGGATTTGTCAGATCCTATGGTACCATAACCTAATACTGGTCGGCTTGATCATTGCTAATGAATGTCATCGGTCATGTAAACTACAACCAACAAGTTTGTTCACTTTTAGAAATTGTTATTAGTTTTTGAAATCATTGTATTCGTTCTTGAAATCATTGTTAGCGTTCTTGAAATAATTGTTATTGTTCTTGAAACCACATTGTAATTGTTCTTGAAACCACATTGTAATTGTTCTTGAAACCATTGATAAAACATTTAGCACATATGAGTCACCCCAAAACAGTTGAAAACAGTAAAAGAGGGGAATAATGTACTCGCCTGAGAATGCTTGGAGGTCTTGAACAACAACCAAACAAAGCTAGAGGGAGCACGGAATCAGTCGGCAAATCCAATACTATATAAATAAACCGGACTTAAATCGAGAGATTGGATAGGATGAGGCTTGGTAAACCAAATGAGTATTGGAACTCATATGATATGGTTTAACAAGGCCTACATACTACAATGAAACCAAACCTAAGTGCTTTCGACCCATCGCGACCCATTAAGGTAACTTATGCTACTTTAACGCGTCGTGCGCGTGAAACGCGTTCGGACCGTCTAACTAGTCCTATGACAAGTGTTATATGCCTAAACATGTTACATAATCAGTTATGTGACAAAAGTTTAGGTTACATATGCTTAATTACCAATTATACATGAAAAGGGTATTCTGGTAATTTACCTAAGGCATATAAACTACCTATCATACAACTACTTAAACGAAGCGACCATAGGGTATAACCTCGGAAGGTTATTCCCTACCTACTATGGTCACCTAATATATTTGGTCGGATCCTAATGATCGACCAAATGGGTCGAGTTCGAAGGTATAGGCGATTTATTAGATCGCCTACCCTACGACCCTAGACAACGTGGTAATCAGTGGGCATAGTCCCAAGGGACTATGACCAACGTGATTACACTCACGTTGCGAAGTTCAAACGAACTTCGCATTGACCATTACTGGTCAACGCTGAAAGTCAAACAAAGTTTGACTTTCTGACTCGAAAAGCAATAAAATAAGGAAAAGAACGAAAGAATACTTACGAAGGGTCCCCGAATGCTAATCCCGAGTCAAGAATCTCAGGTATGAAACAATGGTTTCAACTTAGAGGTTCTCAATTCAGAATTTTAGTGATTTTAGCAATGGGGGTGAATGGGTATTTATAGGAATACCCGAACCGTTAAGATCGTTTCATGGAAAACGTGCCTTAATCCCATCCGTACATGTGTTGCAAAGTTATGGTGCTTAAATTCCATCCATACATGTGTTGCAAAGTTATGGTGTTTAGGTGCTTAAATTCCATCCATACATGTGTTGCAAAGTCATGGTGCCTAAATTCCATCCTTATCCGCTGACTAAGCATGTTAGAATGTGTGGTTGTGAATTAAACAACGGCTAATACATCGAATCTAGTCCCGAAAGTGCAAAACTGATATTTCTGCATGTTTTCTGTCCAGCATAGGCAGTCGTGTAGCGCGACTGGTAAAGCCTATAGGGCTCGCGCTACGCTAGCCCTCCTCTGATTCAGAAATGTTTCAAAGTTGGCAAAAATGGTCCCTGTTGTGTTTTAAGGCCTTTTTCGATGCGTTTGAACCCCGTTAACCTCATTTCAAGGCTCTAAAATGAAGTTAAAGTATAGGGAACTCAAAACATGCTCAAAAGTATGCCGGATGTTGGTTCGTTTGGTCGTACGAACGCGATGTTCGCTTAATTATGACGGAATGCGCACAAGCGCGAAAAACGATCCAAATGACGTGACGAATGGATTTTTCTTATGGCGAACACTAAAATAAAATATTTTAGTGCTTACATAAATTTTTGGATGTCCGGATGTATTCAGAACGTAAGTTATGCGCGAAAATGCAAACTTGTGCACTTTTTGACACTTTTAGTCCCTGAATGACCCAAAAGTTTATTTTAGCACACCGAACCCCTCAAAGCCTATTTCTAAGCTATGTAAAGGATATTTATGGTATATTTAACTTATGGCTATGTTCCGGAATGTCTGTTACAGTTCAAATTGGCATACTTTCGCAGTTTGTCAAGTTTAGTCCCTGTAAGCGAATTAACTTGTTTTTGCCATACCAAAGCCTTCAAAACTTATTTCTAAGTTATGTAAAGGTTATTTAAGGTATGTTAAGCCTATGTCACTATTCCGGAGTGTTTGTTGCATTAAACTGGTTATATTTACGCATCGGTGCGCGTATAACCTTCCAGAAAGCGATTTAGAGTTTGAAATTAAACGAGAATTGATATGTGCAAATGATACACATATTTTTACCAATCCCAAGTATGAAATATAATATTTCATTGGTTTGGAATTTGTTTGATGGCCGTGGAGGCACAGGTGTTACAGTTCGTGTGCCTCTTTCGACAGGCGAGATCCTACAGGTTCAAGGTGAGAAACCTTATGGTGGTCTCAAGCTCATGTCTTGTTTTAAAGCTCGGAAGTATCTGCGAAAGAATTATGTGGCCTTTTTGGCACATGTCACAGCAGATAAAGGCAAGGGTAAGTCTCTCCAAGATATTCCTGTTGTTCGGGATTATTCTGAAGTATTCCCTGAAGATTTACCTGGTCTACCCCCAGCACGCCAAGTCGAATTCCGTATTGATCTCATACCTGGTGCAAATCCCATTGCCAGAGCTCCATATCGTCTTGCACCGTCTGAGATGCAAGAGTTGTCTAAGCAGCTTCAGGAACTCTCTGACAAAGGTTTTATCCGTCCTAGCTTTTCACCCTGGGGTGCTCCCGTTCTTTTTGTCAAGAAAAAGGATGGATCCTTTAGGATGTGTATCGATTATCGTGAGCTTAACAAGCTTACCATCAAGAATCGATATCCCCTACCGCGCATAGATGATCTCTTTGATCAGTTACAGGGCGCTTCTTATTTTTCGAAGATTGATCTACGTTCTGGGTATCATCAACTTCGAGTGCATGAAGAAGACATTCCCAAGACAGCGTTCCGCACTCGTTATGGGCATTACGAGTTCACAGTCATGCCATTCGGTTTGACTAATGCTCCTGCGGTTTTCATGGACTTAATGAATAGGGTCTGCAAACCTTATTTGGATCAGTTCGTCATTGTTTTTATTGACGACATCTTGATTTACTCTAAGACGCGAGCTGATCACGAGCAACATCTTCGTCTTACTTTGGAACTCCTAAAGAAAGAGCAACTTTTTGCCAAATTCTCCAAGTGCGAATTCTGGCTTAAAGAAGTTCAATTCTTAGGACATATCATCAACAAACAAGGTATTCATGTAGATCCCTCCAAGATCAGTGCGATTAAGGATAGGGATACGCCTACTACTCCTACTGAGGTTCGTTCTTTTCTTGGTCTAGCGGGTTATTACCGCCGCTTCATAGAAAACTTCTCAAAGATTGCAGTTCCTTTAACTGCTCTAACTCAGAAGAACAAGCCCTTTGAGTGGGGATTCAAACAAGAGGAAGCTTTTCAAAACTTGAAGCAGAAGCTTTGCGACGCGCCTGTTCTGACTTTGCCTGAGGGCAATGATGATTTCGTCGTTTATTGCGATGCATCTAAACTGGGTCTTGGCTGTGTTCTGATGCAAAGGAACAAAGTCATAGCATATGCATCGAGGCAGTTGAAGATACATGAGAAGAACTACACCACTCATGATCTTGAGTTGGGTGCAGTTGTTTTCGCTCTAAAGATCTGGAGACACTATTTATACGGTACAAAATGTGTGGTCTTCACGGACCACAAAAGTATTCAGGATATCTTCAACCAGAAAGAACTCAACATGAGGCAACGACGTTGGGTCGAGCTTTTAAACGACTATGACTGCGAAATTCGCTACCATCCTGGTAAGGCGAATGTCGTAGCTGATGCATTGAGTAGTAAGGAACGTACTAAGCTTCATTGTGTTCGTGTTCAATCTGTTATTCAAGCTCGATCCGATATCCAAGCACGCATTTCCCAGGCTCAACAATCTTGTGTTTCACAAGGTTTAATGGATAAGGAATTTCCCTATCACATAACACCTGCTCTGGAACTGAAGGACAATGGATTGTATTACTTCATGGACCGTTTGTGGGTCCCAAGCCAAGATAACCTTCGCACCTTGCTTATGGATGAAGCCTATAAGTCGCGTTATTCTGTTCATCCTGGTTCAGATAAGATGTATAAGGATCTTCGTATTCACTATTGGTGGCCTGGTATGAAGAAAGACATTGCCTTATATTTATCAAAATGCCTTACTTGTCTTAAGGTTAAGGCTGAACATCAGCGTCCTTCTGGCTTATTGGTGCAACCAGAGATCCCAGTTTGGAAATGGGAAAACATTACGATGGATCTTGTTACCAAACTTCAACGCACAAAGAAAGGTCATGATGCCATCTGGGTAGTCGTTGATCGTCTTACTAAGTCAGCACATTTCTTGCCAATCCGTGAGGACTTTCCTGCTGACAGACTTGCTAAAATCTATGTGGATGAAATTGTAGCTCGACATGGTGTTCCTTTGAACATCATTTCTGACAGAGATGCTCGTTTCACTTCTCATTTCTGGAGAGCCATGCAATCTGCTATGGGGACCCAACTTAACCTGAGCACAGCTTATCATCCGCAAACGGATGGTCAATCTGAAAGAACAATCCAGACTCTGGAGGATATGCTTAGAGCTTGTGTGATCGATTTTGGTGGTAGTTGGGATTCACATCTTCCGTTAATTGAATTCTCCTACAACAACAGTTATCACACCAGCATCAAAATGGCTCCTTTCGAAGCTCTCTATGGTCGAAAATGTCGTTCACCAGTCTGCTGGAATGAGATCGGCGAGGCTCAACTTACTGGACCTGCCCTCATTTTAGAGACAACTGATAAGGTCAAGAAAGTTCGTGATAACCTTCAGACAGCTAGAAGCCGTCAAAAGAGTTATGCGGACCCAAAACGCAAACCCTTGGAATTTCAAGTCGGTGATCGAGTATTACTTAAGGTCTCACCTTGGAAAGGTGTGATCAGATTTGGAAAAAAGGAAAACTTGCACCTAGATACGTTGGACCATTCAAGATCGTCGAAAGAATCGGTAAGGTAGCCTACAGACTTGAGTTACCTCCTGAACTTGGAAATGTTCATCCAACTTTTCACATGTCCAATCTCAAAAGGTGTTTAGCTGATGAGAACCTCCACATACCGCTTGACGAAATTCGTGTTGACAAAACACTGAAATTTGTTGAGAAGCCAGTGGAAATCATGGAACGTGAAGTCAAGTGGCTCAAACGCAAGCGCATTCCTTTGGTCAAAGTTCGCTGGGAAGCTAAACGTGGACCCGAGTTTACTTGGGAACGCGAAGATCAAATGAAGGCGAAATATCCGCATCTTTTTCCACGAGTTTCCTCTAAATAAATTTCGGGACGAAATTTCCACAAGTAGGGGAGACTGTAACATCTGTGCTTGTAATCTTTATGAACAGTTCAATTATCAATAAAACAATGTTATTTTATCCCAATGTTTGTTTGGTTGTGTTTGACATTTTTCATATTTTGACTTTTGCTCAATTTCAAACTCTATATCGCTTTCTGGAGTGTTATACACAAACTGGTGCGTATAAGTAACCAGTTTAATGCGAAAAATACTCCGGAACATCAACATATACTTAACATACCTTAAATAACCTTTACATAACTTAGAAATAAGTTTTGAAGGCTTTGGTATGGCAAAAACAAGTTAATTCGCTTACAGGGACTAAATTTGACAAACTGCGAAAGTATGCCAATTTGAACTGTAACAGGCATTCCGGAACATGACCATAACTTAAACATACCATAAATATCCTTTACATAGCTTAGAAATAGGCTTTGAGGGGTTCGGTGTGCTAAAATAAACTTTTGGGTAATTCAGGGACTAAAAGTGTCAAAAAGTACACAAGTTTGCACTTTTGCGCATAACTTACGTTCTGAATACATCCGGACATCCAAAAAATTATGTAAGCACTAAAATATTTTATTTTAGTGTTTGGCTTGAGAAAAATCCATTCGTCGCGTCATTTGGATCGTTTTTCGCGCTTGTGCGCATTCCGTCGTAATTAAGCGAACATCGCGTTCGTACGACCAAACGAACCAACATCCGACATATTTTTGAGCATGTTTCATGTCCACAATGTTTAGGCATCATTTTAGGGTCTTAAAGTTGGCTTGACGGGCCTTAGAAGTGCCAGAAATAAGCTTAAACACGTGCAGGGACCAAAACTGTCATTTTGCAAAGTTGTTTTCTGATCAGGACTTCAGGCGGCCCGCGTAAAACCAGGGCTATACTTTACGCGGCTCGCGTCAGGGTCCCAGATAAGATCAATTTTTCAGCAGATTACAGCTGTTTAACTCACAACCACAAACCCACACTTGCCCTTTCATCTCATTAGGGGCCATTTTTAGTTACCACAACTTTCCAACAAGTGTACACACGAGATTCGATAACGTTATTCAAGAAACGATCTTAACGGTTCAGGAAAAACTATAAATACCCCACCCCCATTTACTTCAAACTCACTAGAATCTGATCTAATGTGCTCTAAGTTGAAACCTTTGTTTCATACCTGAGCTATTTTGATCTAGATTTGCATCCGGGGACCCTTCGTAAGTATTCCTTCGTTCTTTATTGCTTTTCGAGTCCGAAAGTCAAACTTTGTTTGACTTTCTGCGTTGACTAGTGTATGGTCAATGCGAAGTTCCTTTGAACTTCGCAACGTGATTGTAATCACGATGGTTATAGTCCCTTGGGACTATGCCTACTGATTACCACGTTGTCTAGGGTCGTAAGGGTAAGCGATCTAATAAATCGCTTATACCTTCGAACCCGACCCAGTTGATCGATCATTAGGATCCGACCAAATACATTAGGTGACCATAGTATATAGGGAATAACCTTCCGAGGTTATACCTTATGGTCACGACGTTTAAGTAGTTGTATGATAGGTAGTTTATATGCCTTAGGTAAATTACCAAAATACCCCTTTGATGCCAAAATTCATTATAAACACATGTGACATAACTTTTGACATCTAAACTGATTTGGCAACAATATTAGGCATGTTAAGGCATATTCTACTTGTCATAGAACTAGTTAGGCGGTCCGAACGCGTTTCACGCGAACGACGCGTTAAAGTAGCATAAGCTACCTAAACGGGTCGTAATGGGTCACAAGCACTTAGGTTAGGTTTCATTTAGTATGTAGGCTTTGTTAAACCATATACACGAGTCTCCATACTCGTTTGGTTTACGAACCCTCATACTATCTAAATCCTCCGATTTAGGTCCGGTTTATTAACATAGTTACCTATATTAGGTGTCGTTTGATTTCCGAGATCTCTAGCATTGCTTGGTGGTTATCTTAGGACTTCTGAGCAATCTCAAGTGAGTACATAGACCCCTCTTTTACTGTTTTACAAACGTTTTGGGGTGAAACACATGTGCCTACTTGTTACTTTCATGCTTTCCTGTTTTCACATCATATACCTGCTATGTTTGTTAGTACATTATAGTACATGATTTCATTACATTTCATACTATGTATGCCCATTGTGTGCGTACTTAGTACATCATTTTACATTACATTTCATGCTATGTATGCCCATTGTGTGCATACTTAGTACATCGTTTTACTATACATTTCTGCTATGTATGTTGACTGATAGCATGCTAGCACATTGATTTACATGACTTTTCTGCTTTGTATGTTAACTTAGCATACTTAGTACATTATTTTCATATAACATGTTCACTTTTGCTATGAAATTTGGTTTGCACAAACGAGACTATTATACGTTCATTAAAATTAGCTACGCCGCTCGGTAGTAAGTACTGGTACCACAGGACTTGACAAATCCCATTCCTGACATCCCGGGTTTGTTTGGATGTAAGGAATGACTGAATCCGAAAACATTTCTTTTGATAACCTTGACTGAAAGGGTTATCCGACTGTCTCAAGGCTTGAATGTATGCGTTAACTTACCACATAAATGTTTGTATCAATGTAACATGCATTAACTTTGCAAAACATAACTTTTTGATATATTCAAAATACTTTGTTTTGTACATTTCTACATTTGGATTATGTGACAATACTTTACTTACAATACACAACATTTGTTACACATTACTTGACTACATTTTGACTTTTAAACATTTTACATGGCTTATACAAGGACTTTTTAACAATTGGATTAAACATGGACTTTATACATTGGTGGTTTGCTTAGGTGATTTAAGTAACGAGACGTGTGTAATATGATACAAGCATGGTGGATACACCGCTAGTACTTCCTATATATAAGTGTTTGTATGGTATTACATATTGTAGCGTTATTTGAATCATTTCAATTTAGACATATGACATTTTATACAAATAACATACTTTTCACAAGACATTGTTTTACAAAACAACTTATCTTATACAAACTCATTTTACTTAGTTATTTAATTAACCATACTTTATTCTTTTATTTATACATATCATTCGATCTTAATGCTTTTAAACGATTTATAAAACAAAACAATTTACAAGGTTCATGACTGACTTTTGCTAAACAACTTTTTCTAAACTTATAAGTCATGAATCCTATTTTCACAAAACCTATGTATCTCACAGGCATTTTTATGCTGACGTACCTATTTTCACGTGTGTTTTCAAGAGCTTTTCCGTAGGATGATGATCGAGACACTAGGGCGGACCTGTGCCTTAGAGACATAAAATGAAGATAGACTTAGTTTAATTATGTTATAAACTCTTTGTTTCCTGTTTAAAACAATGTAACTTTCATGTTGATAAATAAAATACAACTTTGTATGCCATGGTTATGAAACAATTAATTCTGTTACAACACTCCCCGACGTTTTCCGCCACGTTTTGTATATTATACGTGGTCGGGGTGTGACACAAGTCCAGGTTCAAAGTCATGTGGTGGAGACAGTGCAGCTGACAAGGCCGTATCATCATCAGTATCAGTGGTGTAACGTCGCAAACCAACTGCCTGCAAGGCGGAAGATGTCACAGACTCAAAGGAATCTGAGACAGAGTGTAAGCTAGAGTCAGAAGAAATCTCAATAACAGGAATCTCCAGAAGTGGAAAATCAACAACGTCCTCATCGAGCTCTCCATCGCCATGAGCGCCATCGGGAGGACCATCAACAAACAGATCAAAATCATCATCAAAAAGATCATCAAAAGGAAAATCCTCAGGTGGAATGACCATGAGGGGAACGGGAGCGAGGATCGGTGCCACAATGTGCTCACCATCAGGATGACCAATGATAAGATGATCGTGGACAGGAATGGGAATAACAAACGGATCCTCGTCTGGGATACCATCAGCAAGCGGTGGATCATCTCTAAAATCGGGCAGTGCAAATGGCTGAAAATCGTCATCATCGTCGGACATCATCTCCAGGTCACTCTCTATATCGGAAGTAAAGATCTCTGGCTCAGGGACGATCTCATCGTCAGATACAACAACCATGGGGTCATCAGTGTCAGAAAATCCACTCTCAGACGATGACATACCGCCTGTAACAAAATAATCACCACATATGCACATATTTTAACTACTAGCTTTAAGCATGTAATCAATGACAATGTAATTATGTATCCTTCCTAGTCTCCTAGACTCAACCAACCAGTCTCTCAGACCTAACCAACAAGTCTCTCAGACTAAACCAACCAGTCTCTCAGACTGAACCACCCAGTCTCTCAGACTGAACCACAAACATAAACCTTGAAATGTGTTTCGTGTCTTTTCGTTTGTAAAAACATTTGTTTTCCTAGATCTGGGCGTTTCGTGGATGCAATGAAAACATGTTGTGAAAACATTTTCGTGAGAGCCCTAATGATTGTAGTCTAGACTCAAGAAGGAATCCTAGTTCGCTACAATCGAAGCTCTGATACCAAACTGTCACACCCTGTCTTTTGCGGAAGCGTGATTATGTGTGACTTGCTTAATATCATTGCATTCAATCATAACAACCACTATATGATAAAAACCGAAGATGTTCATCTGTAAAATAAGTTTTAAAAACATAACAATAACATTGTTTTAGAACATAGAAATTCAAATTCGAGTACAAACCATGCAACTTGTTTAAGAGTTCACAAAGACTCGACAAAAGACATTAAATAAAGCCAAATTTTGGAAAACGTGTCTCGTCCAGGATAAGACACACTGACCAAACCCTAAGACCATGGATGACATCTCTTATTCTTAAACCACACTTGGAACTTCCGAACGCCCGCCAGATCCACATCTAATTCCTTGAAATACATGTAGTTTGAAAACATCAACAAAAGTTGAGCGAGTTCATGTGTTTGTTTGTGTGTATGAATAACTTTTGTAATCATTGAAAGTATGTATGTATGTTTGTAAACTCCTGGTATGAAAGCAACAAGGAAAAACAGATCACCAATGGTTTGCAAGGCCATTGATATGTGTGAAGTGATGCAGGAAAACTCAAACCTAGCAAATTTATCTCCGGGAATAAGACATAGTCACCTCATGGGCCACCCTGGTCCACATGGGTGTGGGCTCGCTACACCCAAATAGATCTATCACTCATTTCCCTCGGTCCTACAACGAGGATTAATGACCTTAAGTGTTGTACTCACCACTCACATGATCAAGCAGTACCCTTCCTTAGCTAACCATACCAAATCAAAATGTTTGTAAACAGTTGTAACATGTATTTCACCCCCGAAGTTATAAAACCGAAAACAGTTAAAAGAAAAGGGGGTCATGAACTCACAGTCTTGCGTCTTCGCACCGTAACTCAAAGCTTCTTCGGATAAACACGACTACCTACAACGTACTATGATCTATTAGACGAGCGGGTCGTGCCATGACTTAGTATTAATGTCTTTGAGTTACGTTTCTTCGTATCTTTAATATTATTCCAAGTTATACAATTATTTTTTAAAATAATACATATTTTAACTTAAATCATATTTATTAAATTTTGGAATAATTATTAAAACAATATATTTTAACTTAATACTTCCCAAGTATTTACACTTGTATATCCTTCCCAAGGATGGGTGTATTTGTATTCGTATTCTTATACTTGTATATTTTTGCCATGTATCGGTATCATATCCCGGTGTGTATTTATACGTATGAGGATACGTATTTTTATTGTATTGATTAAGTATTCTTATACTTAATTTCGTATTAATTTTTCTGAAATATTATCTTTAATAAAAGTTCACCAATATATATTTCCAAAATATATATTCTAAGAAATATTATTTATAATTTTCCTTTGGCAAAAATATTTGTATTTTCATATAAGTTACAAAATGATATATTTTCAAGTCTAACTTAGAAAAAAAAAAATATATATATATATATACACACACACTAGTGACTTACCCGCGCGATGCGGCGGGAGTGGCGATTTACAATAGGATACTCGTTTACCGTTAGTTTATCCGTCGTCTCGTGATATATCGTATAGTACTTAAGTTAGTTTTCTTATTCGTGATCTTCTACAAGAAGAGTACAAAACAAGGAAGTAGATGTAATTAAAAACAAGAAGAGTTCAAAACAGTCAAGTAGCTGGACAAAACAATAGAAACAAAATGTGGGGAGTCTCTTGTATCTCTTCCTGTTTTACCAATACATCCGTTCGGTTATGACTTTCTTGTATCTTCTCCTCTACTGTACCAGATTTCGACACATAAAAAAATGTTACACGCTTACAGGTGCTTTAAAATAGTAATTAAAAAGTAATTTCTGGAAGCAAATAAGGCACAAAATCTACTAACTTACCTTCGTTTTGATACGGATGCGATTAATTAATCACGCAACACTTCCTGGTAGACAACATTTGATGTGTAAACTCCGCGTTGTTTGAATTCTTTGGCGAGATGTACCAACACCTTCGTACTTTGTCTTGAAATCCCTCTTGATAACGCGACATAAAGTTGTCCATGTGAAAATACAGAATCCGGTAGATAAATACCAACGTTCGGAATTGTTTGACCTTGAGCTTTATTAATCGTCATGGAAAAGCTAAGTCAAATTGGAAATTGTTTTCTTTTCAGCTTGAATGGGAACATGTCATCTTCAGAAAGGGTTAGAGGGATTCTTGGCAAAAAAACTCTTTTTCCGGCATGTTGACCGACTGCAATTTCCGCATCAATAACATTTCGCATGAAACCCTTACATATCAACCGCGTGCCATTACACAGGCCATGTGATGGATCGATATTACGTAACAATATTATTGGGCATCCAATTTTTAAACGAAGCTTATGAGGCGGCAAACCACTAACATTTAGCGAATTTAAGAACTCGACCGGATAGAAGTTGCGCTGATCGTCTTCAGCTTCATCAAAACTGTAATAAACTTTTTCCTCCCCTTGAAAAATTTCAATCATTTGATTATTAATCTCGTCAACACTATCATTTTTAGTGGACAATATTGCTCTAGAGATTATATAATCTGAAGAATATACATTATTTTCAATTAATGGAAAGATGGCATGGATCAATTCTTTTATAGCGTTTTCTCTGTTGTTGCACTGAATTGTCATGTCATCGGGTATGCGGATATAGTTTCCTTCGATTGGTTCTTCAGTTCCATCGCCGACTCTTAAAAGAAATTTAGAAAACCATGGATCTTTCAGCGCTCTCATATTTATGGTCAACCGCATCTTTTTAGTCAAAGACCAAAGAGGTGACATTCGTACGCTGGAGTCTACAATCTGTGCTCGAGTGCCACGTTTAATAACCGGCAACACCTGTCTGAAGTCACCTCCCATAACCATTATCTTTCCACCAAATGGGAGACTAACACCTATAATGTCTTGAAATGTACGATCGACTGCCTCTATCGCCTGTCGTTTAGCCATCGACGCTTCATCCCATATGATTATTTTGGCAGACTGAATCAGTTTAGCGGCCCCACTCTGTTTTTTGATATTGCACATTGAATTATTTTCAAGATTAAGAGGAATCTTGAATCTCGAGTGAGCCGTTCTACCTCCTGGCATATTATTAGCCGCTGCACCTGATGAAGCTGTTGCGAGAGCAATAAGACCACGTGACCGAATTTCAGCAAGCAAGGCAATGTACAAAAATGTTTTTTCCAGTTCCACCTGGACCATCAATAAAGAACACGCCTGGAAGATCATTATCAACATGCATTATGATCTCATCAAACACGTTTTTTTGGTCCGGATTAAGTGAATATTTGGCACTCAAGTGTTCAGGTTCCAAAACAATCCCATACTCTTCTTGTAACTCACGATAACCTGCATCTTGTAAGTTAACATCGTCTGTTATCTTAGGAAGGTCGAACTCATTGAAATTTTTACCCATGGATTGTACCAAGACACTAATTTCGGTAAGAACCATATTTTGAACTCGTTCTATACTTTGACAGTGTAACCGATGATCTTCAGACAGTGAATCAAAGTGGTCATTCCATAACTTTCGAATATCTCCAGGTTGGCAAAAAATCATTATGGTCGCAAATAACCTTCTAAGAGCATTGGGAAACTGAAACGTAGAGGCTTCTTCGAGACATTGTGATAGATATTCATCGTCTTCTATTAATCCTAACTCAAGAGCTGCTTTCCGAAATGTCGCACACCGTTGACCATTAACTGTGCAAAGATGTTCAAAAGAAGTAGGCCCTCTGACATTTGACAAAAGTAGGCGTAAGTAGTACCTTTCTCCTTCGGCTGGATTAGCGGAAACGATACGACCTCTTTGTTTTTTACCGAAACGACGACTCCAACGGCGTGTGCTTCCATTCCACGTAAAGTGTTTTGGAAAATCTTTATACAAATGTACCCTTGTTATTTCATCGTTTCTATTTATCTCAAAAAATGTTGTTAGCATGGTTCTCTTATCCCTTTCCCTATCAACAATATTAGGCATCAAGTCATCATCTCTAAATCTAACCATCTGATTATTTGGGAGATGAAGTTGTAAGGCTAGAACAGCAGGAAAGATTTGAGAAAGAGAGAAGGAAAAAATGCGCCACATAGCCTCTGGGGGCGATATGTAGCGTGCATCTTGAAATCTTTTTATCTCGTTAATAACAACCCCTGGCTCATTTTGATCCACTTGAATAACCTGTTTGTCATGTCCTCTATAAACATATTTGAAAAGATATTTCACAGATTTTATACTTGAGCAAACTTCAACATTCATGTGGCAGTTAAACATCATCAAAAGCCTTGGGTTATATGGGACCACCCATCTATTATCAAGTGTTTGTCCTCGTAGGTCCACTTCTATCCCGGTGTCTCTCCGTCGATACAACGGATACGAATCTTCTCCTTGTGTCGTCTGTTCGTTAAATTGTCTAGGATAGTGAAAACGACAAATTTTAGGATCACCCTGC
Organism: Helianthus tuberosus; assembly: GCA_030545235.1. NCBI lineage: Eukaryota > Viridiplantae > Streptophyta > Magnoliopsida > Asterales > Asteraceae > Helianthus > Helianthus tuberosus. The sequence goes on from CM060402.1 coordinate 28,743,825, forward strand.
ATACAAGGACTGCTTGAACGTAAATTGCCGCAAGGACCGTGAATCATGTGCTTGACAACCATCTCATGCAATCTGGGATGTGTTAGTTTGTTAGGAATTTCAGCACACACAACCTTATCATAATGGTCCGCGTTATTGATCTTGTGTTGCGGGTACATGATTAGGAGAAAATGTGCGTGCGGCAAACCCCGCTTTTGAAATTCAATGACATAGACGTATGCCTTAACTTCCCCGAGGACATGTTTCTTGAAGAGTTGATCCTTAAGATCTTCTAATTTCGCCCGGAACACTCTTGAAACAAGGTCTGGACGATCTGTAGCAGTTTGACCAACTTGTAAATTATCACATATCTCAGGCCACTTAGGATTACATGTCATTGTAAGGAATACATCAGGCTTGCCGTCATCTTGAACTAACGTCATCGCATCTAGAAACCGACGTCGCATGTCGCGAGGCCCCCCGATGAAAGATGCAGGCAACACAATTCTTTTCCCGACTCTGTTTGCATGAACCTCACCAGTATTGACGCAATCCACAATACCTTGGTACAATTCGGCCCGAATCTTAGCCTGGTTTCTCTCACAAAATTCTAAGCGTGACGTCTCAATTTTGATGTAAACATCAACCACAAACTGCTGTAGCAGCCTACCACCGAACAAAAGCACATTATTGGTAGATCGAATCTGGAACTTGTAACAGTAGTACTCCCGCATAGCCACGGTTGTTCTACCACTTCGTGTGTTTTCCTCTGAACGATGAAGATGTATTAAAAACAAACAGTTAATAAAAATAAAATGCATTACGCTATTTTTATGATCTTCACTTAAAAAAGGATAACAAATTGTTGGTACCTTCCATTTCTCCTTCGATGTTGTCATTGTTGCGAACATCATTGATTGATACTCCGTGACGTGGTATGTTAGCATGCCAACCCGACTCACCATTAGGAAAAAATAGAGGATACGACAATGGATCGTAACAACTGAAGTACGGCTGAATAGTTTGACTATATTCAGACCTACCGTACACAACAATACTTCATTTATACGAAGTGATATTGTCATTGCCTTCAACCCAAATACCAGCAACCTATATAATTGTGAACTATAAGTAAGTAAAATAAGCAATACTATTAAATAATTGCAATTAATATAATATTATATATACCTCCGATGTCGTTGGTCGGTTGTACACCCTTTGGTCAAGTTCAACCGAAGTATTCAAAGTGACTCTATAGTTGTCCAGAGGTCCTAGTTCCGCAAGTCTTCTAAATGTATCGACATATGGGTTTGTAGAAAGAACGCGTGTTAAAATCTGAGTAATACGCCGATCAAGATTTGGCCATCGGAGTCTGTGATCTAACTCAGTATCAAGATCGTAAAAATACAACTGCAAGTACCTAGGGGTCCCATCCCTCGGAACTAATTGGTCGATTCTGTGATATATTCCTTTATGTGCACGAAAAGTATATACGCCGTCTCTCATATTGTTCAATGTCTCATCCAATGTCACACCCATTGAGGCAAAAGAAAAATTGGTGTTATAAGCACGGATGTTTTGCCTAAACGTATCTCCAATTTCATCTTGAGACGTGAAAAGTCGGTACAATTCCTCTGGAATTTCTAAGTTTGCTAACACAGTTTTCCCACTCATACAACAAAAGGTATCAAATTCATACTGAAATCGTTTTGCTCCACAATTAGGACATGCACCTCGTTCCTTTAAAACACGATGCTCTCCAGGTACACCATTGTAAACAAAATTATAAGGATCATCTTGTACGCTCCCATCTTGGAAGGAAGGTTGATCAACTACTTCAGCAAATTGGGGTAATAAAGTACGCGGATGAATTCAAATACCTAAAAAAATTGGTGTATTAAGTAATGAAGGTTGTAAAAGATGTCAAGTTCGAAAAAGAAATCATTGTTAAATAAATAGAAACCTCGTAATGTTCTATCCCTGACTACGTCAAAAACAGATGGGAATGTGGTTGTCGGCGTAACATCTTCTATCGGGGTTTGGTTGACTTGACTGCCATTTGAAATACGCATTCCATTATCGCTTCGTGTATTAGAACATCCTTTATTGTACTCCTTGCGTTTTATAGTAGAAACACATGAGGCGTTCTCATTTGTTGTTTGTGTAAATTGAGTAATATTAGTTTGTATACTTCTTAACGGTGTCCTTTCTGTTGACCTATTACTCATTAAAGATATTGATGAAGCACTTTGGGATGCATCACCACTCCCAAATTTAGATACTTTGTTATTTTCTTTGCGTGCAGCATAGTATCTTTTTTGATACTCTTTTCGTTTTTCAGCTTTAGTAGATGCACTCGAGCTAGAAGCATGATTACGAGGGTTTGGTTGTCCATTAGTCATTGTAAATTGATAAAATGACAAATACCTTGCAAATTAAATAAAAGAGAGTTATCATAGATGATGAAATTCTCAAATCATTACAACATTCCAACACATAACTTACAGAAAAACAAACCGAATGATAACATTGAAATACATAATGATAACATTAAAATTCATGACTTAAACCGAATATCGTGACTTAGAGAAAAAAAACAAATCCTTAAAACATTGACATACATAATGATAACATTAAGTGAAAGCCAATCTAAATACTTGGTGAAACAACGGTCTCCACAAACACCGCACCCTTAAAACCTCGAAACCAAGAAACGGGATAAAAACATTCGAAGGGCTTCATATCCATTTCAATTGTAAACAACTTCCCTAATTTTGTCATCACAAACCAATTACCATTTGTCACATAATGTGTTATATCGCACCACAATGACAATGATATCGGGGGGGTCGGAGGACATGATAAGACCTTAATCCAGTAATCCCCTTGTAGCGTCCATAGGTCAATTGTCATCTCAAACATGCCAGTGCTAGCAAACATGTGAAGCTCATTTTTTACATCCACTAAAACACCTTGAACCATTCCTATAGAAGGAACGGGTGGAAAGCTTATCTCCTTGAACTGCTCCGAATTAACATCAAAACAAATCACTCTTTTCGTACCTCCAAGCCAACATTCGCAAACAGTGAAATATACAGTACCACCACAAAATGTGCCAGCTGACCAATTGAAATGAGGGCTTAGGTACTCTTGTCTTGTTATGAAAGGAACATTTCTCCAAGAGTCTACTTCCCTAGAATAAACATAGACACCAAATACACCACTCCTACGCTTTATATGCAAGACCTTGTAATCATCGTGAGCGTCAACGTACAAACCAACGGCATCAAGGTTATTTATATAGAATCCATGAGAATCAGGAGTTGACAAACGCTTGAAAGCAGTAGTTGTTGGATTCCAAAGAAGCAGCTCGTATGTATGATTCAAGCAAACACACAACAATCCATTCAAATGTGAAAGTATTGAGACATCATTATTTTGGTGATGGAATGGAAATGTAACTATGGAGCTTGGCCCATAGTCATTGGATTTAGAGATGATCGGACGAACAGAGCACGTTAGGTCGTCAATTAGTAGAACTCTCTGGTTAGATGAAACTAATGAGCGAGAACAATGTATCCTTACGAAATCTTGAGTTGACAGTAACGCATACCATTGCTTACATACACTCTTAGAACGACCTACATCCTTTGCTGGCACCCTCGTTAATATCTCAAACACGATTGTATGAATAGGAAGGTCAGCCATGGTTATACCTTCGTTTAAGGCAGATAATGATTATTTAGTTGTCCAATCTAAGAAGATTATAGTTTGGTGAAAAATAGGTGTAACCATTACATGTAAATCAACTAATATAACATACTTGTAATAACAAAGTAAAGTATACTTCGACAATTACATCAATATGAGGGAAACAAAAAGCAAAACACGAAACACCAAGAGAGACTTTAATATTCAACAACTAAACATATAACAACACCAAATGTTTCTAACTTAAACACAAACTTGGATAACGATCCATAATTTAAATATCCCGTGCCTCGACCATATCCGGTTCGTACGTAATCGTACTCAACTCCGTAGACTTCAAAATATTAACTGAAATAACAAATAAAATATAACTTTTATTAAACTACATGAGCCATTAAATCTAACTAATTATTAGAATGTTCATGTGTAAAGCATAACATACTATCTGGTAGATGAACCAACTTGAGACGTGATACATATATGATAGACCTTTGTTGCACGGCTCGAATGGAACGTATAACATCGGAAGGCTTCAGGGCAGACAAAAACAATTGTATTGTGTGACCACTGTATATTACGATTTTGGGTTAAAGTTCTTCTAATAATAATATTTTCTTACATATAACGTAAATATTATGTTTGTAATATGTTAATAATAAATAATAACGTACGTCTTATCTTGAAGAGAAAGTTCAAAACAACATCGATCACGTTTGCCTTCTATTATTCTCCCAACCACATCTAAAACCAAATCAGTCAAATCGTATAGACCATATATAAAGTTTTATATATTTAATAAAAATTATAGATAGAGAATTTATATGTACCAACAATATCCATTTGAGGTCTCCTGTCATGCTTCAATTCTATAATGGAAGGGACCAATGGATATAAAGAAGCACCCCTTGGAATCGTAAGCATAAGTGAAGAAAGCTGTGTATATTCGTTGATGACAATTTTTTTCTCGGACCAAACTAACACGTAATTCTGGTACTTTGGGTACTCATGATAGTTGAGATTCTCAATTTGGAAATGATTCAAGGAAAAAAAACCACCCATCAATGACGCGTCATTATATTTGTGTATCAAATGTTGTGGGACGAACGCAACAATTTTTTGTCTCTAAAATGAAAAGAAATTTAGTGGTGGAAAAACGCTTACTCGTATAACACAAAGTAAATTAAAATAATGTTCTTACGTGTTGATCAAGAAATATAACCACTAATCTCTTTCCATCGACGTCATGCCAAATAAACTCCACCTTAACAAAGATTATATTATACCATGCTCTATCATTTCTCAATGATGAAAATTCTTCAACGGAAAAATGATCAGACATATCCTAAAAAAATAAAAACTCCAGAAATTAAATTTAAACTAAAACATGATTAAAATTAAACAACAAATTTAAATTTAAACTAATACATAATTAAAAGTTACATAATTAAGATTCAAACTAATTCGAGAGAAAAAAAACTACAGTCATCATAAAAGTTGTTCTAAGGTTCCCAAACCATTTCTTCATCCAATGGTGGTTCGTAAACCGCCCCAGGGTCAGTTTCGTACCCTTCAGCCTAGGTCGGTAGTTCTTGTGTTTGACTGTAGTTTTCCACATAAGGGGGGTTTGAAAGTGGAGGATGCATAGGCCGTATAGGAGTGTTTGGCACCGGACGATGGCACCCCTCAATTTGTATTCCACCAAATTGTAGTTGAGCGAAGGTATAGTCATACGCCCAATTCAACTCTTCATCCGTTCAACCAAATGGATCATCATGTTCAAGGTTTGCCACTGGAGGTGGGGTTGAAACCGGAGGTGGGGTTGAAACCGGAGGTGGAGTTGACACCGGAGGTGGGTTTGCCACCGGACGAAAAGGGTTTCTAACTTCAGGGTTTGAAGTTAGAGGGTTTGAATCAGGAAGGTTTAAATGGCGATGGGATGATCGTCCATGGTTTGTTGATCATAGTGGTTCAACGGGAATTGGATAACCACCACCCATACCTCTCAATTGATATGTGTTTGGAGTGATTTGTAAACTGAAAAATACAAAAAGACATATAGATAATACTTGAATTTAGAGTATCCAATTTATTTGACTACTTACTTTTTATACTTGTGTACTAATAACATGCTCAGATGGCATAGCAGAAATTATAGATTTACTCGACTTTAGTTTTGAGTTTTAACTTATATGGTTAGAAACTAATGCTGTTAACGGAAGATTGTGTTGTACCGCTAACTATTGTATCGCTTTGTACTATAAGAAACAACCCCTATAGGGACGATGAGGTGATGATATGGTTAAATTGTGTATAATTACTCGTTTTTTCACATTTCTTTAAAAACTGGAAATCAGTATACGGTTATAACATGAGGTGATGATTTGTACAAAATATTTATTTATTGCAGTATTGTAATTGAATTTATGATAGTGATATACTGTCGCTTACTATGTCCATACATAATTGATCAACAAAATCACTTAATTAAAAAAGGGCAAATACCACAAAAAACCAATATACTTTATGTATTTTCTCACAAAAGTCCCTCAACTTATATTTTACATATAAAAGTCCCTTAACTTGTTAAATTTAAACATTATTGTGATTATTTATAAAAAAAAAAGAGAATTAGTAACCGGTTGTCCCGGTAATCGATTAGCTGCATGGAAGAAATCCACGTAGCATGATACTCGGTTTTTAATCAATTTCTTATTGTTTTTGTTATTGTTGTTTTATCTCGTGTGATATGAAATTATTTTTAGAAGCCACCATAAAAGTGGATGATGACATCAGTGTTAAACATAAATAAAAAACGAAAAAAAAATAATCTGCAAGTGACTTGAGACCAAACAACATGAATAAAAGTGGATGATAAAAAATAAAAAATTATTTAAAAATAACAGGAGTGGATGATAAAACAATAGCTGCATAAATAAAAGTGGATGATAAAAGTGGATGATAAAAAATAAAAAAATATTTAAAAAAAATAGCTGCATAAAAAAAGTGGATGATAAAAAATAAAAAAATATTTAAAAAACGAAAAAAATAAAAAAAAATTAAAAAATTAAAAATAAATAAAAAACGAAAAAAATTAAAAATTAAAAAATTAAAAAAATGATAGTATCAAAAACTCGACTCAGAATCAAAAAGTGTTAGATTATATCCAGCAAAACATCTAATCTCTTTGTAAGCGAATTATCAAATAAACATTAAGATATGATATTATGATCCAAATGTAAAATTATTGTGAACAACATGAATTAAAGCCATGAAAATAAAACCATTTAAAGCCATGAAAATAAAACCAAATGCAAGTGACTTGAGACCAAACAACATGAATTAAAGCCATGAAAATAAAACCATTTAAACGATAACCTAATAAACCCCAAGTGCTGTACAAATTTCATGTACAGAACAAGAATTGTATAGCCTAAAATCCCTAACCACAAACATAATCTAATTAGCATAATGTTGCACCATAATCTAATTAGCCATGAAAGCAATAATATCATGTGTCAAAGATTTAGATTCAAAGGCAATCCCAAATCTTAAAGAAAATCGCTTATAGAAAAGCAAGAATCAAGAATAGAATATTACTTACTATCCTATTTGACATCAGTGAATCTTTTTATTATGGATTATATATGAATGTTTTTTAGGATGAAGCCATATTAGAATGAATAATGTGAGAGCACTTTTCGGATATATATATATGTGTTGAATTAATAAAAAGACAAAGAGGCAGTTAAACAAAGAGGCAGTTAATAAAAAAAAACATTTGGCAGTTAAAAAAAACATCTGCATGTCGTGTCAATGTATAAGCATGAACTTCCTACATAACTATTAGCTCGACTTTTTAATAAAAAAAAAAACAAAGAGGCAGTTAAACAATACAGATCCAAAAACCCCAGTTATTTCAACATTTACAACCCCTTAACTTGTTAAATTTAAACATTATTGTGATTATTTATAAAAAAAAAAGAGAATTAGTAACCGGTTGTCCCGGTAATCGATTAGCTGCATGGAAGAAATCCACGTAGCATGATACTCGGTTTTTAATCAATTTCTTATTGTTTTTTTTTTATTGTTGTTTTATCTCGTGTGATATGAAATTATTTTTAGAAGCCACCATAAAAGTGGATGATGACATCAGTGTTAAACATAAATAAAAAACGAAAAAAAAATAATCTGCAAGTGACTTGAGACCAAACAACATGAATAAAAGTGGATGATAAAAAATAAAAAATTATTTAAAAATAACAGGAGTGGATGATAAAAAAATAGCTGCATAAATAAAAGTGGATGATAAAAAATAAAAAAATATTTAAAAAAAATAGCTGCATAAAAAAGTGGATGATAAAAAAGAAAAAAATATTTAAAAAACGAAAAAAATTAAAAAAAGAGTTAACTGCCATTTTCGTCCCTGTGGTTTGGTCACTTTGGCCATTTCAGTCCATTTCTCAAAAATGCGCCATTTTCGTCCCCACGTTCTGGAAAGGTGTCATTTCAGTCCAAAAATCATAACCCAGTTAAGTCAGTTGTTAAATAAGGACTCATTGTGTAAATTTGTAACATAAAGGACTGATTGTGTAAATTTGAAAAATGGACTGAAATGGCAGTTAACTCCACCACCACTAGCCCTGCCACCACCACCACTCCGCTGCCACAGCCACCACCACCACTCCGCTGCCACCACCACCACCACCACCACTCCGCTGCCACCGCCACCACCACCACTCCGCTGCCACCACCACCACTCCGCTGCCACCGCCACCACCACCACTCCGCTGCCATATCGGAGTAGATTGGGGATATAATGTAGATTGGGGAATGATGAGACGGGCGGTTCATCAACATCGGGTCTTTTCATTTGTGGTATCTGTCAAGTTGACATCGCAGCGAGTGAAGGCATATCGGTTCATGCTGGTTCCATCTTTTCAACAAGCTCAAAGCCTTGGCAAGGTCCTTTCCTGTGTGCGGATTGTCGTAATAAGAAAGATGCAATGGAAGGGAAACGACCAAGTTGAGTCAAAGTCACCTAACACCCACATTTCCTTCCATTCATTAGTTTAACCCTCTTTTCAATGCCAATGATACATGGCAGTAGTTTGATTAACATCAACTGCAAATTGAAAAAAATGAGAAAATACAATATGAAGGATGATCATGTAATATGTTTACAGTCACACTTGATTCTGGTAGTTACATTTTTATATTTGAAAAGTGCATTTGACCAGAAAGCCGTAAGGTACTTATGAATAATTTGGCTTCTCAAACTCATGCTTAGTTTGCCATTTCAGCTTCAAAAATGTTTTTTTAAGTATGTTGCAGAGATGGATGCTTATTTTGACCAACATAATTACAACAGATGGAGGAATCACTAGTTCTGCTACAGCAAACATATCGGCAATGCTATTAGATATTAAACTTAATTATCTACGTAGTTTATTAATGTTATGTTTATATTATAATGTATATAATTTCGATTAGGTGTGACATTTGTTGAAACGGTTTGTTCTAACCACACCACTCTGCTGCCACCACCACCACCACCACCACCACTCCGCTGGAACGACGAACCGTATAAACGAACCGTTAACGGCTGGAACGACGTGTTGACTGATTCCGGCCACTGTGAAGTTTCCGGCGAAGTTGCAGGTTCGGTTCCGGCTAAAATCGATGTGTTTGAGCATTGTGAGGGGTGTAAAATGTTTGTGGGGATCTAAGGAACTTCAGATGTCCGTTCAATTCGACCCAGATCGACAGAAACAGAAGATTAACACGTGGGGGTGGTGGCGGTGGCAGCGGAGTGGTGGTGGTGGTGGTGGTGGCAGCGGAGTGGTGGTGGTGGCAGCGGAGTGGTGGTGGTGGTGGTGGCAGCGGAGTGGTGGTGGTGGCGGTGGCAGCGAAGTGGTGGTGGTGGCGGTGGTGGTGGTGGCAGCGGAGTGGTGGTGGTGGCGGTGGTGGCGGTGGTGGTGGTGGTGGCAGCGGAGTGGTGGTGGTGGCAGGGCTAGTGGTGGTGGTGTTAACTGCCATTTCAGTCCATTTTTCAAATTTACACAATCAGTCCTTTATGTTACAAATTTACACAATGAGTCCTTATTTAACAACTGACTTAACTGGGTTATGATTTTTGGACTGAAATGGCACCTTTCCAGAACGTGGGGGACGAAAATGGAGCATTTTTGAGAAATGGACTGAAATGGCCAAAGTGACCAAACCACAGGGACGAAAATGGCAGTTAACTCTTAAAAAAAATAAAAAAATTAAAAATAAATAGAAAACGAAAAAAAATAAAAAATAAAAAAAATGATAGTATCAAAAACTCGACTCAGAATCAAAAAGTGTTAGATTATATCCAGCCAAACATCTAATCTCTTTGTAAGCGAATTATCAAATAAACATTAAGATATTATATTATGATCCAAATGTAAAATTATTGTGAACAACATGAATTAAAGCCATGAAAATAAAACCAAATGCAAGTGACTTGAGACCAAACAACATGAATTAAAGCCATGAAAATAAAACCATTTAAACGATAACCTAATAAACCCCAAGTGCTGTACAAATTTCATGTACAGAACAAGAATTGTATAGCCTAAAATCCCTAACCACAAACATAATCTAATTAGCATAATGTTGCACCATAATCTAATTAGCCATGAAAGCAATAATATCATGTGTCAAAGATTTAGATTCAAAGGCAATCCCAAATCTTAAAGAAAATCGCTTATAGAAAAGCAAGAATCAAGAATAGAATATTACTTACTATCCTATTTGACATCAGTGAATCTTTTTATTATGGATTATATATGAATGTTTTTTAGGATGAAGCCATATTAGAATGAATAATGTGAGAGCACTTTTCGGATATATATATGTGTTGAATTAATAAAAAAACAAAGAGGCAGTTAAACAAAGAGGCAGTTAATAAAAAAAACATTTGGCAGTTAAAAAAAACATCTGCATGTCGTGTCAATGTATAAGCATGAACTTCCTACATAACTATTAGCTCGACTTTTTAATAAAAAAAAAACAAAGAGGCAGTTAAACAATACATATCCAAAAACCCCAGTTATTTCAACATTTACAACCTTCTAAAGTTAAAAGCCACAGTTAAAAGTTACAAAAAAACCAAGAAATTTGAAAGAACTTACAACAATGCAACAGGCAGATGTGAAAAGCCGACAAAAAATTTAAAACCTTGATGTGAGAGCCGAGAAACAACGCAAGATCCAGATGCAAAGAGTCAATATATTCTGAAATCGAAGTAAAATAGTTGTTAGGTTCATGTTTTGAAAGTAGGATTTAGTTCAAATGAGATAAACTTACAATTTGAAAGTTTAATTCCTCTCAGTTGAGTGTTTGTAGAGTGTTGATACATCTGAAGTATTTATAGAGACTGAAGCAAGCTTGCCGTCTTTCAGACTGTTTGTAGAGAGTGTTGATACATCTGAATTATTTATAGAGACTGCCGCAAGCAAGTTGTCTTTCAGAGAACAGTAAAATGTTGCTTTTACAGCTGTAGACTGTAGATGTAAAAGCAATACAGTAAGTAGTAAAAAAACAAAAAGAACAAAATTCAAACAATACATTCTGACATGATACGACCTGTTTTTCAAAAGGTTATATTAAAAGATATTATTATAACTAAAGACTTTGGATTATAAGTTGAAGTTGGATTCTAACTAAACCATATGAATTAAAAAAAGAATGAATTTGCAGTGGCCAACGACAGATTTGTCCAGTTTGAGGTCAACTAATTGTCACAATGAAAATTATTGAGCCAAGTTATTCTTAAAACATAATATTTAAAAAATAGATTATTTTGAATTCATTTTTACCCCTCTAAAATGATCCAAGTTATCCTTTATGCCAGCAGACTTGTATTCATATCCAGATGTCAACATACCAGATCTAAAATGATCTCAAAAAGATTGCTTGATAACTAAACAGGATACATGGGTTGACACGAACATGAGCCGCTTAACCCAAAGATTAAATATTTTTTTTACATATTAGTATTATAAAGTTCTAAATTTACAGGTTATTTTTATTTCTTTAAGAAGTTACGCTTAAACAATGCCAACTTATTTTTGAACTTTTACATCTCAAGATAGAAGAAATAATAAAATGCCATATTCATCAGTTGCTGATCTAATCTGTCAAACAATAAGTTTATTCAAAAGAGTTATCATTTGATACAAGTGCAAAGCTGTTTAGAGTTTTTACCTGATTCATTGTTGGTTTCGACTTGCGGCAGGTTGAATCGCCTAAGGTTTTCTATGCTTTTTAGGGGGAAAATGGGCGCTTCTCTCCACAGGGCATACAAAACACAGATTGTTGGCGGAAGCCCGCCAAATTTAACATATAAAGTTTTTTTATATGTTAAATATGGCGGGCTGCCGCCAATAACCTGTGTTTTGTATGCCCTGGGAGAGAAGCACCCATGTTCCCCCTAAAATGCAAAGAAAACATCAGGGTCAACCCCAGTGGATCTTGTGTCGAATAGAGAGAAAATCATCGATTCGGTGTCATTGAACCCTATCCAAACACTGTATAAATATTAAACAGATCAGACTCAAATAGCGAACAAAAACGTATGAAAATACAGATTTAGACTTCATATACCGTTCAGCTCGTCGACGTTGTTAGGGTTTCGCTCCACGACCTCTTGCTTCTGCTGCAACTCCTGCTCGCCTGCTCGGATAAGGTAAATCTTGAATGTCTTATATTTACACATTGGTCAATATATGATTAGTGATTACAAAATCTCAATAAAATATTTTATTGAATCTTTTTAGTTGGTAATGAACTAATAATATTTATTTTCTATTAAAAAACCATTAATATGATTGCTCAAGTCAATAAACATAACTCTTGTCGCAAACATAAAGTTAACCAAATCCAAACACATATGTAGAAGTTATAAACAGATCAGACTCAAATAATAACTGTCTCTCTCTCTCACACATATATATAGTTTCACAGTTTAAGTCATACAGACACCTATAGATAAAGAGTAAACCCATAACCACCTATAGCAAGCTATCCAACAGATTTATTCCACTTTTCATGGCATGCAGTCAACATTGATTAGTCCATCCGAATAAGCATACAAAACTTTTCTTAATTCATAATGTGAGCAAAGCAAACACTCATTCTGTCACGACTTCCGAGATGTAACACATATACCAATCACTCAATCTTCATATCTCAAATATGCCCTATGTTGATAATAATTTTGAATCTACACAAATCAAGCCAAACAGACCTCCATTTCTAAACAGATGCACCAAAACAACACATAATAGAGCAAATATTCATAACCAAAACCTAACAAAATCAGAACAGTATATGCATTTAGAAACCATAAATAACAATCTAAACTTTAGAAACCATAAATCAGAACAATCTAAACTTTAGAAACCATCAATCAATATATAATATTGCACCTCTATCACAAAAATACGTTTATTATCTATGATAAAATAACTATTAAGTATTATAATAACGATTATGGTCAAGTTAACTCCAATGTTTCGGCATCCGGAGCAATATCTCTATCATGAAAGCACCATCTGTCCACTCCGAGCTTTTCAAGAAACTCAAAGGTAGCCCTCACTGCAACAAAAATAAATTCAATAAGTAACCGAAATCCCGCTAAACAAATAAAGCTACGTTTAATGGTTCAAAAACAATTATTCTTACTTCTTCTTTTAGCCATGGCTAAAGAATTAGTACTGTCTTCCTATGGCCGCATGAAAGTGGCCGCACCAAATAGGTCACCCCCGGTTCCACGAAACGTGTGCCAAAAGGCAACACTAAATCGCAGCCAATCCTATAAAAACAATAACGTCGTATAAATGTATAATATTCTCTAAATTCCCTAAATCAAAAGGTGCACGTTTTCAAAATCTAACCTTCATATTCTTCCCAAGAATCTCCTCATTGGGATTGTACCATTTATACGCAAGTTGATTCTTGCTAGTTGGCCCCTACACAAAACAATCACATCAATAACATATAATTCATCTAAACACGATAAAGGCTATTAATCTTCTCACCTCATACCTAATTTTGGGAATGCGAGGGAAGAACTCCCCTTCCCAATTGCCATCAAGATTAGCAGGACAAGTAGGCGAAGGTTCACAGTTCTACAAATAAAAACAAATAGTTAAATTTACAACACTAAATCATTCAAATCAACCAATCAGAAACACACTGAAGCAGATAACACACAGCAGCAACAATTTCACAACTTTCATACTCATTATTTCATCCAAATCCGCTAAAATCTAGATCAAACAACCCATAAAACACAAATTATCATAAGAAAGAAAGAAAAAGTCTCATCTAAAGAAAGAAAAAGTCTCATCTACAATAACACAAAATAAAAATAAAGATCTTACAATCATAACACAGTTGATTGTTCAGCTATATACTCTGCATATAACCAACGAAATCGACACACCATGCTTATTTGTCCGCCCATCGTCACCAAACCTGGAACAAAAAACAAAGATTAATATTTATAAAAAAAAAACAAAAAACAAAGATTAAAAAAAACACAAAACCAACACAGATCTGAAAGTATTATAATAGATCTGACAAAGATGTTTATAAAAAACTTAAATGATATAAAATTTAACAAACAAAACTATAGATAGGGTAAAAAACGGTACCACTAAGGCTGAATTTGAAGGTTCTTGAACCAAGCCGCAGTGTTCTCTCTTTCACCTGTTCATCGGTCTTCGTCTTCAACTATATTCAAATTTCCAGAAAACAAAAACCCTAATCAATACAAAAATATATACTCTCTATGTTGATCCATTCACAGAACATTAAAAAAATCACAAAACCAACACAGATCTAAAAGTATTATCACAGATCTGAGTCTTCGTCTTCAACTATATTCAAATTTCCAGAAAAAAAAACCCTAATCAATACAAAAATATATACTCTCTATGTTCATCCATTCACAGAACATTAAAAAATCACAAAACCAACACAGATCTAAAAGTATTATCACAGATCTGAGTCTTCGTCTTCAACTATATTCAAAGTTCCAGAAAACAAAAACCCTAATCAATACAAAAATATATACTCTCTATGTTGATCCATTCACAGAACATTAAAAAAATCACAAAACCAACACGGATCTAAATCTAAAAGTATTATCACAGATCTGACAAAGATTTAAAAAAACGTAAGAGATAGGGTAAAAAACGGTACCGGTTCCATGGATGAAAGGGGAGAAGACGGTGATGGCGACGACCGGTTCCATGGATGAAAGGTGGAGTTGCGGTGGAGGATCTAGGGTTTGTAGAGAAAAGGTGGAGCAGCGGATGAAACAAATGTGGTTTAGAAAGTGATAGAGAAGAATATATTGGATCCATCAAACTAAAAACGGGTCAAGTTGATCCGGTAAGATCCGCGTGGGTATCATCAGGTGTTGAAAACAAGTTTCAACACTTTGTGCTTAACTGGTTTGTACAATGGGCTTCAAAGACTTGTAAAGTGGCAAATGACCATTCTATCCTTCCTATATGCTTTATAAAGTATATATATATATATATAAACTCATTTTTCTCCAAAAATGATATATTTCATATTTATTTGAGAAAATATATCTTTCACCCCAAAAATATTGTATTTCATGTTTGTTTAAGAAAATATATATTTCTTAAAAATAATATATCTTCTAAAAATTTCAAGAAAAATATATATTCATACTTGCCAAAAATAATATATTTTTCCCTTGTAAAAATATGATGTATTCTTGTAGTAATTGTAAAAATCATATTTTCGTTTCCTTGGTGTCCAAAATATTATTTACCAAAATATACTTTGTGAATAAATTTTCTGGGATATTTTGTAAGTTACATTCTTTGGTTCGGTTTCACCAACATTTTGTGTGAAATGTGTATATTTATTCCTTGGAATTTTGGTAATATTTTGGATGGTAATTTTTGGTATTTTAGTGAGTTATATTATCTCATGTCCTAAAATAATATAACTAATACACAAAGTATACAAATAATCACACACATGGTGTCTTCTAAATATTTATTTTCCTAAATACATATTTAGTCAATTTTATTTATAAAAATCAACCTCCAGTTTACAAAAATTATGGCAAAGTTTATGTAACAATTTATGGTTGGAAATATATTTGTAAGTGCATATTTATAAATATTTTTCTAAGTGTTTAAATTTTTAGAAAATTTTGCCATAGTTTCCCCTAAAAATGAAGGTTTCCATGCTTTCAAGCATATCATTTTCATTTGTAAAAATTAACACAATCAATCCACAATTAGCAATAAACAACCTTTACTTACCAACTTTGCCAAAAACAAGTAATAACTACTACTTCATGAACTTGAATATTTGTAAAAATTTGTAGTAACTTACTAGTGTTATTAGTAAGCCTTGTTGTCCTTTAAAGTGTGATTAATTCTTTAAAAACATCATTTTTTTAAAGAATATAGATCTTTACAACTTCAAATCATATTTTTCAAGAATGTTTCTTCTTAAACTTTTCTTATTACATAAGTGTTTCTACACTTATTTAACCTTTAAAAATGGGGTTTATTTATGTAAGAACCAAGATTGAATAAAACTTGTATTTATAACTTGGTTTCTTGAGAAATCATACTTGAAATATTTAGATTTACAAGACTATAACTTACTTTGATCATTACTTAGCAAGAAACAACTTTATTCTTTCAAGTTTATGATCTTTGTGTGGATGATCCATTAATCTCTAACATGTTCATCCTCTCATCTAGCAAGCTATCCCAGCTGGGTGATGATAGGTGCAAGTAGGGCACAGAGGATGAGGACTAGTGTACGCACGCTTAGCAGGCGGTGCGTTGGTCACAGGTGCTGCCACTTGGCGGTTCTGGTTGGTGTTGGGTTGGACGGGAACAGCGTTGAGAGGAGCAGTGGTTGTAGCATAGTTTTTGTTGTTGTTACCCTTGCGCTTGCGATTCTGGCGTGAAGACTTTGAAACTTGCGATGCTAGCAATGACCTGGTTGAGATTCTTGGTTGAGGTCTTGAAATAACCAGCCAAAACTCGCTTATCATTGATCTCAGCTGCGAGTTGGTAAGTTTCCTCAATGGTAGCAGGTTTAGCTGCTTGAACAAAGTTAGCTACACAGTCGGGTAGAGCACGGATGTACTTCTTGATCGTGATATCCGGCGTTGTCACTTGACCAGGACAAATGATACTTAGCTGCTTGAAGCGACCGGTGAGACCAGCATTGTCACCTCCTTCTTGTTTGATATGCCAGAATTCATTTTCCATCTTTTGTACCTCATGAGGAGGACAGGACTCCTTCATCATAAGCTTCCTGAGCTATTCCCATGAAAGTCAGTAAGCTGCATCATTACCGCGCCTGTTGCACTCAGCAGTCCACCAGTCCAGAGCCCTGGACTGAAAAACTCCAGTTGCGTTAACAGTACACAGATTCTGGGCATCCGCTTCGCCTGAAGGTGACTTCTATTTAGTCAAACCATTGGAACATGGTGTTGGGTCCGTCTTCACCAGTGAAGTTAGAAGGACTGCAGGCCTTGAATTGCTTAAAGCTGAAGGGTGCTTTCGGAGAGTCGCTCTTGGATTCAACAGAGGACTTGCTGCTGACATCGTTAATCTCGCTGACGATTTGCGGTATGACCCTAGCCATTTCCTTGGCTACCAGTGAAGCGATGCGTTTGTCAGCATGGTTACGGCGAGCTGCGCGTGAGGTGTGGGATCCAAATGACGACATTGTCTGTAGCAGACATCGTCATAGGATTCAGACAAGATTCGATTATATCGGGTTTCATATAGCTTAGCATTTGTAAAACATCCCTTATTATTATTATATAAAGCACGGGAATATGTCAAACACGTAGGCACATAGTCACGTAGGCACATAAATCACATAGGCACATAAGCACATAAGCACGTAGACACATAGAAGCACATATTTTGCACGTATTCACCTATATTTTGCATGTATTCACCTCTCAAAACTAAACCCGATTCTCTAGATTTTGTGTTGCGCGTGTGAGAGTTGCGAGTGCGAGTAGCGTAAGCGAGTAGCGTTGCGAGGGTGCTCAATTTGAGTTGTGATTAGTTAGCGTTTGAGGTTCGATAGTTGTGCGAGTTGCACGCGTTTTATGGAGCGAGGAGCGGAAAACCGTATGAAATCTCCATAATCGAAACATAAAAACATATAAACACATCAAATCGATAGCGCGTAAAATCAGCGATTGCGAGCTTAGAATCGAAATAGAGTGTCTTAGGTGTTAGACATCGACTACCCAAAGTGATTCGGCTATTCACAACGACCTCGAGTGCACGCTTTGTTGGATTCTGTATGCCCAAGACACATATTGAATTGATGTGGCTAGTACGTTATGATCCAAGTCGAGTCATACCCAAATACAAGCTAGACAAACACTTATAATTTTTTATTTGTGATATGATCAAACAAATAAATATTAACACTTATAATATTTAGAAATTGGTTTTCTAAATAATTGCACTTGACAAACTAATAAATTATATGGATAATTTATTTTGAAAGAATATTTTTATTTTGTTATTTAATGGGTTAAATAACATAATAAAAGTAGTGTAAGTCTTATAACATGTAATGTTATAATTTTATAAAAGTTATAAAATTATATAAGACTTAAATTGTTATTATAAGAAAATTTTTGAAATTTTTTTTATAAAAATAAAGCCTACCCCCCCCCCCCCTTGGTGTTCTTCCCAAGCCTTTTGGTCCAATGAGAAAGCATGCAATTTTGTCATGTTAGATGGGTCTTGATTGGGCAAATGGGGTGGCATCTTCTCTCACCTTCTTTAAGATTTTTTTGTATGACAAATTTATAGAGATGAACTTGAATGAATGACTAAAACTCTCTCTAGATTTTCGGTTATGGGGTCTTTAATTCAAGGGTTTCAAGTTCAATTTTTCAAGTGTAAGACATGCTAAAAGACTCTCTAATTTTCGGCCAACATGTGGTTGATCAAGAAGGTTTTTCAAGTGCAAGAACTCCATATTTTCTCTCTAAGATTTTCGGCCATGGGTTGTTGATTATGAGGGATTTTTCAAGTGAGTTCATGAGTGTAAAATCCTAGCTAAATCAAAGTGTTTGTTGGAAGGCTTGGGGTATACAAGCTTGAGGTCTTCTACACTTGAAGGCAACCGTTCAAGAAGCATCATCTTCTTCATATCCTTTACTCCTTGGAAGGTACTTTTCTAAACACCCTATGGTTGTGTTTTAATTTTTGATAGCATGCATGTTCGTATATGGATCCGGGATTGGGTTTTACATATAAAATGGGTTTTATATCTTGAAAGTAAGCATGTTTTAAATTATATTCCGCTCCGTTTTTATTTTATAATGGTAAAATAACTTTGATAAACATGTGAAAACCCCAACAATGGTATCAGAGCCGCTTATATGAGTGCATGCTTCATAGGATATGAAATTTTCGGGATTCGGGTTTGGTTAAAACCCTTTGGCCGAAATTTTATATATGGTTATCCTTTTTTTTCAAGATTTACTTCCTACATGCATAAAGGAATCTTGAAAAAACCCACTTTTTCGGTTTTTTCATTCTTGACCGAAAAGTAGGTTGTAAAAAGGAAACCATTTTTTGCTTCTTGAATTTATATATATGGATATATATTTTTGGTGTTCATAACCTAGCCATGACCTTGTGTGAATATGTTGAATGATTGTGTTATGATTTATATTTAATTATTTCAAAAGTTGTGATAATTAATTATATTTGTTCTTCCATTTGTAAAGTTATGTAATTTATTTATTTTCATTTGGTATGTAAAATAAATAGATTAGGTACATTTTATTTTACTAGAAAAAAAGTATTAGGATATTTTTTGTAAAAGAAGATGCACACAAAAAATGCGGTTTTGGTTTTGGCTAATTTCGGGCCTAAAGGACTTCATAGTTCTTAACGGGATTTTAGCCCGATAACCAAAACACATTTTTGAAGTCCAAAGGAGTTTGGAACTGAATATAAAAGACATTTGGAAGCCATAAGAATGTGAAGAAATCACAACACAAGAAGAAGACTTGAAGCATTTGGATGCGGGATCAAGTGGGAGTTCAACGACACATTATTTGTGTCAATATTCACCCTTTAGGAAGGACCTTTTGACACACTTGTTTCGGCTAACAAATGTGGTCAAAATAGGTGGCTATGGTTATGCACCTATTAATATGTGTGTTGTGCTTGTGTGGTTGCTTATTTATATTGTTTTGATGATATTTGGATATGCATGCTTAACAAACTAATAATCAACAACAAGCTTAAAATTGGTTCTTTAAAAAATCATTAAAATTGGTTAATAAAAGGTTATTAAAAATTAATGATTCTATAATAAAATGGGTTTTATTAAAAAGAACCTTGAAAATTGGTTTTCACTAAAGTACCATTGATTTGAATGCATGCAAATGTATGGTACATAAAGTTTTCTAAACTAGAATTTTGAAAACTCAAAATCCCTTTTATAAAACAAGTCAAACACCATCCTTTTATACAACACTCGAATCACTTGGGAACTCTTTTGTGGGACAAAGGTCACCTAACCACATTTGAGGGAACTTGTATGTCTGAGGTGGGGTTACCATGTTTGTGGGATAAAGGTCACCTAACCACTTATATGTGTAAACTCACATGTGTGTGTAAGTTGGACAACTTGATTTGGAAACCATGAACTTAGGGTCACCGAAGCATGGGGAATAAAGGTGTTGATGGGATTAAACATGCCAACTAAACATAAAGATGTTTAACCGATCCCATATGGCTAGAAGTTGCAAAGGGTTGCAATCGTCAAACGTTGACTACCTTGTTAATTTAAATAATGGGATAAAGGTCACCTAACCAATATTTAAATGTAACGTTTGATTCTAGATTTTAATTATTAATTTTCTATGAGACATAAAAGGGTATTAATGATTAAAATATAATAATATTGAAATTACTAAAATTGAACCTTGTTAAATTTTGTAGATGTCCGCTAACAATATTACCCAAACCGTGTGTAACCTATCACTAAAAACAATCCTTGAAAAGGATCGTCTCAATCATAACACTTCATGGATTAATATAGAAACTTAAGAATCGTTCTTAAGTAAGAGAAGATATCCTATGTGTTGAACGATCCTAATCCCGATGAACATCTTATGGAAGATAAGGATGCCAATAACGATTGGATTAAGTATATCGATGATACTATGCAAGCCTCTTGCCTCATGTTAGGAATTATGATTCCCGATATTCAAAAGGATTTTGAACATCATGAGCATACGACATGATTAACCAATTGTAGGAAATGTTCTTAATGGTAGAACGCTTCGAAACGGTTCGAGCGCTTCATACATGTCGAATGGAGGAAACCCAATCGGTCTCATCTTATGTACTTAAGATGAAAAGCCACATTGATCACCTCGAAAGGCTCAATATGGGTAAAAGGGCTTTACCCATTCTAACGATCAATGAGGGTGGCAAAAGGAAGGGCATCACCCTGACACCAAGGCAAGTGTTACAAATGAGAGGGGCACATCAGAGGGAAAGAAGAAAAAAGGCTAAAGCGCAACCACCGAAACCAAAAGAAAAGAAGGCAAAGGTTGCCACGAACGATCCATACTTTGAGTATGGTGAGATAGGACATTTAAATAGGAATTGTCCAACCTATCTCAAGGAGTTGAAAGATAAGAGGGATGCGGAGGAAACCTCAGGTACAATCTTTATGATACATATTGACCTTAATGTTATTTCTTCTAACACATGGGTATTAGATACCGGATGTGGAATTCATGTTTGCAATTTGTTGCAAAAGGTTCAAAAGAAATAAGCATTACAAGAAAGGAGACTATATTTTGAAACTTCCAAATGGTTTGGAAATTGTTTTAAAAATGTATTGTGTGCTCCTAGTTTGACTAGGAACATTATTCAAGTTTCCCTTATAAGACAATATGGTTTTGATTTAAAGTTTGTAAACAATGACATTTATATTTCGATGAATGACATGTTTTACTTTAAAGCTATGCTTTCAAATGGTACTTATGAATTGGTTCATAATAATACATCATTTGATAGTTCAATGTACCAAGCAATCACCAAGAAACTCAAAATGGATTTGAGTGAGACCTATCTTTGGCATTATCGCCTTGGTCATATAAACAGAATCGCATACAAACACTTCAAAAGAATGGTCTTTTGGAAACAAATGAAATTGGTTCATTTGATATATGCGAATCTTGTTTAAAAGGTAAAATGACTAAGAAATCCTTTAGTGGGAAAGGGCAAAAGATTTATTAGGTATCATACATTCGGATGTATGTGATCCTTTTAAGCCAATGACTAGGAATGGTGAAAGATACTTCATTACTTTTACCGACAACTATAGTAGTTATGGTTATGTGTACATGCTGAGACACAAAGTTGAAGTTTTGAAATATTCAAAGTCTTCAAAAGGTGAAGTACAAAATCAACTCAATCAAAGTTCTTTGTTCCGATAGAGGAGGAATCAAACTCTATTTGGATATGGTTCGATCTATGATGGCTAGGAGCGCATTATCTCTATGATTTTGGGGTTACGCTTTGCTCTCCACGGCCCGTACATTCAATGTGGCCCAAACCAAGAAAGTGGATAAGACTCCTTTTAAAATATGGCATGGAAGGGCTCCATCATTATCATATTTAAAGGTGTGGGTTGTGAAGCTTATGTGAAGCAATACACCCCAAACAAATTAGAAGTACGATCCACTAAGTGTATCTTTGTAGGATATCCTAAAGAAGGTATATGATATTGATTCTACGATCCAACAGAGCAAAAGGTATTTGTTGCTCGAAAGGCTGAGTTCTTGGAAGCTAATTCCTTGTGGAAGGAATTAGTAGAACAATGGAACTTGATGAGGATCAAGAACCACAAGCCGATACACGTTTGGTTGATACTAGTACTCAACAAGAGGTTGTTGAAAACGATCAAGTGGTTGATCATTACACACAAAACGTTCGCAGATCTTGTAGAATCAGTAGTCCACCTGAAGGATATGGATTTTTCATGGATGGATGCTACGTGGTAGATTCGGGTGAACCTACCATATACCATGATGCAATGTCAAAATCCAATTGTGACAAATGGCTTGAAGCCATGAACGTAGAGATGCAATCCATGTATGACAACCAAGTATGGGAGTTGGTTGTGCCGTCTCTTAACTCCAAAATAGTTGGAAGTAAGTGGGTTTTCAAAGAAGAAAACTGATATGCATGGTAACTTGGATACTTATAAAGCAATACTTGTAGCAAAAGGTTTCAATCAAACTCAAGGGGTTGATTGTGATGAGACCTTCTCGCCTGTGGCAATGCTAAAGTCGATTAGGATATTATTTGCCATACCTGCATAATATGATTATGAGATTTGGCAAATGGATGTCAAAACGGCTTTCCTTAATAGATATCTTGAGGAAGATGTCTATATGGTTCAGCCTGAAAGTTTTGTCGATCCAAAAACATCCTAACAAAGTATGCAAGTTAAAGATATCAATCTATGGATTGAAACAAGCATCTAGAAGTTGGAATCACCGTTTTGATGAAGATATTAGGGAATATGGATTCATCAAGAAAGTCGATGAAGCTTGTGTGTATAAGAAGGCTAGTGGGAGCATCATCACTTTATTATTATTGTATGTCGATGACATTCTACTATTCGGAAATGACATTCCAACCATGGAAGGTGTAAAAACCTGGCTTGAAAGTTGTTTTTTCATTAAGGATCTTGGTGAAGTCGCCTATATTTTGGGAATAAAGATTTATAGGGATAGGTCAAGATGCTTGATAGGTTTAAACCAAAGTGCATACATTGACAAAGTCTTGAAAAGGTTCAAGATAGATAACTCTATGAAAGGTTTGGTACCTATTCAAGAGAGGACAATATTAAGTGCGTCTCAATGTCCGAGCTCAAAGGATGAGCAAGAAAGAATGAAAGGAACCCCATAAGCATCTGCTATAGGATCCATAGTGTATGCAATGATATGCACTAGACTGGACATGTCATGCGCTTTAAGCATGACGAGAAGATACCAGCGGATAATGGTCATTGGGTGACTGTTAAAAATATATTGAAATACCTTAGAAGGACTAAGGATATATTTCTAATATATGGATCTGGTGAAGAAGAACTCATTGTAAAGGGTTACAGGGATGCGAGTTTCGGAATTCGTTGTAAAGGGTTACATGGATACGAGTTTCCAAACTGATCGAGATGATTCTCGATCACAATCAGGGTAGCATTGTCCACTATAAAATCAGAATACATCGTCGCTTCATTGATCAAGGTAATTCATATGGATCTGCCACTTGAATTATTGCCGATCTTGGGGTAGTCCCTACCATTCAGGACCCCTAGAGATCTTTGTGATAACGATGGTGCGATTTCTCAAATCAAGGAACTTCGTCCACATCAAAAGATTAGGCACAATGAGCGGAGTTTCAACTACATAAGGGATGAAGTTGAAAAGGGGAAAGATATGTATTCGCAAAGTTCACACTGATCAAAATATTGCGGATCCACTCACGAATCTCCTTGAACGGGCAAAGCATGAAGGGTCATACTTGTGCCTTGGGACTTCAATATTCTAGTGATTGGATTTGATCTATTTTGTATTCGGATATTGGAACAACTATTATTATAACTCTTTATGGTATTTTGAGTTATGTTCCATTTTAGCATGTTTAAATCCGTGAATAAGTTGCTTATTCTAAATGTCCGTAGTCGATCATACTTGTGGGAACAAATATGAATGTAAGACTATTATGAACTTGGATTGGCGGATATTCATTAGGTATGACTATAGAGCAAAGTGTTGCTGCCAAAGTTCATAGATATTTGTGGGATACAAATATTGGACTGACTCGCTCTCAAATGTTACTTCATGGAATCATTTGTGATTGATCATAAGTAAATTTGTGTAAAGAAGAATATCATAGTATCCTCTGACCTGAGATACATATTGGGTCTTGATATTCACCAAATATTATACCTTGACTTATGTAGTCAAGAAGGGATTTGTTCCTCTTATTCGTTGTGGTACAAGGTGATTGTGAGAGACGTATGTAGTCAAGAAGGGATTTGTTCCTCTTATTCGTTGAAAGTAAGATGTCTAAGGCCTGCTAAAGTTAAATCAACAGAGAATGATCACACTATGTCTCTGGATTTGACATGACATCTGTAACGAAAGGATAAATGATAGATTCACCTAAATCATATTCAAGTAAGGGACTTGAAGGGGATGATGTTATTGAATGGGATATATAGTCATACGTATTAGGGGTAGTAAACCGTAGTTAGGCGTTATTTACTACTTGCATCAATCTTCTATGTATCTTGTGCAAGTGGGAGATTGTTGGATTCTGTATGCCCAAGACACATATTGAATTGATGTGGCTAGTACGTTATGATCCAAGTCGAGTCATACCCAAATACAAGCTAGACAAACACTTATAATATTTATTTGTGATATGATCAAACAAATAAATATTAACACTTATAATATTTAGAAATTGGTTTTCTAAATAATTGCACTTGACAAACTAATAAATTATATGGATAATTTATTTTGAGAGAATATTTTTATTTTGTTATTTAATGGGTTAAATAACATAATAAAAGTAGTGTAAGTCTTATAACATGTAATGTTATAATTTTATAAAAGTTATAAAATTATATAAGACTTAAATTGTTGTTATAAGAAAATTTTTGAAACTTTTTTATAAAAATAAAGCCTAGCCCCCCCCCCTGGTGTTCTTCCCAAGCCTTTTGGTCCAATGAGAAAGCATGCAATTTTGTCATGTTAGATGGGTCTTGATTGGGCAAATGGGGTGGCATCTTCTCTCACCTTCTTTAAGATTTTTTTGTATGACAAAATTATAGAGATGAACTTGAATGAATGACTAAAACTCTCTCTAGATTTTCGGTTATGGGGTCTTTAATTCAAGGGTTTCAAGTTCAATTTTTCAAGTGTAAGACTTGTTAAAAGACTCTCTAATTTTCGGCCAACATGTGGTTGATCAAGAAGGTTTTTCAAGTTTGTTTTTCAAGTGCAAGAACTCCATATTTTCTCTCTAAGATTTTCGGCCATGGGTTGTTGACTATGAGGGATTTTTCAAGTGAGTTCATGAGTGTAAAATCCTAGCTAAATCAAAGTGTTTGTTGGAAGGCTTGGGGTATACAAGCTTGAGGTCTTCTACACTTGAAGGCAACCGTTCAAGAAGCATCATCTTCTTCATATCCTTTACTCCTTGGAAGATAGCTTTCTAAACACCCTATGGTTGTGTTTTAATTTTTGATAGCATGCGTGTTCGTATATGGATCCGGGATTGGGTTTTACATATAAAATGGGTTTTGTATCTTGAAAGTAAACATGTTTTAAATTATATTCCGCTGCGCTTTTTTTATAAGGATAAAATAACTTTGATAAACATGTGAAAAACCCAACACGCTTTGGCCTAATAGACTATGCCCTCGCCAAATTATGGCAAACGGCACGCATCCTTTCGGTTACTACGTGAATCGAGCCATTAGAATCCATCGAGACTTTGGTGAGAGTTTTGTAAAATCTAAATAGGGACTGGAAAGCATCGTTAAGATGCGGGTTTCACCCTAATTTAACATCTCCGTTCCTGAAAGTGTGGTAAACCACGAGATAGAGAGGGAGAATTTTGTTGAGATAAGGATGTCACTCCTGACTCGATGAAAACTTCTCGGGCTGAGAGTAAAAATACGTGTAGAGTGAGTGACTTTATCGAGAGTTCTTGGTTTTCACACCTAATCTCGATCCAATCACTCGATTGTGTCATGCGAGTGTTTTCGAAAACGTGTGTTTTGCGTCATCCTTAGGAAAGGCGTGTAATACTATTTTGCCTTAGGGAAGGCTACTTCGTGCGAAGCTGTAGCATGAGGTGTTCGCACAAAGCTGTAGTTTTAGCGAATGAGAGTAACAAGAGTAGGCTCGTGCAAAACGCCTACTGGGTTTGCACAGAGCTTGTCTGTTGGTACTTAAACTATAGACTAGGTCAATCCTAAGACTCAGAATCCTGGACTAGGTCGAGTCTTCCTAGTTCCCTATAGTTATGGCTCTGATACCAATCTGTCACACCCCAACCGATGGCGGAAACATTGGGGCGTGGCACTGAGCGAAACAGATTGTTCACAAGAATCCATAACAACTATTAATGTCATTATATTTAACGTTTAACGTCCCATACCATCAAACATATAAAGCAAACAGTCTTTACAAATTTTAGTCTCATAAACAAAACATTGTTCCGACAACTCAGATTTCTTATTTGGTGGGTTTCTAGACTTCCTACTTGATTCGTCACAGCAAACATAGCATCATATCAAACTGTCACATACGTTAAAATAAAGTCAATACATAAAATGTAAATGTGAGTACACAAGTTTGAGTAGCATATAATATAGCGAAAGCGTTTTCGCATAACCAGCATGTAACACGTAGAAATGTGAATCAAGTAAGCAATCGACAATAACGCATGCAACCGACATGACTGCGAGTTGTAGAATGTGCAACACATTTTCACCACTATGAACATGTGAAGTAAGGCCCTTAACAACCCCTGAACAAACATGTGCTGAGTCCAAACTATAGTACTATCCTTGCTAAGGTGTCAGGCAAACAATCACTAGGTAAACATAACATACAAGCATTCATCGAGTCACGTATAACATGCGAGAGCGGTTAGCGTTTATAAAAGAGTTTGAGCGTGCGTTATGTGTTGATATAGAACGTATGTAACACCCAAAGTGCGTTAAGCGAAAAAGGGTTCGAGTATACTCACAGTGCGTGTTTAACAAATAAACACAGCCTTGAATTGGATTGAAGGGAGGGAGCGCGTTGGACAGTAGCGTAAGCGTTGAACAGCATGTAAACAGCGTGTCGGACGAGATAAATGTCGAATGGCAAGTCGAACGGATGAATACCTATTCGATCGGATGGTCATCCGAGCGGATGACCATTCGAACGGATGGCCATTCGAATGAGATGAGAGTGTTTGTAAATCATTTTGAAACTTTTGAAGTTTTCGTTGTGGTATTTAAACAAGTCATCCAGTCGGATGGTCATCCGGACGGATGGCCATTCGATCGGATGGCTATTCGATCGAGAGTTTGGTAGTTTTGAGATCAAATCGTTTTGAAAAGGAATTATTATGAGGGACAAGTCACTTGGTCAAATGGTCATTCAATCGAATGGTTATTCGGTCGGATGGCTATTCGAGTGGGTGATCTGTTGTTCGAAAATTTTGTAAAATGTTCTAAGTAAAAGTTTGAGTTTAACGGAGGCGGCATGATGACGTGTCAAACAACGGAAACACACCAAGATTCAGCTTATTCGATCGGATGGGAATCACCCCATTCGATCGGACTTACTGCTCCCGACGAAGTTTCATGTTCAACCCGTGAATCGGTCGTCTCTCCAGTGGAAATCCGCTTTCAGACCGGTTCTCCGCTAGAGAATGACTAGAGAGCCTGAATGAGTCTAGATTCCATCGATTTTGAGTGAAAAGTGAAGAAAAGTTGAGGGAAAGTTGAAGTCAGTTGAAAATGTTGAGATCTTGTTGAGATTCGTGTTAAATAGTGTAGAAATCCTTTAGATCTGAACCATTCTTGACGATATGACATCACACAACCGATTGCATAAGCAACTAAGTTGATGTCACCTTCAAGGGGTTCAAATCAGGTGATTTCAAGATGAAAACTAGTGATTTTGATGGAGAAGATGATGGAGAAGTGTGTAGTAATGATGGAAGTACAAGATTTAGGGAGAAATACTTACGAAAAAGCCTTGAATCAAGGGAAAAATGACTTTGAGCGACTTGAGTGCGTGTTGGTCGAATGGAGCTGTTACATCAGTGAACAGTAGTGTACGGCAGGTATTTATAGGGTGAGAGCAGAGGGTAAAGCGGTGTCAGTAAGTGGCGTTTGGTCGAATGGGTGTCCGGTCGGATGTCCATTCGGACAACCATGTTGTGCGAGTTTTCCAACTTCCGTTTCGTTCGTTAAGCGTTGTGTTGCGTTTAAGCGAGTTGCGAGTAAGCGTTGCGTTGAGATAACCACATAACATAAACAAGAAATCACACAAATAACACACATAATAACTAAGATGCATAAAAGTAAATCTGCGTTTGGAGTTTGCGATGTGATAGCGTTGCGATTGCGTTTAGTATAAATATGCGATGTAATATGCGATAAAATGTGTTTAAATAGTATGCGTTATAAACTGCGTAAATGCGATAACTGCTTTTTGAAATAGCGTTGTGAGTGTGTTGTAAAACATAGTTTAAAATAGTCAACCCATGGCGATAATCGAAATCTCGAGAGTAAAAGTCAATTAAGCAAGAAATGACAGATACAAGTAATGACCCGGAAATTTGGGTTGTTATAGCTTTTTTGCCTTTTTCATGCTATTCGTACGTTTAGTACGTTAAAGTTATTTGTACGGGAACTTTACTCTATATAAATAAACTAACTACCACGTATATGAAATCTTAGGCCGTATACACCGCGACATGGTGGCTGGCATGACCGGGCGCCGAACACCGCAGATAGGGGTGGGATTGTGGGTGTCATTTTTATGATTTATATGATTCAAATAAATAAACCAACTACCAAATCTGATTTTGATTCAACTTATTTAAATTAAAAAAATCATATTTGTTTAGGCTCGTTTATCATTTATGATTTATATGATTCAAATAAATAAACTACCAACTATACGAAAACTGAATATATGATAGGAGACACTCATTTTAGAACCAATGATTAAATCGAAAACTACGAGAACCACATGTACATAATGCTTTGAATGTGATACATAAGACGGTTATATAATCTTGATATTTTCTCTTTCCCACTACTTTGATTATCTTATATAGACTGTGCACAAATGGTTTTCACGGTTTGAGCAATTCTCAACATATTATTATTCTATCTAAATATTGTAATGACTATTTAATCAAATTTACTTTTAAGTCTTTACTAATGAAGCTCAACTAAATTACTCAAATTTATTGGGTAGCAGTTGGTAGTTATTAAAGGTTTGCTCAAATTTCTTGAACTGGTTCAATTGCGGCCCAATAGATAGCAAAGGCACTGTTTTCTAGCCCATAGGCTAAAGCTGGCCCAAGCGTCTAAAAAACAACGTCTATTAAATTTCGTAACCCATTGTAAACTGGAGAACAATTCTAAAAAATGCTTTTATTTAATTAATATCATTTTTTCCTCCGCAACGTGAGAAATAATGGTGTTTATAAACATTTACTAAGGTATGTTTGGCAAAAGTAGCTGCGGGCTGGTGGCTAAAAGCTGGTAGTTGGTGGTTGGAAGCTGGTAGCTACTACCAGTAGATGTAGCTTTTTAGATATATTTGGTGTTTGGCAGAGTAGCTGGAGTTTTTAATAAAATGTATAAAATACTAAAATGGACATAACTAAAAATTTAAAAAGTTGTGCATTAAAAAGTTCATTATCTTAAAAGGTTAAAATAATCATTTTTTCTCTAAAAGCTTGTAGCTCCTTCTAAACGCTACTAATATGAGCGTTCAATTAAAAGAAAGCTCCAACCTCCTAACCTAAAAACTTTAAGCTCCTTCAACCAAACAAGGTTTTTTATTGAGTGGAAGCTTTTTTTTAAAAGCTTAAAGCTTGAAGTTCTTAAAAGCTTCATGCCAAACAT
The DNA here is from genome assembly GCA_030545235.1 of Helianthus tuberosus. Classification (NCBI taxonomy): domain Eukaryota; kingdom Viridiplantae; phylum Streptophyta; class Magnoliopsida; order Asterales; family Asteraceae; genus Helianthus; species Helianthus tuberosus. The sequence continues at coordinate 28,774,302 of CM060402.1, forward strand.
ACAAGTTCGATAAGTTTAGTGGTAAACTGTTTATCACATAAAACTCCGAAGAATAAATTTCATCAAGTTTTTTCAGGAGAAAAAACCCCGAATTAAATTTTGTTGGAGATCCGAAATAAGTTGAGCTAATAATGAACTGAGTGTCCTCATTTACGTAACATTGTTCTGTGTGCGAGTGTTCACGGTTTTTTTTTTTTTTTTGTTTTTTTTTTTTTTTGTGAATTTGGTTGATTGGCTTAAACAGTTTAAAATCATACATTTTTTTTGAACGGCCAACAAAATTTTTTATTCATTCTAGCAAGGAGCTAGCACCACAATTACATCCACCATCCACCATAGTTACATCCACCAGCTCATATCAAACTATAAACAAATACATGGATAGTGCTACCTGGTAAAAAAATGGAATCAAAAAACTTCAAACCTCCTCCAACTGTCCCAGGTAATACAGGCCTCTTTCGAACGATATTTTACCCATTGAAAGCTCATACCTTTGATTTCCTCCACGACCGTTGGGACCGAAACGGTAGCTTGATCGAATACCACTTTATTTCTCATCCTCCAGATACTCCATATGAATACAAGAGCTACTACATGAATGCTCTTTTTCCTTTTGATTGACCCCGGCACCAAACCGTCAATTAGAAGAAAGTCATTGAGACTGAAGGCGAAAAATTCTGGAATCTTGCACCATTGTGAAATGATAGACCACACTAATTGAGCGAACTGACAGGATACGAAAAGATGGTCACTAGTTTCCGGAGCTTCATTACACATCGGACATAGTACCGACGCTAGTTGAATGCCTTTTAATGATAATGACGCCATTGTCGGTAGCCTTTCCACCATCGCACGCCAACCCACTACCCCAACCTTCTTTGGCGTCCAATTGTTCCATTTGAAAACCAAAGGCGGTGGAGAACGATTGTAGTCTTGTGCGTATCGTCTAATACTTCTGACTGAGAACTCGCCCTTCGAATCTAGTCCCCAGTTCCACTGATCTTTTTTGTTTTGACACCTAGTCCCCAACAATTTCTGAGATAACTGTTGTAGTTCGGTCACCTCCGCTACAGTCAACGGCGCCCTGTTCCAGGTCCACATCACTGAATCACCTTGAGTATTGCTTCCAAGACGAGCCGAAACCGTGCACATTTTTTCCACCTCCAAGTTGAATAACATCGGGAACTGGTAAGCCAAAGGCGAATCACCAATCCACGTGTCTATCCAAAATAGTATATCCTCCCCATTACCTAGAACTCCTTTGATCTGCTTTGAAAACATCAGATTCAATTTTTCTAATTCACCAGCAATACTCCAGACCTGCTTCCAAGGACCAGGGACCGAGATCTTTATTGGGATGAAGTTCCATGATCTTGATTTGCTATGTAGTGACCAGATTACTTTTCTCCATAGTCCTTCCTTCTCGACCTTGAACCTCCACCACCATTTTGCGAGCAAAGCGAGATTTGCATCCCTTAAGGACCCGAAGCCCAAACCACCATATTTAACCGGCGAGATTACTTTTTCCCATGCTATCCAATTACCTTTAGAACTGTCTTCCGACCCGCTCCAGAAGAAAGTTCTCCGAATACTTTCAAGTTCTTTAATTACTTGTACCGGGGCCTTGTATAAGGAAAAATAGTACAACGGCAGCGAACTGAGTACTGATTTGATTAGGGTGATCCTACCCCCGTAGGAGAGGATTTTGCCCTTCCATAAGGATAGCCGATTCTTAAAAGCTTCCACAACTGGTTTCCAGTTCTTAATCAGGTTCATGTTTCCTCCTACTTGAAGGCCCAAGTATTTAAACGGGAATGTTCCAGCTTTACATTGTAAATCAATGGCCATATCTTCTACTAAAGTAATATTCACCCCCACACCATATAATTTGCTTTTGCCGAGATTAACCTTTAAACCCGATGCCAAGTAAAAGCACCTCAAAATTATCCTTAAATTTGTAGCATTCTCCGTTGACCATTTACCAATAAAAACGACGTCATCGGCATAGAGCAAATGAGTTAGAGTAGGGCCGTTACCTGAGCATTTGATTCCATGAAATAATCCGACCGATGTAGCTTCCTTCATAATACCAGATAAAGCTTCCATTGCCATGAGAAACAAGAACGGAGATAGGGGATCTCCTTGCCTAAGGCCACGTGTGCACCCGAACTCCATGGTAGGAGATCCATTAACAAGCACGGACGCCCGTGAAGACCGTAGAGTAGCCAAGACCCACGTACACCATTTCGACTGAAAATTCATCTTAGACATTACGGATAGAAGAAAATTCCAGTTCAGAGAGTCATAGGCCTTGTGTATATCTATTTTGAAAAGCATTCCGGCCTTTTTTGTCGTTTTTAACCAGGCTAGGATTTCATTCAGCATTAGCGGGCCATCCGTAATACTCCTACCACTTAAAAAAGCCGTTTGTTCCTCCGAGATCAGTTTCGCCACCACCCCTTTGAGACGGTTAACAAGAACCTTTGAAATGATTTTATTTACACATCCAATCAGGCTAATTGGACGGAAATCCCTCGGGCTTAACGGGTCCTTTATCTTTGGAATAAGGGCTATGAATGAAGATGTACAACAGCTACTTATACTGCCAGTGTTATAGAATTCATCAAATAACTGGAGGAAATCATTTTTCAAACCCTCCCAACATCGTTTAATGAACCGAAGATTGAACCCGTCCGGGCCGGGTGCACGATCATCATCGCATTCCCAAACAGCGTTTTTTACTTCTCCTAGAGAGAATGGAGTCTCTAGAGCTACGGCCTCATCTAATGAAAGTGCCTTCAAGTTTGGGCAATCAATGGTTGGCCGATTTGGCATGGGTTCCGAGAATAGATTGGTAAAGAACTCACAAAATTCTTGTTTTATGATTGCCGGATTAGTGACCCAGGACCCATCCTTAAACACTCCATTTATTCTATTAGAGTTGAGGTTTGATTTTACCGTCATGTGAAAAAATTTTGAATTTTCATCCCCATCAAGGGCCCATCTAGCCCTTGATTTTTGACGCATATCAAGGTCTTTGAGCCGATCGTGCTCCCACATAAACTGCTTACACTCTGATCTAAATTCTTGCTCTGTTGGGGATAGTTCTCGTTCCTCAGCCAGTAATTCAAGGGCTATAACCAGTGATCTTTTTTCTTTATATACTTCCTCTCCCCTCCCTCGTTCCGCCTTGACCCACTCCTTTATTCTATATTTCAGCCATCTCAGTTTCGTAGCCAATCTGAGATCTGCTGGCCCATTAAACTGGAAAGAGCTACATAAAAACGTGACGTATTCCACGAAACCAGGGTATTCGAACCATGAGTTAAAGAATCTAAACGGAATATGGCCGAAATCCGCAGGGGTAGCGTTAAGAAGGAGCGGACGATGATCAGTAATATATCTTTCTAGGCCTGTGAGGGACGAATTCGGCCATTTTTCGAAGAACCCGAGGCAAACTAAGACCCTATCGAGTCGACTTAGTTTATCCCCTTTATCCGACATATAAGTAAACTGTGCCCCCCTAAAGACAAATCATGCAATGCCCCAGATAAAATGAAATCATTGAAAGCTTCAGCATTTGATGCGATAAATTCTGAATTCACCCTTTCACTAGGGTTCCGCACCTCATTGAAATCGCCCAGAAAAATCCAAAGCCCTTGCCTCAAGTTCTTTAAATGTACAAGATCCAGCCATAATAGCTTTCTGGTTGCCGGATCATTAGACGCGTAAACATTCACCACGTTTAAAAGTACCCCAGTTTGGACAATTTCACCACAAACACACAGAAAATATCGGGACCGGATTACTTCAACACAGGAGAAAACCGACGGGTCCCATATCGAAGAAATTCCTCCCGAAGTCCCAATTGCATCTACTGTTGCTACTTGAAACGCAGACCTACCCCAAAAGTTACAAAATTGAAAGTTACCTGAATACTCCAGCTTTGTTTCCTGAATAGCGATAAATTGCACCCCATGGCTGGTTTTTAAACCTCTAATCCATTCTACCTTCCGGTTATTCCGGACACCGCGTAAATTGGTTGATAAGCAATTCATTGATGACACTCAGCGACACCTTCACCAAGAATCTCAACAGTTGTGATATCTTCAAAACCGGCCAAATTAATCCCGACCGCTGCTCCGATCTGCACTGTTGCCGCTAATTCAGCAGAGATATCAGGCCCCTGCTTTGTCATTCCTGCAAAGCTGGGACGTATACCACCCTGATCTGGTTCCGTCGCCGTCTCCGTGTTGATTACCACTGTAGGGGTAGGAGGAATCGAATTGTTATTCTCCATTGGGACCGATGTATTTTGGCTTCTGGAACTTGCTGGGACATTTAAGTCAAAATGGGCTGGATGAGGAGTATATCCATAGTAGGCTTTAGTTTGTGGGCCTTGGGTTGAGCCCACAGAAGGAGGGCTGCGGAGATTACGATTTCTTTTACCCAGGAGTACAGTTTGTGGAGGGCCCGGGTTCAAATATGGGCCGCCAGTATTGGGACTATCACACTGGGTGTTACTGTGGTGGGGTCCTCCTGATTTACCTTTAGGCGTGTTCTTGGAACCAACTCCATCATCATTCCTTTTCCTAGGAATACGAACCGGCATATTAGAGTTCCCATGCATGTTGTCGACCAAAATTGGAGAAACAACCGGAGTCTCTTGAGATTCCGGCACCGTCTCATCCATTACCTTTCGGCCGTCGGAATCGGTATCCTCGTCGGAACTTATCAGTTCCCCGTCCTCAATGTCTTCCGTCTCCTTAACTGGGTCTAATTCATTCTCCATCCAATCCGATTCCTTTGTCGACATGGGTGGTTCGAATTCTGGTTTCCACGGGATTGAATCCTCAATGACCCAGAACTTAAAACATCTATCTTTCCAAATAACCGAGACCTCCTCATCCACTCGTCTAGCAGAATTTATCATGACATGGCAGGATCCAACGGCTACGTTAGTATCATCCCATGAGAAGTCTGACTGTTGCATCACCTCCCCAAACAATCCTCCCACACGATCGGAAAAATTGTTGTCACGTAACATTAATGGGACTCCATGAATATTTAGTTTTACCACTCGGCAATACTCTAGTTCCTCTCCCTCCCAGATTTTTACTTTTGTGAATAAAGTCGACCATAACGGCTGCCCCTCCTCTACGAACTTAGTTGCGGTGTCTCGGTCTTTAAATGTAACTAATGCCATCAAACCTCCCACATATGTGAATCCAAAGTTGCGGAAGCCTCCGCCTAGGATTACCTGTTCCGCCGCTACAAGAGCTCTGGGATTACGTGCTATACCGATTATCGATCTGCCCTTGCAATGGTTCGGATAGATCGCCCCAGAGCCTTCCACCCTTAAAGTTTTTCCTTCATTAAAAGGACCCACACCCCTCACCGTGTCAGCATACGATACTCCTCCCTTAACCCCGTTGGCCGCTGAAGGAATATTTGTCTTTGGAACCCACTTTTTCCGCTCACCTACTCCGGACTCCTGATAATGGAACTCCTGGTGATTAATCCTCTGATGATCTTTGTCATACTTAGCAAGTGAAACCAATATTTTTACGTCATGAATTGTAACTGTGTTCATATTCCTCAGCACCCCTTCGATGTCTGAAACTCCCACATATCTAATAAACCCGAAACGTTTTCCACGTGAATCTCTTTTCTTTGCCACATACGCATCTGTTACTGTCCCGAACTGTTGGAAGGCTTTCCCCAGGATTGTCTTGGATGCTCTGTCAGGAAGATTTGCCACGTAAAAAGTGATTTCCTTTTCATTATGTCTTCGTTGTCTCCGATAATGAACATCTCTCCAGGGTTCTTCACCGTCGCCCGCCATGAAGACAACAGCGAGAGCCCAGGAGGAAAAAAGAAACTGCGAATTGAGAGATCGACCGACCCGAAAAGCGAATGGGTGAATCACCAAGACTGAATAGGGAGAAAGGTATGCACGGGACAGTCACCGGAGTGAGTATCCAAGAACCTTGCTCGCTATCCCGGAATGAGACTCACCGTCGAGCACTTCCGGCGACTACCGTGTTGAACATTAAAAATGAATGGATCATTACCATTCCCTTGTTATGTTTGGTTACTCTATGAGAGTTGAATCAATCATTACGTGGTGTTGTTTGGTAAGCGGGAAAAGACAAGAGAATGGAATATAATTCATTAAAAATTACAAAATTACCCATACCTCAAAATAAAGAATAAAAATACCAATTTTCACAGCATTATCCAATTAAAAATTATAGTAATTTTTTATTTTCAAAAATACAATATTTTTAACTAATATAATTCAAAAATCATCTAAAACTTACCAGCTAAAAAAATTAAAAATTATAGTAATTTATTATTTTAAACTACAAGTAGCAAATCAGATTTAACTCTTTAATGTTTCTGGATGAAATCAAATTTTGAAAATGAGAGCACTTCACATCTATAAAACATTCCTTGAACACGTGCCATTAATAAATGTAAATCTCCTATTCCTGTAACTCTTTGGTAAACAATCTTAGTGAAGGGTTACTGAAACCTTAATCATTCTCAAAGTTATACATAGTTCCAACAAATATGAATCGTAAATCAAACACGGAACAAAACAATTTCTAAGGTACCTACTAGGAATTTAAATTACCAGCTCCAAAAACTTGAGACAATAGCAAGGTGATATCTTCATACATACATCATCCAAAAAAAATTAGCAACATCGTGTGACACTACCTTCATAAGGCGGATCTGTCCATGGATGCACATAATGAATTATGATTCAGATCAATATACAGGTGATGGTTATGGCAATGCAAAAAAAAAAAAAAAACAAAAAAATATACACAAGTGCATCTATCTTTTACTAAATACTAATAGAACTGAGTACAAGATCAACTAGCATAACATAGTTATGAATCCTACACAGCAAAATCAATTAGCTCCAAACAGTAATTTGACAGCGTAGCAATAAACTTAAATGATGTCATGTAACAGCAATAAATTTAACATTTTCATTCGTAGTCTAAGTCGCCCGACACTAATCCCGCACATATTAGCGTCCTTAAAGAGTCCTACAAGGTATTCTTCAGCTGCCTCCTGGAGAGCAGCCACTGCGGAGTAATCGTTTTGATATCCTTTTAGCGATTTCTCTCACCAGCCTGTGGAATGGAAACTCTTGATCTAAGCCTCAGTGCTCTTCTGGTGCCTCCTGACCTCTCTCAACATCACAGTTGCAGGCCTTAATATGTGCCTTCTTTTTTTATTAAGTTCTGCTCTTGGTTCTTTGGTTTATTGTTTGCTTGACTTTGAACATCCACACTGCAGCGGCCTACCATTACCTATTATGTAAAAACAATAGTGTGAAAACCTTGAGAGCACTTGCGTTTTAATTATGTGATTAAATTTTCATTTTATCTGCAAATTTTAACATATTAATAATGCAAGGGGGGTTGAGAGTCACATACAATAAAGATAGCACTCACCCATCTAAAAAAATTGTGCAACAAGAAAACCCTTGAATTTGCATTATTCATCAACACATAGAACCTACTGTGATGAAAAAACCCAAATAAAACTATCCACTACAAACAACACTCTTCTAAATTGTGATGGATGCAAATTGATTTTATTATAGGCATACAACCTACCGTGATCTACTAAAATCCATGAAACCCCATACAATAAATCCACTAGCAGAAGAACAAACCTGGTTGTGGAAAAAGCCAATAATTGCAGAAGATGCGATTTGGGAACAATCCACGAATGCAGACGAGGCGATTGGTGACGGACCCAATGGCAAATCGGTTGCAGAAGAGATGATTAGGTTATGCCGATGATTGCAGATAACGCCGAATGCAAATGAGTCTGAAGAGTCACCAAAAAAATACGCTGGTTGGAACAATATATGAAGGGAAAAATCGTGAATTGCTGATGATGTATGGAACAGAATGAAAAAAAAAACTGGGGGGAGCGAAGGAATGAAAAGGGCATGTATTGAGGCAAAAGGATTCCATGGGTAATAGTTGATTTCATTCAGGTCACTAACCAAACGTGCTTATTTTTATTACTCATGAATGGCCTATTCCATTCCCTTATTCATTACCCCATACCAAACGCTACCTTAAGAGTTTGCGCTCGCTTAGCCCTTTAACTCCCTTAATCACATTCGTAGTGGATCCTCTTTGTTTGTGGGTGTGTTACTTATATTAGAGCATTCACATTAGAGATGAGCAAATGGTATCGGGTACCGGTATCGAATTTCCCGAACCGATTCGATTTTCGGTTCCGACATTTTACGTTTTTGGTACCGGTCCGGTATGGTACCGGTTTTTATCTTCAAGTACCGGTACCGTACCAAATATTTTCGGTACCGGTACCCATTTTTTGAGATTTTAAATACCGTTATTTTCGGTACCGGTTGGTAGCGAGCTCATCCCTAATTCACATTGAAGTCCTTATCCTTTTTTTTTTTTTTTTCTATTATTAGACTAAAAATCACTACAACCACTTTCAAAAATATTAAAAATTTCTAGAGATGAACAACGTTTCTAGGATATTACAAATGATCAGTAACATTTTTTTCTCTCCTTCACTTCAGTGGCGGACCCAGGAATTCATGGGGGTGCGGAACATTTTTAAAAATTTTAGGCCCCTTGGTATATCAGTAAAAAAATCGGTTCGTATCGGGTCAGGCGGGTCATGTAAAACAAACGAACATCAAACTAAATTTATATAATCATCAAAAACATCTCAAACCTTGTTACAAACATAATTAAAACGTCGACGCCCTACGAGTTTTCATTTTTTGAAATCTATCCAAATCATCATCTAAAACTAATTTCTTAAGCAATTCTTTCTCTATATAACAGAAGTTCATCGCTCCATAACATAATGTTTCAATTTTAATTTTAATTTTCAACTATTCAAACCCTAGAAATCATAACATAAGTTGTAATCACCCTAAAAATATATAAACAACATAATCACCCTAAAAATCATCTAAACAACCATAAACAACGTCAAACACACAAAATTTCAAACCTATTTAACAACTTTATTACCCTTTTTTCTCCTATAATATCAACCAAAATCATCAAAATAACAAAGAAACTTACCCGTGTTCGGATTCCGGTTATTTTTTGGTGTCAAACGACGGTGGTATGGTGGCCGATTACGGTGGTCGCCGGCTGCTGGACTGTTGTCGCTGGGTGATGTTCGTTGGCAGTGCAGGGACGCAAGAGAGAGAGAGAGAGAGCTGGAGAGAATTTCTAAAGGTTTTGTGCTTTAATTATTTTATTATAGTTTGAAATATTTTGGGTTTGGTTAATGGGCTAAGACTTAGTGGGCTAGCTAGTTAGGAATTATAAGTGAGTAAATATATGGGTATTTGGGTTTAGTTAGTTAGGTATTAAAAGTTATATAATTTAGGTAGTATTTTTTTTTAAATAAGAGTTTACTAAAAAAAATTAATATTTTGAAAGTGGTTTTGAGTGGAGAAGGGAGAAAAGGTAATGATAAATGTATAAAAAATATTATTTAACTGAAAATGAGAGAGAAAAAATAGTGATTTTAGTGTAATTATAAGAATAAGGATAAAAGATTAAATGTGAATGTTGTAATAAGGTCTTGTGTCCTTAACTTACCGTTTAGCTTTTTTTTTTCTTTTTTTTTTTAGAGTTAACTGCCATTTTCGTCCCTGTGGTTTGGTCACTTTGGCCATTTCAGTCCATTTTTCAAAAATGCGCCATTTTCGTCCCCCACGTTCTGGAAAGGTGTCATTTCAGTCCAAAAATCATAACCCAGTTAAGTCAGTTTGTAAATAAGGACTGATTGTGTAAATTTGTAACATAAAGGACTGATTGTGTAAATTTGAAAAATGGACTGAAATGGCAGTTAACACCACCACCACTAGCCCTGCCACCACCACCACCACCGCCACCATAGCCCTGCCACCACAGCCACCACCGCCACCACAGCCACTGCCACCACCACCGCCACCACCACCACCGCCACCACCGCCAACACAGCCACCACCGCCACCACCGCCAATCCATCCATCATTGTTCATCAACAGTCACCGTTCATCATCGTCATCATCTCCGTCAACGATCACAACGATCACCAAGCACATCACCACCATTGTTCACCTCCGTTCATCGCCCGTTTAGCTTCGTCTCTATTGCACTCCATTATTCTGCTACTTGGAAAAAATAATAATATTGTTTATGCCAGGACAGCACGAAGAATGTATACTTAATTGACTCGGTCCCTTTTGTGCCCCTCCATTCAACCTTCAAAGCAATATAATCAGTGCTAAATTAGAATCTTCAATCGAAGATTGTCGTAACATGTATTCTAAGTTTAACTAATACAAGAAGAAACAGTTACCATATTTAAGAAGATTGTATATACTTCAGAATAATCAGATTGCTTTTATTAAACTAAGAACCTTACAGACGTTCAACGATTTTTCTTAAACCCTACAATATTTTAATACCATAATTTTTAGTTTTTACCATGTAGACAACTGTGATACAAGCGGGGTTCTATCAGAGAGGTGGGGGTGCTACGTGATGGGGCGTGGTGGTTAGGTGACCACGTATGGATCACCGCCGCCGGTCATGGTGACCACGCATGAAGATGATGAAAGTTACCGTTGAAGGTGAACATTGGGGTGTTAAAAATAAATAAATAAAATTAAACACTATATATATACCATCCACCTTAACCTTTAAACCCACAAAAAAATACCTTAACCTTTCAACCCACAAAAATACTATCTCTACATTCTAAACCGACCGGAGAAGACGAAGACGAAGACGTCCCCGTAACCCGCAAGCTTTTCGTTTCGGTATACCGTTCTCGTTCCTTTGTTTTGCTCGTTTACTTTTCGGATTAAATACAATAAATTCTGACTTTATATTACATACAAACGTCTGAAAATATGGGTCTTGCCATGACGTTGATGGTGGTGGTTCCGGCGGCGGCGGTGGTGGTAGCAGTGGCTGTGGTGGCGGTGGTGGCGGCGGTGGTGGTGGCAGCGGAGTGGTGGTGGTGGCAGGGCTGTGGTGGCGGTGGTGGTGGTGGTGGCAGCGGAGTGGTGGTGGTGGCAGGGCTAGTGGTGGTGGTGTTAACTGCCATTTCAGTCCATTTTTCAAATTTACACAATCAGTCCTTTATGTTACAAATTTACACAATCAGTCCTTATTTACAAACTGACTTAACTGGGTTATGATTTTTGGACTGAAATGGCACCTTTCCAGAACGTGGGGGACGAAAATGACGCATTTTTGAAAAATGGACTGAAATGGCCAAAGTGACCAAACCACAGGGACGAAAATGGCAGTTAACTCTTTTTTTTAATAGCAAACTCAATTTATTCATTACCCAGTGTATTTATAAAGGATTGACACCAGCAAGTAGGGTTGTTCAAATTGCTCGACGCTCGAGAATTGTCTGATGCTCGGTCGAAAAATGTTCGGAATTTGCTCGTTCAAGTCTGCTCGATTGAAAAAGATGCTCGGTTTAGATCAGTTCGGTTTGAAACGAACCGAGCATGAGCAAAGGTCCGCTCAGTTCGGTTCGACTCGGTTGGCTCGAATTATTTTTTAATATATATATATATATATATGTGTGTGTGTGTGTGTGTGTGTGTGTGTATGTATAGGATGAGAATCATTATAGAACACTAATTATTGCGAGTACAAAAAGAACAATTCTAAATTACTAGATTTAGGGATTTAAGGTTCATATTTTTTAAATTTTATGTTTCTGACATTTATATGTGTATTATATATACATAAAAAAACCATATATTCTTACATACACATAGCCTACACACATGTAGTTAATTAACCTACACATAACCTACATATGCGTAGGTTATATAAAAACTGAAATTTTCCATATTTTATTTTGAATTCTAGTACGAGAAACAATAAATGTTACATTTGTAACATTTTCATTTACTTCTTAGGTTTTTAGGATTGAAAAAAATAGATGATTCATTTTGTTCTGCGTGTTCTCGCATATTTAGTGTTCTGCATAGAACCTTCCCCTGTATGTATATGTTAATAAAATAACTAGAGGCGCATATTAACAATGTCTGGTCCAAGATTCAACTAGAGCATATTTAATTATAGAATTGAAGGCTCATACCAATAATTCATTGTCTAATAATCCAGAGTAATTGAGTCAAATTGTCAAAATACCGAAATATGAAGCGTCGATCAATACTCAAGTGTCAACCCACCATTCAATTCAGAAGTACATAATCATAATTAAAACCCCGCATCAACCATCATTATTCAAATTCTTCTTCGTCAAGACGCCAACTCCCTAAGGTTTTGCTTCAATCGGTTCATTCGATTTCAAACTTCTCATAGATCAAAGGTCTGCTACAATCGATCGACGATTCATCTTTCCTCTCAAATGATCTCGGTAGAACCAGTTGAGTGTTGTTTTTTCTATTCCTTGTTATTTCATAAATTTATACTTCTGTTCTAATTCGACGAAACTGCACTTTACACTAAAAACTAACAATCCCATCGTCACTTTTCTATTTGTTATGTGACGCTCGATACTCGCTCAACGTTCGTTCGAAAAATAATCGGATCGAAAGGCGCTCGTTCGACTTTGGCTCGGTTGAAAAAAACACTGGGTTCGGTTCAGTTCAGTTTGTAAAAGAACCGAGCTCGAGCAAAGGTCCGATCGGTTCGGTTTGGCTCGTGAACAACCCTACCAACAAGTAACTAGCCCAACCCTTACATGATCACCCTTTTATTCCTCTATCCCATACAGGTGTTGAAATAGAAAACTACAAATCGAATCGCAGCCACTTCGCCCAATCCATGTCGTGTCTCCTTGTTCGATGCTTTGCCTAAATGAAGGCTATAGCTTGTAATTCACCAAAAACTTGGTCTATGGACATTGGCTTACCAGAAAACACAGGCCCATTTCGAGCTTTCCAAATCTCCCAACTGAGAACCAAAAAGATTAATTATACATACCTTTTTTGCGAGTCTCTATATTTTCAGATGCATGTTGCTGTAGAAGATCCCTGACGGAAGATGGTTGCCCCATTGGGATTCTACACCAAGTGAACATCACCTGATTCGGTCACAGTCACAACTTCTCACCATTGGTGCTTTCTTTATGGTAGGCAAGGACGTACCTACGAAACTTGAAAGGAACATCATCTCTTAAGAAGTTTTTGTTTAAGATTTTGAGATTATACAAATATAATTGTATAAACCTATCCTAAAATAATTAACAATAACAAATATAAAATAACTAAGCCCATTTTATACGATTAGAATAAGCCAATTTTAAACTAAAGCCGTTAAATGTTAAATCCAAATACCCGATAATCAATTTAAACAATTAAGCTCAAACACCATTTTAGCCTATCCATTTAAGCCATTTTTTTATTAACCACCTCCCACCCACAAGTCAACTTTTCAAAGTAAAAACTCAATCGGTGAATTCACCAATACGCTTAATGTCACTGGTTGTAGGGGTGTGCATGGGTCAATTTTATGCTCAAACCAAACCTAAACCGAAAATTTGGTTTTCGAATCTTTAAAAGCCATTCAGTTTTGATGCTTTCGGTTTAAGGTGTCTGTTTATAATGATGGGTTTGGCTTAGATTTTAGTTTAGGGTTTTGTAACCACCCCTTCCAAGAGATATTAACTTTTCTATTCCTAATAACAATCCAAAGGAAAGAAAAGCAAATGTAAGGGTCAAAAATTGAATCCGACTTCAAATCATTAGCTTTGAAAATTGCTTCATTCCTTGCTTTCCAGATGAGCTACAAGTTGTAAAAACTATCCTTTTGATCACCGCCTTTTCATATTCGTTTATTGAGATTGCTCAATCCAATTGTAAATCTCTTTAGGATGCAAGGTAGGTGGACCAGTGAGCTGCAACCACGAAAAAACGACACGCCAATCTGAGGAGGCTATAACATAATTCGCGAAAATGTGATCAACGGTCTCCATCCCCCTCGAGCAAAATGGATTGTCCAGGCTTTTGTTACAAAGATTCACCCGAGTAGGCAGCCTGTCTTGGAAAAGTCTCCACACAAAAATATTTACCTTTTTTGGTACACGTGTTCTATCTAGTTTTCAACGGTTCTTCTGCTAAGCATTTCATCTCTATAGATTTATTTACACATTTTATCACAGACTTTTTTTGACCTTTAAAATTCCAAGACCTACTGTAACATCCAAAAACGAATTTGGTAATTAAACCAAATTAACTGGGATGAGCGGTAAAATACCATTAGTGGTAAAAAGTTAACAGGATAAGTGTTAGGGTTTTAAATAACCAAAACTAATGCTAATTAAAGTGAATGGATGTTTTTAGAAAATAAAGTCTTAAAAGGCTTGGGCTACCGAGACTTAAAGTGAAACAGGTCAGTCGTATCCGGTAACGCCTAAAACCCAAGTTTATTAACGAGTACATCTTTATGTATGCCATGGCATAAAAATAACTAAGTTATCTAACTTATTTAGAAGTGGAGTTGAATACTAGAGATAAATGGGTTAATGCTAATCATAAATGACTAACTAAACTCAAAGGGCTAAAGTTAGAGACATAATATTTATTTGATATGATAAATATAAGGAACTAAACTTCGGTTTAGTGCTTATTTATATAAAGATGGAACAAAGAGGGATTAAATGTGTAATTGAGTTTTTACAAAAAAAAAAAGGCTGGTAGTGGTGGTGGTGGTGAGAAACCACGACACTCACACACTTTTGTGTGATTTTGCAATTAGACGAATCAAGAAGAAAAAGGAGAAGAGAGAAATTGAGGATGAAAACTTAGATGATTTCCTTGCATGATTGAGGATTTTGAATCATCTAGCCTTAACAAACCTAAGGTATGTGATAAATTAGATTATGATGAATTTTGATGTAAATGGTTTTGATGAATTGATGAAATCGATTATGTATGGATGTTCATAAACATCATATTAGTTTGTAGGTGTAAAATACTTGAACAATTTAGAGGTTTAAGTATATTTTCATACATGACATGAAATGGGTTTATGTATGATATGATGAAATCTATGTTATATTGATGTTGAAATGTGTTTGAAATCATCATGTATACAAGAATGTGTGAAAAACTTGAATAATTTAGGTGTTCGGATGAATGTCTAATTATTTGATGAAATGTGTTTTTGCATAAGAGATGAAAACCCCAATTTCTAGTGTCATAATTTGATAAATTAGTCTATGATGCTTGAAATTTTATGCTAACTTGATGTTGTTAAGTATATAAACTTGTTGAACTGGAAGAAATAAGGTAATTTAGATGACAAAGTTAGCTAACACGATTGCCTTAAAAATGATGCCTACCAAGTGATTGATAAAATGCTTATGTGAGTTTCATCAAAGTGTTAGTGCATTTATACATGTCATTTGACAGTTTGACTTTTACAAGTAAAACTAACTTATAATAGAATTGAAAGAGAAATATGATATAAAATGCGACATCTGTGCCACTACGACCGTCATACAAATACAAAACCAATGAAATCTTGTGTTTCATACTTGGGATTTGTATAAATATATGAGACATTTGCACATGTCAATTCTTGTTCGATTTCAAGCTTTAAATCGCTTTCTGGAAAGTTATACGCAAACTGATGTGTAAACGTAATCAGATTAATGCGAAAAACACTCTGGAGCAGTGACATAGGCTTAACATACCTTAAATAACCTTTACATAACTTATAAATAAGTTTTGGAGGGTTTGGTGTGCCAAAAACAAGTTTATTCGATCGCAGGGACTATTTGTGACAAACTACGAAAGTATGCCGATTCGTATAGTAACTGTTTTGGTAAAAAATTACCGAAGTAATTAAGTGATCAAATTAGTTAAGTGAGGTAGTGTGCTAGAAATGAGTGTCGAAAATATGTTAATCAAATTAATTGTAAAAAACAGTTTCAGGATACGGCTCAAGATATAGAGCTGTATCTATGATCAAACAATGAGTAAAAGTAAAGTAAACGACACGGGATATACGAGGAAAGCCCTTGATCAATCTAGATCGCCGGCATAAAACCTCGGGAGCTGACAATCGCAGCTGCCTTGTTCTTCTATTGCTTCACAAATCAGGATACAGTGCAGGATGTGGTACGGATCGACTAAGTGTTACAATGAAACTTGAATACAAGTGTGGTGTTTGCAATGAGATAGAGAGTGAAAGTGTACGAGAGTGTTAGTGAAAAATTGTGTGTTCTAAGCTGATCCGCCCCCATCTATTTATAGTAAAGATAAAATAACAAACTACCCTAAACTCGCGGGATCCACCGAATATTCCTTCTTCGAACGTTGTAGACCTGGTCTTTCGGGCTCAACGTCTCTTCCTCAACAAATTCGTCCGAGTCTCGAGGAGAAGAAGTCCTCTTGACCGTTAGCAAGTCTCAGCCCTTAACCTGCACGTGGTTAATTCAATAAGCCTCAGGATATCGCCCAAGATGTTAGCAATATCCTCTTCCAGCATCCTGGTCACAAATGAACAAACATAGGCAGGATATTGGTCAGGATATATACGTTAAGAAAATGACCCCTAACAATTGTCCCCAAATATATCGGTTGGGATACCAATCCAACGGATATATTTCAAAAATCTTATCCCATGACTCAAGGTATTTAAAACGAAGCGACGGTCAAGATCACATCGTAACTTCCAACGCGTTTTTTAGTCAATGGAGATCCACGATGCCCCTATATCTTCTCTTTTCTTGTTTGAAAAGCAGATATCTTCAACAGAACCTTCAGGTAATTCTCCATTTCTGATTTTCTTCCTGTCAATTTACTTCATCTTACTTGCAATGGACGCCGAGACCTTCACTCAGCAGAACCTTCTTAAAAATCCCGAAAAGGAGATCTGCGCTTTTGACAACGCAGACATTGCAGCTTTAAGAGCCTCCGGCGCTTTCCCCGACAGCACAGTCTTTAGGCC
This sequence comes from Helianthus tuberosus, assembly GCA_030545235.1. Classification (NCBI taxonomy): domain Eukaryota; kingdom Viridiplantae; phylum Streptophyta; class Magnoliopsida; order Asterales; family Asteraceae; genus Helianthus; species Helianthus tuberosus. The sequence continues at coordinate 28,791,275 of CM060402.1, forward strand.
ATTCGATCGGTCAATCCGATCAGATGTTTCTTCTACCGAATGGATCTGTTTTCCGGCATATCCTTTTTCATTAGGTCTTCGATACCCTTTTCCCGAATTCATGATGCAATTCTTTCGTATTACTGGCATCTCTTTTGCTCAAACCATGCCCATGGTTTGGAGAGTATTAATTATACTCAATCAAATCAAAAACCTCCATTGCCCTGACCTCTGCATCGAGGATTTACCTATAGCTTATCGCCTCCGATCCCATGGCTCTAGCCGGTTCTTGCTCTTCTCAACCTCCAGCAAACCCCTGATTCTCAAAGCCACCAAAAACGAAGACGGATGGCAACGCAAATTCTTCTTCGTCAAACGAGATTCCATTGTTGAGGGCGCCAACCTTCCGGTGGAGTGGTTAACCACCGGTAGGATCATAAATATCCTCATAAACGAATTGATTGTTATCTTCTATTAATATTCTTCTTTTTTGGTCTTTATGCAGTGAACTTCAAGGAAGTCGCTCCCCCTACCGCTGAGTCAGAAGAGAGAATCAATACCGTTTACCGGTTACCTGCAATAGACAGGACTTTCACCACACACGTCCCGAGTTCAAGTCAGTACTCATCATCCGAGATGTCTGGTAAGAATTTCTTTCAAAATAGTTAGTCAAAACAATATAATGATAAAATAAAGAGTAAAACTTTTCCCTTTATGCAGCACCAGCTAAGATCCCTGAAGTCTTTGACCTTGATGAACTGGATAGCTATTCTGACCAGATCCAGGTCAAGAAAGAACCTAGCCCCAAGACCACTGCTACATCCAAACCCAACAGCTCCAAAGCCATCATCATTCCTAAACCTTCACCGGCGACCAAGCCTCGAAGTTCAAGTTCCCGCAAAAGGAAAGAACCCGATTCTCCTGTCATTTCTGACACCTTTCCTTATGAGAAGCACGGGTTTATTGAAGCCAGTGGGTTCATGACTTCTTTTCTTAACCAGGTTAGTATCCTCACACTATATCCTGCAATTTAGATTATTTTCAAAGATTTAACAATGTTAACCCCTGTCCTTTTACCTTTTGTAGGGTCTTGAGCGTTTAGTTCACTTATATCAAGAATCCTGCAAGCTCAACAAAGCACTTGAATCTAAGTTAAAGGAAGCAGAAATCACAATCTCTTACCAAGGTATGATCGCGGCCGCTAAATCTCGTCATTACGAGGAGAAATACAAAGCTATGACCCAAGAACACCAAGTTGCTCTCAAGAAAGCTACTCTTCAAGCCCAGGCTGATCTGGAAGCTGCCCATGTGCAGTACGAACGGGATATGGTCAGTTACCGAGAAAGCCTCAAAAGTTCCGTCGTCATTTCACTTCTCCAGGCTAGGTTGAAGATGGCTCATGAAGCCAAAACGTTAGGCTTCGAATGCCCTTCTTGGGACGTTGGTGCTTGGGAGACTAAGCTGAAGAATCTTGGCGGTACTTCTTCCAAATCAACTGTTGATGAACCTTCTAAAGCAGTTGAAAAGGCACCCGATGTTGAGAAGGATGCTGAGACGGATCCCAAGATGGATGTTGCCGAAACCGTTATGGACCAAGAAGGCACTACCCCTTAGAGCTTATTTTCTTTAATTTTATGTTTTTATGAACAATTTTCATTTCTGTCTCTAAACAATTTGATAGCCGAAGGTGGATGGGTCCTGGGTTTCAGGATGAAACCTTCGGTTATCAACCAGTATTGATTGCTTAAGAATAATTTCATCTTTTTATTTTTCTAAGTGTAAACCTTAGCTTTGCAAAAAAATTCATACTGTTATCTTATAAAATATCCTGATCAGTATGCTCAGCAACATACTGCAAAAGCCTTTTATTAGATAGATCTTCCAAACGTTCCTTCAACTTTGTAAAAATTTCTTTAGAAAGTAAAAAATAGTCTATCTTTTCAAAACCAAGTTTTGATAATATTTAAATAATCAGAGTTCCAAACTAATACTGGTTTCAAACACCCTAACCAAATATCCTTAAAAGGACTTTGAGGATATATATCAGGATACTTATCATAATGTCACTTAAAAACTTAAATGATGTTTACAAAGGAAAGATCATACCAGAAATAGGGTATAAACCTATTACCAAACTTCAATCCCTTTGCAACTCTTCCAATGAAGATGTCCCTGTGCAAGGTACTTAGTGCATTAGTTGCAAACTTCATCCTTTTAGCTTTACACCACTACCTTGGTGGGAATGTCCCTTGTGTACAATGTCTTCAAACACTTTAGAAATCTTCTGAATGTCAGTTTCCATAGGCAAATTTTTACGTTCCAAGGGCAAAACCCAAGGATGTATTGGAGATAAATCCCTTGTATCCTAGGGAAAATCCCAAATTTTCATGCGCTACAGACGGGAGTGTATAAACTCCAAGACTTAGAAAGGTGAAAACCTTTAAACCTTAGAGAGTATGAAAATACCCTTTCGTGAGAGAGGGTGATCAATCCTCATATACCTTTAGGATTCAGGATATAGCCAACAGTAACGAAATTGTCAGCCACTTTTACATGGACTGGTCCCGCCACCTTGAACTATCCCTGAATAACTTGCGCTCCAGGCGGGGTGTTTAAACCCAATTCGCAAGAAAGGTGAATACCTTTAAACCTGTGAAGGGATCAGTATCCCTTAAACGTGAGAGAGGGGGCCAATCCTCTAATCTTCTGAGTTATCCTGAGTGCATATCCTGGAGCTATATCCTGAAACATATCTTGCAAAACAATTGTAAACTAAGGTGGGTGTTAGCTTGGCTAACACCCCTCCGATGCTTAAGTCAGTATTGGGTTACAAAGAATAAATTAAAACAAAACATATTTAAAAAAGATAAAATTCATACCATTATGAGTTAGAAATTGAATTCTAAACTCACTTGAAATAGAGCTTAAGGTGTATAGCATTCCAAGATCTCGGTAGCATATCCCCCTCCATATTCTTGAGTCTATATGCTCCTTTCCCTGCTTCTGATTCAACTTCATATGGTCCTTCCCATTTTGGAGCTAACTTACCATCGGCAGGATTGGTAGTATTTTGAAAAGCCTTTCTTAACACCCAATCTCCAACCTCAAATCTTCTGGTTCTAATATTCTTGTTATATGCCCTGGATATTCTTTGTTGATATGCTGCCATCCTTAGCCTTGCCGCATCTCTCTTTTCATCTATAGTGTCTAAATCCTGACTCAAGGCTTCAGGATTCTGCTCAGGATCACTTAAGGTAGATCTTGTAGTAGGTATTGTCATTTCCGTCGGAATCATTGCTTCTGCCCCAAACACCAAGGAAAATGGGGTCTGGCCTGTTACATTCTTCACTGTTGTCCTATCAGCCCATAAAACAAAGGGTAATTCTTCTGCCCATCTTCCTTTTTTAGCTCCAAGCCTTTTCTTTAAGTTATTGACAATTATCTTGTTTGAGGATTCTTCTTGTCCATTTGCTTGAGGATGCACCGGAGTAGATGTGATCATTTTGATTCCCCAACTCTTGCAAAAGTCAGTAGTCCTCTTACTTATGAACTGAGAACCATTGTCACAGATTATCTCAGCTGGTACCCCGAATCTGGTCAGGATATTCCTCTTGATGAAGGATACTACTTCTTGATCTCTAACTTGAACAAATGCTTCTGCTTCAACCCACTTAGAGAAATAATCCGTCATTGCTAGCATAAAGACTTTTCCTCCCGGAGCTTTTGGTAGCTTTCCCACTATGTCCATACCCCACTTCATAAATGGCCAAGGGGAAACAATAGGATATAATGGTTCAGCCGCTGATGCAGTATATTACTATGTCTTTGACATGCGTCACATCTTCGAACATATTCTGCGACATCTTTTCTCATCGTTGGCCAATAATATCCTGTCCTTAATACTTTTGAGAATAACGACCTGCCCCCAGCATGGTTACCACAATCCCCTTCATGAATATCCTGAAGTACTTCCTTGGCTTCAGGATCCTCCAAGCACCTCAAATACGGTCCTGCAAGGGATTTCTTGTATAAAATATTATTTATAATAGTGAATCGTGATACCTTCATCCTAAATGCCTTAGGATTTTCGTTTCCAGGGATGTGTCCTTCTTTGAGATATCTCATGATTGGAGCCGTCCAGGATTTAGGATCCTTTTCAGGATGTTCTACTCCAGGATCCTGAATACCAGCTACTTCTTTATCCTGAGGATTCGTTGCAGGATATAGGACATGTAATATTGGTATTCGCGTCCCTTCAGGTATCTTGATCGATGATCCCAAATTTGCTAAGGCATCCGCTTCAGCATTATCCTCTCTTGGTACCTGTTCAAGTATAAAAACATCGAAATATCCTGCTAATTTTTTGAGAATATCGAGATATTCGATTAGTTTCTCACCCTTAACTGCATAGGATCCATTAAAATGGTTAGTAATTAACAAAGAGTCAACATATACTTGCAAATTTTTGATACTCATGCTCTTAGCCAACTCTAATCCTGCAATTAAAGCCTCATACTCTGCTTCATTATTAGTAGCAGGAAATTCACACCTAATAGCCTGGGGTAATATGTCCCCCTGTGGCGATTTTAGTAGTATTCCTAATCCTACTCCTCTTACATTAGATGCACCATCAGTATATAATGTCCAGGATCCTGAGGATTCTCCTAACTGTTGAACTTCTAAGTCAACCTCATCCTGAATGTCACTACTAAAGTCAGCCACAAAGTCAGCTAAAGCCTGAGATTTTATGGCATTTCTAGGTTCATATACTAAATCATAAGCACTTAACTTTACTGACCATTTGGCCATTCTGCCTGACATCTCTGGTTTCCTAAGCACATTTTTGACAGGATAATTCGTTTTAACATGTATCCTATGTGTCTCGAAATAATGCCTAAGTTTCGTTGATGCCATGACTAATGCTAGTATCAATTTTTCTAAATGAGAATACCTAGTTTCAGCATCTAGCAAACTTTTACTAACATAATAAACAGGATATTGCTGACCTTCATGATCCTTTATGAGAACGGCACTTACAGCATTCCCTGATACAGCAAGATACAGGGATAGTGGTTCACCATTTTCAGGCTTCATCAATAGAGGTGCGGTTGAGAGATATCGTTTCAAATCCTGCAGGGCTGCTTCATGCTTTTCCCCCCCATTCGAATCTTTTGTTCTTCTTCTTCTTCTTCAGGATATCATAGAAGTCTTTGCATTTCTCTGAGGATCTTGAGATAAACCTGTTTAAAGCTGCTACTCGGCCTGTCAATCTTTGTACGTCCTTCATATTTGAGGGTGATTTTATGTCCAGGATAGCTTTGATTTGCTCTGGGCTTGCTTCTATCCCCCTTTTTGTCACCATATATCCAAGAAACTTTCCTGCCCCCACTCCGAAATGGCATTTAGCAGGATTCAGCTTCATGTTGTATTGATACAGGATATCAAATGCTCCCTTGATATCCTGGAGGTGATCCTCAGCCTTTTTAGATTTCACCACCATATCATCGATATATACCTCCATGGTGTCCCCCAGTTTGTCTTTGAACATCATGTTTACCAATCTTTGGTATGTTGCACCTGGATTTTTCAAACCAAAAGGCATAGCTGTATAACAATAAATACCTGTTGGTGTCATGAAGGCAGTATCCTCCTGGTCAGAAGGCTCCATTTGGATCTGTTGAAATCCTGAGGATGCGTCCATGAAGGTCAGCATTTCATGCCCAGCAGTGGCATCTACCATTGCATCAATGTGGGGAAGAGGAAATGGGTCTTTAGGACAAGCTTTGTTCAAGTCTGTGTAATCTACACAGACTCTCCATTTCCCATTTTTCTTCTGTACCACAACCACGTTTGCTAGCCACCTCGGGAACTTAACCTCTCTGATCATCCTGGACTTCAATAATCTCTGAACTTCCTCTTGAATAATCGCATTCCGCTCAGGAGCAAACTTCCTTCTTTTTTGTTGCACGGGCTTGAATGATTTATCAATTCCAAGCTTGTGAGTGATAATATCTTTGGATATGCCTGTCATATCCTCATGCTTCCATGCAAACGTTGACATCCTGCATTTCAAAAAGTTAATTAACTGTTCCTCAATATCCTGAGGGATATTGGTTCCTACGAGCACCGAAATATCGGGATTATCCTGGTCTAGGATAATTTTCTTCACATCCTGCTCCGGATCCTCCACGATATCCTGAGCCCGCGTCTTTAATTGCTATGCTGCACTAGGTTTGGTTGAGGATTTCATCGAGGATGAGTAGCATTCTTTCGCCTCCTGCTGATCACTATCAACCTTGACAACTCCCCAAGGGGTAGGTATCTTGATGCATTGGTGATATGTTGATGGCACGGCCTTCATATCGTGAATCCATGGTCTTCCCAGTATGATGTTATAGCAGGATAGAGAATCCATCACACAGAAACGTTGTATCAAGTTGAATCCTTCAACGTATACTGGCAACTTTATCTCTCCCACTGTGTTTCTAGCCTCTCCACTGAATCCAACGAGCACGGTAGACTTTGAAGTGATATCCATTGGAGATACATTCATTCTCTTCAGAGTTTCTAGTTGGATTATGTTGACGGAGCTGCCATTATCAACTAGTATCCTGCGTACAAAATGGTTAGCCACATATAACGTTATTACCAGAGCATCATGGTGAGGATCCTGGACAGTATCCCTGTCATCTGCATCAAAAGTGATCACTTTGTCAGTTGTGAGGGTAGTCATCCTGACAGGTTTGTCTCCCTTTTCGGCCTTAGCTTCCTTTGCATGTCTCTTTGCTGCCGAATACGAAGTTCCACAAATGTCGGATCCTCCCGAAATGAAGTTGATTATCTTGGCATCCGCGGGAGGTGATGCTGCTCGCTCAGGATCCTTCTCAGTATCCTGACCCTTATTCTTCTTTCTTCCCAAGAGATCTTTCAGATATCCCTTGCTTAGAAGATAGCTTATTTCTTTCCTTAGAGCAATGCAATCCTCAGTCACATGTCCGAAATCTTCGTGGTAAGCACACCATTTTGACTTATCTTTCCAGTCAGCCTTTTGTTGATTCTTTCGAGGCCACCTAGCCTTCTCTCCTAGACCCTGCATAGCATACATCAATTCAGGAATATTAACAGAAAAGCAATATTCGGACAACTCAGGATACTCTTCAGGATCCTCATCCTCGACAGCATTCACTCGTTTGTTTTCATTTCTACTATACGGCTTAGGCCGATATGACTTGAACGAGGATTCTGACTTCCTATTAGTTGACTCATAAGTGTTGGATGAGTTCATCCTTTCTTGCATCTTCCTGTTATCTTCCAGACGGATATATCTCAAAGCCCTGTTACGAGCTTCGTCGAGATTCCTGCAGGGATTCATCACAAGATCCTGATAAAACTGAGAATCCTTTTGTAATCCCATCTTAAAAGCTTGCACAGCTGTTGCAACATCAAGATGTGGGATATCCAAGGATTCTCGACTGAATTTGTTCACATAATCCCTCAAGGATTCCTGAGGCCCTTGAGTTATCCTGTAAAGATCACTGGTTAGTTTCTCAAAACTCCGACTACAAGAAAACTGACTGTTAAATAAATTAACCAAATGAGAAAATGAAGTAATTGAGTGAGGAGGAACGTTTAACAGCCATTTTAAGGCTGATCCTGTTAGAGTAGAACCAAATCCCTTGCACAAGCACGCTTCCTTGAGCTCCGGAGGGATAGGGTTAATCTCCATTCTTTCCCTATATTGAGCAATATGCTCCTCAGGATCCGTACTCCCATCATAAAGCTTCATGTTGGGAGTTTGGAATCTCTTCGGGATCTCAGCATCACAGATAGGATATGCAAAACGAGATATCTTGTGGCTGTCTTGAGACACTTCTGGGATCGGCTGGACCACCCCAGGTACACTAGATATCATGTCCTTTAACTTCTGAAGTTCCCTGGTAAGTGCTGATGTTACACCTGTATCCTGCAAAGATCCACCATTGTTAGTAGCATGAGTATTATTATTATTCGACACGTTACCCATTGGAGGATTTTGTCCATATCCTGACGCATATCCTGAGCTCCTCATGGTTGACATCCTGACCGATGAGGGTATCTCAGGAGTATGATTCTGAGGAAGACTGGGCACGATATTCCCCCTGTTATCCTCGGTATATACAGCTGAACTAAAGTTCAACGCTCTGGGGTGTAATGGAGTGACATTGTCCTCAGCAGATCTGCTCGAGCCAGACTTCAGGAGTTGTATTTCCCTCAAAAGCATTTGGTTTGTTTCCTGTTGCTGCCTCATTTGTTCCTGCACACTTCCAAATAAGGTTAAAATTTCATCATTAGAAGCTAAAACGGGAGCAGATCCCTGGACACTCCGAGTAGGGATAACATCTTGAGATTGTGTAGAGGCTGGCATCCTTGGAGGAGGTGGTGGAAGCACCGAACCGGGAGTAGCAGAAGTCCCAGCAGACACAGTAGAGGAACTCCTGTTTGATCTTGAGGCCATTATGGACAATGTGGCAAAAAGTTTTGAAAATAGAAAACCGATTAGCGATTTGACAAAAAATTTTAGTAAGGAGAGCACCACTTGCCCCACGGTGGGCGCCAAATTGTTTTGGTCAAAAATTACCGAAGTAATTAAGTGATCAAATTAGTTAAGTGAGGTAGTGTGCTAGAAATGAGTGTCGAAAATTTGTTAATCAAATTAATTGTAAAAAACAGTTTCAGGATACGGCTCAAGATATAGAGCTGTATCTATGATCAAACAATGAGTAAAAGTAAAGTAAACGACACGGGATATACGAGGAAAGCCCTTGATCAATCTAGATCGCCGGCATAAAACCTCGGGAGCTGACAATCGCAGCTGCCTTGTTCTTCTATTGCTTCACAAATCAGGATACAGTGCAGGATGTGGTACGGATCGACTAAGTGTTACAATGAAACTTGAATACAAGTGTGGTGTTTGCAATGAGCTAGAGAGTGAAAGTGTACGAGAGTGTTAGTGAAAAATTGTGTGTTCTAAGCTGATCCGCCCCCATCTATTTATAGTAAAGATAAAATAACAAACTACCCTAAACTCGCGGGATCCACCGAATATTCCTTCTTCGAACGTTGTAGACCTGGTCTTTCGGGCTCAACGTCTCTTCCTCAACAAATTCGTCCGAGTCTCGAGGAGAAGAAGTCCTCTTGACCGTTAGCAAGTCTCAGCCCTTAACCTGCACGTGGTTAATTCAATAAGCCTCAGGATATCGCCCAAGATGTTAGCAATATCCTCTTCCAGCATCCTGGTCACAAATGAACAAACATAGGCAGGATATTGGTCAGGATATATACGTTAAGAAAATGACCCCTAACAGTAACGAACATTCCAGAACATGATAATAAGCTAAACATACCCTAAATATCCTTTACATAGTTTAGAAATAGGCTTTGAGTGGTTCGGTATGCAAAAAAAAGTGCTTATTTGATCAATAGGGACTAAAAGCGTCAAAAAGTGCGTAAGTTTGCATTTACGCGCATATCTTACGTTCTGAACATATCCAGACATCCAAAAATTTTTGTAATCATTAAAATATTTTATTTTAGTGATTGGAATGCAAAAAATACCATTAGTCGTGTAATTTGGACCGTTTTCACGCCCGTTCGAGTTTTCATCGTAATTAACCGAATAACGCAACCGTACGACAAAACGAACCGACATCTGAGATGTTTTCAAGCATATTTCATGTTCCCTATGATTTAACTTCATTGTAGATCCTTGAAATCGGGTTAACGGGCCTTAAATGCATCAAAATCAAAGTTTTGGACATGTAGGGACTAAATTTGACAGCTTCTGATAGTTGCTAGGCGGGCCGCGAAAGATCAAGCCTATGTCTACGCGGGGCGCGACTGACCTGCAGATCAGAAACAATGAACCTAGCAACAGCAGCTGATTCAGTGATTTATACCATGGTTTTAGCATACAATGGACTTGTTTTTTAGCTCCCCTTGTATTAGAAACTATGGGCCACATGTGTATGGCCAAGATCATGCCTTGATTCTTGCAAAAACACATGTAATGATCCTAGAAACTCAAGATTTCCTATAAATAGCTTGGGTTTTTGCCATTGTTCCTTGCTCATTGATCTGATTTGCTCTAAGTTGAAGCTCTCACAATGTTGAAGGCTTCATACCTGAGTATTTTAGTTCAATTCTTCCTAGCATGGACCCTTTGTAAGCTTCTTTCATGCTTGTTTATGCTTTTCAAGCATGAAAGTCAAACAATGTTTGACTTTTTGCTTTGACCATGAATTGGTCAAGTCAAAGTTCAATCGAGCTTTGCAACGTGAGCGTAATCATGATGGTTATAGTCCCTTATAACTATACCTACTGATTACCATGTCGATTAGTCGAAGTGACGAGTCAAAGTTTCGGTCAAAATGTCGTTTATGCGCATTTTGTGACGAAAGTATTTTCGGGTATCAAAACACTTTGTTTTGATATCAAACCTGTTTTTTAACTTAGTTAAACATGTTTTACTCGTCATTTTTAGTCTAGTGCTTGTATAGGGTCGTAAGTCAAGCGGTCTTGACAACCGCTTAGACTTTCGAACCCGACCCGTTTGGTCGATCATTAGGATCCGACCAAGCATATTTTGTGACCATAGTTATATAGGGAATAACCTTCCAAGGTTATACGTATACCTTATGGTCACTTAGTTTAATTAGTTGTATGATAGGTAGTTTATATGCCTTAGGAAAATGACCAAAATGCCCTTTTCATTAATAATTGGATTTTAAGCATATGTAACTTAATTTTTGTCACTTAAACTGATTATGCACCATATTTAAACATGTTAGGGCATATAATACTTGTCATAGGACTAGTTAGGCGTCTCGAACGCGCATTCGCGCAAACGACGCGTTAAAGTAACGTAGACTACCTTAACGGGTCATAACCAGTCGTAAGCACTTAGGATAGGTTCCGATTTAGAATGTAGGCTTGGTTAAACCATATCACATGAGTTCCAATACTCATTTGGTTTATGAGACCTCATTCTACCCGATCTTCCGATCTAGGTGTCGATTTATTAACTTAGCGATCCGATTACTAGGTACCACTTGATTTCCTTGGTTTTCCGGAGCTTTGTTAAGTTCATTTAATAGAGGATACCTTGAAATTCAATGTGAGTACATAGTTCCCCTCTTTTACCCCTTTCAATTGTTTTGGGGTGATTCATATGTGCTAAACGATTTCGAGTTTTTCTAAAACGAATGCTATGGTTTATATTAAACACAACTATTTCAATTATATGAACAAACTTGTTGGGGCGTTGTTCGAAAGACAATTGAATGACATTCATTAACTATTTTTAAGCCGACCAGTAGTACATTATGGTACCATAGGATATTATGATACCGTAGGATCTGACAAATCCCGTTATCGGACTTTCACCATGGTTATGGGGGTAATGTCGGTAACGACAGAAGCTGATAATTGTTAACTTACCCTTTGGTGGTTCATTAATACGAGTTGAACGATTAGGATGAGTCACACAGGTTTGAATGTATTCAATAAAACGACCAAAAGTTAGTTTTCACAATTTAAACACGAACCACTGGAACTATCTGAACTATGTGAACGATTTGAACTATTGAACCATTGGAGCTTTTTGATCTATGTGAACTATTTTGAACTATTGAACCATTGGAACTATTTGATCTATGTGAACTATTTGAACTATTGAACCATTGGAACTATTTGATCTATGTGAACTATTTGAACTATTTAAATGATTGGAACTATTTGAACTATTGAACGATTAGGTTATGGTAAGTGATTAGGTAACGGGGCAGGTGTAATTTGATAAAAGCATGGTGGATACGCCGCTGGTACTTCCTATATATAAGTGCTTTTAACACATTACATGTCGTTGTGTTTTCTAGATCACTTGGACAAATGTTTTCAAAACGAAGTTATACTACAAGGTTTACTTAAAGATATAAACCATACAATATTTACTTTCAACGACGATTTACTACTTGGTTTACAAAGACAAATGTTTTCAGTTAAGATTCATGGCTATAATGGTTTTGGTTTATACATATATCAACTTGTAAAAGTTGATAGAAACATACTGCAATATCAAACTCTTTTGTTTTCAAGGTACACACTCGACAACTCTCGTAGTTGGACGAGGTATTGCAATATAAACTCAAGGCCATGAATCTGACACACTCACAAAACCTGTGTACTCACCGGCATTTTTATGCTGATGTATTTTCACATATGTTTCAGGTACCGTAGTTTGATGATGTTTGATGATGATTATGATGCATGCTCACATAGGAATGGACGAGGCCTTAGTGACTTAATAACAATGAAGGACAATATGTTCATATTTTGCTTTTAATATTCGAGACAATGTAATAAACTTAATTCAATAAAACGAAACTTCAATCCATTTGTTGTGAAACAATGATTCTGTTACAACACCCCTCGACGTTTCCGCCACGGTTTGTTGTTTTAACGCGGTCTGGGTGTGACATAAAAGTCCATAATATATGGTAGTCATGATGTAGAAGAACTAATCTAACCATCTTATGGATATGATGTTATAGTTTGACTCTTGATAAGCTAGATAGGAGCATGGAAAGGAATGGGTCAAATAGGTCGAGACGCGAGAAAGCATGATTAGACACAAGGTAAGTAAAACTTACACATCCTATAATAGAATCACTAACTAAGAAATATGAAGTAGACGGAAATAAACATGACTTGCTAAAGTCGAGACCCACGGTGAAGATCAAACGGGTCAAAATGGGTGAGATTATCTTAGATCATAATTTGGTGATTGAATAAAGAATTTTAGAATTTGGACCCTAAGGTGTAAACCAAAATGGGTCAAATGAGTAACAATAAGTATTTGATATAAAACACTTGCTGACGCAAACCCAAATGGGTCGAGCGAGTAAAAATATAGTGTTTAATATAAACACTTGCTGACGCGAACTAACACGGGTCAAACGAGTAAAAATAAGTTTTTGATATAAAACACTTGCTGATGCGAACCGAAATGGGTCGAGCGGCTAAAAATGTAGTTTTTTTATTTAAACACTTGCTGACATGAATCAAAATGGGTCAAACGAGTAAAAATAAGTTATTGATATAAAACACTCGCTGACGCGAATCGAAATGGGTCGAACGAGTAAAAATATAGTTTTTGGTATAAACACTTGCTGATGTGAACTAAAATGGGTCGAACGAGTAAAAATATAGTTTTTGGTATAACCACTTGCTGACGCGAACCAAAACAGGTGAAACGAGTAAAAATAATTTTTTGATATAAAACACTTGCTAGCGCAAATCAAAATGGGTCGAGCGAGTAAAAATATACTTTTTGGTATAAACACTTGCTGATGCAAAACAAAACGAGTCAAACGAGTAAAAATAATTTTTTGATATATAACATTTGCTGATGCGTACCCAAATGGGTCGAATGAGTAAAAATAAGTTTTTGGTATAAACACTTGCTGACGCAAACCAAAATGGGTCGAGTGAGTAAAAAGGCAAGTATATCATATGTTAACTCTTAAGCTAATGATTTTAAAAAGGAGACCCGATGACGTAAGTCATAATGGGTTAAATAAGTGATATCGCAAGTAAATCACATGTTAGTGATTTAAACGATATATGGACTTGTGTAGTTGTCAAAAGAATAAACCAATAATGGTTAAAATACCGAACGGGTCATACATGTCAAATGGTGATGATATATGTTATGGGTCATTTTCTGCGCATACATATCCTGACTAATATCCCGCTTTTAATTGTTTATTTGTGACCAGGATACTGGACGGGGATATTGCTAACATCCTGGGCGATATCCTAAGGTTGAGTGAATTAAACACGTGCAGGTTAATGGCTGTAAGTTACTAACGGTCATCAGGACTTCTTCTCCTCAAGACTCGGGCGTATTTGTTATGAGGAGGCCGTTGGACCCGAAAGACTTGGTCCTCAACGTTCGAGTGGGAATATTCGCTGGATCCCGGAAGTTTAGGATAGTTTGTTACATTATCTTTACTATAAATAGATGGGGGCGGATCAGATTAAGGCACACAATTTACACACTTTCAAACACTTTCTCTCTAGTTCATCGCAAACACTACACACAACACTTGTACTCAAATTACATTGTAACACATAGTCGATCCGCACCACATCCTGCACTGTATCCTGATATTTGAAGCAATAGAAGAACAAGACAGCTGCGATTGTCAGCTCCCGAGGTTTTATGCCGGCGATCTAGATTGATCAAGGGCTTTCCTCGTACATCACGTGTCAACCTTTACTTTTTTGCTCATTGTTTGATCATCGATACAGCTCTATATCCTGGGCAGTATCCTCAAACTGTTTTCACAACTAATTTGGTTAACACATTTTTCACATATAAATTTAGCACACTACCTCACTTAACTAATTTGATCACTTAATTGCTTAGGTAATTTTTGACCAAAACAATTTGGCGCCCACCGTGGGGCAAGTGGTGCTACTTTTACTAAAAATCTTTGTAAAATCATTAATCGATTTTCTATTTTCAAAACTTTTTACCACATTGTTTACAATGGCCTCAAGATCAAACATGAGCTCTTCCACTATGTATGCTACAACCTCTGCTACTACTGGTTTGGTGCTTCCACCACCTCCCCCAAGGATGCCATTTTCTTCACAATCTCAAGATGTTATCCCTACTCGGAGTGTCCAGGGATCTGCTCCCGTTTTAGCCTCTAACGATGAAATTTTGACTTTATTTGGAAGTGTGCAGGAACAAATGAGGCAGCAACAGGAGACTAACCAAATGCTATTAAGAGAAATACAACTCTTAAAAGCTAGCTCGAGTAGACCCGCTGAAGAAACTGTCACTCCTATACAGCCCAGGGCTTTGAACTTCAGTTCCGCAGTTTACACTGAGGATAATAGGGGGAATATCGTCCCAAGCCATTCTCAGAATCATACCCCTGAGATACCCTCTTCGGTAAGGATATCGACTGTGAGAAGTTCAGGATATGCTTCAGGATATGGCCAAAATCCTCAGAACGGTAATGTGTCAAATAATAATATTCTTGCTACTAACAATAATGGCTCTTTGCAGGATGCAGGTATGACGTCAACATTTACCAGGGAGCTCCAGAAATTGAAGGACATGATATCCAGTGTACCTGGAGTGGTCCAGCCAATTCCGAAAGTATCCCAGGACAGCCACAGGATATCCCGCTTTGCATATCCCATCTGTGATGCTGAAATCCCAAAAAGATTTCAGACTCCCAACATGAAGCTGTATGATGGGACTACGGATCCTGAAGAGCATATTGCCCAGTATAGGGAAAGAATGGAGATTAACCCTATCCCTCCGGAGCTTGAGGAAGCATGCTTATGCAAGGGATTTGGTTCTACTCTGACAGGATCAGCCTTAAAATGGCTGTTAAACGTTCCTCCTCACTCAATTACTTCATTTGCTCATTTGGTTAATTTATTTAACAGTCAATTTTCTTGTAGTCGGATTTTTGAGAAACTAACCAGTGACCTTTACAGGATAACTCAAGGGCCTTAGGAATCCTTGAGGGATTATGTGAAAAAATTTAGTCGAGAATCCTTGGATTTCCCACATCTTGATGTTGCAACAGCTGTGCAAGCTTTTAAGATGGGATTACAAAAGGATTCTCAGTTTTATCAGGATCTTGTAATGAATCCCTGCAGGAATCTCGACGAAGCTCGTAACAGGGCTTTGAGATATATCCGTCTGGAAGATGACAAGAAGATGCAGGAGAGGATGAATTCTACCTCAACCTATGAATCAACTAACAGGAAATCAGAAACCTCATATAAGCCATATCGCTCCAGGCCATATGGCAGAAATGATAACAAGAAAGTGAACGCTGTTGAAGACGAGGATCCTAAAGAATATCCTGATTTATCTGAATACTGCTTTTCTGTTAATATACCTGAATTAATGTATGCTATGCAGGGCTTAGGGGACAAAGCTAGGTGGCCTCGAAAGAACCAGCAGAAAGCTGATTGGAAGGATAAATCCAAATGGTGTGCCTTCCACGAAGACTTCGGACATATGACCGAGGATTGCATTGCTTTAAGGAAGGAGATAAGTTACCTGTTAAGCAAGGGGTATCTGAAGGACTTGCTGGGAAAAAAGAAGAATAAAGGGCAGGATCCCAAGAAGGATCCTGAATGAGCAGCATCACCCCCAGCAGATGCCAAGATAATTAACTTTATTTCAGGAGGATCCGACATTTGTGGGACTTCGTATTCGGCGGCCAAGAGACATGCAAAGGAAGCTAAGAGCTAGAGGGGAGACAGACCAGTCAGAATGACTACCCTCACAACTGATAAAGTGATCACTTTCGATAGTGATGACAGGGATACTGTTCAGGATCCTCACCATGATGCTTTAGTAATAACATTATATGTGGCTAACCATTTTGTACGCAGGATACTGGTAGACAACGGTAGTTCTGTCAATATAATTCAGCTGGAAACATTGAAGAGGATGAATGTATCTCCGATGGATATCACTTCGAAGTCCACTGTGCTAATTGGTTTCAGTGGAGAAGCTAGGAATACCGTAGGGGAGATAAAGTTACCAGTATATGTTGAAGGGGTCAACTCAATACAACGTTTCTGTGTGATGGACTCATTATCCTGCTATAACATCATACTGGGAAGACCATGGATTCACGATATGAAGGCTGTGCCATCAACATATCACCAATGCATCAAGATCCCTACCCCTTGGGGGGTTGTCAAGGTGGAAAGTGATCAACAGGAAGCGAAAGAATGCTACCCATCCTCGATGAAATCCTCAACTAAGCCTAGTACAGCATAGCAATTAAAGATGCGGGCCCAGGATATCGAGGAGGATTCGGAGCAGGATGTGAAGAAAATTATCCTGGATCAGGATAATCCTGATATCTCGGTGCTCGTAGGAACCAATATCCCTCAGGATATTGAAGAACAGTTAACTAACTTTTTGAAATGCAGGATGTCAACGTTTGCATGGAAGCATGAGGATATGACAGGCATATCCAAATACATTATTACTCACAAGCTTGGAATTGACAAATCATTCAAGCCTGTTCAGCAAAAAAGAAGAAAATTCGCTCCTGAGCGGAATGCGATTATCCAAGAGGAAGTTGAAAGATTGTTAAAGTCCAGGATGATCAGAGAAGTCAAGTTTCCAAGATGGCTAGCAAACGTAGTTGTGGTACATAAGAAAAACGGGAAATGGAGAGCCTGTGTAGATTACACGGACTTGAACAAGGCTTGTCCTAAAGATCCATTTCCTCTCCCTCATATCGATGCAATGGTAGATGCTACTGCCGGACATGAAATGTTAACATTCATGGACGCATCCTCAGGATTTCAGCAGATTCAAATGGAGCCTTCGGATCAGGAGGATACTGCTTTCATGACACCAACAGGTATATATTGCTATACTGCTATGCCTTTCGGTTTGAAAAATGCAGGTGCAACGTACCAGAGATTGGTAAACATGATGTTCAAAGATAAGCTGGGGGACACCATGGAGGTATATATTGACGATATGGTGGTAAAATCTAAAAGAGCTGAGGATCACCTCCAGGATATCAAGGGAGCATTTGATATCCTGGATCAATACAACATGAAGCTGAATCCTGCTAAGTGCCATTTCGGAGTGGGGGCAGGAAAGTTTCTTGGATATATGGTGACAAAAAGGGGGATAGAAGCAAGCCCAGAGCAGATCAAAGCTATCCTGGATATAAAATCACCCTCAAATATGAAGGACGTACAAAGGTTGACAGGCCGAGTAGCAGCTTTGAATAGATTTATTTCAAGATCCTCAGAAAAATGCAAGGAATTCTATGATATCCTCAAAAAGAATGAGAAATTTGAATGGGGAGCAAAGCATGAAGCAGCCTTGCAGGATTTGAAGCGATATCTCTCAACCGCACCTCTATTGATGAAGCCTGAAAATGGTGAACCACTATCCCTATACCTCGCTGTATCAGGGAATGCTGTAAGTGTCGTTCTTATAAAAGACCATGAAGGTCAGCAATATCCTGTATATTATGTTAGTAAAAGTTTGTTAGATGCTGAAACTAGGTATTCTCATTTAGAAAAATTGATATTAGCTCTAGTCATGGCATCGACAAAGCTTAGACATTATTTTGAGACACATAGGATCCATGTTAAAACAAATTATCCTGTCAAAAATGTGCTTAGGAAACCAGAGATGTCAGGCAGGATGGCCAAGTGGTCAGTGAAGTTGAGTGCTTATGTTTTAGTATATGAACCTAGAAATGCCATAAAGTCTCAGGCTTTAGCTGACTTTGTGGCTGATTTCAGTAGTGATATTCAGGATGAGGTAGACCTAGAAGTTCAACAGTTAGGAGAATCTTCAGGATCCTGGACATTATATACTGATGGTGCATCCAATATAAGAGGTGTAGGTTTAGGTATACTACTAAAATTGCCACAGGGGGACATATTACCCCGAGCCATTAGGTGTGAATTTCCTGCTACTAATAATGAGGCAGAATATGAAGCTTTTATTGCAGGATTAGAATTGGCTAAGAGTATGAGTATCAAGAATTTGCGAGTATATGTTGACTCCTTGTTAATTACTAACCATTTTAATGGATCCTATGCAGTTAAGGGTGAGAAATTAATCGAATACCTCGATATTCTCAAAAAATTAGCAGAATATTTCGATGTTTTTACACTTGAACAGGTACCAAGAGAGGATAACGCTGAAGCAGATGCCTTAGCAAATCTGGGATCATCGATCAGGATACCAGAAGGAACCCAAATACCAATATTACATGTCTTGTATCCAGCAACGAATCCTCGGGATAAAGAAGTAGCGGGTATTCAGGATCCTGGAGCAGAGTATTCTGAAGAGGATCCTAAATCTTGGACGACTCCAATAATGAGATATCTCAAGGAAGGACACATCCCCGAAAATGAAAATCCTAAGGCATTTAGGATGAAGGTATCACGATTCACTATTATAAATAATGTTTTATACAAGAAATCTCTTGCAGGACCGTATTTGAGGTGCTTGGAGGATCCTGAAGCCAAAGAAGTACTTCAGGATATACATGAAGGGGATTGTGGTAACCATACTGGGGGCATGTCATTATTCTCAAAAGCATTAAGGACATGATATTATTGGCCAACAATGAGAAAAGATGCCGCAGAATATGCTCGAAGATGTGACGCATGTCAAAGACATAGTAACATACTACATCAGCCTGCTGAACCGCTGTATCCTATTGTTTCCCATTGGCCGTTTATGAAGTGGGGTATGGACATAGTGGGAAAGCTTCCAAAAGCTCTAGGAGGAAAGGTTTTCATGTTGGCAATGACGGATTATTTCTCCAAGTGGGTTGAAGCAGAAGCATTTGTTCAAGTTAGAGATCAAGAAGTAGTATCCTTCATAAAGAGAAATATCCTGACCAGATTCGGAGTACCAGCCGAGATAATCTGTGACAATGGTTCTCAGTTTATAAGCAAGAGAACTACTGACTTTTGTAAGAGTTGGGGAATCAAAATGATCACATCTACTCCGGTACATCCTCAAGCGAATGGACATGCAGAATCCTCAAACAAGATAATTGTCAATAACTTAAAGAAGAGGCTTGGAGCCAAAAAAGGAAGATGGGCAGAAGAATTACCCTTTGTTTTGTGGGCTGATAGGACGACGGTAAAGAACGCAACAGGCCAAACCCCATTTTCCTTGGTATTTGGAGCAGAAGCAATGATTCCAACGGAAATGGCAATACCTACTGCAAGATCTACCCTACAGGATCCTGAACAGAATCCTGAAGCTTTGTGTCAGGATTTGGATACTATAAAGGAAAAAAGGGATGCAGCAAGGCTAAGGATGGCGGCATATCAACAAAGAATATCCAGAGCATATAACAAGAATATTAGGACCAGAAGATTTATGGTTGGAGATTGGGTATTAAGAAAGGCTTTTCAGAATACCACTAATCTTGTCGATGGCAAGTTAGCTCCAAAATGGGAAGGACCATATGAAGTTGAATCAGAAGCAGGGAAAGGAGCATATAGACTCAAGAATATGGAAGGGGATATGCTACTGAGATCTTGGAATGCTATACACCTTAAGCTTTATTTCAAGTTAGTTTAGAATTTAATGGTATGAATCCTATATTTTTTAAATATGTTTGGTTTAATTTATTCTTTGAAACCCAATACTAACTTAAGCATCGGAGGGGTGTTAGCCAAGCTAACACCCACCTTAGTTTAAGGCTGTTTTTCAGTATATGCTCCAGGATATAGCTCCAGGATGCTCACTCAAGATACTTCGGAAGATTAGAGGATTGGCCCCCTCTCTCACGTATAAGGGATCCTGATCCCTTCACAGGATTAAAGGTATTCACCTTTCTTCCGAATTGGGTTTAAACACTCCGCCTGGAGCGCAAGTTATTCAGGGATAGTTCAAGGTGGCGGGACCCGTTCATGTAAAAGTGGCTGACAATTTCGTTACTATTGGCTATATCCTGAATCCTAAAGGTATATGAGGATTGATCACCCTCTCTCACGAAAGGGTATTTTCATACTCTCTAAGGTTTAAAGGTTTTCACCTTTCTAAGTCTTGGAGTTTATACACTCCCGCCTGTAGCGCACGAAAATTTGGGATTTTCCCCAGGATACAAGGAATTTATCTCCAAGACATTTTTGGGTTTTACCCCTGTGACATGAAAAATTGCCTATACAATGGAAACTGATATTCAGAAGATTTCTAAGAAGACATTGTACACAGGGGACATTCCTATCGAGGCAATGGTGTAAAGCTAAAAGGATAAGGCTCGGAACTAATGCACTAAGTGTCTCAAACATGGGACATTTCCATTGGAAGAGTTGCAAAGGGATTGAAGTTTGGTAATAGCTTTATACCCTATTCATGGTATGATATTTCCTTTATAAACAATGTTTACATTTTTAATACTATGTTTGGTAAAGGAATAAATATCCTGATATATTCTCAAAATATGTTTTTAAATACTTTTCGGGATCTTTGGTTAAGATATTTGAAACTAATACTAGTTTGAAATTAAAACCTTGATCAAACAAGTATTGTCAAAACAGTTTTTAGAAGGTGGACTATCTTTTATTCCTTTAGAAGTTTTCTCTAAAGTTGATTGAATTTTTAGAAATTATATTAAAAGTTTTCATAATGTATCACTGAGTATATTTATCAGGATATTTTCAAAAGATAGTTGTACTAAATTTTGCAAAGCTAAGATCTATGCTAAGAAAGACGGAAGATAATAACAAGAAAGATAAAAGATGAAATTATTTGAAACAATCAGTACTGGTTGATAACCGAAGGTTTCATCCTGAAACCCAGGACCCATCCACCTTCGGCTATCAAATTGTTTTGATGCAGAAATGAAAATTGTTCATAAAAACATAAAATTGTTCAAACAATTTAAAGGAAATAAACTTTAGGGGGCAGTATCTTCTTCGTCCATAATGATTTCAGCAGCATCCGTCTTGGGATCCTCCTCGGCATCCTTCTCAGTATGGGTTGCCTTTTCAACTGCTATGGAAGATTCATCGACAGGTGGTTTAGAAGAAGTGCCGCCGAGGTTCTTTAGCTTGGTCTCCCAGGCACCAACGTCCCAAGAAGGGCATTCAAAACCTAATGTTTTGGCTTCATGGGCCATCGTCAACCTGGCTTGGAGGAGAGAAATGATGACGGAACTTTTGAGGCTTTCTCGGTAGCTAACCATATCCCGTTCATGTTGCACATGGGCAGCTTCAAGATCGGCCTGGGCTTGAAGAGTAGCTTTGTTGAGAGCAGTTTGGTGTTCTTGGATCATAGCTTTGAATTTCTCCTCGTAATGACGAGATTTGGCGGCTGCAATCATGCCTTGGTCGGAGATTGTGATTTCTGCTTCCTTTAGCTTTGATTCGAGCGTCTTGTTAAGCTTGCAGGATTCTTGATATAGGTGAACCAGACACTCAAGACCCTACGAAGGTAAGATGACATGTATTAATATTGATAAATCTCTGTAAATGATGTAAACCGCAGGATATGATATGAGAATACTAACCTGGTTAAGAAAGGAAGTCATAAACCTGCTAGCTTCAATGAACCCGTGCTTCTCATAAGGAAATGTGTCAGAGATGACAGGAGAATCAGGCTCCTTCCTTTTGCGGGAACTTGAACTCCGGGGCTTGGTAGCCGGTGAAGGTTTGGGAATAATGATGGCTTTGGAACTGTTGGGTCTGGATGAGGCTGTGGCCTTGGGACTAGGTTCCTTCTTGACCTGAATCTGATCAGAATAACTGTCCAATTCGTCGAGGTCAAAGACTTCAGGGATCTTGGCCGGTGCTGCATAAAGGGAAAAGTTTCACATCATTATTACTCTTTATTTTATTATACTGTTTTAATTTTGAAAGTAATTCTTACCAGACATTTCAGATGACGAGTATTGACTGGAACTCGGGACGTGTGTGGTGAAAGTCCTGTCTATTGCAGGTAATCGGTAAACAGTGTTGATTCTTTCTTCTGATTCAGCGGTAGGGGGAGCTACTTCCTTGAAGTTCACTGCATAGGGATATTAGTGGGAGATAAAAACCAAACGGTCCATGAAAATATTTATAACCCTACTGGTGGTTAACCACTCCACCGGAAGGTTGGCACCCTCAGCAATGGAGTCTCGTTTGACAAAGAAAAACTTGCGTTGCCATCCGTCTTCGTTTTTGGTGGCTTTAAGAATAAGGGGCTTGCTAGAGGTCGAGAAAAGTAAGAACCGGCTAGAGCCGTGAGATCGGAGGCGATAAGCAATAGGCAAATCCTCGATGCAGAGGTCGGGGCAATGGAGGTTTTTGATTTGTTTAAGTATAATTAATACTCTCCAAACCATGGGCATGGTTTGAGCAAAAGAGATGCCGGTGGTTCGGAAGAATTGCATCATGAATTCAGGAAAAGGGTATCGAAGACCTAGCGAAAAAGAATATGCTGGAAAGCAAACCCACTCAGCGGAAGAAACATCCGATCGAATTGACCGATCGAACGGTCTAAAGTCCGTGTTGTCAGGGAAAGCGTCGGAAGCTCTCAAAGCCGCAATGTCTGCGTTGTCAAAAGCACAGACCTCCTTTTCGGGATTTTTGAGGAGATTCTGCTGGGTGAAGGTCTCGGCATCCATTACGAAGAAGGCAAGGAAAATTGATAGAAAGTAAATGAGAAATGGAGAATTACCTGAAAGCTCTGTTGAAGATATCTGCTTTTCAAACAAGAAGAGAGAAGATATAGGGGCATTATGGATCTCCATTGAGCAAAAAGCGCGTTGGAGGTTACGATGTGATCTCGACCGTCGCTTCGTTTTAAATGCCTTGAGTTATGGGATAACACTTTTGAAATATATCCGTTGGATTGGTATACCAACCGATATATTTGGGGACAATTGTTATGGGTCATTTTCTGAGCATACATATCCTGACTAATATCCCGCTTTTAATTGTTTATTTGTGACCAGGATACTGGACGGGGATATTGCTAACATCCTGGGCGATATCCTAAGGTTGAGTGAATTAAACACGTGCAGGTTAATGGCTGTAAGTTACTAACGGTCATCAGGACTTCTTCTCCTCAAGACTCGGGCGTATTTGTTATGAGGAAGCCGTTGGACCCGAAACACTTGGTCCTCAACGTTCGAGTGGGAATATTCGCTGGATCCCGGAAGTTTAGGATAGTTTGTTACATTATCTTTACTATAAATAGATGGGGGCGGATCAGATTAAGACACACAATTTACACACTTTCAAACACTTTCTCTCTAGTTCATCGCAAACACTACACACAACACTTGTACTCAAATTACATTGTAACACATAGTCGATCCGTACCACATCCTGCACTGTATCCTGATATTTGAAGCAATAGAAGAAAAAGGCAGCTGCGATTGTCAGCTCCCGAGGTTTTATGCCGGCGATCTAGATTGATCAAGGGCTTTCCTCGTACATCACGTGTCAACCTTTACTTTTTTGCTCATTGTTTGATCATCGATACAGCTCTATATCATGGGCTGTATCCTGAAACTGTTTTCACAACTAATTTGGTTAACACATTTTTCACATATAAATTTAGCACACTACCTCACTTAACTAATTTGATCACTTAATTGCTTAGGTAATTTTTGACCAAAATAATATATTATATGTGTGTTATTGTTAAGTGTCATACTTACATGTAAGCTTATTATACGGGCAAGTATTACCATGAGTAGTGAAAATATTTTGCAAGGTATTGAAAACGGGTCATCGCTTTGACCTGATCCAGGTATGTGTAATGGATCAAACTCTTGGTGAAGGCTTATGGTCCAACTATAGTTGGTTGAGTCAAGAGTGGACACTAGATCATCTCAAGTGAGGTATATCTAGTATTTGGGTAAAACGGCCATTAGATCCAAAGACATGTCCACGATGCAAAAATAAGACTAAATGAGTTTTAACAACACTAAATGATTGGAAACTCTTATGTTCTTAGAGACATAACAAATTTAGATGGGATAACGAGTTAAAAGTGCTCACTAGTTTGAATCTAAACCTTTAAAGTTTCCCTGGTGGTAAAAACGGCTAAAATTTGACTAAAATGCCCTCGGATGATGAATCGGGCAAATTACCCCTAATGGAAGATTAAAAAGGAATCATATAATTTGGTTGATCATTCTAGTAACATAAAAATGGGAGGCAAGAGCTTTATGGCTTAAAGCCTCCTAAAGGGCCGTTTTGGGTAAAGCGTTATACCCGAAGAAAATAATGAAAAGTTAAAGTTTGTCTAATGTAACCAACCATAATTCGAGTTGTGGTTGGTAGAAATAACTAGAATATTGATAATAAAGTAGGAGGCATGAACTAGAATGCGGAATGACTCCTAATGGGCCGGTTAGTAACTAACTTCGAACCGAAAAAGTGATTTGAAAAGAAAACACGTTTTTAGCTGACATAGCCGGGTGGAAACCTAACCCGGTCGGGTAAGGGTGCTGAGAAAAAGTCATGATTCAGCTGACACAACTGGGTGGAAACCTGACCCATTCGGGTAGGGGCTGAAAAAAAAAAACATGTTTGGATGACCCACTTGTGTTTAATATTTTCGTTCAAATGTTTGATTACAAATCGTTTGACTGTTTAACTTAAACACCAATTGTTTTCAGTGTTTATGATAGGCTATCTCAAGGACAAGAACCGAATGGATGACCAAGCACACGAAGAACCGAACACTATTAAACCAATATCTCTTTGGAGACGTTTCACGGGAAAGTTGAAGCATGATCATGTGTGTCGAAGTTTTCGAGCTTAAAAACTTGACTATTGTAAAATACAAACCAAGTGTAATAATTTGTTATGTCTATCGGCTGGGTTGTCGGTTAACCCAGACATATAAGTTTATGAGTTCTTTTAAAAAAAGTTTGGGACCTAATTATCCTCATCTTTCTAAGATATTATACGAGATAGGTAAGAGTGTTACACCTATAATCATTAAAATTTCCCCATTGCATCTGACCTAGAAAAAGTTGTATGTTTTGAAACCGTGGTTCTTCCAACCCACTACTTAACGGTCGTCGCCACTCCCATTTCTAACTTTGGTCGCATTTGCTCTCATTGATCGATGACGCATTCTTTGTTCTTCTCAAGGGAATAAAATATTGGGAAAATTGATTGCAAAGAAATCTTTCCAATCCAAGTATCACTCCAAAATTTTGTTGAGTCTCCAACTCCTACCATCTTCCTCATTGTCGTTAATGGGACAATAATTTGTCATTTAAATAATAAAGCACTTTCACGATTCGATTCTGACGTGCGTCAGAGTGGTTATATTTTTTAGTATATTTTTGCTCTTTTTACTCGCCGAGTCAAGTTTTAAATTTAAAAAACACGATATTCTACTATCACTCTACACATATGTTAGGGAAAGTGCACCCATCGCGGACGTAGTATAGTGATGGCAAGATACCGAGGTCGTCCAAGGACACAAGAGCTTTTAATATCGGCATATCGTGAACGTCTAATCGAACCAAACTTTGATAAAAAGGGTTTTAAACTATAAAAAGATAAACTATAAAGCAAAAATAAAATATAAGGACAAAACAGATAGGCAAGAAGGAATCACTTAGTTCTGACTCCTCTTTCATGTATCCTTTTAATGATTTCGGCACTTTGGGCATTTTAAGATATTATCTTATTTATAGTGGTAGGCCCCTCTTGTGAAGGCGACGTTACCCTCAACCTATTGGTCTGAGTCAGCAAGGATACAGTCCCTCAAGGTCGGATTATTGAAAGATAATTATGTAAGTTATTAATGCAAAAAGTGGTGGGCCCCCTTCCGGGCAGCGAATACCCTCAACCCTTTGGTCTGAGTCAGCGGGGATACAGTCCTCGTAGGATTGGTTTAAAGTTTTAATAGTAGTTTATAGATAAGGGGTTCAAGCAGTTTTCACTTCTCCCATGGTGGGTAATGCCCGCTCCTACTCGTGAAGTGTTACTAAGCTTGAACCAGGTTCTCGCAGGATCTATACACTGAACGAGACAAAAAATTTACCCAACCACCCTTCTAACCCCCTTCTAGGCAATTAACGCGCTTTATATAGACCGCAAAGACACGAATATGTGAATCAACAACATATGAAGAATGATTAGATACATTTTCCTTCAATATAAAAAAATAGTTATTAAAGTCAATAATACATACATGTTATGGGTCATTTTCTGAGCATACATATCCTGACTAATATCCCGCTTTTAATTATTTATTTGTGACCAGGATACTGGACAGGGATATTGCTAACATCCTGGGTGATATCCTAAGGTTGACTGAATTAAACACGTGCAGGTTAATGGCTGTAAGTTACTAACGGTCATCAGGACTTCTTCTCCTCAAGACTCGGGCGTATTTGTTATGAGGAAACCGTTGAACCCGAAAGACTTGGTCCTCAACGTTCGAGTGGGAATATTCGCTGGATCCCGGAAGTTTAGGATAGTTTGTTACATTATCTTTACTATAAATAGATGGGGGCGGATCAGATTAAGGCACACAATTTACACACTTTCAAACACTTTCTCTCTAGTTCATCGCAAACACTACACACAACACTTGTACTCAAATTACATTGTAACACATAGTCGATCCGCACCACATCCTGCACTGTATCCTGATATTTGAAGCAATAGAAGAAAAAGGCAGCTGCGATTGTCAGCTCCCGAGGTTTTATGCCAGCGATCTAGATTGATCAAGGGCTTTCCTCGTACATCACGTGTCAACCTTTACTTTTTTGCTCATTGTTTGATCATCGATACAGGAGACTAACCAAATGCTGTTAAGAGAAATACAACTCTTAAAAGCTAGCTCGAGTAGACCCGCTGAAGAAACTGTCACTCCTATACAGCCCAGGGCTTTGAACTTCAGTTCCGCAATTTACACTGAGGATAATAGGGGGAATATCGTCCCAAGCCATTCTCAGAATCATACCCCTAAGATACCCTCTTCGGTCAGGATATCGGCTGTGAGAAGTTCAGGATATGCTTCAGGATATGGCCAAAATCCTCAGAACGGTAATGTGTCAAATAATAATATTCTTGCTACTAACAATAATGGCTCTTTGCAGGATGCAGGTATGACGTCAACATTTACCAGGGAGCTCCAGAAATTGAAGGACATGATATCCAGTGTACCTTGAGTGGTCCAGCCAATTCCGGAAGTATCCCAGGACAGCCACAGGATATCCCGCTTTGCATATCCCATCTGTGATGCTGAAATCCCAAAAAGATTTCAGACTCCCAACATGAAGCTGTATGATGGGACTACGGACCCTGAAGAGCATATTGCCCAGTATAGGGAAAGAATGGAGATTAACCCTATCCCTCCGGAGCTTAAGGAAGCATGCTTATGCAAGGGATTTGGTTCTACTCTGACAGGATCAGCCCTAAAATGGCTGTTAAACGTTCCTCCTCACTCAATTACTTCGTTTGCTAATTTGGTTAATTTATTTAACAGTCAATTTTCTTGTAGTCGGAGTTTTGAGAAACTAACCAGTGACCTTTACAGGATAACTCATGGGCCTCAGGAATCCTTGAGGGATTATGTGAACAAATTCAGTCGAGAATCCTTGGATATCCCACATCTTGATGTTGCAACAGCTGTGCAAGCTTTTAAGATGGGATTACAAAAGGATTCTCAGTTTTATCAGGATCTTGTAATGAATCCCTGCAGGAATCTCGACGAAGCTCGTAACAAGGCTTTGAGATATATCCGTCTGGAAGATGACAAGAAGATGTAGGAGAGGATGAATTCTACCTCAACCTATGAATCAACTAACAGGAAATCAGAAACCTCATATAAGCCATATCGCTCCAGGCCATATGGCAGAAATGATAACAAGAAAGTGAACGCTGTTGAAGACGAGGATCCTAAAGAATATCCTGATTTATCTGAATACTGCTTTTCTGTTAATATACCTGAATTAATGTATGCTATGCAGGGCTTAGGGGACAAAGCTAGGTGGCCTCGAAAGAACCAGCAGAAAGCTGATTGGAAGGATAAATCCAAATGGTGTGCCTTGCACGAAGACTTCGGACATATGACCGAGGATTGCATTGCTTTAAGGAAGGAGATAAGTTTCCTGTTAAGCAAGGGGTATCTGAAGGACATTCTGGGAAAAAAGAAGGATCCCGAGAAGGATCCTGAACGAGCAGCATCACCCCCAGCAGATGCCAAGATAATTAACTTTATTTCAGGAGGATCCGACATTTGTGGGACTTCGTATTCGGCAGCCAAGAGACATGCAAAGGAAGCTAAGAGCGAGAGGGGAGACAGACCAGTCAGAATGACTACCCTCACAACTGATAAAGTGATCACTTTCGATAGTGATGACAGGGATACTGTTCAGGATCCTCACCATGATGCTTTAGTAATAACATTATATGTGGCTAACCATTTTGTACGCAGGATACTGGTAGACAACGGTAGTTCTGTCAATATAATTCAGCTGGAAACATTGAATGTATCTCCGATGGATATCACTTCGAAGTCCACTGTGCTCGTTGGTTTCAGTGGAGAAGCTAGGAATACCGTAGGGGAGATAAAGTTACCAGTATATGTTGAAGGGGTCAACTCGATATAACGTTTCTGTGTGATGGACTCCTTACCCTGCTATAACATCATACTGGGAAGACCATGGATTCACGATATGAAGGTTGTGCCATCAACATATCACCAATGCATCAAGATCCCTACCCCTTGGGGGTTGTCAAGGTGGAAAGTGATCAACAGGAAGCGAAAGAATGCTACTCATCCTCGATGAAATCCTCAACTAAGCCTAGTACATCATAGCAATTAAAGATGCGGTCCCAGGATATCGAGGAGGATTCGGAGCAGGATGTGAAGAAAATTATCCTGGATCAGGATAATCCTGATATCTCGGTGCTCGTAGGAACCAATATCCCTCAGGATATTGAAGAACAGTTAACCAACTTTTTGAAATGCAGGATGTCAACGTTTGCATGGAAGCATGAGGATTTGACAGGCATATCCAAAGACATTATCACTCACAAGCTTGGAATTGACAAATCATTCAAGCCTGTTCAGCAAAAAAGAAGAAAATTCGCTCCTGAGCGGAATGCGATTATCCAAGAGGAAGTTGAAAGATTGTTGAAGTCCAGGATGATCAGAGAAGTCAAGTTTCCAAGATGGCTAGCAAACGTAGTTGTGGTACAGAAGAAAAACGGGAAATGGAGAGTCTGTGTAGATTACACGGACTTGAACAAGGCTTGTCCTAAAGATCCATTTCCTCTCCCTCATATCGATGCAATGGTAGATGCTACTGCCGGACATGAAATGTTAACATTCATGGACACATCCTCAGGATTTCAGCAGATTCAAATGGAGCCTTCGGATCAGGAGGATACTGCTTTCATGACACCAACAGGTATATATTGCTATACTGCTTGCCTTTCGGTTTGAAAAATACAGGTGCAACGTACCAGAGATTGGTAAACATGATGTTCAAAGATAAGCTGGGGGACACCATGGAGGTATATATTGACGATATGGTGGTAAAATCTAAAAGAGCTGAGGATCATCTCCAGGATATCAAGGGAGCATTTGATATCTTGGATCAATACAACATGAAGCTGAATCCTGCTAAGTGCCATTTCGGAGTGGGGGCAGGAAAGTTTCTTGGATATATGGTGACAAAAAGGGGGATAGAAGCAAGCCCAGAGCAGATCAAAGCTATCCTGGATATAAAATCACCCTCAAATATGAAGGACGTACAAAGGTTGACAGGCCGAGTAGCAGCTTTGAATAGATTTATTTCAAGATCCTCAGAAAAATGCAAGGAATTCTATGATATCCTCAAAAAGAATAAGAAATTTGAATGGGGAGCAAAGCATGAAGCAGCCTTGCAGGATTTGAAGCGATATCTCTCAACCGCACCTCTATTGATGAAGCCTGAAAATGGTGAACCACTATCCCTATACCTCGCTGTATCAGGGAATGCTGTAAGTGCCGTTCTTATAAAAGACCATGAAGGTCAGCAATATCTTGTATATTATGTTAGTAAAAGTTTGTTAGATGCTGAAACTAGGTATTCTCATTTAGAAAAATTGATATTAGCTCTAGTCATGGCATCGACAAAGCTTAGACATTATTTTGAGGCACATAGGATCCATGTTAAAACAAATTATCCTGTCAAAAATGTGCTTAGGAAACCAGAGATGTCAGGCAGGATGGCCAAGTGGTCAGTGAAGTTAAGTGCTTATGATTTAGTATATGAACCTAGAAATGTCGTAAAGTCTCAGGCTTTAGCTGACTTTGTGGCTGATTTCAGTAGTGATATTCAGGATGAGGTAGACCTAGAAGTTCAACAGTTAGGAGAATCTTCAGGATCCTGGACATTATATACTGATGGTGCATCCAATATAAGAGGTGTAGGTTTAGATATACTACTAAAATCGCCACAGGGGGACATATTACCCCAGGCCATTAGGTGTGAATTTCCTGCTACTAATAATAAGGCAGAATATGAAGCTTTAATTGCAGGATTAGAATTGGCTAAAAGTATGAGTATCAAGAATTTACGAGTATATGTTGACTCCTTGTTAATTACTAACCATTTTAATGGATCCTATGCAGTTAAGGGTGAGAAATTAATCGAATACCTCGATATTCTCAAAAAATTAGCAGAATATTTCGATGTTTTTACACTTGAACAGGTACCAAGAGAGGATAACGCTGAAGCAGATGCCTTAGCAAATCTGGGATCATCGATCAGGATACCAGAAGGAACCCAAATACCAATATTACATGTCTTGTATCCTGCAACGAATCCTCGGGATAAAGAAGTAGCGGGTATTCAGGATCCTGGAGCAGAGTATTCTGAAGAGGATCCAAAATATTGGACGGCTCCAATAATGAGATATCTCAAGGAAGGACACATCCCCGAAAATGAAAATCCTAAGGCATTTAGGATGAAGGTATCACGATTCACTATTATAAATAATGTTTTATACAAGAAATCTCTTGCAGGACCGTATTTGAGGTGCTTGGAGGATCCTGAAGCCAAAGAAGTACTTCAGGATATACATGAAGGGGATTGTGGTAACCATACTGGGGGCAGGTCATTATTCTCAAAAGCATTAAGGACAGGATATTATTGGCCAACAATGAGAAAAGATGCCGCAGAATATGCTCGAAGATGTGACACATGTCAAAGACATAGTAACATACTACATCAGCCTGCTGAACCGCTGTATCCTGTTGTTTCCCCTTGGCCGTTTATGAAGTGGGGTATGGATATAGTGGGAAAGCTTCCAAAAGCTCCAGGAGGAAAGGTTTTCATGTTGGCAATGACGGATTATTTCTCCAAGTGGGTTGAAGCAGAAGCATTTGTTCAAGTTAGAGATCAAGAAGTAGTATCCTTCATAAAGAGAAATATCCTGACCAGATTCGGAGTACCAGCCGAGATAATCTGTGACAATGGTTCTCAGTTTATAAGCAAGAGAACTACTGACTTTTGCAAGAGTTGGGGAATCAAAATGATTACATCTACTCCGGTACATCCTCAAGTGAATGGACAGGCAGAATCCTCAAACAAGATAATTGTCAATAACTTAAAGAAGAGGCTTGGAGCCAAAAAAGGAAGATGGGCAGAAGAATTACCCTTTGTTTTGTGGGATGATAGGACAACGGTATAGAATGCAACAGGCCAAACCCCATTTTTCTTGGTATTTGGAGCAGAAGCAATGATTCCAACGGAAATGGCAATACCTACTGCAAGATCTACCCTACAGGATCCTGAACAGAATCCTGAAGCTTTGTGTCAGGATTTGGATACTATAGAGGAAAAAAGGGATGCAGCAAGGCTAAGGATGGCAGCATATCAACAAAGAATATCCAGAGCATATAACAAGAATATTAGGACCAGAAGATTTAAGGTTGGAGATTGGGTGTTAAGCAAGGCTTTTCAGAATACCACTAATCCTGCCGATGGCAAGTTAGCTCCAAAATGGGAAGGACCATATGAAGTTGAATCAGAAGCAGGGAAAGGAACATATAGACTCAAGAATATGGAGGGGGATATGCTACCGAGATCTTGGAATGCTATACACCTTAAGCTTTATTTCAAGTGAGTTTAGAATTTAATTTCTAACTCAGAATGGTATGAATCCTATCTTTTTTAAATATGTTTGGTTTAATTTATTCTTTGAAACCCAATACTAACTTAAGCATCGGAGGGGTGTTAGCCAAGCTAACACCCACCTTAGTTTAAGGCTGTTTTGCAATATATGCTCCAGGATATAGCTACAGGATGCTCACTCAAGATACTTCGGAAGATTAGAGGATTGGCCCCCTCTCTCACGTATAAGGGATCCTGATCCCTTCACAGGTTTAAAGGTATTCACCTTTCTTCGGAATTGGGTTTAAACACTCCGCCTGGAGCGCAAGTTATTCAGGGATAGTTCAAGGTGGCGGGACCAGTTCATGTAAAAGTGGATGACAATTTCGTTACTGTTGGCTATATCCTGAATCCTAAAGGTATATGAGGATTGATCACCCTCTCTCACGAAAGGGTATTTTCATACTCTCTAAGGTTTAAAGGTTTTCACCTCTCTAAGGTTTAAAGGCTTGGAACTAATGCACTAAGGTTTAAAGGTTTTCATACTCTCTAAGGTTTAAAGGTTTCCATTGGAAGAGTTGCAAAGGGATTGAAGTTTGGTAATAGCTTTATACCCTATTCCTGGTATGATCTTTCCTTTATAAACAATGTTTACATTTTTAATACTATGTTTGGTAACGGAATAAATATCCTGATATATTCTCAAAATATGTTTTTAAATACTTTTCGGGATATTTGGTTAAGATATTTGAAACTAATACTAGTTTGAAATTAAAACCTTGATCAAACAAGTATTGTCAAAACAGTTTTTAGAAGGTGGACTATCTTTTATTCCTTTAGAAGTTTTCTCTAAAGTTGATTGAATTTTTAGAAATTATATTAAAAGTTTTCATAATGTATCACTGAGTATATTTATCAGGATATTTTCAAAAGATAGTTGTACTAAATTTTGCAAAGCTAAGATCTATGCTAAGAAAGACGGAAGATAATAACAAGAAAGATAAAAGATGAAATTATTTGAAACAATCAGTACTGGTTGATAACCGAAGGTTTCATCCTGAAACCCAGGACCCATCCACCTTCGGCTATCAAATTGTTTTGATGCAGAAATGAAAATTGTTCATAAAAACATAAAATTGTTCAAACAATTTAAAGGAAATAAACTTTAGGGGGCAGTATCTTCTTCGTCCATAATGATTTCAGCAGCATCCGTCTTGGGATCCTCCTCGGCATCCTTCTCAGTATGGGTTGCTTTTTCAACTGCTCTGGAAGATTCATCGACAGGTGGTTTAGAAGAAGTGCCGCCGAGGTTCTTTAGCTTGGTCTCCTAGGCACCAACGTCCCACGAAGGGCATTCAAAACCTAATGTTTTGGCTTCATGGGCCATCTTCAACCTGGCTTGGAGGAGAGAAATGACGACGGAACTTTTGAGGCTTTCTCGGTATTTAACCATATCCCGTTCATGTTGCACATGGGCAGCTTCAAGATCGGCCTGGGCTTGAAGAGTAGCTTTGTTGAGAGCAGTTTGGTGTTCTTGGATCATAGCTTTGAATTTCTCCTCGTAATGACGAGATTTGGCGGCTGCAATCATGCCTTGGTCGGAGATTGTGATTTCTGCTTCCTTTAGCTTTGATTCGAGCGTCTTGTTAAGCTTGCAGGATTCTTGATATAGGTGAACCAGACGCTCAAGACCCTACGAAGGTAAGAGGATAGGTATTAATATTGAAAAATCTTTGTAAATGATGTAAACCGCAGGATATGATATGAGAATACTAACCTGGTTAAGAAAGGAAGTCATAAACCCGCTAGCTTCAATGAACCCGTGCTTCTCATAAGGAAATGTGTCAGAGATGACAGGAGAATCAGGCTCCTTCCTTTTGCGGGAACTTGAACTCCGGGGCTTGGTAGCCGGTGAAGGTTTGGGAATAATGATGGCTTTGGAACTGCTGGGTCTGGATGAGGCTATGGCCTTGGGACTAGGTTCCTTCTTGACCTGAATCTGATCAGAATAACTATCCAATTCGTCGAGGTTAAAGACTTCAGGGATCTTGGCCGGTGCTGCATAAAGGGAAAAGTTTCACATCATTATTACTCTTTATTTTATTATACTATTTTAATTTTGAAAGTAATTCTTACCAGACATTTCAGATGACGAGTATTGACTGGAACTCGGGACGTGTGTGGTGAAAGTCCTGTCTATTGCAGGTAATCGGTAAACAGTGTTGATTCTTTCTTCTGATTCAGCGGTAGGGGGAGCTACTTCCTTGAAGTTCACTGCATAAGGATCAGAAAGAGGGATATTAGTGGGAGATAAAAACCAAACGGTCCATGAAAATATTTATAACCCTACCGGTGGTTAACCACTCCACCGGAAGGTTGGCACCCTCAGCAATGGAGTCTCGTTTGACAAAGAAAAACTTGCGTTGCCATCCGTCTTCGTTTTTGGTGGCTTTAAGAATAAGGGGCTTGCTAGAGGTCGAGAAAAGTAAGAACCGGCTAGAGCCGTGAGATCGGGGGCGATAAGCAAGAGGCAAATCCTCGATGCAGAGGTCGGGGCAATGGAGGTTTTTGATTTGGTTAAGTACAATTAATACTCTCCAAACCATGGGCATGGTTTGAGCAAAAGAGATGCCGGTGGTTCGGAAGAATTGCATCACGAATTCAGGAAAAAGGTATCGAGGACCTAGCGAAAAAGGATATGCTGGAAAGCAAACCCACTCAGCGGAAGAAACATCCGATCAAATGACCGATCGAACGGTCTAAAGACCGTGTTGTCAGGGAAAGAGCCGGAAGCTCTCAAAGCCGCAATGTCTACGTTGTCAAAAGCACAGACCTCCTTTTCGGGATTTTTGAGGAGATTCTGCTGGGTGAAGGTCTCGACATCCATTACGAAGAAGGCAAGGAAAATTGATAGAAAGTAAATGAGAAATGGAGAATTACCTGAAAGCTCTGTTGAAGATATCTGCTTTTCAAACAAGAAGAGAGAAGATATAGGGGCATTATGGATCTCCATTGAGCAAAAAGCGCGTTGGAGGTTACGATGTGATCTCGACCGTCGCTTCGTTTTAAATGCCTTGAGTTATGGGATAAGACTTTTGAAATATATCCGTTGGATTGGTATACCAACCGATATATTTGGGGATAATTGTTATGGATCATTTTCTGAGCATACATATCCCGACTAATATCCCGCTTTTAATTGTTTATTTGTGACCAGGATACTGGACGGGGATATTGCTAACATCCTGGGCGATATCCTAAGGTTGAGTGAATTAAACACGTGCAGGTTAATGGCTGTAAGTTACTAACGGTCATCAGGACTTCTTCTCCTCAAGACTCGGGCGTATTTGTTATGAGAAAGCCGTTGAACCCGAAAGACTTGGTCCTCAACGTTCGAGTGGGAATATTCGCTGGATCCCGGAAGTTTAGGATAGTTTGTTACATTATCTTTACTATAAATAGATGGGGGCGGATCAGATTAAGGCACACAATTTACACACTTTCAAACACTTTCTCTCTAGTTCATCGCAAACACTACACACAACACTTGTACTCAAATTACATTGTAACACATAGTCGATCCGCACCACATCCTGCACTGTATCCTGATATTTGAAGCAATAGAAGAACAAGGCAGCTGCGATTCTCAGCTCCCGAGGTTTTATGCCGGCGATCTAGATTGATCAAGGGCTTTCCTCGTACATCACGTGTCAACCTTTACTTTTTTGCTCATTGTTTGATCATCGATACAGCTCTATATCCTGGGCTGTATCCTGAAACTGTTTTCACAACTAATTTGCTTAACACATTTTTCACATATAAATTTAGCACACTACCTCACTTAACTAATTTGATCACTTAATTGCTTAGGTAATTTTTGACCAAAACAATACCCAATTAAACAGTTTCCAAAGATTGGAAATCAAAAGGTAATACATAAAAAAATTTGTCTTCACCAAGTGACATAAGAGTTTACCCAAGCATGGCCTTTGTTTGACAAAGACTCTTACGATCGATCTTGGATCCCGAGACTACTACACACACTCTAAATGATGGAAGATGGATGATGGTGGTGGATGATGGTGTTGTAGTGGTGCTGAAGTGGTGGCAAGTAAGAGAGAAGTGGTTTTCCAAGGGATGGTTTGGAATGAAACCAATCACATCTATTTATAGCTGAAATCAGGGGCTTCAACATGGCCCGTGCCCGCCTGGCATGGCCCCATGGTCATCTCTCTCTCTCTCTTCCTCATTAACTGTTGTGTCAGGTCTTGTACTAACACGGCTCCGTGTGTCAACGGCACGACCCGTGGCCAATGTACTTGCTGTACTACCGCGGATTCTGAAAATCTTTGAGTTAACCATGCCCCGTGTTGGCTTAGCACGGCCCCGTGTTGGTTGTCTGTTTTATCCTCTGCTTTTGTATTTTCATCTGCACAGATTCCAGTCTTGGACACGCCCCGTGTCGAGTGGACACGACCCTGTGTCAGGTCTTCTGATCTTGCTATTTTGTTGGTTTGGATGTGGATTGGGGCTTGGCGAGTTGCGTCAATCCTTCTTCTTTGTAATTATGCTGGTTTTTGCTGTTATTTTGCTCCTTTTGCACATTTAAGCTCTTTTAACCTCGTAAATAAAAAAGGAACAAAGAAACAAGCTTTTTCCAACATTAGTACCGAAAAAGGGTTGATTTTACACCGTATTTGATACAATTTATATGTTATATTTTATGCACATCGGTTCCAAACCCCACTTCTTTACCCAATTTATGTTTATCAAAAATGCTTGAACTATGTCCATGAACGGAGTCAATGATACAAATCCAAATAGATTTTTGACACCTGTTGTATCGCCACCTCCATTTACGCATTAAAGCAAGGTTTAGGTCGTATAGGCTACCAAGACTCAACCCACCTTTAGTTTTATCAGTTTAAGTTAACTCCCATTTAACCCATGCCATCTTATTGTTTTGTTCCATCCCAACCCCTAAAAATTTGGGACTGTCCCAAAAGAATGGAACTGACCTTTTTAGGCATCCAAAATAAGGATAGGAAATAAGTGAAAACCGAGCCACGAACCAAACTGACAAGTGTTGCTCTACCACCAATGTAAAGCATATTAGACTTCCACTTAGCTAGTTTCGAATGAAACTTTTGGATGCTCGGTGTGACAACTCTCATAATTCCATGTATCCGTATAATTTATTAATGATAATTAAAGTGCTTGACGACTGTGTGGAATTACTTAACTGCTCTCTGATTACTGTGTTATACTTACATGTGTTTGTTAGCATACTACTAGTATACATAAAAGTTACTAAATAGTCCTGTGTGTTTTCCTAAGTGTTGAGAATTAAAAGTGTTACAAAAATATATACATAGGACACGTTACGGATTAGTTAAGCACTTTAACGGAACAACACCGAACCGAACAACCGGACTTTACCCGAAACACAAAAATATTGCCAAACACATTATCTTTATTTTTCTGAGCTAGTTAGGGTCCCCGAACACCCTAACACACTTTATATTATAACACACATAATAACATACTAACTAAACACTTTCAACCTAACTAGATTGTAACTAGTTACATCACAACCCAACCCTATACCCCCCCCCCTAATACCATACGGCCACTAGCATGGCCCCACCTCCAAAATCTTATAAGATTTATTATGATCTTACTTGATCTTGTTTAAGATCCACCTAGATCCATTTAGATCATGTACGTACTAATGCCAACATATTACACCTTGGTTAATAGAAATGTATGGTTATAAGAGACACAAAGCTCATCATCTCACCCACACTTGATCACCAACTCACCTCCTTCCCCTTCTCCCCATTTGCAGCCAAGAACAAGCACACCCCACCCCACCATCATCATTTCACTCCCAAGTAAACCATACATTCACAAAGGTGCAATAAGGTGATTAAGGAAGCTTGGTGTTCTCGGAACTTGAAAGACCAC
Source organism: Helianthus tuberosus (assembly GCA_030545235.1). Lineage (NCBI taxonomy): Eukaryota > Viridiplantae > Streptophyta > Magnoliopsida > Asterales > Asteraceae > Helianthus > Helianthus tuberosus. Next base: position 28,829,887 of record CM060402.1, read on the forward strand.
CTCCGTTTGCTATTATCCATCACATTTTCACTTGTTTCTTCCCCTAGCTTCAAGCTAGTAGTAAGTCTCTTAAATCCTTGTTTAGTCCATGTTCATGGTGGTTAATAGTCGTATTAAGATGATATCTTTAGAACACAAAAAGATCATGTGCAAAAAGTCTTGAACATAAACTAGTCTAGTGATGAAGTGATGTTAAATTGATGTTGTTATGATTCTTGTTGATTATCTGATGATTTGTTGGTTAATATTGATGTTTTATGTTGTTGTGATCACTAAACATGTTAACGGAATCAATCGAAAACAAGTTAAAAAGTTAAAAGCTGAAACAGTAGGCTGTTTGGTGATTACAGCCAACTTCAGTTGGCTGTAAGTTGGCTGTAACAGGACTGTAACTTAACGAAAAATATATTTTCTGAAGTCAAGATTTATATATTATGAAATACGGTTCTAATGGCACTGGAATCATAATTTTTGGACTTCGTTTACTATTTTTAAAGTGTCATTTTGTAACTGCAGCTAGAGCTGCATTTTTGCTGCTGAAAATATACGTTCTGTTTTCAGCCATAACTTGAATTCTGTGTAGAGTTAGATCATGAAATTTGTACTGTAGATGACCACCGATGTTTTTGTAATTCTCTCACTGGAATTTCGTAAATCAGGCTCTCGATGAATTCTAAATAAAATATCCCGTGGACTGCAGTCAGAAAAAGATAAATCTGAGTTCAGTCCGGAATTGAATTTTTATAAAATATTGGTAACGAACTGGACCCCGATATATTTACACAATAATATTTGGATCTTTTAAGACATTCTATAAAAATTTGGGAATTTTTGGAATAAGTTAACTATTTTATTAAAATGTCCGAAAACAGCCCGATTTTGAATATTAAAGCTGAAATGACATAAGTTGTAATTTGCGTGTCTAAATGTCGAGTAGGTTATATGTGAATGATCTAACATGTTATGTGTCAATAAAAGTGTTATGTGCAATATCGTATGTTTATTTACGAACGGGAATAGATGGGAAGTTTATATGGGCATGAACCGTTAAAGTGATGCATGTTATGTGTTAGATACGTGTAGGAACTTTGTGCTCTATTTGAAAACCACTAAATGACTAACTGGTAATCATATTAGGACGTGATTGACCGACCTTGACTGTTAGCTATTTTTGAGAATCAAACCGAGCAACCGAGGTGAGTTCACACACTTTCTAAGGCATGGGATTCCCGGTGGTTTGGGAATGGGTTAAAGAATTAAAACGGAATCTACATATCTTACTTAGGTAGGATATGTACGGCCATCCTCCTTGGGTTGGATGCCAATGTTAATCCTGCGTATTATCTTTGGGAGAACTACGCACGTTCTTCCTCCTTGGGTTGGACAACAACCTTAAAACTTACTAGACAAAACTCTATCATAAGTCCCTCATTTTATATCGACTTAATCGCCGAGGCCGATGGCGAGCGGGTCATTAGTTAATAGCGCTATTAGGTTTAACAAACCTCACACCGTGTCGTTCGAACGGGCGTGTACTAATGGACTAAGGCAAAGGGTCAATGCTGATAGACATTGACTTAGGGCACAACTTACTTTCGTTAGTGGTCGATATCATACCGTCTAGTAGTTCACATGGGGAAGCCCCCACTAATTATGGATATGGTTTGGGTAATGAAAAGGAACTGGTTAAACATACTTTCAACTACGGGGTAATCCCCACGGCAAATAAGCCAACGAAAGTCAAACCACGTTTTTCAGAAACAACTTAAAACTAAACAACCAAACGTGAACTCACTCAACTTTGTTGTTGACTCGTTGTTACATGCCTTACAGGTCGTTGAATGCATACGGAGCTTGCACGAGGAAGAAGTCGTTGTGGGATGCGGACTGTTATGTCCCGTACTTGATAATTAAACTTTATAAACTTATGGAACTCGTGTTTTGGGTCTTTAAAACTTATGAACTATGAACTTATGTTTTGGACTTACGTATTATGCTTCCGCTGTTAACTTAAAACTGGTTACTATGTTATGGTCACCAATTGTATTGTGATTGGTTTTACTTACTTAATTTCGTTGTTCAATATGATTGGTGGCTCATGTCACGCCTCCAAGCGGTGATACTCCGCAGGGTGGATTTTGGGGGTGTGACAGATTGGTATCAGAGTCATTGGTTATAGTGAACTTGGTTTTAAAAAGGGAAAAGCTTTTTGATAAAACCTGACTATAACCTGTACAGTGCTCAACGATCCACAACGACGCTTCGCTCCACGTGCAAGACTCGACACAATAGGTGGTATGATTTATGTTATATTGTCGGTTAGATAGTTCACACTGTGCATTGGTTAACGTGATAATTGCTATTTGGACCTTGTGTGCTTACTCTCTCCTGTTATCCCATACTTACGCACTTTCACGACACTTTTCTCACTTACGTTGCTTCGTTATGAAGATCATGAGCGGTCGCGGAGGACGTATCAACCTCACTCAAGCCCAGTTGACGGCTTTGATCAATGAACGAGTTGCTGAGGCACTCGCAGCAAATCCAGCAGGAAGTATAACCTGCTATATCAACCCACCTTAGGACGTTTAGATCCTACCTTCGCAAACCAACCCTCGTGCTTAACCTTGTCTTTTATTCTCGCGCAACAGGTCAACATGCTCAACCTCCTCTGTGCACATTCAAAATGTTCATGGACTGCCGACCTACTACTTTCAGTGGCACAGAAGGAGCTGTAGGCCTTCTACACTGGTTCGAGAAGCTTGAGTCAGTTTTCGAGATGTATGAATGCCCTGAAGATCGAAGGGTGAAATATGCTACTGGAACGCTTGAAGGTGCTGCGTTAACCTGGTGGCAGGCACAGGTTCAATTACTAGGGCTGGCAGTTGCTAATGCCACCCCCTGGAATGGTTTCAAAGAACTGATCAAAGAAGAATGTTGTAGTCGGGATGACATCCACAAGCTAGAGGTGGAATTTTTCAATCTGAAGATGACAGGGTCTGAGATTGAGGCGTATACAAAGAGGTCAAATGAACTAGCCATCTTGTGTCCCACTATGGTGGACCCTCCCATCAAACGTATTGAGTTGTATCTCAAGGGTCTTGTACCAGAGATTCAAAGTCACGTGACTTCAGCTAACTTGGGTACCATTCAGCAAATCATCAAGTTGGCTCACCGTCTCACCGACCAGGTAGTGGAACAAAACAAACTGCCGAAGCGTATTGGTGCTGCTACTACTGACGCTCCCACTGAAAACAAGCGAAAATGGGATGGAAATTCCAGTAAGGGTTTAACTTCAGTTCAGTCTCAGCTGCGAAAGACTGATGACTACCAGAGTCCCGGTCAGCAATCTTCCAGTAATCAAGGACATGGTGGGTACCGAGGGAACCACCCCAAGTGCAACCGGTGCAATAAGCATCACAGCGGGCAGTGCAACAAATGTCGTTGTCAGAGATGTCACAAGCTGGGTCATGAAGCTAAGGATTGCAGGAGCCCGCGTCCTGCGAATCAGAATCTCCAACAACAACAATAAGCTCCATAGAACCACCAGCAACAGCAACAGCAGGGTAATAAAGGATGCTTTCAGTGTGGTGCTGAAGGCCACTTTAAGAGGAACTGTCCTCAGCTGAACCAGAATCAGAACAACAACAACCAAGGAAACGGGAACCACAATGGGAACAACAATGGAGGCAACAATGGAGGCAACAACGGGGGTAACAATAATGGAAATGGTGCCAGGGGACGTGTTTTCGTGTTAGGCCAGGGTGATGCAAGGAATGATCCCAACGTGGTGATGGGTAAGTTTCTTCTGGATGATTTCTTTGTTACTATTTTATTCGATTCAGGTGTCGATACTAGTTATGTGTCCTTAAAAGTTAGTCAAATGCTTAAGCGCACTCCAACACTTTTGAACACCAAACACACGGTAGAACTAGCCAACGGTAAAAGTCTTGAAGCCACACACATAGTTAAAGGTTGTAACCTCGTCTTAGCTGGTCAGACTTTCTCTATCGATCTTATTCCTATCACACTGGGTAGTTTCGACGTTGTTATTGGGATGGATTGGCTATCTCATCATCAAGCGGAGATTGTTTGCAAGGAGAAAATCGTCCGCATTCCTCGTCCTGGTGAAGAACCCCTCGTGATTCATGGCGACAAGAGTGGTGCTGTCGTAGGCACTATCTCTTTCCTTAAGGCCCAGAAGTGTTTGCGAAAGGGCCACACTGCCATTCTAGCACTCGTTACTGACACATCAACGGAAGAGAAGAGAATTGAAGACATTCCTATTGTGTGCGATTTTCCTGAGGTATTCCCTGAGGAATTGCATGGTCTTCCGCCTCATCGCCAAGTTGAGTTGCAAATCGAGCTAGCTCCTGGAGCAGCGCCCATAGCTCGAGCACCTTATCGTCTAGCTCCATCAGAACTTGAAGAACTGTCCACGCAATTACAAGAACTCTTGGAAAAAGGTTTCATACGTCCTAGCTCTTCGCCCTGGGGAGCTCCAGTCTTGTTTGTGAAGAAGAAAGACGGTACCTTTAGAATGTGTATTGACTATCGCGAACTCAACAAGGTGACCGTGAAAAATCGTTATCCTCTCCCACGTATAGACGACTTGTTCGACCAGCTGCAAGGATCGAGTTATTACTCTAAGATTGATTTGAGATCGGGATACCATCAGCTGAGAGTCCGAGATGAGGACGTCTCCAAAACAGCATTCAGAACTCGCTACGGCCATTACGAGTTTCTGGTCATGCCTTTCGGGTTGACGAATGCACCAGCGGTCTTCATGGATCTCATGAACCGAGTATGCAAACCTTACCTGGATAAGTTCGTTATTGTTTTCATCGACGACATCCTGATCTATTCTAAGAGTCAGGAGGAACACGAGCAGCATCTACGACTTATGCTGGAACTTCTTCGAAAAGAGAAGTTGTATGCCAAGTTTTCGAAATGTGACTTCTGGCTTCGCGAAGTCCACTTTCTAGGCCATGTGGTAAACAAGGATGGGATTCATGTAGATCCATCCAAGGTTGACTCGATCAAGAACTGGCCTGCACCCCGGACACCAACAGAAATCCGCCAATTCTTGGGTTTGGCAGGATACTACAGAAGGTTTATCAAAGATTTCTCCAAGATTACGCAACCTCTCACTTCACTGACTCAAAAAGGTGTCACCTATCATTGGGGTGATGCACAAGAATCCGCATTTCAGCACTTGAAAGATAGACTTTGTAGCGCGCCTATCCTCTCATTGCCTGAAGGCACATATGATTTTGTGGTTTACTGCGATGCTTCCATCCAAGGACTTGGTTGCGTGTTGATGCAACGTGATAAGGTCATTGCCTACGCATCACGCCAACTTAAGGTTCACGAAAGGAACTACACTACACACGACTTGGAACTGGGAGCAGTTGCTTTCTCACTTAAGATATGGAGACATTACCTGTGCGGTACCAAGTGCACCATTTACACCGATCACAGGAGTCTCGAGCATATCTTCAAGCAAAAGGAGTTAAACATGCGTCAACGCCGATGGGTTGAGCTCTTGAACGATTATGAATGCGCTATCAAATACCATTCGGGCAAGGCCAATGTTGTGGCCGACGCCCTCAGCCGAAAGGATACTATACCTAAGCGTGTACGTGCTTTACAGCTTACCATCCAATCTAACATTCCCGCTCAGATTCACGATGCTTAGGTTGAAGCATTGAAAGTAGAAAACATCAGGGCTGAGTCCCTATGAGGATCGAGACAACGGCTAGAACAAAAGGAAAACGACGCCTACTATGTAAACGGACGCATCTGGGTTCCACTGTATGGAGACCTACACGAGCTTGTGATGAATGAAGCACATAAGTCTCATTATTCAGTACATCCTGGTTCGGATAAGATGTACCACGACCTCAAGACTACGTATTGGTGGCCTGGTATGAAAGCCAGCATAGCAACCTACGTTAGCAAATGTTTGACTTGTGCGAGAGTCAAAACCGAATATCAGAAACCATCAGGCCTACTCCAACAACCAGAGATCCCGAAATGGAAATAGGAGCAGATTTCCATGGATTTCATTACAGGTCTGCCTAGATCTCAACGTAGAAACGATACCATTTGGGTGATCGTAGATCGACTGACCAAGTCTGCACATTTTCTGGCTATCAAGGAAACAGATAAGTTTTCTACTCTAGCAGACATCTACCTAAAGGAAGTAATATCAAGGCACGGAGTGCCAACCTCCATCATTTCTGATCGTGACGCGCGTTTTACTTCTGAACTGTGGCAAGCTATGCACAAGTCTTTTGGCTCACGTTTAGATATGAGCACCGCTTATCACCCACAGACGGATGGGCAATCTGAACGCACCATCCAAACCCTTAAAGACATGCTTAGGGCATGTGTGATTGATTTTGGTAATGGCTGGGAAAAGCACCTCCCGCTAGTGGAGTTTTCGTATAACAACAGCTACCACACCACCATCCAGGCCGCTCCGTTCAAGGCATTGTACGGACGCAAATGCCGATCACCTCTCTGTTGGGCAGAAGTTGGCGACAGCCAAATCACTGGCCCAGAACTTGTAGTAGATACAACCGAGAGAATTGCTCAGATACGACAGCGAATGGCGGCAGCTCGTGACCGTCAGAAAAGCTATGCCAATAAGCGAAGGAAACCACTCGAGTTCCAGGTTGGGGATCGAGTGCTACTCAAAGTCTCGCCTTGGAAAGGCGTAGTTCGTTTTGGCAAACGCGGCAAGCTCAATCCGCGTTATGTCGGACCGTTCGAAATCATTGAGAAAATTGGCAAAGTCGCTTACAGGCTGAACCTACCTGAAGAACTCAGCGGGGTTCTCAACGTATTCCACGTGTCAAATCTGAAAAAGTGTCTGTTAGACGAGACCCTCATAGTTCCTCTCAAGGAACTCACAATCGACGACCAGCTGCGATTCGTCGAGGAACCAGTAGAGATTACTGATTGAGATATTAAGATTCTCAAGCGCACCAAAATACCTCTCGTTCGAGTTCGTTGGGATTCCTGTCGTGGCCCAGAGTATACCTGGGAACGAGAAGACCAAATGAAACTCAAGTATCCCAAACTATTTAAGAAAAGTGCAACCACTACTGAGGCTGAAGCTACTGCAGAATTTCAGGACGAAATTCCAAATCAACGGGGGGATGATGTGACACCCCAGGAAAACCAGGAAACCAACGCAACTTAACTAGCTTCCTCAGTAACCACGCGCTAAATTTCGGGATGAAATTCTCTTAACAGGGGGAGAATGTGACAACCCTCATAATTCCATGTATCTGTACAATTTATTAATGATAATTAAAGTGCTTGACGACAGTGTGGAATTACTTACCTGCTCTCTGATTAGTGTGTTATACTTACATGTGTTTGTTAACATACTAGTAGTATACAGAAAAGTTACTAAATAGTCCTGTGTGTTTTCCTAAGTGTTGAGAATTAAAAGTGTTACAAAAATATATACATAGGACACGTTACGGATTAATTAAGCACTTTAACGGAACAACACCGAACCGAACAACCGGACTTTACCCGGAACACAAACATATTGCCAAACACATTATCTTTATTTTTCTGAGCTAGTTAGGGTCCCCGAACACCCTAACACACTTTATATTATAACACACATAATAACATACTAACTAAACACTTTCAACCTAACTAGATTGTAACTAGTTCCATCACAACCCAACCCTATACCCCCCCCCCCCTAATACCATACGGCCACTAGCATGGCCCCACCTCCAAAATCTTATGAGATTTATTATGATCTTACTTGATCTTGTATAAGATCCACCTAGATCCATTTAGATCATGTACGTACTAATGCCAACATATTACACCTTGGTTAATAGAAATGTATGGTTATAAGAGACACAAAGCTCATCATCTCACCCACACTTGATCACCCACTCACCTCTTTCCCCTTCTCCCCATTTGCAGCCGAGAACAAGCACACCCCACCCCACCATCATCATTTCACTCCCAAGTAAACCATACATTCACAAAGGTGCAATAAGGTGATTAAGGAAGCTTGGTGTTCTCGGAACTTGAAAGACCACCTCCGTTTGCTATTATCCATCACATTTTCACTTGTTTCTTCCCCTAGCTTCAAGCTAGTAGTAAGTCTCTTAAATCCTTGTTTAGTCTATGTTCATGGTGGTTAATAGTCATATTAAGATGATATCTTTAGAACACAAAAAGATCATGTGCAAAAAGTCTTGAACATAAACTAGTCTAGTGATGAAGTGATGTTAAATTGATGTTGTTATGATTCTTGTTGATTATCTGATGATTTGTTGGTTAATATTGATGTTTTATGTTGTTGTGATCACTAAACATGTTAACGGAATCAATCGAAAACAAGTTAAAAAGTTAAAAGCTGAAACAGTAGGCTGTTTGGTGATTACAGCCAACTTTAGTTGGCTGTAACAGGACTGTAACTTAACGAAAAATGTATTTTCTGAAGTCTAGGTTTATGTATTATGAAATACGGTTCTAATGGCACTGGAATCATAATTTTTGGACTTCGTTTACTATTTTTAAAGTGTCGTTTTGTAACAGCAGCTAGAGCTGCATTTTTGCTGCTGAAAATATGCGTTCTGTTTTCAGTCATAACTTGAATTCTGTGTAAAGTTAGATCATGAAATTTGTACTATAGATGACCACCGATGTATTTGTAATTCTCTCACTGGAATTTCGTAAATCGGACTCTCGATGAATTTTAAATAAATTATTCCGTGGACTGCAGTCAGAAAAAGATAAATCTGAGTTCAGTCCGAAAAATGAATTTTTATAAAATATTGGTAATGAACTGGACCCCGATATTTTTACACAATAATATTTGGATCGTTTATGACATTCTGTAAAAATTTGGGAATTTTGCGAATAATCTAACTATTTTATTAAAATGTCTGAAAACAGCCCGGTTTTGAATATTAAAGCTGAAATGACATAAGTTGTAATTTGCGTGTCTAAATGTCGAGTAGGTTATATGTGAATGATCTAGCATGTTATGTGTCAATAAAAGTATTATGTGCAATATCGTATGTTTATTTACGAACGGGAATAGATGGGAAGTTTGTATGGGCATGAACCGTTAAAGTGATGCATGTTATGTGTTAGATACGTGTAGGAACTTTGTGCTCTATTTGAAAACCACTAAATGACTAACTGGTAATCATATTAGGACGTGATTGACCGACCTTGACTGTTAGCTATTTTTTAGAGTCAAACCGAGCAACCGAGGTGAGTTCACACACTTTCTAAGGCATGGGATTCCCGGTGGTTTGGGAATGGGTTAAAGAATTAAAACGGAATCTACATATCTTACTTAGGTAGGATATGTACGGCCATCCTCCTTGGGTTGGATGGCAATGTTAATCCTGCGTATTCTCTTTGGGAGAACTACGTACGTTCGTCCTCCTCGGGTTGGACAACAACCTTAAAACTTACTAGACAAAACTCTATCATAAGTCCCTCATTTTATATCGACTTAATCGCCGAGGCAAATGGCGAGCAGGTCATTAGTTAATAGCGCTATTAGGTTTAACAAACCTCACACCGTATCGTTCGAACGGGCGTGTACTAATGGACTAAGGCAAAGGGTAAATGCTGATAGACATTGACTTAGGGCACAACTTACTTTCGTTAGTGGGCGATATCATACCGTCTAGTAGTTCACATGGGGAAGCCCCCCCTAATTATAGATATAGTTTGGGTAATGAAAAGGAACTGGTTAAACATATTTTCAACTACGGGGTAATCCCCACGACAAATAAGCCAACGAAAGTCAAACCACGTTTTTCAGAAACAACTTAAAACTAAACAACCAAACGTGAACTCACTCAACTTTGTTGTTGACTCATTGTTACATGCCTTACAGGTCGTTGAATGCATACGGAGCTTGCACGAGGAAGAAGTCGTTATGGGATGTGGACTGTTATGTCCCGTACTTGATAATTAAACTTTATAAACTTATGGAACTCATGTTTTGGGTCTTTAAAACTTATGAACTATGAACTTATGTTTTGGACTTACGTATTATGCTTCCGCTGTTAACTTAAAACTGGTTACTGTGTTATGGTCACCAATTGTATTATGATTGGTTTTACTTACTTAATTTCGTTGTTCAATATAATTGGTGGCTCGATCCTGGTCATGTCACACCTCCAAGCGGTGATACTCCGCAGGGTGGATTTTGGGGGTGTGACACTCGGCTCCCAACCTTAGAAAGTATCCATTTTCCCCCAACAGGAACACCTGGGTAACGGAAAAGAGTAACCCAAGGACTACATCCCACCAAGGCTGTAAATGATTACATGTCAATGGACTTCACCCCTGTACCAAAAAAAAATAAATTTAGCATGGTTTATCTGAAGACCAGATAGAAGGAAAAGGTTAAACCACAAAATGGTAATCCAAAATCATACATTTCGCACTTCCGATGCCCTTTTTCCAAGTTGTTGATGCATTTACATGGATGTCTCTAGTGACGTTCGAGACCGTTCAAGTCACGACTGGAGTCAAGGGCGTTCCTCCTTTGGTTTGACAAAGACGGTGATTCGATACGAGAATGACATCATGATGATGATGTCATCATCATTATTCAAAAATACATGCAGACATTTTCTCACGAAATACATGCAAACAAATTGAATATCCATGCTGTCACACCCCAACCGATGGCGGAAACATCGTGGCGCGGCACTAAGCGTTCAGATTGCTCAAGATTTTCCATAACACTAATAGTTTCAATAGTAATTAATCACGTTTCATAACATCGTCTAAGCATCAACCAATTTTCACAACCACAAAATATCAATTACATAACATCACAAATATTGTTCAAAAGTTTCTAAATTAATTAAGATGTGTTTCTAAGCAGCATCCTAGCATGTTTCTTGTTCAAAAGTTTTCAAATTAATTAAGATGTGTTTCTAAGCAGCATCCTAGCATGTTTCTTGATTTCCTCAGCTACTATCAACAATAATGTTGGCGAGTATACAAGTTTGAGTACGTAATAGCATAATAGTTTAAAACGTTCCAAAAACTCATATCCAGCATAAACACATATAACAAGTTTCACAAGGCTATTAAACGCAGTCTGAGTGATAGCCCAAGTTTCCCAATGCGTTAAATGTCTTCCCAAAGACTCACAGGAAGCTAAGTGTCTCCTCCTAACAATACCCCAAAGACTAACGGGGAGGTGCATTACTCCTATAGCGCTACTGTTGTTAAGGCGGAACTACACACAAGAATTAAACGTTTACATAGCATAAAAGTCTCAAGTTTAACAAGTATAAAGTTTCATGTTTACATTGGATAGAATATGTTTCAAATAAGTTTCTAGTGTCAAGTGTTATGTTACATAATACATGTTGCATCCCAAAGGTGTTTCAAACAAAAAGGGATCGAGTATACTCACAGTAGGTGCTAAGTATCAACACCGAATATTTGGATCGAAGGGAGCGCGAGAGTTAGCCTGATTATAGTATAATAGTGTAAGCGTTGAACAGAATGTCAAATCGTGCTAACATCGAATAAAAGTGTCTGACTGGTCTCCTGATCGGATGGTCATCAGGACGGATGGTCATCCGGCCGAATGACCATTTGGTCGGACGACCGTTCGATCAGAATTGTGTTTTGCAAAATGTTTCAAACTTTTAAAGTTTTCATTGTAGTATAAGTTCAAGTCGTCCGATCGGATGGTCATCCGGTCATATGACCATTCGGTCGGATGGCTGTTCGAGTGAAAGTCTGATGGTTTGAAGTCCTGATTCAAAAAGTTTAAGTGTTGAGTGATTGCAGAGGACTGTCACCTAGTCGGATGATCGTTCGATCGGATGATCGTCCGATCGGATGATCATTCAACTGTGGTGAACTTGTTCCTTTGAAAACTTTTGTAAAATTTCTAAGTTTGAGTTTAACGGAGGTGACATGATAACGTTTCGAGACAACGGGAAAACCCACCAAGGTTCAGCTGGTCTGATAGGATGGGAATCACCCCGTTCGATCAGGGTAACTGTTCTTGACGGTGTTCCATGTCTAACCCGTAGATCGGTCATTTCTCCGGTGGGAAATTCATTATTGAGCCGACTCCAGACTAAGGAAAAAGTCCTAGGCCTGTTTGGGTTCAGATTCCACTGATTTGAGTAAAAAGTTAAGAAAGTTTGAAGAAAAGTTGAAAGTATGACTTTCCTTTTGAGGAAATGTTAAGGTTTGCAAAGATTCGTGTTTAAATGTTTAGAATACAGGTGGATCTACACCTTTCCCGAGGTGGTGAATTCATTCACCGATTACATAAGCAACCAGTGATGATGTCACCTTCAATAGTCCAAAATCGAGTGATTTCGTGAAGGAAACCAGCGATTTTAATGGAAGGAATGGTGGGGAATTGTGTAATGATAATAGAAGTACAAGATTCAACGGGAAAACTTACAAGAATCGCGTTAAATCAAAGGAAAAGTGCCTTAGAACGAGGGTGTGCGTCTGGTCGGATAAGCTTGTCACATCAAGTGATGTGATAGGAGGTATTTATAGTGCAGAGAGGATAAGGCGGTGGGATGGCCTGGATCGGATGACTATTCGATCGAATGGCCATCCGATCGGATGGCCATCCGGAAGCCAATCCTTGTTTGCCAGATTTCAGGTTTCGATTCGATTTGCGAGCTATATTAAATGTTGCGTTGCGTATTATTGTGTAATAGCATCACATAATAAGATTGTATAGCTAACACAAAAGTTCCCATGTTTCAAGTTTCTAAGTATCAAAGTTTCTCGTTCAAATCAAGTTTCTCGTTCCATAAGTGTCAAGCATCTCGTTCAATAAGTATCAAGAGTCAAGTATCTAGTATCAAGTATTAAGTATCAAGTTTCAAGTATCGAGTATCAAGTTTAACCAAGAATCAAGATTCATAGTGTTGAATAAGTATCAAGCATCAAGAGTCAAGTTTCAAAGTATCACAAATGTTTCACATAGTTTAACATAGTTAAGTCTCGAATAGTATAGGGACTAGACTTGCCAAAAGATAAAAGTTTAGGGACGCAGGGCGTTACAGTCTCCCCTCCTTTAGGAGATTTCGTCCCCAAAATCTAAGAGGAAAACTGCTCAAAGAGTTGCGGATACTTGGTCTTCATCTCACTCTTGAGTTCCCAAGTGAATTCGGCGCCACGCTTTCCTTCCCATTGAACCTTGAGTATGGAAATTTTGTTGCGCTTTAGCCGCTTGGTTCCTCGGTCCATGATTTCGACCGGTTTCTCCACAAAGTGTAAAGTTTCGTTTATTTGCAAGTCTTCGATGGGAACCTGCAGTTCCTCATCAGCTAAGCATTTCCTGAGATTAGATACGTGGAACATCGGATGTACATTGCTATGTTCTTGAGGCAAATCGAGTTGGTAAGCCACCTTGTCAATCCTTTTGAGAATCTTGAAAGGACCTACATAGCGAGGAGCGAGCTTTCCCTTTTTACCAAAGTGAACCACTCCCTTCCAGGGAGATACCTTGAGCAGCACTCGATCCCCAACATCAAATTCAAGAGGCTTACGCCTTTTATCAGCATAGCTCTTTTGTCTACTCTTAGCCTTGATCAAGTTATCACGGATCTGAAGGATCTTATCCGTCATCTCTTGAATGATCTCAGGGCCAGTAAGTTGCTTGTCACCAATCTCATGACAACTGAGAGGAGATCGGCACTTGCGACCGTATAAAGCTTCGAAAGGAGCCATCTGAATACTGGAATGATAGCTGTTGTTGTACGAGAACTCGATCAAGGGTAAATGTACATCCTAGTTACCACCAAAGTCGATTACACAGGAACGAAGCATATCCTCTAGGCTTTGAATTGTACGTTCGGTCTGTCCATCCGTTTGAGGATGAAAGGCCGTACTAAGATTCAAGTGAGAACCCATAGCGGACTGAAAGGTTTGCCAAAGATGTGAAGTAAAACGACCATCACGGTCAGAGATAATGTCGATGGGTATACCATGAAGACATATAATTTCATCAGTATAGATTCGAGCAAGTTTCTCCACTTTGAAATGCTCACGAATAGGAAGAAAGTGGGCTGATTTAGTCAAACGGTCAATGATTACCCAAATACTATCATGACCAGCGGGTGTACGGGGTAGTTTAGTTATAAAGTCCATAGCGATGCTATCCTATTTCCAAACAGGGATTTCTGGTTGTTCAAGAAGACCTGAAGGACGTTGATGTTCAGCCTTTACCTTCATGCAAGTAAGGCATTTTGAGGAGTACGCAGCAATGTCCTTTTTCATACCAGGCCACCAATCTGTCATACGCAAGTCATGGTACATCTTATCGGCACCTGGATGAATAGAGTATCGAGATTTGTGAGCCTCATTCAGAATGAGCTCATGAAGATTGTCGCGATCTGGCACCCAAATGCGATTGAGATAGTATTGAAGTCCATCAGACTTTGTTTCAAGTTGGTCAACAGAAGCACCTTGTACTTCAACGATTAGACTACCTTCATTAGCTGATGAATACTGAGCTTCACGGATACAAGCATGCAAGTCGCTAGAGACGTGAAAGCAACGGATAGTGTTAACATGAGTCTTACGACTAAGAGCATCGGCCACGACATTCCCTTTGCCAGGATGATAGCGAATCTTGCAGTCGTAGTCATTAAGCAATTCCACCCTTCGTCGCTGACACGTATTCAGTTCCTTTTGGTTAAAGATGTGTTGCAGACTCTTATGGTCAGTGAAAACCACACACTTATTGCCATTTAGGTAGTGTCGCCAGATCTTAAACGCAAAAACAACAGCGCCAAGCTCTAAATCGTGGGTAGTATAGTTTTTCTCATGTATTTTGAGTTGTCGGGAGGCATAAGCGATAACCTTGTCCCGCTGCATGAGCACACAGCCCAAGCCACGGTTTGAGGCATCACAATATACCACAAAAGTCATCATTCCCATCAGGGAGAGCGAGTACAGGAGCATTACAGAGAAGATTCTTCAGAGTTTGAAAAGATTCCTCTTGCTCGGGACCCCAAGCAAAAGGTTTCTCTTTCTGAGTCAAAGAAGTAAGAGGAACAACGATCTTTGAAAAATCCGAGATGAATCGACGGTAATACCCCGCCAATCCTAAGAAGGAACAAATCTCAGACGCAGATTTAGGCGTAGTCCAATTCTTCACAGCTTCGATTTTGGAAGGGTCAACATGAATACCTTGTTTACTGACAACGTGCCCGAGGAATTGTACTTCATCGATCCAAAACTCACACTTAGAAAATTTAGCGTACAAGCGTTCACCACGTAACAGTTCTAACATAAGGCGTAGATGGCGTTCATGATTAGCTCTAGTTTTCAAATAAATAAGAATATCATCAATAAAGACTATCACAAAACGATCCAAATAGGGTTTACAAACACGATTCATGAGATCCATGAACACGGCAGGTGCGTTAGTCAGACCAAAAGGCATAACCACGAACTCGTAGTGCCCATAACGAGTGCGAAAAGCAGTTTTGGGGATATCTTCTTTGAGAAAACGGAGCTGATAATAACCAGATCGAAGGTCGATTTTAGAGAAACAGGACGCGCCTTGTAGTTGGTCAAATAGATCCTCAATACGAGGGAGAGGATAACGATTCTTAACGGTGAGTTTATTAAGCTCGCGGTAGTCGATACACATACGAAATGAACCATCTTTCTTCTTGACGAATAACACAGGAGCACCCCAAGGAGAGGTACTTGGACGTATAAAGCCTTTGTCGAGCAGTTCTTGTAATTGGCTGGATAATTCTTGCATCTCGGAAGGTGAAAGTAGGTAAGGAGCCTTGGCGACAGGAGTCGAACCAGGCACGAGATCAATACGAAAATCAACAGATCGAGGAGGAGGAAGACCCGGAAGATCTTCAGAAAAGATGTCAGGGAAATCACACACTACTGGAACATCGCTTATGTTCTTTCCCTTGCCCTTTTGTTCCATCACGTGGGCCAAGAAGGCAAAGTACTGTTTAGAGCAGGAGGGTTAGCAGCAGCAGCAGGCACAATAGCATTGACTGAAGGGTTTGCATTTGCAGCAGGGATAATGGCGTTGTAGCCAGAACCCTGAGACTTTCGTTTCTTGTTTCTGTTGCCACTGGACTGCTGAGTAACTTGGTTCGCTGATTTCGAGGGAGCAGGGGTAGCGAACTGTTTGTCATGGACACGGTTCTTGTTCAAACTTGCTGCCAAATGGTAAACTTCTTCAATAGCGTCAAGCTGAGCTGCTTCCATCAAATCACGCATGGCAGGAGGTAACCCATTAATGTACTTGGTTATCATGCGCTTCGGAGTAGAAAACAAGTGAGGCACGATTATGCTGAGTTGCTTAAAACAGGTAGTGTAAGCCAAGTTGTCATCTCCAACCTGCTTGAGGTGCCAGAATTCTTCCTCAAGCTTTAGCTGTTCATGGGGAGGGCAGAATTCGAGCATCATCAATTCTCGCACCTCATGCCATGGAAGAGCATAAGCTTCTTCGTTGGAGCGGATGTTTCTCTCGTTGGACCACCACTCCAGGGCTCTGCCTTGAAACATGCCAGTTGCACTCCTAGTCTTTAAGTGTTCTGGGCACTCGCTGTTGATGAAGGTAACCTCGATGATGTCGAACCACTCCAGCATAGCAGTCACCCCATCGCTGCTCGTGAAAGGCTTAGGGTTGCAAGAGACAAAGTGTTTATAGTTGAACTCCGTAGGCTTTAGTTTTTCCGTCTTAGAGTCAACAGAGGAGGGAGGAGTGTTTGAACCCTGGATCTCAGAGACGATCTTTGGCACGATGCGAGCAATCTGATCGGCCATGAAAGACATCATTTTCTTCTGAGAGTTGGCCCTAGATCTCTTGAGAGAGTCGGATAGTTTACGGGAAGACATCTAAAGATCCAAGAAAAAGGATCGTATAAGTCTAGATCATAAAGTCTTGTAGGATATAGTTTCACACACAGTCGCATAAAGACTCAAGTTTCACACATCACAAAATGTTCAACAATTTCATATAGCACAAAGGTTCAACATTCTCACCACAAGTGCGCAAAACAACGACTTTCGCATGGCATGTGGTACGAAAGTTCGGTAACATGCTGGAAACACTTATATATAGGAAGTACCAGCGGCGTATCCACCATGTTTCGACCATGTCACGTCCGTTTCGTCGTTCGGTGTCATGTTACATATCGTGTTTTACCAACCATAACAGTACACTCCATCATTTTCATGCGCTTCAACCGGTTACGTACACATAGGCCAAGCAAGTAGTTTCACATAGCATAACGTTCAATCATGTTTCCCAAAGTTTAATCAAGACTTCCATGCAGTATAACACAATGAATAAAGCTTCATAAATTTAGTTCGATCCTGAGAGGTTATGATTATTGTTTTAGATTACGGAGATACGTGTGATTTGGGTAAAAGTCTCGAAACGAACAAAGAATCAAGTTTAAAACCACATATAAAACCGAGATAACATAAAATATGGGCTCATAAAACATAAGATTGTTCTGGGTAGAGGAACGTTGACTAACCAAAGTAAATCGAACCCCTTTCGAATTGAGGCAACGTGCCTTGACTTACTTAGACAAATACGTCATCGATGTTAGGCCTACGATATTTGTCCTTTCAGTCATTACACGTCCCTAATTGATTGGGAATTTCGAGACTTTGGCGAGATAGAAAATCAAAGAGTTGGACTAGTTATCAAGATGTGAGTTTCACCTCTAACTTGACAACGTCGTACCCTAGTAGTGTCGGTACTTGTCATAAGATAAGACCTACTAGAATATGATATGGAAAGGCATGTAAGTTTAACAGGAAATGTGTTGCTAGGAAGCAAGTACGGTAGAATGCATAAGTCTTAAACAACAGATAAGAGTCAAGATTCCTAGAACTATAGACTAGGTAAAGCATTCCTACTTTCCCTAATTCCCTATAGTTATGGCTCTGATACCAATCTATCACAACCCAACCGATGGCGGAAACATCGGGGCGCGGCACTAAGCGTTCAGATTTCTCAAGAGTTTCCATAACACTAATAGTTTCAATAGTAATTAATCACGTTTCATAACATCGTCTAAGCATCAACCAAGTTACACAACCACAAAATATCAATTACATAACATCACAAATATTGTTCAAAAGTTTCTAAATTAATTAAGATGTGTTTCTAAGCAGCATCCTAGCATGTTTCTTGATTTCCTCAGCTACTATCAACCTGCAACATGTATTAAAATACTATCAACAATAATGTTGGCGAGTATACAAGTTTGAGTACGTAATAGCATAATAGTTTAAAACGTTCCAAAAACTCATATCCAGCATAAACACATATAACAAGTTTCACCATGCTATTAAGTGCAGTCCGAGTGATAGCCCAAGTTTCCCAATGCGTTAAATGTCTTCCCAAAGACTCACGGGAAGCTAAATGTCTCCTCCTAACAATACCCCAAAGACTAACGGGGAGGTGCATTGCCCCTATAGTGCTACTATTGTTAAGGCGGAACTACACACAAGGATTAAACGTTCACGTAGCATAAAAGTCTCAAGTTTCACAAGTATCAAGTTTCATGTTTACAGCGGATAGAGTATGTTTCAAATAAGTTTCTAGGGTCAAGTGTTATGTTTACAGAATACATGTTGCATCCCAAAGGTGTTTAAAACTAAAAGGGATTGAGTATACTCACAGTGGATGCTAAGTATCAACACCGACTATTCAGATCGAAGGGAGCACAGGAGTTAGCCTGATTATAGTATAACAGTGTAAGCGTTGAACAGAATGTCGAATCGTGCGAACATCAAATAAAAGTGTCTGACTGGTCTCCTGATCGGATGGTCATTTGGACGGATGGTCATCCGGCCGAATGACCATTCGGTCGGACGACCGTTCGATCAGTAGTGTGTTTTGCAAAATGTTTCAAACTTTTGAAGTTTTCATTGTAGTATAAGTTCAAGTCGTTTGATCAGATGGTCATCCGGTCGGATGACCATTCGGTCAGATGACTGTTCGAGCGAAAGTCTGGCGGTTTGAAGTCCTGATTCAAAAAGTTTAAGTGTTGAGTGGTTGCGGAGGACTGTCACCTAGTCGGATGATCGTTCGATCGGATGATCATTCGACTGCGGTGAACTTGTTCCTTTGAAAACTTTTATAAAATTTCTAAGTTTGAGTTTAATGGAGGTGACATGATAACGTTTCGAGACAACGGGAAAACCCACCAAGGTTCAGCTGGTCTGATAGGATGGGAATCACCCCATTCGATCAAGGTAACTGTTCTTGACGGCGTTCCATGTCTGACCTGTAGATCGGTCATTTCTCCTGTGGGAATTCATTATTGAGCCGACTCCAGACTAAGGAACAAGTCCTAGGCCTGTTTGGGTTCAGATTCCACTGATTTGAGTAGAAAGTTTGAAGAAAAGTTGAAAGTATGACTTTCCTTTTTAGGAAATGTTAAGGTTTGCAAAGATTCGTGTTTAAATGTGCAGAATACAGGTGGATCTACACCATTCCCGATGTGATGACATCATTCACCGATTACATAAGCAACCAGTGATGATGTCACCTTCAAGAATCCAAAATCGAGTGATTTCGTGAAGGAAACCAGTGATTTCAATGGAAGGAATGGTAGGGAATTGTGTAATGATGATAGAAGTACAAGATTCAAGGGGAAAACTTACAAGAATCGCGTTAAATCGAAGGAAAAGTTCCTTAGAACGAGGGAGTGCGTCTGGTCGGATATGCCCGTCACATCAAGTGATGTGACAAGAGGTATTTATAGTGTAGAGAGGATAAGGCGGTGGGATGGCCTGGATCGGATGACTATTCAGTAGTGATCGTGACACATTCATGTGTCTAGTCTGTAGAGGAGTCTGACTTAAGGAACAGTCGTTGTTCCCACAAATAAGATTCACGTCAATAACAAACGACAAGAATTACTATAGAAACCTGTTAAGGTTTTGGACCAAGAGTCCGTGATACTATAGAAACCTGTTGAGGTTATGGACCAAGAGTCCACAAGATACAGAAAAGTCATGATCAACTTACTTGAGTATGATAGAATTCATGACATGACCCAGAGATTTCATGGGAACATGAAGACAAATCATGAATCTAAGTGACCATATTGGTTTCATAACTCCCCTGCGACCGATGGCATCGCTTGAATTTCGGGACGAAATTCTTTTAACGGGGGGAGACTGTGACAACCGTCACTTTTCCGTACATTCCGTACACGAAATGAACAGTAATTTGTGCTTAAATGACTGTGCATGATTTGGTTTACCAGACAAATAAATTTCTGAATTCCATACAAGTGAATTCATGCATGATATATGCTACAAGAATTACGTTATGATAGCGTTGCGTCAAAAATATTAGTAAACTCACTGGTAAGACACACTGTGTCAACAGAACTGCAGAAAGCAGTCAGACATTAGAATTGAGGCCTAGGTGTAGGTCCGACGACAAAAATGCATTAAAACCCAAGAGTACATACAAGTGTTTATTATATATGCAATACGAAAGCAAAAATAAGCACTAAAAAGCACCCGAAACGCACTTTAAGTGCAGAATTTTATATAATTCAGCTCTAATCAGCTTTTAGACATATAAATACCTTGCAGAAATGTTGTTTTATCATCCAGAATACTTCCCTAAGTGTTGGGAACTGAAAGGATACAAAAAGGTACTTAAAAGACATTAAAAAGTGTGATTTAGCACTTTAACGAATCGGTACCTAACCGAACAACCGGACTTTACCCGGAACACCAAAATATTGCTAGAAGCAATGTTTTTATTTTCCTAAGCTAATTAGGGTACCCGAATACCCTAACACCCGTCACAAGACACTACATGCTAATATCTAGTCTTAACCATCTAACTTAACTAGCTAAATCTTAATCGTTAGTTGGAATCTAACCATGAGACCCCCCCCCCCAACGAGTTCGGTCCCATGAGGGGACAAACACTTACAAACTTTGATTATTATAATCCCTCATGTCTAATATCTTCTAGACATAAGATCCAAGGGGTAATTGTGATGGATGGACTATAAGTTAGCACAAAGATCACTTCATAATTCATTAACCACACAACAAAAACTTCACACTTTCTCTCCCTCTTGCCCATATTCTCGGCCGACCACATAGGCACCACCACCACCACTTTTCGATTTCGATCTTGCCATTTTCCATCCATACAAAGGTGCAAGAAGGTGAACAACGAAGCTTGGTGCATTCGGAACGTGAAGGACCTCACCCTATTGCTTTTATCCACTCATTCTTCGACTAGAATCTTCCCTAGCCTCGAGCTAGTAGTAAGTTGCTACAAACGCCCTCTCGATCTATTTTAAAGTGGTTAAAATAAGATATGACGGTTAAAACTCGTGAACTTGCAAGATGAAGTGTTAAAAGTCTACTAAAATGTTAAAAATGATGGTTAAAAGCTATGATGTTGTGTAAATCTAGCAAGACTTGTTTTGTGTAACTATTTAGTGCCGATCTATGATGTGGTAGCTAGGATCATCGTCTAACCCGGATTGGTCATGATCATGGATCATGACATAGAGTTGTTTAAGTATAAGAAGGGTTAAATGATGAAACTCTACCACACCCTAAACATGAACTTGTGTAAAATCGATTTTACTTATGAAATGGTATTCAAAACTAGTAGATCTACGGATCTACAAGCGGTACTTTCGAAGGACCAAGTGTCAAAGAAATCATATTTTCTAAAGCCGGATCTTACATGAACAAGAATGATTTTAGCAAACACACAAGTGTGTAAACACTTGTGTAACACAAAGTTTCAACAAAATAACTATTTTTGTAAAAGTTGACAAGAAGTTGTAAAGATGAAATTCCTTTAAAAACGAGACTTTCAAGAAACGAAGTTGATTCATATAAAGATCCACTAAAAGTAATGGGATTTACTACATATTTTGGGGTAAACCACAAGTTCATGTGATTTATGCGATTTATATATATTTTGACTAGTTTGATGTTGAGATATTGTATATTAACGATTGGTGAATTGTTTGATTGAATCTTGAAAAGAAAATGATACGCTAGTAAGCGTGGCCACCTCCAGTTACAGAGGAAACTCTGGCGAAATTTTTCTAGAAATATAACACTTAGTAATATTTTTTGTGATAAGTGTTTATAAATATATTTTTAACTTATTTTCAGAATATAAATTTCGCATGATTTTTAGTACAAGATACCAAATACCGGAGGTGGATTTTCATAAAAGAAACTTGTTAAATATATATTTAGAATATATATTTTATCGCTTGTATGATTATGTGATTATTTTGTGAAATAGGTATATATTATTTTTAGAGTAAAAATAATATGACTTGGAGATACTCGTGACGAGTAAAAATACAAAAATACACATACAACATACAAGATACATAATTCGGGTGCAAAGTGCAAAACACGAGATACTTATATTAATTTTAGAGAAAATAATATAAGTAAGATACGTAGTTAAAAATATAGAATATTTTTAACACAAGAATACGTACATAAGAGATAGTGACTGTACTTGTGCGATACAAGTCTAGTGACTAACGTTAAGAAAACACGTATAGGTCACGACGTTAGATAAGCAAATCCGGTGAAGTTTACGACGCAGGAACGCAAAGTTGTGAGTTCATGCTCCCCCTTTTCTTTAACTGTTGTTGGTTTTATAACTCTCGGGGGTGAAATACATGTTACAAATATTATAATTTTTACAAGGGTAAAAATACAAGAAGCACTCTTGGTGAGAACGAGAACCGAGTGCAAATGGTTTAAAATACAAGAAGCACTCTTGGTGAGAACGAGAACCGAGTGCAAATGATTTAAAAATACAAGAAGCACTCTTGGTGAGGACGAGAACCGAGTGCAATATGATTTGAGAATACGAGAAGCACTCGTGGTGAGTGCAATATGATGTGCATTAAGAAATGCCTAGAAAATACTAGATCATGTGAGCTTAAATTAAATATTGAGATGCCATTAATACTTAATTAGGGACGAGGGTTAGATCTAACGGGTACGGCCGAGCCCCACTCATGGTCCTTATGTGACCTCTTGAGTGCTTCGGTGTCCCAATCGAGGGAAATCGACACAGTCGAGGTTAATCGACACAGTCGAGGGTAATCGACACAGTCAAGGGAAATTGACGCAGTCGAGGTTAATCGACACAGTCGAGGATAATCGACACAGTTAAAGGAGCCAATACTAATGCTTCCTACATTCTCACATGCCTAGAGGGAGAAAATACTAATGCTCCCTATGTCCTCACATGCCTTGAAGGAGAATATACTAAAGCTCCCTATGTCCTCACGTGCCTTAATGTCCTTGTATAAACAATCATTTAAAACGTGGGGTACACAAGAAAACTTGAATGATACTTGAGTACGTGGGGTACTCAAGAAAACGGGAATTATACTTGAGTACGTGGGGTACTCAAGAAAGAATTGAATTATACTTGACAAATACTATGTTTTCATACAAAGTATAAAAACGTGAAATACAAAAACGCATGAACTCGCTCAACTTTATGTTGATGTTTTCCAAAATTACATGTATTTCAGGTGACAGGATGGATCTTGGGCGCAAGTGTCATAACTAGAAGTAGACTACAAGTTTAGATGTCATCCACTTTTGTTAAATTGTAACCTTGTCAAAGGTCGTGTTTTGAAAACTTAAATAACAAGTGTTTGTAATACTCAAATTTTCATGAATGGATGAACATCGTTTTGATCATGTAGTTGTTTATTACGATTGAATGCAATGATAACAAGCTAGTCACACATCATACGCTTCCGCAAAAGACAGGGTGTGACATCATGTTTCTAAGTATCAAAGTTTCTCGTTCAAATCAAGTTTCTCGTTCCATAAGTGTCAAGCATCTCGTTCAATAAGTATCAAGAGTCAAGTATCTAGTATCAAGTATCAAGTATTAAGTATCAAGTTTCAAGTATCGAGTATCAAGTTTCACCAAGAATCAAGATTCATAGTGTTTAATAAGTATCAAGCATCAAGAGTCAAGTTTCAAAGTATCACAAAGTTTCACAAATGTTTCACATAGTTTGACATAGTTAAGTCTCGAATAGTATAGGGACTAGACTTGCCAAAAGACAAAATTTTAGGGACGCAGGGCGTTACACATGCACTACATGAAACATATGGTATTCATGCATCACATGAAACAGTTCGACAAGAAATATGAGGATGTATTTCGTGTGTGACATGAAACACTTACTTAGACATGTGTGTGGTTCGTGTGTGTCACGAAACATATATTTCATGTATATTATTCATTTGTTTTAGACTGTATCATGTAGTTCTTTCTTATTTCGTGTGGTTACCTACTGTATCACCTATAAATACAGCAGGATAGGATTTAGTCTAGCAAGAGAGAGTGTGAGAGTGATCGAAGGGCTTTGTATTGTTCGAGTATTGTACTGAAACTCTGTTGAAATCAATACATGAAATCGTTTAACGGTGAATTTATTTGTATTACATTCTCTCGCTTGGTTTGTGTTGTAGGTTGGATTCCGCACTCGCTACGGCATCCGAAAAAGAAATCGCGTTCGTCCAACGATCCGTGTCGGGACCTACAAGTGGTATCAGAGCGAAAGGCTTGATTTCTTGTTGAAAACCGAGTTGTTTGTGATATTTTAGTGGGTTTTGAACTCTTATCAGATAAACATCAAAAACCCAGTTTATTTTGATAAAAATATGGATTAAAGTGGTAAAATCGATGTTAATTGATGTTATTTTCGGATAAATTTATGTTAAAACAAGTGGAGACAATCGAAAGGACAAAAGTTTTTGAGTTTTGAGCTTGAAATTCATCCACTATTTTTTCTGGCGAGCTTGGTTGCCGGAAAAAGGTGACCGGAAAAGTACTATCGTTGGTGAAACTTCATTGGGTGACACTTAGTGGAGATGTTGTACTTTTTGTCTGCTGAGTTTTTGTCTTTTCTGCATTGCAATCACATGAAACATACTTCACAAGAAACACACACAGTTCAAATACATTTGGTATCACACGAAACATAGTTTAAGTACTTCGGCCCAACTGTATTTCGCGTGTAATAGTGTTTCGGCCCAAGTTTTCAAAGATTCTACTAGTAAGTTTATGAGTAAGTCAAGCCCAAGAGTTGTTGCAAATCAGTATGCTCCTATCCCAAAATCTGAAGTTAGAAAGAAATATGGGAATCAAGAATTGCCACCTCAAAACAATCAACGAAAACAAAATCACGCTAACTAAAGAAAAGGAAAGGGCAAACAAGGCCAAAACAAGAAGAAGCTTGAGAATGTGAACTTCATGAAATCTCGAGGGACTAACAAAATCGAATCTTTTAAAAACAAGTCCAGATTTTGAAAAGAAACAGTCAAAACAAGTACACACAACACACAAACGGGTGTGATGTAGGACCAAGTAACTCAAGATCACGAAGTTCATCATCAAGCTATTACAGTCATGATACTCCGAGGTTTGTTGAGCGGAGATCATGCTTTGAATGTAGTGAGTATGGACACATTGTCAGAAACTGTCCATACCTCACGAAGGGAAAAGCAAAAGTTGATTTCCCCCATGGTAATGGTTACCATGCAAGATCTGTTTCACCCAAACAGGACCCTCGTCTTGTTAAACAGCGACAAATGAAACAGAAAAAAAAACAAAGAAAAGAAGCTGAAAAGGTTTTAAAACCGGAGGTTGTCCAAACACAATCTGTTAACCAAAATGTTAAAAATGGCAAACAAACATAGATCTAGAAACCAAAATCAGTAACTATTTCAGGGGGAGCTCAACCAATTCTGAATCATCGGGAAATCGAAGTCACAATTTTCAATGATGTCGGTCGACCCTAGTCTACGAAGGCTTGGGTCCCACTTTCCAACTGATCGTTAATTGAGTGAGTAGGATATTCCAGGAGGAACTATTGACAGTCGTAGGATTGTTGATAGTGGATCATCCAGCACCTGATCGGCGACATGCAGCTTCGACACATTGATTACATACGGAGGAGTTGTTGCCATAGATGGAGAGAAAAGAAGACAAAATGTCCGGTGATAGAATAATGGTGAAAGAGTGTGGATGAATGAAGTTGAAAACTTCGACAAGATGAAATACTTGCCAAAGTTTGATTGGTACGGTTATTGATCGGGTCAAGAGGATAGATTCCAACGAAATGTACGCGCCTGCCGCACGTCTGAGACTTTTCAAAGATTCATGGGTTGTACCTCTCACAAGAAGTTTCAGCCTCACAAGATGAACGTGTAGTGTATATTTCTCTACGATGTGATTGAAGAAACTATGTTTGTGGAACAAACCAACCGGGTGTGCGGATACCTTGGCATGGATTGGACAACTGCACACTACTTCTCAAGGAGAAAGATGAAGACCTTTGCTGGTGCAAAAGTATGTGAAAGACATCATGTATGGACCGACTAGTGATGATGTGTACAAGATTTCCCACATGCTCCCTTGCCTCTTACCAGCCAGACCCGGAGGTTTCTCATCCTGTTGTTGTGAAGATATTTCTCAGTTATTTGAAGTAGCTGCAAAATCAACCTTGAAGTCCACACCGGGTCGATATCCAATTTGGGATAGCACTCAGTTTCCTGGCAATGCACGAAGCAGTTGCAGGATTATGGTTTTCAATTTCTAATCTCTCCAATCTTTGTCGATATTTAAGCTACTTTACAAATTTCTAAAATCTCGTACAACACTCCTTGGCTAAACACATTGATCTCGTATATCGCCTCACACATGATTGTTTCAATATGAAACTCATCAATGTTGTTTTGGTCCACACCGACTACCAATGTGCCAACTAATTCTTCCAAAATTTGATAAATCATTTCTAATTAAATTAATTTTGGTAAACGACATCGAGGTAAAACATGAGTTAATTCATACCGTGAAATCGTTTTTGTGAATATTTTCGTGAGAAAATCCAAAAAGATGTTTTTAAAAGTTTAAACTTGCTTTTTCAATTTTAGGGGGAGTAAATCCAAATCAGAAAAATACAAAAACATTGAAAAACATTAAAAAGCAAAAAAAACAATAGAGAAATAAAAAATGAGTTTCCTAGCGAGAAAAAAGAGAAAATGATAGTAAATCAGTGGTCTGTTGAAACCTCTTTGAACTTAAAATGAAAAACGATAAGTAACTCTATATAAAATGTATCGGTAGGCTCACAATCATTTTAAAGTGTGAAGTGTGATATAAACATAATCGACTAAAGACCGTATGGGAACCGCTCATTGGCATATGGTCTTGGTACCGAAATTTCGTTTGATAGATTGCGAGCTTCAGAGATACGTGGTCTTTATGTTGTTTATCATCTGGGTATCATGGTTGTTTCTTTTACCGAAAACAACAAGGATGCAAGTCTAGAACTTCCATGATACCAACATACGTGTACATACTATATATACATGTATATAATACATGCTGCATATGACCACCAATAAGTGATAAAATATCACATCCACCCCGAATAAGTGATTCTAAATCACATCTATCATCCGAGAGTCAAGTTCGACTATTTGTCGATATGATGGTACTAACCTGTTCACGGACTTGCTCTCGTGCCCTGCATGCATCCGAAAATCAAGTTCCTCATTAATAAGTGATTTTATCACATAGACTTGTTTTCATCCCCAAAATAAGTGAGTATCTCACATCTATATGTTAAAACAGATGATAAATGGTATACTCACCAGTAAGATGAACTATCGTGCATACCTTGATACGGGAATGTGTTGTGAGTGGATGAACACATGTCGATAAGTATAAATCATACCTTAACGTATCCCCAAGTCATGTGATTACATCTGATTGTTGAGTTTAAGTGGACAACAATATCGATAATCATTATAGGATTCTTACCTAATGCTAACTAATTGAACAACAAGTGTGTTTTAGCATGACCGTACACTGATATGATTCTCTTACCCTTGAAACTCGCAAAAAGAATGTTTGTAAATATTTATTTATTGCTTTCCGTCTTTTACTTTTGAAAAAAAATCAAAAATACAAAAAAGATTTTAGGTGTGTTTTAATATAAACTTTATAAAAGCCAAAAAGATTTTGCTTCTAGCTTATTTTTTATTGACCGATGTTGGAACTCGATTCTATCCCTCCTTAAAACCTAATTGAAAGCCGGAAAACAATCGGATCTTCATAAATAGTCGAAGTTGACTAATTTTGAAAGTTAAGATCTAAAATTGAACAATTTTAAAACTTTCAAAGTGTTGTCGGTTGGTAGTTGAATGAGAGTTGGTCTCACATGTGTGTCGTCAGTTAATACTGTTTAAAATCAATCCTTAGTGAAATTTTCAATTGAAAATTCTCTAAGATTGATTAAAACCCTAGCGGTTGTTCTCATTGCGCGTTTAGCTTTCTTGTGTGTGAAGATGTAACATTCAAGCAAGGTATAGGCAAGTGTTAGAGGACAAGCTGTGAAGTGATAACATGACATGGATGCAATCAGTGGATCTAGAGATCAAGATAATCAAGTTGCACTTAACCTCTCATCAACACCACGAGGATCTGAAGCCTTGAAAGTCAAAAGATTCACAAGCTACATTCAAGCGGGAGCTTGTTGATGCACCTCTTGTCTGTGTCAAGTGAAGATGTTTTGAAGATCCGATAGTGTGAATTCGAACATCACGAGCATCATCCAAGGGGGAGTTTGTTGATGCATTAGTGTGGATGTCGCTAGCGATGCTCGAGACCGTTCAAGTCACGACCGGAGTCGACGGCGTTCCTCCGTTGGTTCGACTCAACGTACGTGATGCAAGTGACAAAGACAACGATTCGATTCGATACGAGAATGGCATCATCATCATTATTCAAAAATACATGCAGACATTTTCACACGAAATACATGCAAACAGATTGAATATTCATGCACTACATGAAACATATGGTATTTATGCATCACACGAAACAGTTGGACAAGAAATATGTGGATGTATTTCGTGTGTGACACGAAACACATACTTAGACATGTGTGTGGTTCGTGTGTGTCACGAAACATATATTTCGTGTATAATATTCATCTGTTTCGTACTGTATCATGTAGTTCTTTCTTATTTTGTGTGGTCACCTGTTGTATCACCTATAAATACAGCAGGATATGATTTAGTCTAGCAAGAGAGAGTGTGAGAGTGATCGGGGCTTTGTATTGTTCGAATATTGTACCGAAACTCTATCAAAATCAATACACGGAATCGTTTAACGATGAATCTTATTACATATTACATTCTCTCGCTCGGTTGGTATCGTAGCTAGGATTCCGCACTCGCTACACATCCGAAACAAGAAATCACGACGATCCGTATTAGGACCTACACAAGCCCTAACATAAAAAAACTTGTAATTCAATAACAAAGTGTTAAACCAAAATATACATTTGTTTTTCCCACCAAGGATGATATCTTTTTTTTTTTTTTTGAACAGCCAACAAACCAATCCCGAGCACTCTCGGGGCACACACTGGACAAACGGAGTACTCCGAGAGTAACCCGAGTGGTCCACCACCAATTCCGGAGAAAACCCAGTAACCCACCCGCCCGTAGGCAGGACGATAAATTACCGGTAAAACCCGTTTGGCTAAAGGATCGAACCCAGGTTTCCCTGGGTCTCCTATCACTGCCCACCAGTGTCTCATTCCTTTTTTGCACCAAATGAGAATTGAACCTGAGTCTTTAAAGAATAACTCAAGTCCTCCTACCACTTGAGCTAGAGGTCATTGGCAATGTGACCCAACCATCAATTTGACTACATGATTATAAAATTAAATCCTACTTCAAGCTTTATTAGCATAAATTCAACCTCTATTAAGCATTAACATCCACACCCTATTATATGATTAAGGTGTTATTTAAACACCCTTTGATTCAAAACCTTGAATTTGGACTAAAACCCTATTAGGGAAAATGAGCCCTTCTCACATAACCCCTTGAAATATCTAGACCAAAATAAAAAATTAGTAAATAACACTTTTGTAATAGTCCAATGGAAATACAATACTGATAATAGTCCAATGGAAATAAAATACTGACAAAGTATCTAAAATCATATATAAGTATTTATTCTATATTTTGGAATACATATGATCTAATAATGAAATAGACAATATTGATAATTTTTAATAGTACAATGGAAATAACAAACAAAAACATGACTGTCATCCTTAATAAGTCAACATATTTTATCTTCAAATCATATTTAAAGAAGTACTACATAAATAATTTATCATATAATAGAAGTAATTAACAATTCATAATTCATAATATATGATTAGCGAAAGCCATTCGACTCAAGAGTCAAAGACTTAAGACAACATGTCGATGTTGTTCCTGTTCTTGTAAAGACAAGTCGTAATCCAAAATTTATCATAATTAAATTATAACGACAATTAAAAAACTAAAAATTAAGATTATTTATTTATTTATTTATTACAACTTGTTCAATAAATGAATATGTTGAGATATCACAATTTGAAATATGAATTTTCTTATTGAACGGGACAATTGATATATAAATGACAATGGTGAGGTTATAGAGTGAATACTAGTGTATTTGTGAACTGAGTGAACAAATCCTGGCTATTTATTTGCATCATCAAATTGTAAAATACACTAGTAATCCTGACCAATGATTTACACTTGTGTATTGATAATTAAGAGCTAGGATTAGTTCACTAGTGTTCATAATCAAGGGGGTTGTTCACAAATGAACTTAACCCTGACCATGAATATAAAATGTATATTGAGATTTGAAAGATTTAAACTAGTTATTATTATTACTATATATTAATAAACCAAATGAAATGAATAGTGTTTTTAATATATTTTAATTATTATTTTCTTTTGGATAAGCTTGGTGTCAACCAATACTGATATCGAAAATACCGGTACGATCCGGTTCATTATCGGTACATGAAGGTAAAAATCGGCACAAGCCTGATACAGAAAACGCCAAAAGTCGGTACCGGATTGAGTTTGAAAATCTTTTAGTTCGGGAAATTCGGTACTGCTACACGGTATCATTTGCTCATCCCTGTCGTACAAACAACAACGGTGGGTAGGGATGAGCTCAGTGGCAACCAGTACCGAAAATACCGGTTACGGTACCGGTATATTAAGGTAAAAATCAGTAGCGAACCGGTACCAGGAACGCCAAAAGTTGGTACCGAATTGGTACTTAGGATCCTTCTGTTCGGGAAATTCGGTATCGGTACCCAGTATTATTTGCTCATCTCTGACCACGGGTTTCATACAAACAACATCATTAACATACAACTTTTTTGGTTGATTTTCTTTCGATTTTTTTTTACTGTTTTTTACATTTTCTTTTTATTTTTGTTAGTGATTCCGTGTGCAATGCGCTCGTAGCGATTTCATGTAAACACAAACTAAATAACAAAAGAATGTTTTTTTACTAATTTTCCATTGGACTATTACAAAAGTGTTATTTACTAATTTTTTATTTTGGTCAAGATATTTCAAGGGGTTACGTGAGAAGGGCTCATTTTTCCTAATAGGTTTTTAGTTCAAATTCAAGGTTTTGAATCAAAGGGTGTTTAGATTACACTTTGTTCAATAAATGAATATGTTGAGATATCACAATTGATATATGAATTTTATTTTTGAACAGGACAATTGATATATGAATGACCATGAAGAGTGGAGTTCTATAGTAAATAGTAGTGTATTTATAAACTGAGTGAATAAGTCATGATCATTGATTTAGATCATTAAATTGTAAAATACACTAGTAATCATGGCCAATGATTTACACTTATGTATTGATAATCAAGGGGCTAGGATTAGTTCACTAGTGTTCACAATCAAGAGGGTTATTCACAAATGAACCTAACCCTGACCATGAATATAAAATGTATATTGAGATTTGAACAATTTAAACTAGTATGTATAATACATAAGTTTATACTTTTTATATAACTTAAGTTTTGTCTGAACTTCAGGGATCAAATTAGCCAAACAAATATGAAGATCAAATTTATTCAAACTTCTTTCTCAAATCAGTACAAGGAAATCAACAAGTCATCACAGATTAACTGGTGAACACATACAACCAAAAGGTTAACAAAGAACAATCAAAAGGCCTCACGAATGAACGTGTGAGGGAAAGAAGGTGTTATGGGCCATTTTCTGAGTATGCATGTTGACTAATATCCCGCTTTTAATTGTTTATTTGTGACCAGGATACTGGACGGGGATATTGCTAACATCCTGGGCGATATCCTAAGGTTGAGTGAATTAAACACGTGCAGGTTAATGGCTGTAAGTTACTAACGGTCATCAGGACTTCTTCTCCTCAAGACTCGGGCGTATTTGTTATGAGGAAGCCGTTGGACCCGAAAGACTTGGTCCTCAACGTTCGAGTGGGAATATTCACTGGATCCCGGAAGTTTAGGATAGTTTGTTACATTATCTTTACTATAAATAGATGGGGGCGGATCAGATTAAGGCACACAATTTACACACTTTCAAACACTTTCTCTCTAGTTCATCGCAAACACTACACACAACACTTGTACTCAAATTACATTGTAACACATAGTCGATCCGCACCACATCCTGCACTGTATCCTGATATTTGAAGCAATAGAAGAACAAGGCAGCCGCGATTGTCAGCTCCCGAGGTTTTATGCCGGCGATCTAGATTGATCAAGGGCTTTCCTCGTACATCACGTGTCAACCTTTACTTTTTTTCTCATTGTTTGATCATCGATACAGCTCTATATCCTGGGCTGTATCCTGAAACTGTTTTCACAACTAATTTGGTTAACACATTTTTCACATATAAATTTAGCACACTACCTCACTTAACTAATTTGATCACTTAATTGCTTAGGTAATTTTTGACCAAAACAATTTGGCGCCCACCGTGGGGCAAGTGGTGCTACTTTTACTAAAAATCTTTGTAAAATCATTAATCGGTTTTCTATTTTCAAAACTTTTTGCCACATTGTTTACAATGGCCTCAAGATCAAACATGAGCACTTCCACTATGTCTGCTACAACCTCTGCTACTACTGGTTCGGTGCTTCCACCACCTCCTCCAAGGATGCCATTTTCTTCACAATCTCAAGATGTTATCCCTACTCGGAGTGTCCAGGGATCTGCTCCCGTTTTAGCCTCTAACGATGAAATTTTGACTTTATTTGGAAGTGTGCAGGAACAAATGAGGCAGCAACAGGAGACTAACCAAATGCTGTTAAGAGAAATACAACTCTTAAAAGCTAGCTCGAGTAGACCCGCTGAAGAAACTGTCACTCCTATACAGCCCAGGGCTTTGAACTTCAGTTCCGCAATTTACACTGAGGATAATAGGGGGAATATCGTCCCAAGCCATTCTCAGAATCATACCCCTGAGATACCCTCTTCGGTCAGGATATCGACTGTGAGAAGTTCAGGATATGCTTCAGGATATGGCCAAAATCCTCAGAACGGTAATGTGTCAAATAATAATATTCTTGCTACTAACAATAATGGCTCTTTGCAGGATGCAGGTATGACGTCAACATTTACCAGGGAGCTCCAGAAATTGAAGGACATGATATCCAGTGTACCTGGAGTGGTCCAGCCAATTCCTGAAGTATCCCAGGACAGCCACATGATATCCCGCTTTGCATATCCCATCTGTAATGCTGAAATCCCAAAAAGATTTCAGACTCCCAACATGAAGCTGTATGATGGGACTACGGATCCTGAAGAGCATATTGCCCAGTATAGGGAAAGAATGGAGATTAACCCTATCCCTCCGGAGCTTAAGGAAGCATGCTTATGCAAGGGATTTGGTTCTACTCTGACAGGATCAGCCTTAAAATGGCTGTTAAACGTTCCTCCTCACTCAATTACTTCGTTTGCTCATTTGGTTAATTTATTTAACAGTCAATTTTCTTGTAGTCGGAGTTTTGAGAAACTAACCAGTGACCTTTACAGGATAACTCAAGGGCCTTAGGAATCCTTGAGGGATTATGTGAACAAATTCAGTCGAGAATCCTTGGATATCCCACATCTTGATGTTGCAACAGCTGTGCAAGCTTTTAAGATGGGATTACAAAAGGATTCTCAGTTTTATCAGGATCTTGTAATGAATCCCTGCAGGAATCTCGACGAAGCTCGTAACAGGGCTTTGAGATATATCCGTCTGGAAGATGACAAGAAGATGCAGGAGAGGATGAATTCTACCTCAACCTATGAATCAACTAACAGGAAATCAGAAACCTCATATAAGCCATATCGCTCCAGGCCATATGGAAGAAATGATAACAAGAAAGTGAACGCTGTTGAAGACGAGGATCCTGAAGAATATCCTGATTTATCTGAATACTGCTTTTCTGTTAATATACCTGAATTAATGTATGCTATGTAGGGCTCAGGGGACAAAGCTAGGTGGCCTCGAAAGAACCAGCAGAAAGCTGATTGGAAGGATAAATCCAAATGGTGTGCCTTCCATGAAGAATTCGAACATATGACCGAGGATTGCATTGCTTTAAGGAAGGAGATAAGTTACCTGTTAAGCAAGGGGTATCTGAAGGACTTGCTGGGAAAAAAGAAGAATAAAGGGCAGGATCCCGAGAAGGATCCTGAACGAGCAGCATCACCCCCAGCAGATGCCAAGATAATTAACTTTATTTCAGGAGGATCCGACATTTGTGGGACTTCATATTCGGCGGCCAAGAGACATGCAAAGGAAGCTAAGAGCGAGAGGGGAGACAGACCAGTCAGAATGACTACCCTCACAACTGATAAAGTGATCACTTTCGATAGTGATGACAGGGATACTGTTCAGGATCCTCACCATGATGCTTTAGTAATAACATTATATATGGCTAACCATTTTGTACGCAGGATACTGGTAGACAACGGTAGTTCTGTCAATATAATTCAGCTGGAAACATTGAAGAGGATGAATGTATCTCCGATGGATATCACTTCGAAGTCCACTGTGCTCGTTGGTTTCAGTGGAGAAGCTAGGAATACCGTAGGGGAGATAAAGTTACCAGTATATGTTGAAGGGGTCAACTCGATACAACATTTCTGTGTGATGGACTCCTTATCCTGCTATAACATCATACTGGGAAGACCATGGATTCATGATATGAAGGCTGTGCCATCAACATATCACCAATGCATCAAGATCCCTACCCCTTGGGGGGTTGTCAAGGTGGAAAGTGATCAACAGGAAGAAAAGAATGCTACTCATCCTCGATGAAATCCTCAACTAAGCCAAGTACAGCATAGCAATTAAAGATGCGGGCCCAGGATATCGAGGAGGATTCGGAGCAGGATGTGAAGAAAATTATCCTGGATCAGGATAATCCTGATATCTCGGTGCTCGTAGGAACCAATATCCCTCAGGATATTGAAGAAGAGTTAACTAACTTTTTGAAATGCAGGATGTCAACGTTTGCATGGAAGCATGAGGATATGACAGACATATCCAAAGACATTATCACTCACAAGCTTGGAATTGGCAAATCATTCAAGCCTGTTCAGCAAAAAAGAAGAAAATTCGCTCCTGAGCGGAATGCGATTATCCAAGAGGAAGTTGAAAGATTGTTGAAGTCCAGGATGATCAGAGAAGTCAAGTTTCCAAGATGGCTAGCAAACGTAGTTGTGGTACATAAGAAAAACGGGAAATGGAGAGTCTGTGTAGATTACACGGACTTGAACAAGGCTTGTCCTAAAGATCCATTTCCTCTCCCTCATATCGATGCAATGGTAGATGCTATTGCCGGACATGAAATGTTAACATTCATGGACGCATCCTCAGGATTTCAGCAGATTCAAATGGAGCCTTCGGATCAGGAGGATACTGCTTTCATGACACCAACAGGTATATATTGCTATACTGCTATGCCTTTCGGTTTGAAAAATGCAGGTGCAACGTACCAGAGATTGGTAAACATGATGTTCAAAGATAAGCTGGGGGACACCATGGAGGTATATATTGACGATATGGTGGTAAAATCTAAAAGAGCTGAGGATCACCTCCAGGATATCAAGGGAGCATTTGATATCCTGGATCAATACAACATGAAGCTGAATACTGCTAAGTGCCATTTCAGAGTGGGGGCAGGAAAGTTTCTTGGATATATGGTGACAAAAAGGGGGATAGAAGCAAGCCCAGAGCAGATCAAAGCTATCCTGGATATAAAATCACCCCTCAAATATGAAGGACGTACAAAGGTTGACAGGCCGAGTAGCAGCTTTGAATAGATTTATTTCAAGATCCTCAGAAAAATGCAAGGAATTTTATGATATCCTCAAAAAGAATAAGAAATTTGAATGGGAGCAAAGCATGAAGCAGCCTTGCAGGATTTGAAGCGATATCTCTCAACCGCACCTCTATTGATGAAGCCTGAAAATGGTGAACCACTATCCCTATACCTTGCTGTATCAGGGAATGCTGTAAGTGTCGTTCTTATAAAAGACCATGAAGGTCAGCAATATCCTGTATATTATGTTAGTAAAAGTTTGTTAGATGCTGAAACTAGGTATTCTCATTTAGAAAAATTGATATTAACTCTAGTCATGGCATCGACAAAGCTTAGACATTATTTTGAGACACATAGGATCCATGTTAAAACAAATTATCCTGTCAAAAATGTGCTTAGGAAACCAGAGATGTCAGGCAGGATGGCCAAGTGGTCAGTGAAGTTAAGTGCTTATGATTTAGTATATGAACCTAGAAATGCCATAAAGTCTCAGGCTTTAGCTGACTTTGTGGCTGATTTCAGTAGTGATATTCAGGATGAGGTAGACCTAGAAGTTCAACAGTTAGGAGAATCTTCAGGATCCTGGACATTATATACTGATGGTGCATCCAATATAAGAGGTGTAGGTTTAGGTATACTACTAAAATCGCCACAGGGGGACATATTACCCCAGGCCATTAGGTGTGAATTTCCTGCTACTAATAATGAGGCAGAATATGAAGCTTTAATTGCAGGATTATAATTGGCTAAGAGTATGAGTATCAAGAATTTGCGAGTATATGTTGACTCCTTGTTAATTACTAACCATTTTAATGGATCCTATGCAGTTAAGGGTGAGAAATTAATCGAATACCTCGATATTCTCAAAAAATTAGCAGAATATTTCGATGTTTTTACACTTGAACAGGTACCAAGAGAGGATAACGCTGAAGCAGATGCCTTAGCAAATCTGGGATCATCGATCAGGATACTAGAAGGAACCCAAATACCAATATTACATGTCTTGTATCCTGCAACGAATCCTCGGGATAAAGAAGTAGCGGGTATTCAGGATCCTGGAGCAGAGTATTCTGAAGAGGATCCTAAATCTTGGACGGCTCCAATAATGAGATATCTCAAGGAAGGACACATCCCCGAAAATGAAAATCCTAAGGCATTTAGGATGAAGGTATCACGATTCACTATTATAAATAATGTTTTATACAAGAAATCTCTTGCAGGACCGTATTTGAGATGCTTGGAGGATCCTGAAGCCAAAGAAGTACTTCAGGATATACATGAAGGGGATTGTGGTAACCATACTGGGGGCAGGTCATTATTCTCAAAAGCATTAAGGACAGGATATTATTGGCCAACAATGAGAAAAGATGCCGCAGAATATGCTCGAAGA
The DNA here is from genome assembly GCA_030545235.1 of Helianthus tuberosus. Lineage (NCBI taxonomy): Eukaryota > Viridiplantae > Streptophyta > Magnoliopsida > Asterales > Asteraceae > Helianthus > Helianthus tuberosus. The sequence continues at coordinate 28,867,558 of CM060402.1, forward strand.
TGTGACGCATGTCAAAGACATAGTAACATACTACATCAGCCTGCTGAACCGCTGTAACCTATTGTTTCCCCTTGGCCGTTTATGAAGTGGGGTATGGATATAGTGGGAAAGCTTCCAAAAGCTCCAGGAGGAAAGGTTTTCATGTTGGCAATTGTTATGGCTCATTTTCTAAGCATACATATCCTGACCAATATCCTGCCTTTATTTGTTTATTTGTGACCAGGATGCTGGAAGGGGATATTGCTAACATCTTGGACGATATCCTGAGGTTTATCGAATTAACCACGTGCAGGTTAAAGGCTGAGACTTGCTAACGGTCAAGTGGACTTCTTCTCCTCAAGACTCGGACGTGTTTGTTGAAGGAGAGACGTTGAACCCGAAAGACCAGGTCTACAACGTTCGATTAAGGAATATTCGGTGGATCCCGGAAGTTTAGGATAGTTTGTTATATTATCTTTACTATAAATAGATGGGAGCGGATCAGTTTAAGGCACACAATTGACACTTACACTCTCGAACACTTTCACTCTCTAGCTCATTGCAAACACCACACTTGTATTCAAATTTCATTGTAACACATAGTCGATCCGCACCACATCCTGCACTGTATCCTGACGTTTGAAGTAATAAGAAGAACAAGGCAGCTGCGATTGTCAGCTCCCGAGGTTTTATGCTGGCGATCTAGATTGATCAAGGGCTTTCCTCGTACATCTCGTGTCGTTTGCTTTACTTTTGCTCATAGTTTGATCATAGATACAGCTCAATATCCTGAGCCGTATCCTGAATACTGATTTTTCTAAATAACTTAACAAGCATATTTTCAATACACTTTTTAGCACACTACCTCACTTTACTAATTTGATCACTTAATTGCTTCGGTAATTTTTGACCAAAACAATTTGGCGCCCACCGTGGGGCAAGTGGTGCTCTCTTTACTAAAATTTTTTGTGAGATCGCTAATCGGCTTTCTATTTTCAAAACTTTTTGCCACATTGTCCATAATGGCCTCAAGATCAAACATGAGTTCCTCTACTATGTCTGCTACAACCTCTGCTACCACTGGTTCGGTGCTTCCACCACCTCCTCCAAGGATGCCGTTTTCTTCACAACCTCAAGATGTTATCCCTACTCGGAGTGTCCAGGGATCTGCTCCCGTTTTAGCCTCTAACGATGAAATTTTGACTTTATTTGGAAGTGTGCAGGAACAAATGAGGCAGCAACAGGAGACTAACCAAATGCTTTTAAGGGAAATACAACTCCTGAAGTCTGGCTCGAGCAGATCTGCTGAGGATATTGTCACTCCATTACATCCCAGAACTTTGAACTTCAGTTCAGCCGTGTTTACTGAGGATAATAGGGGGAATATTGTGCCCAGCTTTCCTCAGAATCATACTCCTGAAATACCCTCCTCGGTCAGGATGTCAACCATGAGGAGCTCAGGATATGCTTTAGGATATGGGCAAAATCCTCCAACGGGAACGTGTCAAATAATAATAATACTCATGCTACTAACAATAGTGGATCTTTGCAGGATACAGGTGTAACATCAGCACTTACTAGGGAACTTCAGAAGTTGAAGGACATGATATCTAGTGTACCTGGGGTGGTCCAGCCGATCCCGGAAGTGTCCCAAGACAGCCACAAGATATCTCGTTTTGCATATCCTATCTGTGATGCTGAGATCCCAAAGAGATTTCAAACCCCCAACATGAAGCTCTACGACGGAACTACGGATCCTGAGGAGCATATTGCTCAGTATAGGGAAAGAATGGAGATTAACCCTATCCCTCCGGAGCTCAAGGAAGCATGTTTGTGCAAGGGATTTGGTTCTACTCTAACAGGATCAGCCTTAAAATGGCTGTTAAACGTTCCTCCTCACTCAATTACTTCGTTTGCTCATTTGGTTAATTTATTTAACAGTCAATTTTCTTGTAGTCGGAGTTTTGAGAAACTAACCAGTGATCTTTACAGGATAACTCAAGGGCCTCAGGAATCCTTGAGGGATTATGTGAACAAATTCAGTCGAGAATCCTTGGACATCCCACATCTTGATGTTGCAACAGCTGTGCAAGCTTTTAAGATGGGATTACAAAAGGATTCTCAGTTTTATCAGGATCTTGTAATGAATCCCTGCAGAAATCTCGACGAAGCTCGTAACAGGGCTTTGAGATATATCCGTCTGGAAGATGACAGGAAGATGCAAGAGAGAATGAACTCATCCAACGCCTATGAGTCGACCAACAGGAAGTCTGAATCCTCATTCAAGCTATATCGGCCTAAGCCATATGGTAGAAATGAAAATAAAAGAGTGAAAGTTGTTGAAGATGAGGATCCTGAAGAATATCCTGAGTTGTCTGAATATTGCTTTTCTGTTAACATTCCTGAATTGATGTATGCCATGCAGGGTCTGGGAGACAAGGCTAGGTGGCCTCGAAAGAGTCAACAGAAAGCTGACTGGAAAGATAAGTCAAAATGGTGTGCTTTCCACAAAGATTTCGGACATATGACTGAGGATTGCATTGCTCTAAGGAAAGAAATAAGTTATCTTCTAAGCAAGGGATATCTGAAAGATCTCTTAGGAAAAAAGAAGAATAAGGGTCAGGATACTGAGAAGGATCCTGAGTGAGCAACATCACCTCCCGCGGATGCCAAGATAATCAACTTCATTTCGGGAGGATCCGACATTTGTGGGACTTCGTATTCGGCGGCAAAGAGACATGCAAAGGAAGCTAAGGCCGAAAGGGGAGACAGACCTGTCAGGATGACTGCCCTCACAACTGACAAAGTGATCACTTTTGATGCTGACGACAGGGATACTGTCCAAGATCCTCACCATGATGCTCTGGTAATAACGTTATATGTGGCTAACCATTTTGTACGCAGGATATTGGTTGATAATGGCAGCTCCGTCAACATAATCCAACTAGAAACTCTGAAGAGAATGAATGTATCTCCAATGTATATCACTTCAAAGTCTACCGTGCTTGTTGGGTTCAGTGGAGAGGCTAGAAACACAGTGGGAGAGATAAAGTTACCAGTATACGTTGAGGGAGTCAACTCAATACAACGTTTCTGTGTGATGGATTCTCTATCCTACTATAACATCATACTGGGAAGACCGTGGATTCACGATATGAAGGCTGTGCCATCAACATATCACCAATGCATCAAAATACCTACCCCTTGGGGAGTTGTCAAAGTTGATAGTGATCAGCAGGAGGCGAAAGAATGCTACTCATCCTCGATGAAATCCTCAACCAAACCTAGTGCAACATAGCAATTAAAGACGCGGGCCCAGGATATCGTGGAAGATCCAGAGCAGGATGTGAAGAAAATTATCCTGGACCAGGATAATCCCGATATTTCGGTGCTCGTAGGGACCAATATCCCTCAGGATATTGAAGAACAATTAATTAACTTTTTGAAATGCAGGATGTCGACATTTGCATGGAAGCATGAGGATATGACAGGCATATCCAAAGACATTATCACTCACAAGCTTGGAATTGATAAATCATTCAAGCCTGTTCAGCAAAAAAGAAGGAAGTTTGCTCCTGAGCGGAATACGATTATCCAAGAGGAAGTTGAGAGATTATTGAAGTCCAGGATGATCAGAGAGGTTAAGTTCCCAAGGTGGCTAGCAAACGTGGTTGTGGTACAGAAGAAAAATGGGAAATGGAGAGTTTGTGTAGACTACACAGACTTGAACAAAGCTTGTCTTAAAGACCCATTTCCTCTTCCCCACATTGATGCAATGGTAGATGCCACTGCCGGGCATGAAATGCTGACCTTCATGGACGCATCCTCAGGATTTCAACAGATCCAAATGGAGCCTTCTGACCAGGAGGATACTGCCTTCATAACACCAACAGGTATTTATTGTTATACAGCTATGCCTTTTGGTTTGAAAAATGCAGGCGCAACATACCAAAGATGGGTAAACATGATGTTCAAAGACAAACTGGGGGACACCATGGAGGTATACATCGACGACATGGTGGTAAAATCAAAGAAAGCTCAGGATTACCTCCAGGATATTAAAGGAGCATTTGATATCCTGGACCAGTATAACATGAAGCTGAATCCTGCCAAGTGCCATTTTGGAGTGGGGGCAGGAAAATTTCTGGGATATATGGTGACCAAAAGAGGAATAGAAGCGAGCCCGGAGCAGATTAAAGCCATCTTGGATATTAAATCGCCCTCAAATATGAAGGATGTTCAACGATTAACAGGGCGAGTGGCAGCATTAAACCGGTTTATCTCGAGATCCTCAGAGAAATATAAAGATTTTTATGATATCCTGAAGAAGAACAAAAGATTCGAATGGGGTGAGAAGCATGAAGCGGCCCTACAGGATTTGAAGCGATATCTCTCAACCGCACCTCTATTGATAAAGCCTGAAAATGGTGAACCACTATCCCTATACCATGCTGTATCAGGGAATGCTGTAAGTGTCGTTCTTATAAAAGACCATGAAGGTCAGCAATATCCTGTTTATTATGTTAGTAAAAGTTTGTTAGATGCTGAAACTAGGTATTCTCATTTAGAAAAATTAATATTAGCTCTAGTCATGGCATCGACAAAGCTTAGACATTATTTTGAGACACATAGGATACACGTTAAAACAAATTATCCTGTCAAAAATGTGCTTAGGAAACCAGAGATGTCAGGTAGGATGGCCAAGTGGTCAGTGAAAGTAAGTGCTTATGATTTAGTATATGAACCTAGGAATGCCATAAAGTCTCAGGCTTTAGCTGACTTTGTGGCTGATTTCAGTAGTGACATTCAGGACGAGGTAGACCTAGAAGTTCAACAGTTAGGAGACTCCTCAGGATCCTGGACATTACATACTGATGGTGCATCTAATGTAAGAGGAGTAGGATTAGGAATACTACTAAAATCGCCACAGGGGGACATATTACCCCAGGCCATTAGGTGTGAATTTCCTGCTACTAATAATGAGGCAGAATATGAAGCTTTAATTGCAGGATTAGAATTGGCTAAGAGTATGAGTATCAAAAACTTGCAAGTATATGTTGACTCTTTGTGAATTACTAACCATTTTAATGGATCCTATGCAGTTAAGGGTGAGAAATTAATCGAATATCTTGATATTCTCAAAATTTAGCAGGATATTTCGATGTTTTTATACTTGAACAGGTACCAAGGGAGGATAATGCTGAAGCAGATGCCTTAGCAAATTTGGGATCATCGGTCAGGATACCTGAAGGGACCCAAATACCAAAATTACATGTCTTATATCCTGCAACGAATCCTCAGGATAAAGAAGTAGCGGGTATTCAGGATCCTGGAGCAGAGCATCCTGAAGAGGATCCTAAATCCTGGACGGCTCCAATCATGAGATATCTCAAAGAAGGACACATCCCTGGAAATGAAAATCCTAAGGCATTTAGGATGAAGGTATCACGATTCACTATTATAAATAATATTTTATACAAGAAATCTCTTGCAGGACCGTATTTGAGGTGCTTGGAGGATCCTGAAGCCAAAGAAGTACTTCAGGATATACATGAAGGGGATTGTGGTAACCATACTGGGGGAAGGTCGTTATTCTCAAAAATATTAAGGACATGATATTATTGGCCAACAATGAGAAAAGATGCCGCAGAATATGCTCGAAGATGTGACGCATGTCAAAGACATAGTAACATACTGCATCAACCGGCTGAACCATTATATCCTATTATTTCCCCTAGGCCATTTATGAAGTGGGGTATGGATATAGTGGGAAAGCTACCAAAAGCTCCGGGAGGAAAAGTCTTTATGCTGGCAATGACGGATTATTTCTCTAAGTGGGTTAAAGCTGAAGCATTTGTTCAAGTTAGAGACCAAGAAGTAGTATCCTTCATAAAGAGGAATATCCTGACCAGATTCGGAATACCAGCCGAGATAATCTGTGACAATGGTTCTCAGTTTATAAGCAAGAGAACTACTGACTTTTGCAAAAGTTAGGGAATCAAAATGATAACATCTACTCCAGTACATCCTCAAGCGAATGGACAGGCAGAATCCTCAAACAAGATAATTGTCAACAACTTAAAGAAAAGGCTTGGAGCCAAAAAAGGAAGATGGGCAGAAGAATTACCCTTTGTTTTATGGGCTGATAGGACAACGGTAAAGAATGCAACAGGCCAAACCCCATTTTCCTTGGTATTTGGAGCAGAAGCAATGATTCCAACGGAAATGACAATACCTAGTGCAAGATCTACCCTAAACGATCCTGAGCAGAATCCTGAAGCCTTGAGTCAGGATTTAGACACTATAGATGAGAAGAGAGATGCGGCAAGGCTAAGGATGGCAGCATATCAACAGAGAATATCCAGGGCATATAACAGGAATATTAGGACCATAAGATTTAGGGTTGGAGATTGGGTGTTAAGAAAGGCTTTTCAGAATACTACTAATCATGCCGATGGCAAGTTAGCTCCAAAATGGGAAGGACCATATGAAGTTGAATCAGAAGCAGGGAAAGGAGCATACAGACTCAAGAATATAGAAGGGGATATGCTACCGAGGTCTTGGAATGCTATACACCTTAAGCTTTATTTCAAGTAAGTTTAGAATTTAATTTCTAACTCAGGATGGTATGAGTTCTACCTTTTTTAAATATGTTTGGTTTAATTTGTTCTTTGTAACCCAATACTAACTTAAGCATCGGAGGGGTGTTAGCCAAGCTAACACCCACCTTAGTGTAAGGATGTTTTGCAGTATATGCTTCGGGATATAGCTCCGGGATGCTCACTCAGGATATTTCGGAAGATTAGAGGATTGGCCCCCTCTCTCACGTACAAGGGATCCTGATCCCTTCACAGGTTTAAAGGTATTCACCTTTCTTCCGAATTGGGTTTAAACACCCCGCCTGGAGCGCAAGTTATTCAGGGATAGTTCAAGGTGGCAGGACCAGTCCATGTAAAAGTGGTTGACAATTTCGTTACTGTTGGCTATATCCTGAATCCTAAAGGTATATGAGGATTGATCACCCTCTCTCACGAAAGGGTATTTTCATACTCTCTAAGGTTTAAAGGTTTTCACCTTTCTAATTCTTGGAGTTTATACACTCCCGCCTGTAGCGCATGAAAATTTGGGATTTTCCCCAGGATACAAGGGATTTATCTCCAGTACATCCTTGGGTTTTACCCTTGGGATCTAAAAAATTGCCTATACGACGGAAATTGACATTCAGAAGATTTCTAAGTGTTTGAAGACATTGTACACAGGGGACATTCCTACCAAGGCAGTGATGTAAAGCTCAAAGGCTAAAGCTCGGAACTAGTATGCTAAATATCTCACACATGGGACATCTTCATTGGAAAAGTTGCAAGGAGATTGAGGTTTGATAATAGTATTATATACTACTCCGGGTATGATCTTTCCTTTGTAAACATCGTCTAAGTTTTTAGTAACACTATGTTTTACAAATGGTCAAGTATCCTTATGTATTCTCAAAGTCCTTTTCAGGATATTTGATTAAGGTGTTTGAAACTAGTATTAGTTTGGAACTTTGATCGTTTAAGTATTATCATAAACTGGTTTTGGAAAAATAAATTGTTTTTCAAAAATTTTCTACAAAGTTGAAGGAATGTTTGGAAGTTCTATCTAATAAAAAGTTTTTACAATATATCGCTGAGCATATTGATCAGGATATTTTAATAAGATAACGATATAGAATTTTTTGCAAAGCTAAGAATTATACTTAGGAAAAAGGGAAGATAATGGCAAGAAAAATAAAAAGACGAAATTATTCTTGAAGCAATCAATACTGCTTGATAACCGAACGTTTCATCCTGAAACCCAGGACCCATCCACCTTCGGCTATCAAATTGTTTCGGTACGGAAATGAAAATTGTTTATAAAAACATAAAATTGTTCGAATAATCTGAAGGAAATAACCTCTAGGGGGTAGTGCCTTCTTCGTCCATAGTGGTTTCAGCAACATCCGCCTTGGGATCCGCCTCAGCATCCTTCTCAGCATCGGTTGCTTTTTCAACTGCTTTGGAAGATTCTTCGACAGCTGATTTGAAAGAAACGCCACTGAGGTTCTTTAGCTTGGTCTCCCAGGCGCCTACATCCCAAGAAGGGCATTAGAAGCCTAAAGATTTGGCTTCGTCGGCCATCTTCAACCTGGCTTGAAGAAGAGAAATGACGACGGAAATCTTGAGGCTTTCCCGGTAGCTGACCATATCTCGTTCGTATTGCGTGTGGGCAGCTTCAAGGTCGGTCTGGGCCTGAAGAGCAGCCTTGTTGAGAGCAGTTTGGTGTTCTTGAGTCATGGCTTTAAATTTCTGCTCGTAATGACGAGATTTGGCAGCTGCAATCATGCCTTGATCAGAGATTGTGGTTTCAGCTTCCTTTAGCTTGGTTTCAAGCGTCTTGTTGAGCTTGCAGGATTCTTGATATAAGTTAACCAAACGCTCAAGACCCTACAAAGGTAAGACGACAGGTATTAATATTGATAAATCTTTGATAATAATGTAAATCGCAGGATATAATATGAGAATACTAACCCGGTTAAGAAAAGAAGTCATGAACCCGCTAGCTTCAATGAACCCGTGCTTCTCATAAGGAAATGTGTCAGAAATGACGGGGGAATCAGGTTCTTTCCTTTTGCGGGAACTTGAACTCCGGGGCTTGGTAGCCGGTGAAGGTTTGGGAATAATGATGGCTTTGGAACTACTGGGTTTAGATGTGGCTGTGGTCTTGGGGCTAGGTTCTTTCTTGACCTGTATCTGATCAGAATAACTGTCCAATTCGTCGAGGTCAAAGACTTCAGGGATCTTGGCCAGTGCTGCGTAAAGGGAAAAGTTTTACTCTTCATTTTACTATTATACTATCCTGACTAATTATTATGAAAGTAATCCTTACCAGACATTTCGGATGACGAGTATTGACTGGAACTGGGGACGTGTGTGGTGAAGGTCTTGTCTATTGCTGGTAACTGGTAAACAGTATTGATTCTTTCTTCTGACTCGGCGGTAGGAGGAGCGACTTCCTTGAAGTTCACTGCATAAAGATCAAAAAGAAGGATATTAATAGAAGATTAGAATTAAATGGTCTATGGGAATATTTATAACCCTACCGGTGGTTAACCACTCCACCGGGAGGTTGGAACCCTCAGCAATGGAGTCTCGTTTGACAAAGAAAAATTTGCGTTGCCATCCGTCTTCGTTTTTTGGTGGCTTTGAGAATCAGGGGTTTGCTAGAGGTCGAGAAGAGCAAGAACCGGCTAGAGCCATGGGATCGGAGGCGATAAGCAGTAGGCAAATCCTCGATGCGGAGGTCAGAACAATGGAGGTTTTTGATTTGGTTAAGTACAATTAGTACTCTCCAAACCATGGGCATAGTTTGAGCAAAAGAGATGCCGGTGGTTCGAAAGAATTGCATCATGAATTCAGGAAAAGGGTATCGAAGACCTAGCGAAAAAGGATATGCTGGAAAACAAACCCATTCAGTGGAAGAAACATCTGATCGGATTGACCGATCGAATGGTCTAAAGACCGTGTTATCAGGGAAAGCGCCGGAGGCTCGTAAAGCTGCAATATCTGCGTTGTCAAAAGCACAGATCTCTTTTTCGGGATTTTTAAGGAGATTCTGCTGGGTGAAGGTCTCGGCATCCATTGCAAGTAAGGCGATGTAAATTGACGGAAAGTAAATCAGAAATGGAGAATTACCTGAAGGTTCTGTTGAAGATATCTGCTTTTCAAACAAGAAAAGAGAAGATATAGGGGCATTGTGGATCTCCATTGAGTAAAAAATGCGTTGGAAGTTACGATGTGATCTTGACCGTCGCTTCGTTTTAAATTCCTTGAGTTATGGGATAAGATTTTTGAAATATATCCGTTGGATTGGTATCCCAACTGATATATTTGGGGACAATTGTTATGGCTCATTTTCTAAGCATACATATCCTGACCAATATCCTGCCTTTATTTGTTTATTTGTGACCAGGATGCTGGAAGGGGATATTGCTAACATCTTGGGCGATATCCTGAAGTTTATCGAATTAACCACGTGCATGTTAAAGGCTGAGACTTGCTAACGGTCAAGTGGACTTCTTCTCCTCAAGACTCGGACGTGTTTGTTGAAGGAGAGACGTTGAACCCGAAAGACCAGGCCTACAACGTTCGATTAAGGAATATTCGGTGGATCCCGGAAGTTTAGGATAGTTTGTTATATTATCTTTACTATAAATAGATGGGAGCGGATCAGTTTAAGGCACACAATTGACACTTACACTCTCGAAACACTTTCACTCTCTAGCTCATTGCAAACACCACACTTGTATTCAAATTTCATTGTAACACATAGTCGATCCGCACCACATCCTGCACTGTATCCTGACGTTTGAAGTAATAAGAAGAACAAGACAGCTGCGATTGTCAGCTCCCGAGGTTTTATGCCGGCGATCTAGATTGATCAAGGGCTTTCCTCGTACATCTCGTGTCGTTTGCTTTACTTTTGCTCATAGTTTGATCATAAATACAGCTCAATATCCTGAGCCGTATCCTGAATACTGATTTTTCTAAATAACTTAACAAGCATATTTTCAATACACTTTTTAGCACACTACCTCACTTTACTAATTTGATCACTTAATTGCTTCGGTAATTTTTGACCAAAACAGCAATGACGGATTATTTCTCCAAGTGGGTTGAAGCAGAAGCATTTGTTCAAGTTAGAGATAAAGAAGTAGTATCCTTCATAAAGAGAAATATCCTAACCAGATTCGGAGTACCAGCCGAGATAATCTGTGACAATGGTTCTCAGTTTATAAGCAAGAGAACTACTGACTTTTGCAAGAGTTGGGGAATCAAAATGATCAAATCTACTCCGGTACATCCTCAAGCGAATGGACAGGCAGAATCCTCAAACAAGATAATTGTCAATAACTTAAAGAAGAGGCTTGGAGCCAAAAAAAGGAAGATGGGCAGAAGAATTACCCTTTGTTTTGTGGGCTGATAGGACGACGGTAAAGAACGCAACAGGCCAAACCCCATTTTCCTTGGTATTTGGAGCAGAAGCAATGATTCCAACGGAAATGGCAATACCTACTGCAAGATCTACCCTGCAGGATCCTGAACAGAATCCTGAAGCTTTGTGTCAGGATTTGGATACTATAGAGGAAAAAAAGGGATGCAGCAAGGCTAAGGATGGCGGCATATCAACAAAGAATATCCAGAGCATATAACAAGAATATTAGGACCAGAAGATTTAAGGTTGGAGATTGGGTATTAAGAAAGGCTTTTCAGAATACCACTAATCCTGTCGATGGCAAGTTAGCTCCAAAATGGGAAGGACCATATGAAGTTGAATCAGAAGCAGGGAAAGGAGCATATAGACTCAAGAATATGGAAGGGGATATGCTACCGAGATCTTGGAATGCTATACACCTTAAGCTTTATTTCAAGTGAGTTTAGAATTTAATTTCTAACTCTGGATGGTATGAGTTCTACCTTTTTTAAATATGTTTGGTTTAATTTGTTCTTTGTAACCCAATACTAACTTAAGCATCGGAGGGGTGTTAGCCAAGCTAACACCCACCTTAGTTTAAGGCTGTTTTGCAGTATATGCTCCAGGATATTGCTCCAGGATGCTCACTCAAGATACTTCGGAAGATTAGAGGATTGGCCCCCTCTCTCACGTATAAGGGATCCTGATCCCTTCACAGGTTTAAAGGTATTCACCTTTCTTCCGAATTGGGTTTAAACACTCTGCCTGGAGCGCAAGTTATTCAGGGATAGTTCAAGGTGGCGGGACCAGTTCATGTAAAAGTGGCTGACAATTTCGTTACTGTTGGCTATATCCTGAATCCTAAAGGTATATGAGGATTGATCACCCTCTCTCACGAAAGGGTATTTTCATACTCTCTAAGGTTTAAAGGTTTTCACCTTTCTAAGTCTTGGAGTTTATACACTCCCGCCTGTAGCGCATGAAAATTTGGGATTTTCCCCGGGATACAAGGAATTTATCTCCAAGACATTTTTGGGTTTTACCCCTGTGACATGAAAAATTGCCTATACAATGGAAACTGATATTCAGAAGATTTCTAAGAAGACATTGTACACAGGGGACATTCCTATCGAGGCAATGGTGTAAAGCTAAAAGGATAAGGCTCGGAACTAATGCACTAAGTGTCTCAGACAGGGGACATTTCCATTGGAAGAGTTGCAAAGCGATTGAAGTTTGGTAATAGGTTTATACCCTATTCCTGGTATGATCTTTCCTTTATAAACAATGTTTAAATTTTTAATACTATGTTTGGTAAAGGAATAAATATTCTGATATATTCTCAAAATATGTTTTTAAATACTTTTCGGGATATTTGGTTAAGATATTTGAAACTAATACTAGTTTGAAATTAAAACCTTGAACAAACAAGTATTGTCAAAACAGTTTTTAGAAGGTGGACTATCTTTTATTCCTTTAGAAGTTTTCTCTAAAGTTGATTGAATTTTTAGAAACTATATTTATTAAAAGTTTTCATAATATATCACCGAGTATATTGATCAGGATATTTTCAACAGAAAGTTGTACAAAATTTTGCAAAGTTAAAATCTACATTAAGAAATGCATGACAGAAGTTAAAAGGCAACAACAAATAGGTCAAAAGGGAGTTATATTATTAACATGTCAAAAGTTGTGCTTTTGGTTTCACCTCAAACCGAGGCCCATCCACCAAAAGCACAATTAGTCTTTACCATACTTATGTATCGGTTGAAGGTTCTATCTCAAAACGGGACCTGTCCACCTTCAACCGATACGACATTCAAAATAGGTTATACTAACCGATGACCAAGGGCTTCATCCTGAAAATCCATGACCCATCCACCTTTGGTCATCGTATTGTTCTAGTGCAGGAAATATAAATTGCTCAATGACAGGAAAAGTAAATTGTTTCTACAAACCATAACCATGAAATTTAAAACGTCGGCTCCGGCCTTGGCACGTATATCCATCATCGCCCACTTCCCCGCCTAAGGAGCGACACCTTCTTGATCAACAACTTCCTTTCCAGCATCTGCACCAGCATCCCCCTCAGGATTTTTCTCGGCATCATCACCAGCATTGGCCACTTCCTCTGCCGCCTTAGAAGGCTCTTCACCAGCATGCTTTGCATGATGAGTGACGGGATGACCTCCAAGATCCTGTAGTCTCGCTTCCCAAGCCTTTACATTCCAGGAGGGGCATTCGAAGCCCAAGTCCTTGGCCTTGTAAGCCATCCTTAACCTGGCTTGGAGAAGGGAGATAACAACGGATGCTTTGAGACTGTCCCGATATGAACTCATATCCTGCTGGTATTGGAGAAGGGCGGCATCTAGTTTGGCTTGAGCATCCTCATTGGCTTTGTGGAGGGCAGCTTGGTGTTCCTGGATAATTGCCTTGTATTTGTCTTCATAATGCTGGGATTTGGCAGCTGCAATGGTTCCTTGATCAGCTATGGTGGCTTTAGCTTGATCTCCAACATCTTGTTAAGCCCGCAGGCGTCTTCATACAAGTGCATAAGACGGTCCAAGCCCTATCGATAAGGACACAGGTATCGATGTAAAAATAAGCAGGATAAGGACTAACATACTTGTGCAGGATATCGAGAGGAAAATTTTACCTGTTTGAGGAATGAGGTGGCTTCGTTAAACCCATGATTCTCGAGAGAGAATGTCTCAGAAACAGCTAGAGAGTCCGTCTCCTTTCTCTTCCGAGAGCTAGATGCCCGGGTCCTGGATGCTGGAGGGGCTTTGGAAGCAGAAACAGTCCTTGAAGAGGTAGGCTTTGACGACTTTGGCTTGGATTCTTGTTTGATGGGTGCAAGGCTGGAGTAGCAATCCAATTCGTCAAGCTGGAAACCTTCAAGGTTGACAACTGGTACTGCACAAGGGAAGATATTCTTAAACTCATCATACTTTTGAAAATAATTGATTTAAAATATATGCTGAGAATGTGCTTACCAGACATTTCTAAGCTTGATTTCTGGCTTGAATCTGTGAGAGACTGGGAGAAAGTTCTTTCACTGGCAGGAAGTCGGTAGATTTCCTTGATCTTGGATTCGGATTCTGCACTAGGAGGCACTAAATCTCTGAAGTTCACTGCATAAAAACACCAGGATATAAGTCTGGGATATAGTTTGAGGATATAATTGGGGATATTCCTAAAACCCTAAATCCAACCCTTGGTTAACCATTTAACCGGCAGATCGAAACCCTTATCAATAGAGTCTCTTTTTACAAAAAAAGAATTTTCGTCGCCATCGATCCTCGTTCTTGGTTGCCTTAAGAACCAAAGGGTTCTTGGAGGTAGAAAACAGAAGAAAACGGTGATCGCCGTGGGATCTCAACCGGTATGCTATAGGGAGGTCTTCAATAAACAGGTCAGGAAAATGACGAGACTTGATTTGATCCAGCACTATCAAAACTCGCCAGACCATTGGCATAGTCTGGGCATAGCTAAGGCCGGTGAGTTCAAAAAAGCGAGAGATGAAGGATGGAAATGGTACCGGAGTCCAAGAGAGAAAGGGTAGGCGAAGAAACAAACCCACTCGTCAGATGACGCGTCTGATCGGGCTTCCCGATCAAAAGGGCGAAAGACTGTTCCGGTGGGGAAGGCGCCAGAATCTTTAAGAGCAGCGATGTCGGCGTTGTTGAAGCAGCAGATTTCCTTTGCTGGATCACGGATGAAATTTTGACTTACAAGGGTTGAAGCCGGTCCGTCCGATCGAGATCTTGTTCATGATGCCATGAAGGGTGTTGGGCAAACTAAAAGAAACTCAAGAAATAAGGATAGAGGATGAAGAGAAAAGTGATTACCTGAAAATCGCTTGAAGAATGATGATAATAAGCAGAAATGATTTGGCTAAATATAGGCTGAATATAGGGGGTAAAGAGTAAATATTGCATTGAAAATGGCACAATGTCATTTCAACCATCGTTTCATTTTAATTGCCTCGATCGACGAGATAAAGTTTTTGAAATATATCCGTTGGATTGGTATACCAACCGATATATTTGGGGACAATTGTTATGGGCCATTTTCTGAGTATGCATGTTGACTAATATCCCGGTTTTAATTGTTTATTTGTGACCAGGATACTGGACGGGGATATTGCTAACATCCTGGGCGATATCCTAAGGTTGAGTGAATTAAACACGTGCAGGTTAATGGCTGTAAGTTACTAACGGTCATCAGGACTTCTTCTCCTCAAGACTCGGGCGTATTTGTTATGAGGAAGCCGTTGAACCCGAAAGACTTGGTCCTCAACGTTCGAGTGGGAATATTCGCTGGATCCCGGAAGTTTAGGATAGTTTGTTACATTATCTTTACTATAAATAGATGGGGGCGGATCAGATTAAGGCACACAATTTACACACTTTCAAACACTTTCTCTCTAGTTCATCGCAAACACTACACACAACACTTGTACTCAAATTACATTGTAACACCTAGTCGATCCGCACCACATCCTGCACTGTATCCTGATATTTGAAGCAATAGAAGAACAAGGCAGCTGCGATTGTCAGCTCCTGAGGTTTTATGCCGGCGATCTAGATTGATCAAGGGCTTTCCTCGTACATCACTTGTCAACCTTTACTTTTTTGCTCATTGTTTGATCATCGATACAGCTCTATATCCTGGGCTGTATCCTGAAACTGTTTTCACAACTAATTTGGTTAACACATTTTTCACATATAAATTTAGCACACTACCTCACTTAACTAATTTGATCACTTAATTGCTTAGGTAATTTTTGACCAAAACAGAAGGCAATAGCATAAAGTATTCGAGAATGAGGTGTTAGAGGCGGTGTTACTATCCCAAGGCAGCCTCATCTTTATATAACCACAAAGGCCACAAAACCCTTAAGCCCACGGACACTTGGACCAGCCCAGAAAATATAACTCCAAGCCCATGAAACCGGACTAAAACCTCATACAAGAACAAATAAAAAACAACGGTTAGAAATGTAAAAAAGGGAACAAATATATATAGAACATTTAAACTGAATAAATAGTATATTTTAACATTCCCCCTCAGTTTAAATGTTAAACAAATTTATGAGTCCTAAGGACTTACACATTTCGTCATGATTTCTTGGCAGCAACCCTTTTGTGAACAGGTCAGCGAGTTGAAACTCAGTTTTTATACCAGCTGTCTTTATGATACCTGCAGCTATTTTTTCTCTCGAGAAGAATAGGTCAACCTCAAAATGTTTCGTTTTATCATGAAACACCTGATTAGCAGCTATAGAGATGGTTGCAGTATTGTCACACCTGAGGGTTACTGGAAGGTCAACCTTAACCCCCCAATTCCCTTAAGATATTTATTAACCACAAGATTTCACAAGAGGCACTACACATGGACCTGTATTCTGCTTCAGCAGAGGAACGAGAAACTACACTTTGTTTCTTGCTTTTCCAAGAAACTAAGGAGTTTCCAAGAAAGATACAAAACCCTGTGACAGACCTCTTGCTGTCGACACATTTAGCCCAATCGGAATCAGCATAAGCAGACAACTGAAATGAGTCACTTTGTTTAAACATGATACCACAGCTGTAACACCCCGAAAAAAAATATAAAACTTTATGTTAGAATTATAAAGTTTAAATAAACGAGAATTTACTAACTAGGAATTTTTAACCTAGTTAGTTAATAGACTAGAAATAGCTTATAATGGGGGTTAAAAGCTACTAAACAATAGGTAGAACAAAGTTGAGGGGCCTAAGTTGTCAAAATTGAAACTTAATTTGTTAAAACAAATTAAATAAAACCAAACACCCCCAAAAGAAGTGTTGGTCGATCAGAAGAAAGACCAGGTCGACACCCCCAAGCTCCAAACCCTAAAATTCATTAAAACTCTCAAATTGGAGGTGCAAATCTGGTCCAAAACGAAATCCGAGGCTAGAATCGTGATCCTCATAGCAAGAGGATTAAAAGGTATGTAAAATCTGATGAAATCTCTAAACTTGAAAATCTCATGATTTTGGAAAATCTGAAATTAGATGTTGCATGTGAGTTATATGGTTAGATTAGGGATGAGATAGTGTCTAGAAGTGAAACCTAGACAACTACATGTGAAATCATGTTCAAATTCAGGAAATTCCATGAACACCTTGAAGGTGGGTTGTGGGTTTTACAAGATAATGATGAAACATTAAGGTTTAGAATGATGATCCTAGTGTAATTGATTATAGAAAGTGATTTCAGAAAGGTATGGTGATTAAATGCAATATGAGGGCTTGATTGATGTTAAGTTAGCTAATTAGCAAACTATGAACTTGAATACAAAAGATATAAAAATTTTGCCTTTATAGTGTTTGTTGAAATGCCTCAAAGAAGGCTTAAAACTGAATTGTTAAGTTAAAAAAAATGCATAATTATGATGTATGACAAAATGTGCGTTATGTATGTGAAACCAAGAGTTCTAAACATAAAGTGATTGAACTCTATAGGAAAGGAGGCCGGGGCATCTAGCGGGCAAACCGGCGTGGACGCACGTTTGAAGGGGTCGCTTTGAAGGTATGTAACTTCACCCGTTACATTGAGTAGATTTTGATGGTTATATAATGCGTAATTGAATTTTTTTTGAATAAGAGTTGTTTTGAATTAAGCGGTGAAGTCGCTATATTGAATGATTGATCAAATTTGGTTGGAACTCGTTGGTAGTCGTCATATGGGAGGATTCCTTAGACGAGCCAAACGGGTCGACTAATCAAGCAAATCATGGTCAATGCTTCGGATTATGATGGATTGATCTTTGATATGGATAATATATAACATAGTAGAAATATGAGATTTTAATGTATTGGTATCTTAGAAAACTGAAATCCGAGAGTTGGGGTTTTAGTGTAATGAACAAACAAAACAAAACATAAATTTCCAGCAACTACCGTAAGTTACGGTAGTACCGTAACTTACGGTACAGGTCAAGAATTTACGGTGGATCACCCCTGTTTTACGGTGGACCAATAATTCTCCAGGACTCACCGTAACTTACGGTGACACCGTAAGTTACGGTGGAATCAGAAATAAAACTTAAATTTTATTACTTAAAATTTATATTGAATCTCATGTTTATATATTTATAACAATTGTCAAAACTAAAGTTTTAATGGTTTTGACCTTAGGTGACGAGGTGGACCTTACGGATGGCGGTCAAGCAACGTCGAAGAACCGAACACGACTTTTGAAGCTTCCGCTATGTTTTAATCTTACTTAAACTTTGTTCATGGGTTGTAAACAATTTCTTAAACAACTTTTGGGTGTTCCAATTTAGTCATTAGTTGACTAAGGTTTATGCTACTTGAACTTGACTATGAAACTTATGTCTAATTAGTATCTTTTGTATAAAAATATATAAAATTAGTATTAAATTCATGTAAAATTTTGAGGGTGTAACAACAGCCGAGTGCACCTTTTAAGTATCTCAGTAGCCTAAAGGCTATATGAGAGTGTGCTTCGGTTGGTTTATGCATGTATTGAGATAGATAATGAATGGCATAGGCAATGTCAACACTAGTGTGAGATAGATAAATAAGTTTGCCAACAAGTTTTTGATACTTAGTGACATTAGCATCTTTTAATTCCTCATTTTTACTCAGTTTGGTTAAAACATAGTTTTACTCTATGGGACAGCTGACAGATTTACATCCACTCATCCCATATTCGTTTAAAATATCCATACAATATTTTCTCTGAGTAAGACAAATACCGTCACTGTTTTTAATAACTTTAATATCAAGAAAGTATTTTAATAAACCAAGGTCTTTGATTTGAAATTCCTGTTTTAATAGAGATTTGATTTTATTAATCTCATCAGAATGTTTCCTGTTAACACAATGTCATCCACATACACTAATAAAGCAATAAACAAAGAATTATCAGACTTAATGAACATAGAATGGTCACATTTGGACTGAACAAGGCCAAATTTAACAAGAACTTGAACAAGTTTTTCATTCCACATACGAGGATCCTGTTTTAAACCATACAGGGACCTTTTTAGTCTGCAAACTTTGTTTTTGTTATCTATATTTAAACTATCAGGAGGAGTCATATAAACCTCTTCCTTTAGATTTCCATAAAGGAAGGCATTATTGACGTCAAGTTGATAAATGGGCCAGTTATTTTGCACAGAAAGACTAATGATGCATCTAACCGTGACCATTTTGACAACAGGAGAAAAGGTCTCCTCAAAGTCTATGCCCTCTACTTGACTAAAGCCTTTGGCAACAAGCCTGGCTTAAAACCTATCAATTTCACCATTTGATTTGTATTTAACTTTGTATACCCATTTGCACCCAATGGATTTCTTCCCATTTGGAAGATCAACTATGTCCCAAGTATCATTACTATATAAAGCAGAAAGTTCATCATTCATGGCATCTAACCATCTTTTATCTTTACATGCTTCTCTATAATTAATAGGTTCAACCATTTTATTCAAATTAGCAGCAAAACACACATTTTCACTAGACAGATTTTCATAGCTAACAACTTTATCATAACTGTATTTAGCATTGCCAACAATGAAGTCATTAAACCTTTTAGGAGCAGACACATGTCTAGTGGATTTTCTAAGATAAGGTTGGTTACCCTCAGGAAGGACTGATTCATCATTTGTACCACTAGACTCAACCCTCACAGACTCATTTTGAGACTCACTATGATGCTGAATATTAGCCATATCACCTAAAGAAAATGACTGCTGAGCATCAGCAACATCAACTGGCCCATTAGAGCTACTGTGTTACTGTGTCTCAGGTACAGAATCAGCAGACTCCTTCTCTTCATCATCGGGATTTATATCACTTGAAGGTTCATAAATATCAAAAAAATTTGAGTGATTCAAAGAATTTGTTTTGTCTGGATCAGTTTCAGAAAATAATTTGGTTTTAAAAGGAAAGACAGTTTCATAAAAGCTGACATCTCTTGAGAAGGAGAATGTCCTTTGATCCAAACTCCAAAGTTTGTATCCTTTTTTTTTTAAATTTAAGTATCCCATAAAGACACATCGTTCAACTCTTTCCTCCAGTTTATCAGTATTATTTAACACAGTAAAGTAACATAGACATCCAAAAACTTTCAAGTGATCAAGAGAAGGTTTAAAACCATAAAGCAACTCATAAGGTGTTCTACCACCTAACACAGAGGAGGGGGTCCTGTTAATCATATAAGCAGCAGTAAGTACACATTCAGACCAGAATCTTAAAGGGACACCAGATTGAAATAATAAAGCTCTTGTTACATTCAGAAGGTGTCTGTGTTTTCTTTCAGCAATCCCATTTTGTTGAGGAGTGTAAGTACAAGATGTTTGATGAAGTATCCCATGAGTTTTAACAAAGTTTTCCATTTGAGAGTTTATAAACTCAGACCCATTATCACTTCTAAAACTTTTGATTTTAGTTTCAAATTGAGTTTTGACCAAATCATAGAAGTTTTTGATATTGTCAAACATTTCGGTTTTGGATTTCATTAGGTAGACCCGTACTGACCTGGAGTAGTCATCTACAATAGTGAGGAAAATTTATAACCATAAGGACCCCAAACATCAAGATGAACTAACTCACCAACATGTTTAGACTTATTGTCACTTAAGGGAAAAGGAATTCTATGTTGTTTAGATTTGTGACAAGTGTCACAAGGCTCAGCTTGTCCTGATTCATTTTTAAGGTTTAGAACATGTAGGACTTGGTCTGAGGGATGACCAAGTCTGGAATTCCAGAGTTTTATTGTTTCAGTTTTATTAAAGCATGTAATGACAGGATTATTAGAATTACCACAGAAATAAAGACCATCCGTTTTCCTACCAATCACCAGGTTTTTCCTTAAGGACACATCCTGAATATAACAATTATGTTCATCAAAAACAACTTTAAGTTTGTTATCTTTAGCTAGTTTGTGAACATAAATGAGATTCACACAATATTCAGGGACAACAAAAACATCTTTCAAGATCACATCTTCAGAAAGTTTAAAGCATCCTATTTGTTTAACTTTGGCATCAATTCCATTTGGATGTTTAACAGTAATGTCATACTCAAACACATCTACCAGATTAAACATGTTATCATTGTTCATAACCATATGTTGATTAGCCCCCGAATCAATGATCCATTTTAGTCTATTTTGGTGGAAAAAACTAGAGTTAAAACAATAGATATTTTTATAAGATCCTAGAGAAGAGAAGGCACTATAGCACTTACCACTCATATTAGATTTGTGAGGATCTTCCAGCTTATTTTCATTTAGTAGCCCTAGCAGCTTAGATTGATCAGCAGTTAAAGCATTCAAAGAAGTGCTAGCAGATTGATCATTCATAGTATTGGCAACAGAATTATTAGCAGACACATTTGTTTTTGATCATTAAGGACTGTTTTGACTTGGTTTATTTCTGTAGTTTAAGGGATAACCATGAAGTTCAAAACATTTTTCAATCACATGACCAACCTTATTGCAGTGGGTACATTTTAGGTTGGGATTAGGACCTTTGTTAAAGCGTTTTTTATTATCATTATACTGTGTTGCTTTTGCAACAAAACCAACATTTGGAATCTTTGAGGATTTATTTGAATCTCTGTGTGATTCTTCTCTAGAAATGATGGAAAAAACAGTTTTAACAGTAGGTAAAGGATCCCTGGTTAACAGGTTTGTTCTAACAGGTAGATAAATGTCATCTAATCTCATCAAGAACTGCATAAGTTTAATCAGTTGACTGAATTCATTGTATTTAGAAGAAGCATCACAAGTACAAGAAGGCAATTGAACCATGGCATCAAATTGTTTCCACATAGTGTTGAGTTTATGATAATATTCAGACACACTTGCCCCATTTTGGCTAACAGAATTAATCTTTTGGTATAACCCAAACACAACCGACCCATCAACCCTGTCATAAGTGTCCTTTAAGTCACTCCAGACTTCACTAGCAAGCCTAGAGTAAACTTGACCAACATATAGTTCTTCAGAAACAGAATTGAGAATCCAAGTTAAAACAACAGAATTGCATCTATCCCATTGACTAGCCAGAACATCATCTTTAGTTGATTTGGTACAAGTACCATTAATAAAGCCTAACTTATTCTTAGCAGTTAAAGAAAGTTTCATAGCATTTGACCAAACCACATAATTTTTAGTTCCCTTTAGTTTGATATTAACAATTGTGAGACTACTGGAGTCACTGGCATGCAGATATAAAGGATCACTTGCATCTAATTTACTAACCAAAGTAACAGAGGTTTCAACTTGATTATCTGTGTTTGGCATTTTAGCAAGAAAACACAACAAATCAGATAATCACAGATAATCACAGAGACAATAATATCAAACAATCAGATTGACAGGAACCAACACAGAAGCAAACAATATAACAAACAAAACAAAAAAGCACAGGCAGAATCAAAAAGTCAGGGTCAGAAGAAGCGAAGCCTGAAAAGAGGTCCGATCAGAGGTTCATCACTCAAAGGTGCCTCCGCAGACGGTATTCAGGGAGCTTTAGACACAAACAAAATGCAACAGAGTGGACCCTCTCTGTATCCCAAGATCAAACCGGTCTTACCTAAAAACCCAGTATCGAAATGCCTAGACTCAACAAAAAAATGATGCAAGACAGTAAATAAAAGGGAATAGGATGATCTCACAGTGGGTGCGTGCAAAATCCCAAGGATCAAGGATTGTAACCTTCACTTAGGGTTACAAGGCTTTGATCAGAAGACAGAAGACCAGATCTGTTGGTTTACCCTAAAAGGGAGCAATGAGAAATTCTTCAAAAAGACCAGATGCGAAAAACCCTAGAAGTTAGGGTTTCGTACTTCCAGCGGCGGCACAGCAACCACAACCGAGAAGGAGACGGAAAGTAAAGTCAGCGGACCACAGGACCACCAAGACTTCAAGCACCACCGTAACAACCCTAGATCAGAGTCCTTGGACTGATACTCGGAGAAACAAGCAACGGAGATTGCAGCGGAAGAACACCAGAGCACCAATTTAACATTGGAGCTCTGATACCATGCAGAACTTCAGGGATCAAATTAGCCAAACAAATATGAAGATCAAATTTATTCAAACTTCTTTCTCAAATCAGTACAAGGAAATCAACCAGTCATCACAGATTGACTGGTGAACACACACAACCAAAAGGTTAACAAAGAACAATCAAAAGGCCTCACGAATGAACGTGTGAGGGAAAGAAGGCGGGAACATAAAGTATTCGAGAAGGAGGTGTTAGAGGCGGTGTTACTATCCCAAGGCAGCCTCATCTTTATATAAGCACAAAGGCCACAAAACCCTTAAGCCCACGAACACTTGGACCAGCCCAGCAAATATAACTCCAAGCCCATGAAACCGGACCAAAACCTCATACAAGAACAAATAAAAAACAACTGTTAGAAAAGTAAAAAAGGGAACAAATAAACTGAATATATAGTATATTTTAACAAGTTTATACAATAGTTGAGGGTGTGTGTTGTGTTATTCTATTTTATTTGGTATGTGGCATTATATGTTAAATTGTTAATAGTTAGATTTCTAAGTCTTTGTTATGTGATTTCAAATCTTCAACGTTTGTTTGATCTTAATCTACCATGTCATTAGTCTTTAGAAATACTTTGATATACATTCTAGTTAATGAGTTTTTTCAAAGGACTAGAAAAATTAATTTAAACGAAACTTGTCACCCTTTTTACTAAAGCTGAACTTTTACTTCTCGTATAAACTGAATTATTAAATGTCTTCACTTTAAATACAGTTTGTTATCTTGACGAAATAGTTTAAACCATTTTTTATATATTCAGCATATAACATTCTTTTACAATGACTAATATTTTTTTTCCTAAAATCTAAGTAATAACATTCTTTTACAATGGTTTTCAGAACAAGGTTTTAGTTAAACTCTCAAATACAAGTGGGAAATGCTTTTAGTATAAAATCAGAAATGTGAAGACTTATAAGGCCATGTGTAGTCATAACGCCCCTTTGTGGGCGTTATGCGACACGTGGCGCGCCACATGTGCGGGTGGGCGTTATGGGGCGTTATGCATTTTAACTCCGTAGTCATAAAGCCCCTACCCATCAATACCTAATTATTAATTTTCGTTTTTATTAAATAATTATAAAAACCCATGTTTTTTTGTGATTGGTCCAAGGTTTGAAAAGCACCCCCATGGCGCTGCGATAAATCTCGCGCCACACCCCCCTTTTTCCTTTGATACCGCCCCATGTTTTGGTGTTCCTGGGCGTTTTCCGGTCATGGCGCCGGGCATACCGCCCACTACGCAAGGACTAAGATGTAGTGACATGAATCTAACACGTTTGTGTCAGAGAAATAATCTCTTGCAAAAATATAGGATAAGAATGCATACATCATATACCAAATTGGCCCAACACTCCTCGCACAACGCGTTATGCGTATATAGGAGCCTCATGTATCGTATTTTCCTATGTATTTTCCCATTTGATGAAAAGCGAAGATTTCACATTATAGAGATATATGATTGAGAGAGATATGATTGATAGACAAGTTCGTGACTAAATGTACCAAGCTCCATTTACATTATAATTTATTAATTGATACCATTTTAAAATAAAAAATGTTTTATAAAAGTTACAAGAGTAATTTGATTTCTGTAAACGTTGTGAAATTGCAAGAATTTTAAGATATCTCAAATCTCCCGCAGAATGTTACATCTCGGATTCCGTCAGTAGTTGGTGTCGGGTCGAAGACCATTCTGGTATGTTTTATGTCTCATTGATTAAAACAGTTTTTCACAACTCTAAGAATGAGGTTAGCCGGTATGTTATGCCTAGGAATAACTGGGTTCCAAAGAAAGTTAAATTTTTTCATGTGGACAATTGAGATGGGACGGCTCTCTACTCTTGATGAGGTCGCTAAACAGAATATTCACACAGGGCATCGTTATGTCACTTGTGGAGATGTCGATGAATCTGCATCACACCTTCTCGGTACATGATCTTATTGAAGTTCATAAAAACCTACCTTGCTCATGGGCAAGAACAAAAACATATCATATCGAATCATCATGGTGGCATGTGGTGTATTTGGAGGGCCAGAAATGAAAAGATTTTTTTTTTCTAACAAAACAATTCCGATAAGAAAGATTATGAAAGAAATAAAATCACTAGCCTTCCTTTGAATCAGGAATTGATATAATTTTAATTTCTAATATTTCTTCTTTTATTTTCTAGCGTCTTGATAACGTTTAATGAAATTTTTCATTCGAAAAAAAGATAATTTTTCCCAGATTGGAAGTTACATTTTCCCACTATTATATTCACCCATGTTTATTTTATTTATTTATTTATTCTTTGTTTTAATCCACCACATCCCAAATCAAGTTACAGTTATATTTATATATAGAAAACATGGGCCAAATGAAGATTAAAATATTAAGCTTAGTATAAAAGATTAAAGCTACATATTTACAACATCCCACATTAATCATCATTCATCAAACTTGACATTTTTCTTTGAACCTTGTTTCATAACACTTTTTCTGGCATAAAAAAACATAAGTTTGAAGACAACATTGACTTAAAACTCTATATCTAAAACCAACATCCCCAACTCATTGAAGGGAACCACAAGAATCTTGATTTTTGGTAGACAATTTCTTAAGAAACTCATAGGTAGTGATCATAGTGGTAGCAGAAAATGACATTGAAACCCATCTAGGCCCCAACCCTCTATAACATGCACTCAATCCACCTTCCTTCATCAATCTCCTTAATGTTTGCCCTATACACATCTTCCCATCACATCCTTCACCATCCAAAACTTGAAGTCTTGTTTTGATTGTGTCCAATGGCATTGTAACCAATGCCGAAACCCCACTCGCCATCGCGGCACTGGCCGCCTGCACTGCCACCACCGCCTTCGAATCCGGCTTAAACCCAATCCCACTCCCACCACCACCACCATGTTCTTGTTGCTTTACATGAGAACCGATACCGTCCCATATAGCGCGATGAGCGAGTGAATACGACGCCCACCATACCGCGTTTGACGGGGCATATGTCAAGATCGAAATCCCGAACCCTCTATATAACCCGCGAATCCCATCGGCGCGAATAATCTGTCGAAAAGCATCAATGCCACCGTTGTATTTGACTCCACTTTTGACACCTTGAACCATTAATCTTTGGCTTACAACATCAATTGGTGTCCAAACCAATTGTGCAGCCATGGCTGCACTTACACCCGCTGCCGCATTCGCGATCGCGGCTGCTTTCACCTCGGAATACCCCATTTTCACCGTGGCGAAACCGACGCTACTCTTGGTCATTTCGAGAGCACCCATGTAAAGTGATCTTGCAGGAATAGTACCCATTAATGAAGTCCCAAATCCTCTATAAAACCCCTTGAAACCATCATGTCTTAATATTGAAACCGCCATTTTGAAGCATGGTGTGTCTTTAACAACTACCTGTTGCCGGGTTTTCAACACCACAGTCGGGTATAACGTCCCCGAAACACCCGAAAACAACGCGGCACCGAGGAAGAAAAACTTGGATTTATCAAGCATCTCCCAATCAACATCAGCTGGGAGATGAATTTCCGGTCGGGAATCATCCTCCGCCATTCTGAAACTCATCTTTTTCAATTTCCAGTAATCAATTTAGTCAAAACCCAAAACAAAACAAATTTTATTTTTTTGGAGGAATTTCAACAAACACCTTATGTGCAACTCAGCTTAATCAACCAAATAAGCTAATCACCAAACTGAAACGATAAATCTAATACAGAAACTTATCATTATGATCTATTTAACTCAACTGGGTCTATGAAAAACAAGATTTCGAGTCTGTGCAAACAGATTTGCGAACGAAATTAGTCAAATACCAAATAAAAGTCTTTGAGGAATTTCAACAAACACCTTATCTGCAACTCAGCTTACTCAACCAAATCAGCGAATACAATATAAAAAAAACTTATCACTATGACCTATTTTAGCTAATGGGGTCTATGAAAAACGAGATTTTGAATCTGTTTACAGATTTGTAAACGAAATTAGTGAAAACCCAAAAAAGTTGTTTGAGGAATTTCAACAAACACCTTATCTGCAACTGAGAATCAATGAATCAAGGAAGTGAGAGTGTGAAATGGGGGGAATTGGAAAAGGGTTTTAGAGAGGGATCTGATCGGATCGGATGAGAGAGAAATAGATTGGCAAATGGATAGGATCGAATCGGATTGGATGGTGATATTATAACATAAAAATGTCGGAACCGTGTGAGGGGTTGGTGGATTTACAGGACAAGGTTTTTGTGATGAAGAAGATATTACCACGTGTTGGGTTGGTTAACATTTCGATGGATTCAGAGGAGTTTTATTTCTCACTGGTTACAGTGTATCAACCACTAAATACTACACTGTAGCAGCAGCAAACAAATAGTAATGTTAAGAAGACACGGGTTGGGTGTGGAGGAGCGGCGTTTATGCCCTTCTACGTCGTACACATTACACCGTCCCCCGCGTTGTCAACAGCGATGTTTCATGTCCTTGAAGAATCTTATTGGCGTTGTGTTTATTGTTCGTTGGCGTGGCGTGCATTGGTTGGATGTGGCAGGTAGCCGTGGCGTGCATAGCGTCGGATAACGCCCCTATTCCATGCCACTTCCCACCCCTCCCTTTTTTTCACCACACCACTTTTCTTACCGTGTGGTTTAATATAACGTCTTGTCATGCAGCATCACTTTGCAATGGTTACACTGTATGTTTTAACTAACCCACTCTTTAATCAGTTTTGGACGATATAACTACAAATTAAAAATAAAAATAAAAAATCTTAAATGAATTATGATTGGTTGTTTTTCGATAGCCCCCACCTTTGTAATGGTTAAGACACATTAAAAATAAAAATAAATCTAAAATGAATTGTGATTGGTTGCTTTTCGATGGCCCCACCTTTACAATGTTAACGCATGTGGAAGGCATTGTGAAGCCTTTACAATGTTAACACAATTTAATGGTAACTGGTTTCAAGTGTAAGTAATCCACGGTGATGTTATGTTTTTGTAATAATTAGCCAAGATAGAACATTTTTGTCGGATATGTCTTGATAAACGAAACTCTAGAATTGGGGGAAGATATCAAAGGGCAATATGATTCTTTTAAGGTACACTTCGCTCGCGAAGGCTTTTGACACGATGAATTAGGGGTATTTGGACTATATCATGGCCCAAATGGATTTGGGAAAAAGTGAATAGATCGGATATCGGGCTACCTTCGATCTAGTCACACATCAGTTCTTGTGAATGGTTCGCCTACGGATGAATTTCCTATCTACAGGGGCTATATTAACTTGATCCTTTCTTCTCTTTTCTTTTCATTATTGTAATGGAGGGTAGAAACGCTATAAAGCGCTCGGCTATTGAAAAAGGTCTATTTTTTTGGTATCAACCCTCCAAATAATGAGTCGGTTCTATCGAACACCATGTTTGCCGATGGTGTTCTCTTTATGGGTGAAAGGGATGAATAAAACTTTCTTTATCTAAAAAGGGTTTTGGGTGCTTCTACATTGTTTCTGAATTGAAAATTAATTTTACTAAAGTAAACTTGTGGGGATGTGAATTACAAATCTCCCTTTCATTCACTTTGGCATGCCAATTGGAGCCAATATTAGACTTGCTAAAGCATTGGTATCTTATTGTGCAAAATCTCAAAGATAAACTTAGCAAATGGATGGCTAAACCACTCTCATTTTGGGGAATACTTACTTAAACAAAATCACGAATTTGCTAACGGAATCATGAATTAAGTTAACTTTCAATTTCTTAATTTTCTATTAGTTTAGAAATTATGAATATGATTATATGAATATCGTTAATTTGCTAATGCCTAACGGAATGACTATGTGATTATGTATTAATGTGATTAATCTTACTTGACCCCATCCGTCGAATCGACCTGAAAATATTTATGTTCGGTTACATAAAATTAGAGCATCTAAACATAGTAAACACACTGAACAAATTCCTGAATCAGTTACTGTTTATAGTAACTTTTAAGACATTTTTTCTCTAGTATAATATGTCGAGTTCACATGTAAATAAATTTTGAGGGCACTTTGGTATTCACAAACTGGTACTTAAAAACTAGGGATGTGGTGGGGCGTCGCTTAGCTGGGCCGTGGCCAGCCATGTGCAATTTTTTTGTTTAATAAAAATAACACACTAATTAAAATAAAAGATTAAATAGAATATTTTAAAAAAACTACAAAGAAAATTAAAAAAAACTACATAAAATAAAAAAGAAAACATAAAACTAAAAACTACATAAAAGTCACTCCATGTTATATTTTTTCATTATTTCTTCTTTCAGTTCCAACGTCTTTGCCAATTGTGGGCCGGTAAAGTGATCGACAAGAATGGCAAGAAATTTCATATCTTCGCGTTTTTCTTTTAGAGATATCTTTTTATCGAACGACGCTTGGATATTTTTACTGATCTCGATCCTTTGTTGTTTGAGGAAATTAAATGTATCAATTTTGGTATTTTTCCTGATCTCAATCCTTTGTTGTTGTTGGAAGGAATTCAACCTTTGTTGTTAGAGAAATCTTTACAACCCTTTACCCGAGGCCGAACCCGATCTCGATCTTTGAAGCCGCTTTTTTGACGTGTCTCTACCGGGTGGGCGGGAAGGAGAATGATCAAAATCATCCAAATTAAGATCAAACTCTTGATCACGAGCATTAGACTGAGCTTGGGACAAGTGTGTTCTTGCCCTTTTTGATGAGGTTGACTCGCTAGCAGGAAGGACTCTCGCCCATTTCGAAGCGTACCTATATACATCCCAACGATGCATGTACTTGAAGTCATTATTCTTGTTCTCTTTGTATGCTAGCAAGACATTCTTGACAAAGTCAACCTCGGTTTAACCGCTTCTTGGCGCGTTCTTCGCCTTATGGAAACAAGCGTCAAACGCGGTGACATGTGTATTTATATCCCCTCACTTCGACGAGAGGCTATCATTTTCACGATACACATTGCGCATGAAATGCTTTCTTGATCGAATCCCACAAATCTTTTTTGTGTCGTTAATTCCCTATTCCAAAAACACAAATAATATTATAAAGATTAAAAAAATATAATAAAACTTAAAACAATAATATTGTAAACATTAAGGGGGCGTTTGGTTCGCGGAATGATTTGGAATTGGAATTGAAATTTGTATAGGAATTAGAATTTAAAGGAATTGGATTTGGAATTTAAATATTCCAATTGGAATTGAAAATTGTTGAAATTGGAAATTGTTCGGAATTGGAAATTGTTGGAATTGGAATCTCAATTCAATTTTTGTTGTGTTTGGCTGTCAAATGAACTGGAATCCATCACCCCGGCACCCACAACCACCAGTTCGGGTCGAAACGGTACGGGTCGAAATGGTACGGGTCGAAACGCTCGAAGATTCCAATGAATTTACTTTAATTCCTTCACACATGGGAAGTATTTTGAATTCCTTTAGTTAAAGAAATTTGAAGGAATTCATGGCTAATTCCAATTCCAATTCCATTGTCAACCAAACACATGAAGATTGGAATTGGGATTCTAATTCCATCAAATTTTGTGAACCAAACATGTTAAGAGATGTTCAAATTCCAATTCCCTTAAATTACATTGAATTGATGCGAACCAAACGCCCCCTAAATATGTTATATTAAAAATACTATGAATCGGATTTTGCGATTCGTCGATCCAACATCTTGTCAAAGTAACTTCTTCTTGAACCATCCATTTTATTTGTGTTCGTTGAGCGGCCGCTAATGCTTTCTCTTTATCGGTTTTTTTTCTTGTGGCTTCTTTTTTTGGCTGTTTTCTATGAAGAACCACCAACGTCTTGGGGTTGAGTTTCGGTCACGGATTCGAGTTGGGATAGGGTAACTGGAATAGACGAGTCAGTCATCGTATGGAAAGTTTGTGTATACACGGTTTCCTATATACGATGCGATTCCAGCTAGGTCAGGACATGGTGAGTATACTAAACCGTGTGGCGGTTGTTGTGGATGGTAGTGTGTAATATGTATTTGTTGATGAGGCGGTGGACGGTTTAGTGGCGGGCTAGGGTTCGGGTTTTCTTGGTATCCAAAGGGGTTATTTGGGGTTGTAGCCGTGGTTATAAGGATAGATTGTAGGATGTTGTGGTTGATTTTATAAAAAAAAAAAAAGTAAAGAGATATGATAGAAGAAGTTGAGAAGTGGCAAAAATTGTAAAAAAATGGTGGGTATTTATATATTGGTTTAATATATAAATATTTTTTTTTTAAACTAGCTGTTTTGCAACGGCTACCCCCAACGGCTATTTTGAACCAGTCAACCAAAGTCTGTCATGTCATCCAGCCCCACCCACCCCACTCAAGACACAATCTCCACGCCAAGCGGGCAACGCCATACCCAACACTTAGCTAGGGTGATGTAGCCAACTTTAAACCCAATTTACCACCCCAACCCACGCCCTACACCCCCATAATCTTAAGACTGCGGGGTATGGTGGGGCTTGGGTTGGGCGTGGGTTGGGGCGGGTGATGACACGTGGAATGGGAGCCCCCCCCCCCCCCCCCCACTGCCTGGTACGTGTCCGCGGTGTATGGTGGGGCGTGGGTTGGGCTTGGGTTGGGTGCACCGCGTGGCAGGGTAGTTTATAAAAAAAAAATATATACAAAATTTAAAAAAATCACACAAACATTTATAAAAAAAAAACATACAACTTCATTAATATTTATAAAATTACATAAACCTAAAAATTACAAAATAAGAAACCTAAAGCGTTAAATAAATTTCAAAAAGGTCGATCTTGTCGAACGCCTTTTTTTCCTTGCCGCGAAACTCTATGTTCGCCACCGCCACCCGGTCCTCGTGGCTTAACTCGCCCCCGGGAACGGCTTCGTAGTAAGCCTTGAAACGCTCGAGCTTGGGACGTAGCTCGCGCCATTTATGTTGGCACGCGTTCATGTTGTGGCGGTCGTTACCGACGTTTAGTCGGTAGGCCGCGAAAGCTTCCGGCCAATATTTGGTTTGGCCCGGTGGCCGCCCCTTCATAGCGTCAACGACGCTTGTGACTAGGGCAAGTTCTTCGTCGTGGGTCCAGGATGCCATAGCGGGTTCGTGGGATGTTGGGTTTGTGGTGACCGGCTGGGGCAGCGGGTGGGTTTTGTCGAATTTTTGGGACCACGGTGGGGGTTGGGATGGACCACCCAGTTGGGGTTTGGGGGTATTTATAGAGGATGTTGGGGTTTGGTTGACCGCTTGGCCAAGCCAACGGTTTGAATTTAAAAATTCAAAACTTTTGGGATGGCCCGCTATGACGTGGCGGGTGAGCCAATGATATTCAGCCAACTAGGATGGCCAAACCGCCCCACGCCCGGCTTGAAACCCATGCCCTAAGGGCCATGCCGAAACCCATGCCCACCCGGGGTGGTGGCTTGGGCGTTTTCCCCCTACCCACGCCCAAACTCCCGCCCCATACCCCGCAGTCTAAAGCAAATACGAAAAAGCACATAGTTGTGTGGTAAACAGTGGGCGTCACCGTCACGTAGTGGGCGTCATTAACTCATCTTGTAGTGCGATACCATATGTTTTTTCTTGATGTTGTCGAAATAAAATCTGAAAAGAAATCATGATGTCATAGGACGGCTTTTTAATATAAAAATAAATGTATTATTTTTTGACGGCCTTTTTGTAATTTATATTGTTATAATATAATGTTATTGTTATGAGTAATATAGATAAGTTACATTTATAGTTCATATTCGGTCAACCTTTTGAAAATGGTTCTTCAATATGAAACATTATTCATGGTATTTGGTCACTCTAGTTTGTACTTTTTCATGGATTTTGATCCATAGTTTGGACTTCAATATGAAACAATATTCATGGTATTTGGTCACCCTAGTTTGTACTTTTTCATGGATTTTGATCCATAGTTTGGATTAAGAAAGACTGTTAAACTATAATGACGGCTGTGATTTTAATTCTTTTATAACTAGAGATATGAAAATGGAAATTCTATTGGCACACCTGATTATTTATCTGCACATTTTATTTTTTCTATACGCATCGTATAGGCCTATATGATGCGTATTGAATAAAGTAAAAGACATGACAGACTGACAGGTGTAGGTGTTGTCTGACGGCTGGCCTAATACACATCGTATAGGCCTATACGATGCGTATTAAGGGATTGGATTTTTTAATTTTATTTTTTGGTGTGTTGTGTTTGGTTTTTGGTATTTTGGGTTTGTTATTGGTGTTTATTATTGGTTATTTTTGTTTTATTTAGTTTTAAAATCTTTATTATTTTTTATCGTTAAGTATCGTATTATAGCGTATCGTATTATTTTTTTAATTTTTGAAGTTTATTTTTTTGGTGTGTTGTGTCCAATGCAAGGATCTTAACAATGTCATCCATATCAATCTAATAATCTAACAAATATTTAAAAAAAAAATATAACAATTTTTAATGTATTTTTTATAATATTTTAAAAAATATAACAATTTTAATTAATTTTATAAAAATATTACATATAATATTTATAATTCATTTACAAAAATATATAACAATGTCATCCATATCAATCTAAAAATATAACAAATAATTTAAAAAAAATATAACAATTTTTAATGTATTTTTATTATACTTAAAAAATATAACAATTTTAATTAATTTGATAAAAAAATATAACATTTTTTAATTAATTTTTATCCTATTTGAAAAAATATAAAAAATTTTAATGTATTTTTTTATTGACAATTTTATAATAATTTTTAACAGAAAAAATATAACATTTAACAAAAATATATATCATTCGTACCTGATCAGTTTTGTACGAAACTTCAAGATAAGCGGGTTGCTCGCCACCCAATGACTCTTGCGCGTAAGAAGGCTCACCAACGTCTTCTTGTACTCCTAAGGCACAACTAACGAAAAAGTTATTGCCATATTCTTCCTGTCCGTACGAGGCTAACTGACTTCATAATACGGAGACCCATAACCATGATCATAGCTAGACACGACTAACTGAAAAAAAAAAACAACGGTTAAATCATAACGGCACATCTAAAAACCTTCATAAGAATAGGTAAATTTATGTTTACCTCGTTCAGATCTGGTAACAACGGATGGCGGGGCATAGCAAACTAAAAAAGCAACGGGTAAAAGGTAATGATAAGTTTAACGCCGAATAGGAAAAAGTAAATATATGCTTACCTCGTTGAGGTCTGGCAACAACGATTCATTAGGATGGGGACGAAAGCCGGACGCGACCTCCTCTGCGTGATCATAATTTTCTCTCTCATCGTAAGAATCAGGGACATTAGACCCCCTCCTAATACAAATGGTGTGCTAAGTATTTCATAAAAAATACAGAACAAGTTAAAAAAATACGATACCACACTGCTTTCCGGAATAAACGTGCTGGTGTTTGTATCGGACGACTCGCCGAAAATGTGGTTGAACAAAGACATGTTTATTAGCGAATGTGAATATATAACAAAGACGATATATATCATCGTCTTCTTCATCGTTTAAATAGGGGAAGAAGAATGCAAATTCAAAATTCAATACGAGTCGTATAGGCCTATACGACCCGTATAGGGGTTACGTCAATCACTTTATATCACTTTTGAGTGAAAGATTTTTTTTTTTCGAGCTGAGTCAAGCTCGAGCTCGGTTCGTAAAATCTCTGAGCCAGCTTGTTAATTGTATTTTAACTTTTTATTAAACTTTTTACAAATATTGATAACAAAAATAAAAAATAAAAAAATTAACACACATTTCTAAAAATATATACACACACATACGAGCCACTGGGTCAAGCCACAGAGCCGAGCCAAGAGTCACGCACCCCTGGTGCGTTGTTCCAACTAATCAACGGTCAGCATCAGCCTTTGTGTGAGCTATCCGGATTGTGAGCATTAGCGGTGACTAATTTGGTGTCTTCGCTAAAAACGTCATCGCTAATGCTCATGTTTCTTGTACGTTGTGTTGCTTCCGGTGCCGGATTGGGCTCGCCAACCCGCTACCACTTCTAAGTAAAAAAAACAAAACTCGACAATGTAGTAAGTGTTGACATGGACCACTTCAAAACTATAATAAGAAACATATTCAATAAGTTATATACATACACCTAAATTGCCACACCCCCAAAATCCACACGCGTAGTATCACCGCTTGGAGGCGTGACTAACCAGGATCAAGCCACCAATCATATTGAACAAGCATGTAAGTAGTATATAAAAATCCAACACAATACAATTGGCATCTAAACAAAACATAGTTTAAGTTGCAAGCGGAAGCATAATGTTTAAAATCAAGTCATAAGTTTAACGTTTCAAATGTTTAGCATGGCACACAGCTGTCCATGTCCCACAACGACTCTTCCCACTCCGATGCAAGCTCCATAGATACCTAACGATCTGCAAGGCATGTAACAACGAGTCAACAACAAAGTTGAGCGAGTTCACAGTTGGTTGTTTAGTTATAGTGTTCGTAAATCGTATGTTTATTTCGTAAACCATGTATCGTATAAATCCGTATCGCGGTTTCCCAAACATGTTTGCGATGATTAGTGGGGGCTTCCCATGTGTGTCGTATTAATCCGTATCGCGGTTTCCCAAACATGTTTGCGATGATTAGTGGGGGCTTCCCATGTTGTATGTTACTAGACTAGTCGTATCCGTACGTGCCCTTCTTAATCCAAGGACCGTAGCAAGTAGGAGTGTACGTAGGTTTTACGTACGTGCCCTTCCCAACCCGAGGACAGTGAAAAGTAGTTTAATAGTAATGATAGTACGAGTAGTTATTTAATCCCATTCCCAACCCACCGGGAATCCCATGCCTTAGGAGTGTGAACTCACCTTGGTTTGCTCAGTATGCTAAAAATTACACGCTCACAAATAATCAGTCACGACCTATAGTACGCACGTATATAAAATCAGTTTTCGACCGTAACGATTCACATGCAATATATGTCACAAAGTGCTTAGGCAATCATTATCAAGTAGCACATAACAGTTATTTCATGTTCGTACAATTCGTGTTTCACGTAATTGAGTTTTCAGTCTATTCTAACATGGATTATCAATTAACAGGTTTAACAGAGTTAACATGCAACAGAATTAACGTATCAATAGAGTTATCGTTCTAACAGAGTTAACATGCTACCAGGGGTGACATACTAACATAGTTAATAAACTTTACAGAGTTAACAGAGTTAATGACTTAGCAGGGTTAATGTCCAGAACACTCGACGAACTCACCGGTGGCGAAATCACCTAGCGGCGAAAACCCTTTAGGTGACAAAATCCCTTGGGCAACGAAATCCCTTGGGATTTCGTCGAGATATATTTTCGTCGGGGTGGGGGTTTTCGTCGGGTACATCATCATCAATATCAGTTACACAAAACCCTAATGATCAGTAACTGTTATTCAATCATACCACATAATG
This sequence comes from Helianthus tuberosus, assembly GCA_030545235.1. Taxonomy (NCBI): domain Eukaryota; kingdom Viridiplantae; phylum Streptophyta; class Magnoliopsida; order Asterales; family Asteraceae; genus Helianthus; species Helianthus tuberosus. The sequence goes on from CM060402.1 coordinate 28,904,019, forward strand.
CAATCCAATAAACTACCAACAACTGTACAATCAGGACTATCATTCAACCAGATCATCACAACACTTACTATTTAGCATGCACATTAAATCATAAAATACCATATATGATCTTAGATAGCCACAGGAATGTATTCGGTGTACAGATCGATGTACAGATCTTAAACAATCACAAATACCAAATCTAACAGCAACAAGGTTACACAATTCCAATTTCACAAACCGTCAAAACCCTAGATCGATATCAAAGTTTACATAAATCATGAAATCATTCCATCACTAGATCCATTACAGTTAAAAACCTATTTACAGCATAACCATATATCTAGAACTGAAACCAAACTAAGCGTGTACATCACTAACCGCACTAAGAATGATCAAACAAGAGTGATCTGGCTTCGAATGGGATGAGGGATGCCGTCGGGTGTCAAAGGAGAGTGAGAGATAAATCGAGAGGTGATTAGGGTTTGCCAATTAACCGTTCACGTAAAGGTTGGGAGTTAAAACACTAAAACAAACCGTTATTGGGCCAAAGCCCATTTCTGGTTTTCGTTGGCCTCATGGTGGACGAAAACACATGGGGTGTTTTCGGGTGGGGTATTTGGTTGGGGTGATTTCGGCCAAAGGTTCCATGTTTAATTATACAAACATAATATCAACACAAAATATATATTTAACCTACACACGTATAATGCACACCATATATAAATACAAAAACAACACCTTGTGATCAAGTATTAAGTCGAGTAGAAACCTTGAAAACCCGGGTTGTCACATTATCCCCAACTTGAAAGAAATTTCGTCCCGAAATTTAGCACGTGGTTACTGAGGAAGCTAGTTGTGTTGCGTTGTTTCCTGGTTTTCCTGGGGTGTCACATCATTCCCCCGTTGGTTTGGAATTTCGTCCCGAAATTCCGCAGTAGCTTTAGCCTCAGTAGTGGTTGCACTATTTCCGAACAACTGGGGATACTTGAGTTTCTTTTGATCTTCTCGTTCCCAGGTAAACTCTGGGCCATGACGGGAGTTCCAACGAACTCGAACAAGAGGTATTCTGGTACGTTTGAGAATCTTAACATCTCGATCTGTAATCTCTACAGGTTCCTTGACAAATCGCAACTGATCGTCGATAGTGAGCTCCTTCAAAGGAACTATAAGGGTCTCATCTGACAGACACTTCTTCAGATTTGACACATGAAAAACGTTGTGAACTGCACTGAGTTCTGCGGGTAGGTTTAGTTTGTAGGCCACTTTGCCTATCTTCTTAATGATTTCGAACGGTCCGACGTAACGCGGATTGAGTTTGCCTCATTTTCCAAAACGAACTACACCTTTCCAAGGTGAGAATTTGAGTAGCACTCGATCCCCAACCTGGAACTCGAGTGGTTTCCTGCGCTTATCAGCGTAGCTTTGCTGACGGTCACGAGCTGCCGCCATTCATTGCCGTATCTGAGCAATTCTTTCCGTTGTGTCTACTACAAGTTCTGGACCCGTGATCTCACTATCCCCCACCTCTGCCCAACAAAGAGGTGATCGGCATTTACGCCCCTACAATGCCTCAAATGGAGCGGCCTGAATACTGGTGTGGTAGCTGTTATTATACGAAAATTCCACTAGAGGGAGATGTTTTTCCCAGCCGTTGCCAAAATCAATCACACATGCCCTAAGCATGTCTTCAAGGGTTTGGATGGTGCGTTCGGACTGTCCATCCGTTTGCGGGTGATAAGCTGTGCTCATATCCAGTCGAGAGCCAAAAAATTTGTGCATTGCTTGCCACAGTTCTGAAGTAAAACGTGCATCACGATCAGAGATAATAGAGGTTGGCACCCCGTGCCTCGAGACAACTTCCTTAAGATAAACGTCTGCTAGAGTGGAGAACTTATCCGTTTCCTTGATAGCCAAGAAGTGTGCAGACTTTGTGAGTCGATCCACGATCACCCAAATAGTATCATTCCCACGTTAAGATCTAGGCAGACCAGTAACAAAATCCATGGAAATTTGCTCCCATTTCCATTGTGGTATTTCTGGTTGTTGGAGTAGGCCCGATGGTTTCTGATATTCAGTCTTGACTCTCGCACAAGTCAAATACTTGCTAACGTAAGTTGCTATGTGAGCTTTCATGCTAGGCCACCAATACGTAGCTCTGAGATCGTGGTACATCTTATCCGAACCAGGGTGTACCGAGTAACGAGACTTATGTGCTTCATTCATTACAAGTTCTCGTAGATTGCCATATAGTGGAACCCAGATGCGTCCTGTTATGTAGTAGGCGCCGTCTTCCTTTTGTTCTAACCGTTGCCTTGAGCCGCGTAGGGCTTCAGCCCTGACGTTTTCTGGTTTCAATGCTTCTAACGGAGCATCTCGTATCTGAGAAGGAAGACTAGATTGGATGGTAAGTTGTAATGCTCGCACGCGCTTAGGCGTAGTATCTTTTCGACTGAGGGCATCGACCACAACATTGGCTTTGCCCGGATGGTACTTGATCGCGCATTCATAGTCATTCAATAGCTCGACCCATCGACGTTGTCGCATGTTCAACTCTTTCTGCTTGAAAATATGCTCGAGACTCCTGTGATCGGTGTAAATGGTGCACTTGGTACCGTACAGGTAATGTCTCCATATCTTGAGTGCAAAAACAACAGCTCCTAGCTCTAAATCATGTGTGGTGTAAGTCCTTTCGTGAATCTTAAGTTGGCGCAAGGCGTAAGCAATGACCTTATCTCATTGCATCAATACACAACCCAGACCCTGAATTGACGCGTCACAATAAACCACAAAATCGTCTGTGCCTTCAGGCAATGAGAGAATAGGTGCGCTACAAAGTCTATTCTTCAGATGTTGGAATGCTGATTCTTGAGCATCACCCCAACGATAGGTGACACCCTTTTGGGTTAGTAGCGTAAGCGGCTGTGCAATCTTTGAGAAGTCTTTAATGAACCTTCTGTAATAGCCCGCCAAACCCAAGAATTGGCGGATTTCTGTTGGTGTACGCGGTGCAGGCCAGTTCTTAATCGAGTCTACCTTGGATGGATCAACATGAATCCCATCCTTGTTTACCACATGGCCAAGGAAATGGACTTCACGAAGCCAGAAGTCGCATTTTGAAAACTTAGCGTACAACTGCTCTGCTCGAAGTAGTTCCAAGATAAGTCGTAGATGGTGCTCGTGTTCCTCCTGACTCTTCGAATAGATCAGGATATCATCGATGAAAACAATAACAAACTTGTCCAGGTAAGGCTTGCACACTCTGTTCATAAGATCCATGAAGACTGCAGGTGCGTTTGTCAATCCAAAAGGCATTACTAGAAACTCGTAATGTCTATACCGAGTCCTGAACGCTGTCTTAGAGATGTCCTCATCTCGGACTCTCAGTTGATGGTAGCCTGATCTCAGATCAATCTTCGAATAGAAGCTCGACCCTTGCAACTGGTCGAATAAGTCATCAATGCGTGGAAGAGGATAGCGGTTCTTCACGGTCACTTTGTTGAGTTCACGGTAATCGATACACATTCTGAAGGTACCGTCTTTCTTCTTTACGAATAATATTGGTGCTCCCCAAGGAGAAGAGCTAGGACGCATGAAACCCTTGTCCAAGAGCTCTTGCAGTTGTGTAGATAGTTCTTCCAATTCTGATGGAGTTAAGCGGTACGGTGCACGAGCTATTGGCGCTGCTCCAGGTGCTAGCTCGATTTGGAATTCGACCTGGCGATGAGGCAGTAGCCCAGGTAAGTCTTCAGGAAACACTTGAGGAAAGTCGCGTACCACTGGGATATCCTCTATCTTCTTCTCTTTCATTGATGCGTCAGTAACGAGTGCCAAAATAGCAGTGTGGCCCTTTCGCAAACACTTTTGGGCCTTAAGAAAGGAGATGATGCCCACAACAGCACCACTCTTGTCGCCTTGGATCACGAGAGGTTCTTTACCAGAACGGGGAATACGAACAATCTTCTCTTTGCAAAGGATCTCCGCTTGCTGTTGGGATTACCAATCCATCCCAATGATGATGTCGAAACTACCCAAAACTATAGGAATGAGATCGATAGAGAAAGTCTGACCAGCTAAGACGAGATTACAACCCTTAACTATGTGTGTGGCTTCTAGGCTTTTACCGTTTGCTAACTCTACGGCATGCTTGGTGTTCAAAAGTGTTGGTGTGCGTTTAAGCATATGACTAACTTTTAGAGACACATAACTGGTATCGGCACCCGAATAAAATAAAACAGTAATATAAAAGTCGTCGAGAAGAAACTTACCCACCACCACGTTAGGATCATTCCTTGCGTCACCCTGACCAATCACGAACGCTCGACCCCTGGCACCATTGCTGTCGTTATTTCCCCCATTGTTGTTCCCATTGCCCTGATTATTGTTGTTGTTGTTCTGATTCTGGTTTAACTGAGGGCAGTTCTGCTTGAAGTGGCCTTCAGCACCACACTGAAAGCATCCCCGGTTGCCTCGCTGTTGCTGCTGCTGGTTCTGTGGAGCGGCTGGTTGTTGTTGATGGTTCCGATTCGCAGGTCGTGACCTCCTGCAATCCTTAGCTTCATGACCCATCTTGAGACACCTCTGGCAACGACCCTTGTTACACTGACCATTGTGGTGTCTGTTGCATTTGTTGCACTTCGGGAGGTTTCCTCGATATCCACCCTGCCCTTGACTACCAGAAGATTGCTGACCAGGACTCTGGTAGTCATTGATCTTTCGCTGCTACTCCATCCCATTTTCGCTTGTTATCCTTGGGAATAGCAGAAGTAGTAGTAGTAGTAGTAGTAGTAGTAGTAGTAGCAGAAGTAGTAGTAGCAGTAGTAGCAGTAGTAGCAGTAGTAGCACCGATACGCTTAGGCAGCTTGTTCTGTTCCACTGCCTGATCTGTGAGACGATGAGCAAGACGAGTAACATCCTGGATGGTAGCAAGGTTAGCAGCAGTCACATGGCTTTGAATCTCTGGTACTAAGCATTTGAGGTACAGCTCGATGCGTTTGATGGGAGGATCCACCATAGTTGGACATAACACAGCCAGTTCATTGGATCGCTTCGTATACGCCTCTATCTCGGACCCCATCATCTTTAGGTTAAAGAACTCCACTTCCAACTTGTGGATGTCATCACGATCACAGTATTCTCGCTTAATCAGTTCCTTGAAGTCGTTCCATGGGGTGGCGTTTGCAGCTGCCAGCCCTAACATTTGAACTTGCGCGTTCCACCAAGTCAAAGCAACGCCTTCGAGAGTACCAGTGGCATACTTCATCCTACGAGCCTCAGGGCATACACACATTTCGAATATCGATTTGAGCTTCTCGAACCAGTGGAGGAGTCCTACGGCTCCTTCAGTGTCACTGAAAGTATTAGGACGACACTCCATGAACGTCTTGAACGTGCACACAGGTGGTTGAGCATGCTGACCTGTTGCGAATATAAGAGCAGGACAAGGTTAAACACAAGAGTTGGTTTATGAGAGTAGGATCTAAAGATCCTTGAGTGAGTTGTGATGGCAGGTTATACCTCCTGCTTGGGCAGCTGCGAGTGCTGCAGTAACTTGTTCAGTGATCAAAGCCGCCAACTGGGATTGAGTTAGGTTAACGCGTCCGATCTTCACAATACAGAGAACACAAGTGAGAAGTGCGTTGTATCAATACGCAAGTGCGGAATAACAGAAGAGAGTGAACACACAAAGTTTTCAAGCAGTAGTTACTACGTTATCTAAGCATACCATGAGCAATGTTCCATGTAACTAACAAGTAGGTAATATAAACATGTATCATATCACCTATAGTGTCGAGTCTTGCACATGGAGCGAAGCGTCGTTGTGGATCGTTGAGCACTGTACAGGTTATAGTCTGGTTTTAACAAAAACTTTTCCCTTATTAAAACCAAGTTCACTATAACCAATGGCTCTGATACCAATCTGTCACACACCCAAAATCCACACGCGGAGTATCACCGCTTGGAGGCGTGACTGACCAGGATCAAGCCACCAATCATATTGAACAAGCATGTAAGTAGTATATAAAAATCCAACACAATACAATTGGCGTCTAAACAAAACATAGGTTAAGTTGCAAGCGGAAGCATAATGTTTAAAACCAAGTCATAAGTTTAAACGTTTCAAATGTTTAGAATGGCACACAGCTGTCCATGTCCCACAACGACTCTTCCCACTCCGATGCAAGCTCCATAGATACCTAACGACCTGCAAGGCATGTAACAACGTGTCAACAACAAAGTTGAGCGAGTTCACAGTTGGTTGTTTAGTTATAGTGTTCGTAAATCGTATGTTTATTTCGTAAACCATGTATTGTATAAATCCGCATCGTGGTTTCCCAAACATGTTTGCGATGATTAGTGGGGGCTTCCCATGTGTGTCGTATTAATCCTTATCGCGGTTTCCCAAACATGTTTGCGATGATTAGTGGGGGCTTCCCATATGTTACTAGACTAGTCGTATTCGTACGTGCCCTTCTTAATCCAAGGACCGTAGCAAGTATGAGTGTACGTAGGTTTTACATACGTGCCCTTCCCAACCCGAGGACAGTGAAAAGTAGTTTAATAGTAATGATAGTACGAGTAGTTCTTCAATCCCATTCCCAACCCACCGGGAATCCCATGCCTTAGGAGTGTGAACTCACCTTGGTTTGCTCGGTATGCTAAAAATTACACGCTCACAAATAATCAGTCACAACCTATAGTACGCACGTATATACAATCAGTTTTCGTCCGTAATGATTCACATGCAATCTATGTCACAAAGTGCTTAGGCAATCATTATCAAGTAGCACATAACAGTTATTTCATGTTCGTACAATTCGTGTTTCACGTAATTGAGTTTTCAGTCTATTCTAACATGGATTATCAATTAACAGGTTTAACAGAGTTAACATGCAACAGAATTAACGTATCAACAGAGTTATCGTTCTAACAGAGTTAACATGCTAACAGAGGTGACATACTAACATAGTTAATAAACTTTACAGAGTTAACAGAGTTAATGACTTAACAGGGTTAATGTCCAGAACACTCGACGAACTCACCGGTGGCGAAATCACCAAGCGGCGAAAACCATTTAGGTGACAAAATCCCTTGGGCAACGAAATCCCTTGGGATTTCGTCGAGATGTATTTTCGTCGGGGTGGGGGTTTTTGTCGGATACATCATCATCAATATCAGTTACACAAAACCCTAATGATCAGTAACTTTTATTCAATCATACCAAATCATGCAATCCAATAAACTACCAATCACTATACAATCAGGACTATCATTCAACCAGATCATCACAACACTTACTATCTAGCATGCACATTAAATCATAAAATACCATATATGATCTTAGATAGCCACAGGAATGTATTCGGTGTACAGATCGATGTACAGATCTTAAACAATCACAAATACCAAATCTAACAGCAACAAGGTTACACAATTCCAATTTCACAAACCATCAAAACCCTAGATCGATATCAAAGTTTACATAAATCATGAAATCAATCCATCACTAGATCCATTACAGTTAAAAACATGTTTACAGCATAACCATATATCTAGAACTGAAACCAAACTAAGCGTGTACATCACTAACCGCACTAAGAATGATCAAACAAGAGTGATCTGGCTTCGAATGGGAGGAGGGCTGCCGTCGGGTGTCAAAGGAGAGTGAGAGAGAAATCGAGAGGTGATTAGGGTTTGCCAATTAACCGTTCACGTAAAGGTTGGGAGTTAAAACACTAAAACAAACCGTCACTGGGCCAAAGCCCATTTCTGGTTTTCATTGGCCTCATGGTGGACGAAAACACATGGGGTGTTTTCGGACATGGGGTGTTTTCGGGTGGGGTATTTGGTTGGGGTGATTTCGGCCAAAGGTTCCATGTTTAATTATACAAACATAATATCAACACAAAATATATATTTAACCTACACACGTATAATGCACACCATATATAAATACAAAAACAACACCTTGTGATCAAGTATTAAGTCGAGTAGAAACCTTGAAAACTCGGGTTGTCACATAAATTATTCAAAGGCACAACTTTAAACATTATGTCTGGTGAGGGCTGGACCTTCGGGGGGCCCGGGGCTCGAACCCGGTCTCGTTAGGGGTGTACCGTTAGCCATTCAAAAAAAAAATATATCTCCTCATTTCTTAATTCTTATGCAATTTTGAAGTATCCATCCCTACAACTACTCTTTAAACCCAAACACCAACACACTTCAACTACTCTCTAAGCCTAGTTATAAAAAAATTGCAGCAATTAACCTCTAAGTCAGCTCTTTCTTACTTGACATTCACACAACGACAACATAATAACCTACTATACTACTCTTAACTCAAGAGTTTTGACATTCTAACTCAAGAATTTGTAAATATATAATACTAATTAGAGACGATCAAAGGCAATAAGATTACATGGTGGTGCAGCGTCGCTGAGGAGGTGGACCGGCGAGGTGGTGCGGCAGCACTTAGGTGGTGGACCGACGAGGGGTGCGGCTGTAACAACCCGACTTTTGAAAGTCAAAGGGCAAGTCAAAGTCAAAATCAAAGGAAGAAAAGGTTGCTAATTGCGATCTGTCACTTCTTGCTTAATTACTAATTGTACTTTTCGACTTTTAATCGATAGCCTAATTTAAGTCGATTTAGTTGTATTATGTGGAGTACTTGTTAATAAATCTCTATTTAATCGCTAATCGACTTATCGACTTATCGCTAATCGCATCGCTATCGCGTCGCAACTCGAATTATAGGTTATGAATATTGTTTTATGTGTGTGTTGTGACAACCCGAGATTTCAAGGTTTTTCCTCTACTCATCACTTGTTCACAATTCTATTTTCATAATTCGTTTTATACATAACGTGTGCACGATTTATGAATGATTAAAGTAATGATATGTTTGATAATAGTATTGATATGTTTGGTTGTTAGATGTAAACCTAAGAGTTGATAATATTTCATGTTCATGCTTCACAACTTTTGACAAATAACCAGGATTCTTCATCAACTCCCCCTCCCGAAGAAGAATGACCTTCGTCACAACTATTCTGGACGAAGAATTGATTCTTCGTCATCTTCACCCTTGACGAAGTACAAAGCTTCGCCAAGACGGTTCTTCGCTAAACGGGCTCTCGACCCAAATCACTTCGAAGCCCAAGAGACCTACTCGAGCATATACATGCACAGGGTTTCTTTATCTCACAAAAATCACTACATTTCAAACCCTAAACACTAAGCGATCGACGACAGAGGCTTATCGAAACATTGCTCCTCTCGACTAAGCTTTCCACAAACGATCTCATCATCACACGGTTCGTAAATTCGTTCTTGTTCCGATCCCTGTCGACTATCTTTGTTACGCAAACTTCTTTGATAGAATTTGTGAACAATTGAATGGTCGTTAGGGTTTCGTTAGAGGGATTAGTAAACGTGATTAAATGCATAAACGGTATTGACTGATTGGTGTCACATGATGATAACACTTTTAACGAATTGATCATGGTTGTCCATTGTTTATATGACTTAGAAATAAGATCAATATCGGATCGATAATTTAATGTGCTAATTGATGAAACTGTGGCAATTAATCTAAATGACAGATCTGATTTGTTGATGCTATGTTTACACAAATGAATTAGGATCACCATTGATCAGTTCTTAATGTTAATGTAAATCGATGTGTTGGGGAAGAAGGAAATCATAACAGTCTTTGATGAACAGCGACGAAGGTACCCCTCCCTACGAAGAATCCAAGCCGACGAAGATTTGATTCTTCGTCGACTGTCTTTTGACGAACCATTCTGATTCTTCGTCACGATCACTTTTGACGAAGAATGGATTCTTCGCCAAGAGAAGGTTTGTCTCCATGAGAGTATCCCACAAACAGAACTGTGGTTTAGGATATGTATGATGATGAATGTTTATGATTGAGTAAATTCTAATTGCCGCCTGTTAATAATTGTTATGTGTTATAAGGTGATTCTTGCTATGAATGCACACTATGAATATACGTGAACAACGTGAATGTAAACTGATTACGTGTACATGAACATCATAGGATTTGACTGATTAAGTGTGAACAAGTAACTAGTCATACCGAGCAAACCAAGGTGAGGTCACTTCTCTCAAAACAAGCATGCGTCACGTGGGGACAATCAAACAGACAAACAAAAAAACGGATTTTCATAAACTCACATCCTTTTAGGGGATGTGAGACAGTTTTCACAAACCCATATCCTTGCAGGGGATATGAAACAGTTTTCAGTAAATGTTGATGTTGGATAATACACTCACTTTCTATCACTTAAGTCCCATCATACTACCGGGTTAGTTGCTTGTTGGGCAACAGTGTCATTAGTTGATAGCGCTATTAGGTTTGGCACCCTCACGACGTACCTGGATAGGACAGGCGTGAACTAATAACTTTAAAATCATGACCAATGTTTGATAGAGCATTGGAGAAGGACAAAAAGGAGCTGTCTGTGGTATCGAGTTATTATCAATATAACATAACATAAGTCAATACTTGGTAACAAACGGTTAAACAAACTGTGAACTCACCAGCGTTGTCTGATACATTTTTCTGCATGTTTGCAGGTCCTTAGGTACACTAACATGGAACTTGTTGTCTGGGAAGCTGGAGTGGTCATGGGTCGTGACATTTGGAAACGCTTCTCGCTGTTGCTTTGTTTTTGAACATTTTCATTTAATCTTATTGAACGAACGCTTATGCTTCCGCTGAACATGTCTAATTTTCTAAACTGATGTTGAAATTATACTATTTCGTTTAATGGAAAGTCTTATTTTATTTATGGTTCAATGTGATTAGTGGCTAGATCCTGGTATGTCACACTCCCCGCGGGGGTTTCCGCTTGTGGTATTTTTGGGGGTGTGACAATTTGGTATCAGAGCCACTAGTTATAGTGAACTAGGTTTTAAAACGTTTTCATAAAACCAGACTATAACCAAACAGTATCGAAAATAACCATGACACTCAGCTCTAGATCGCAAGGTTCGTTCTCTGTTTACTTTATGCATTACTTATCTAGTAGCCACACACCCACGACTTGCATGAAACTACATACTAGATACCATGATGTGATTGCATGTGCTGCATGTTTTAGTGATGCTTGATAGTGTGACACTACCCTTCGACCTTTGTGATTCCTAGTTTTATAATATCCTTCGTTTTGTTATTTGAGTGTGGGGAACCTTTTAGCGCGAGATAAGAGGCACTGAGATAAGCATGCAAATCGCCTTATTATTATGGGTGCACACATAATAATAATGTGAGGTGCAAGTGAATCCCAGTGAGGCTTAACAAGTGTGAAAGGGTTCTGTTCCACTATCCGTAAAATGTTAGAGTTTCTCAAATCCATGGAAGTCATGGTGATGATTGAGTTCAACTCAATTACGATCCTTATCTTTTCCACTCTTCTTGTATAGAATCATGAGCGGGCGTGGTGGACGTAACGGTGGATGTGGAGGCGGCCGCGACGATGGACGCGACAACATCGTCATGACTCAAGCAGAGTTGACTGACCTAATTAACACACGCGTGGTTGAGGCTTTGGCAGCTCAGCAAGCTGGTACGATATATACCACCCAAAGCAAAGTCTTCGGTCATTTCACTCGATTCTTATTTGTCCGTACTTAATTTTGTTTTAGGTCAACCTGTGAACCAAAACCAGAACAATCCACCTGTGTGTACATTCAAAATGTTCATGGATTGCAAGCCTCAAACTTTCAGTGGAGCTGAAGGTCCCGTGGGACTGCTCCGTTGGTTCGAGAAAGCCGAATCTGTCTTTGCTATGTGTAACTGTCCAGCTGGGGACAGGGTGAAGTTTGCTTCTGGCACCTTGGAGGATGGTGCTTTAACTTGGTGGAATGCTCAGGTGCAGATGCTGGGCATTGAAATGGCAAACGCGACCACTTGGGATGATTTCAAAGAGCTGATTCGGGAAGAGTACTGCCCTCGGGATGAAATTCAAAAGTTGGAAAACGAGTACTATAACTTGAAGATGGAGGGATCCGAGATCGAGGCTTATACGAAACGGTCTCACGAGCTGGCAAACATGTGTCCTAACCTATCTCGACCACCACCCCGCAGGATCAAACTCTACATTAAGAGATTGGCACCACAAGTTAAGGGATTAGTCACTGCAGCAAATCTCGACAACTTACCACGGATTATCAGACTGGCTCACAAGATCACTGATCCGGAGGTGGAGCGTGGTTCGCTGCCACCACGTGTTGCTTCTACTACTACTGCTGCTACTGCTACCCCCACCATTGATAACAAGCGTAAATGGAATGACGCAGACAAGGCAACTAACTCGAATCAGTCGCAAAAGAAGCCTGACAACAACACCAGTCGCAGTTTCAGCCAGTCATCTTCAGTCAACCAGAATCAGAACAACAGTCAAACTTCGGGCTCTTATGCGGGGAAACAACCGAAGTGCAACAAGAACGGTTTTCACCACTATGGCTCGTGTAACCGAGCATGTCAAAGGTGTGATAAGGTGGGTCACATGGCGAAAGACTGTAAAGCTCCACATCCCAAGAAACAACAGCAACAACCCCAGCAACAGCAACAGAGGCAACAACCCCAGCAGAATCGGGGTAATCAGAGGGGATGTTATCAGTGTGGCAGTGAAGGGCACTTCAAGAAGGATTTCCCACAATTGAATCAGAATACCAACAATAACAATGGGGGTAATCGCCAGAACAACAACAACAACGCGGGAAAAACAACAATGGGAACAACGGTGGAAGTGGCGCTCGCGGAAGAGCGTTTACGATTGGAGCAGGTGATGCATGGAACGATGGCAATGTTGTGACTGGTACGTTCTCTATCAACGGTCTTTTCGCTACTGTATTATTCAACTCTGGTGCCGACTGGAGTTCTGTGTCTTTGGGGTTCAGTCTTCAGTTAGGGTTGACTCGTACGCCTCTTGTAAGCAAACATGTAGTAGAATTAGCTGATGGTAAATCGATTAAAGCTTCCCATGTTCTTTTTGGGTGTAAACTCGATCTCATGGGTCAAGTGTTCAGTATTGACCTACTCCCTGTTACTCTTGGAAGCTTCAATGTAGTTGTAGGGATGGACTGGTTGTCTGAGCATCAAGCGGAGATTCTTTGTAAGGAGAAAATCGTACGTATCTCTCTCCCCGGTGGGGAATCGTTATCTGTCCAGGGTCATCGAAGTGGTGCGATCGTCAGCATCATTTCATCCATGAAAGCCCATAAGTGTTTATGTAAGGGCTACCCTGCTATTTTAGCACTTGTTACTGACACTTTGTCTGAAGAAAATAAAATCGAAGATCTACCTGTTGTTTGTGAATTTCCTGATGTATTTCCTGAAGAACTTCCAGGTCTACCTCCACACCGTCACGTGGAATTTCAAATTGATCTTACACAAGGAGCAGCCCTGATTGCTCGCGCACCTTGTCGCCTTGCACCTGGAGAGTTGCAAGAATTGTCTAATCAACTTCAAGAACTGTTGGATAGAGGCTTCACCCGACCCAGTTCTTCGACTTGGGGAGCCTCGGTTTTGTTTGTAAAGAAGTAGGACGGATCCATTCGCATGTGTATAGATTATCGCGAACTCAACAAGGTGACAGTCAAGAATTGTTATCCTTTACCTCGCATTGACGACCTGTTCGACGAGTTGCAAGGGTCGAGGTTCTACTCGAAGATTGATCTAAGATCGGGCTATCATCAGATGAGAGTCCGGGAGGAGGATGTTCCAAAAACAGCTTTTCGCACGCGGTATGGCCATTATGAGTTTCTGGTTATGCCATCGGGTTGACGAACGCACCTGCGGTATTTATGGACCTCATGAATCGTGTGTGCAAACCGTATCTGGATAACTTCGTCATCATGTTTATCAATGACATTCTGATCTATTCTAAGAACAAGGAGGAGCACGAACAACACTTGCGTCTTATCTTGGAGCTCCTGAGGAAGGAGCAACTTTACACGAAATTTTCTAAGTGTGACTTCTGGATTAGAGAAGTACACTTCCTTGGTCACATAGTCAATGAGCTGGGAATACACATGGATCCCGCAAAAATTGACTCTATCAGGAATTGGGCAGCGCCAAAGAATCCTTCGGAGGTGCGAGAATTCCTGGGTCTCGCTGGGTACTATCGTAGATTCATTGAGGGTTTTTCAAAGATCGCTCAACCTCTCACTGCTTTGACACAGAAAGGTGTAGTGTATTCCTGGGGGACGAAACAGGAAGACGCCTTCTAACTACTGAAGCAAAAACTCTGTAGTGCACCGATCCTGTCCTTACCTGAGGGTACCGAAGATTTTGTGGTGTACTGTGACGCCTCTATTCCAGGTCTCGGTTGTGTGCTGATGTAACGCGAGAAAGTGATAGCTTACGCCTCTCGGCAGTTGAAGGTTCATGAAAAGAATTACACAACTCACGACTTAGAGTTGGGGGCCGTGGTGTTTGCGCTCAAAATCTGGAGGCGTTACTTGTACGGTACTAAATGCACTATTTATACCGACCACAAGAGCCTTCAGCATATCTTTGACCAGAAGGAATTGAATATGCAACAGCGTCGCTGGGTAGAACTCTTAAACGACTATGACTGCGCAATCAAGTATCATCCAGGTAAGGCTAACGTTGTAGCTGATGCCCTTAGTCGAAAGGAAACGAAACCCAAATGTGTCCGCGCTTTGCAGCTCACCATCCATTCTAACTTACCTGACCAGATCCGTTCTGCTCAAACTGAAGCGTTGAAAGGGGAAAACATTGAAGCTGAGTATTTGCGGGGAATGGAGAAACGACTTGTTGAAAGATCTGACGTCATTTACTACTTCATGGAACGAATATGGATTCCTTTGTTTGGAAATCTTAGAGAGCTTGTGATGGACGAAGCGCACAAGTTTCGATACTCTGTTCATTCGGGTTCGGATAAGATGTATCAGGACCTCAAAGTCTTGTGGTGGCCGAAGATGAAGGCCCACTTCACGATGTATGTAAGTAAGTGTTTGACCTGCGCGAAAGTCAAGGTGGAATATCAAAAACCATCTGGTCTGCTTTAGCAACCAGAGATACCTATGTGGAAATGGGAGCAAATTGCTATGGATTTCATCACTGGTTTGCCAAGAACTCAAAACGGAAATGATACCATCTGGGTGATCGTTGACCGTCTCACGAAATCTACGCACTTCCTCGCAATCAAAGAAACTGACAAGTTCTCGCAGCTGGCTGGTGTCTATCTAAAGGAAGTAGTTTCCAGGCACGGAGTGCCAATCTTCATTATCTCTGATCGTGATCCGCGTTTCATATCTGATTTGTGGCAAGCGATGCACAAATCGTTTGGCTCACGTCTTGACATGAGCACTGCCTATCACCCTCAAACGGATGGTCAGAGTGAACGAACCATCCAGACTTTAGAAGACATGTTGCGGGCATGTGTTATCGATTTTGGTAAGGGTTGGGAAAGACACTTGCCTTTGGTGGAGTTTTCTTATAACAAAAGCTACCATACCAACATCCACGCAGCCCCGTTCGAGGCTTTATACGGACGAAAATGTCGATCTCCCCTCTGTTGGGATGAAGTGGGGGACAGTCAAATCACAGGTCTAGAACTTGTGCTCGAAACATCTGAGAAGATTATACAGATCAGAAATCGTATGGCGGCAGCGCGTGACCGCAAGAAAAATTACGTTGATAAGCGTAGGAAACCTTTGGAGTTCGTTGTTGGTGATCGTGTCATGTTGAAGGTCTCACCCTGGAAGGGTGTGGTGCGATTTGGGAAACGCGGCAAGCTTAATCCGCGTTATGTCGGGCCATTTAGAATTCTGGAACGGATTGGTAAAGTAGCCTACAAGCTCGAGTTACCTGCTGAGTTGGGTAACGTTCATGATGTCTTCTATGTTTCGCAACTAAAGAAGTGTTTGTCAGATGAAACACTTGTGGTACCGTTGCAAGAACTGAAAATCGATGACAAGTTGCAGTTTACTGAAGAACCTATTGAAATTATGGATCGGGAGGTCAAGGTCAGTAAGCATAGCCTAATCCCGATCGTGAGAGTCCGTTGGAACTCAAGACGTGGACCGGAGTTCACGTGGGTACGCGAAGATCAGATGAAGCTCAAGTATCCTCAACTTTTCCCAACTGACCAATCTAATCCTGATGCCACTGGTGAATTTCGGGACGAAATTCCCTTTCAAGTTGGGGATGATGTGGCGCCCGGGGAAAATCCACAGTCATCCTGATCCAACACCTTACTGCTTGCTGTTTTGGATTACTTATCAAATTTCGGGACGAAATTTCTTTCAAGTTGGGGATGATGTGACAACCCGAGATTTCAAGGTTTTTCCTCTACGCATCACTTGTTCACAATTCTGTTTTCATAATTCATTTTATGTGTAACGTGTGCACGATTTATGAATGATTAAAGTAATGATATGTTTGATTATAGTATTGATATGTTTGGTTGTTAGATGTAAACCAAAGAGTTGTTAATATTTCTTGTTCATGTTTCACAACTTTTGACAAATAACCAGGATTCTTCGTCGACTCCCCCCCCCCCCGACGAAGAATGACCTTCGTCACAACTATTCTGGACGAAGAATTGATTCTTCATCATCTTTACCCTTGACGAAGTACAAAGCTTCATCAAGACGGTTCTTCGCTGAACGGGCTCTCAACCCAAATCTTTTCGAAGCCCAAGAGACCTACTCGAGTATATACACGCTCAGGGTTTATTTAACACATAAAAATCACTACATTTCAAACCCTAAACACCAAGCGATCGACGGCAGAGGCTTCTCGAAACATTGCTTCTCTCGACTAAGCTTTCAATGAACGATCTCATCATCACACGGTTCATAAATTCATTCCTGTTTCAATCCCTGTCGACTATATTTGTTACGTGTAAACTTGTTTGATAGGATTTGTGAACAATGGAATGGTTGTTAAGGTTTCGTTAGAGGGCTTAGTAAACATGATTAAATGCATAAACGGTATTGACTGATTGGTGTCACATGATGATAACACTTTTAATGAATTGATCATGGTTGTCCATTATTTATATGACATAGAAATAAGATCAATATCGGATCGATAATTTAGTGTGCTATTTGATGAAACTGTGGCAATTAATCTAGATGACAGATCTGAGTTGTTGATGCTATGTTTACACAAATGAATTAGGATCTCCATTGATCAGTGCTTGATGTTAATGTAAAATGATGTGTTGGGGAAGAAGGAAATCATAACTGTCTTTGATGAATAGCGACGAAGGTACCCCTCCCCGTGAAGAATCCAAGCCGACGAAGATTTGATTCTTCATCGACTGTCTTTTGACGAACCATTCTGATTCTTCGTCGCGATCACTTTTGACGAAGAATGGATTCTTCGCCAAGAGAAGGTTCGTCGCCAGGAGAGTATCCCACAAACAGAACTGTGGTTTAGGATATGTATGATGATGAATGTTTATGATTGAGTAAATTCTAATTGCCGCCTGTTAATAATTATTATGTGTTATAAGGTGATTCTTGCTATGAATGCACACTATGAATATACGTGAACAACGTGAATGTAAACTGATTACGTGTACATGAACATCATAGGATTTGACTGATTAAGTGTGAACAAGTAACTAGTCATACCGAGCAAAACAAGGTGAGTTCACTTCTCTAAAAACAGGCATGCGTCTGGTGGAGACAATCAAACAGACAAACAAATAAACGGATTTTCATAAACTCACATCCTTGTAGGGGATGTGAGGCAGTTTTCACAAACCCATATCCTTGCAGGGGATATGAAACAATTTTCAGTAAATGTTGATGTTGGATAATACACTCACTTTCTATCACTTAAGTCCCATCATACTACCGGGTTAGTTGCTTGTAGGGAAACGGGGTTATTAGTTGATAGCGCTATTAGGTTTGGCACCCTTACGACTTACCTGGATAGGACGGGCGTGAACTAATAACTTTAAAATCATGACCAATGTTTGATAGAGCATTGGAGAAGGGAAAAAAGGAGCCGTCTGCGGTATCGAGTTATTATCAACATAACTTAACATAAGTCAATACTTGGTAACAAACGGTTAAACAAACAGTGAACTCACCAGCGTTGTCTGATACACTTTTCTGCATGCTTGCAGGTCCTTAAGTACACTGACATGGAACTTGCTGTCTGGGAAGCTGGAGTGGTCATGGGTCGTGACATTTGGAAACGCTTCTCACTGTTACTTTGTTTTTGAACATTTTCATTTAATCTTACTGAACGAACGCTTATGCTTCCCCTGAACATGTATAATTTTCTAAACTGGTGTTGAAATTATACTATTCGTTTAATGGAAAGTCTTAATTTATTTATGGTTCAAGGTGATTAATGGCTAGATCCTGGTACGTCACACGCCTCGCGGGGGTTTCCGCTTGTTGTATTTTTGGGGGTGTGACATGTGTGCTATTATGTGTTACTTGTGCATGTTATGTTTATGTTGAGGTGATTAATCGCAAACGCAATCGCAACTCTATCGCAACGCAATCTCATCGCAAACTCGAGATTTACGGATTTCTTTTATGATATTTAGTAGTTAGGTTATTTGTGTAACTAATGGGTAATACTATCACATCGCTTACTCACAACGCATCGCAACGCTCAACGCACGAAACGGAACGTCGAAACCAACTCTCACCACCATCCGATCGAATGTCCATTCGTTCGAATGGTCATCCGTCCGGATGACCATCCGATATGGCCATCCGATCGAACCACACTTTCTCCCATCACTTGTGCACCGCCTTTCCCTTTTTGGAATCCTATAAATAGCACATGTCACATCACAGACAGTGATGTGACAGCTCTGGTGCGACTCTTCAACTTCTCAAGCCTTTCTCCTTCGATTTCTCACAATTCTTGTAAGTTTCTTCCTCAAATCTTGTACATCTATCATCTACACATACTTCTTCATCTTTTTTACCATCAAATCTTCACTTTTAACCATGAAATCGACTGATTTGAGGTGTTCTAGGATGATGTCATCATGGGGTTCTTATGAAATTCAAGATTTGATCTCATTCCACCAAGAACAACTTAGATCTAAGAGATTTGAACATGTTTTAACACTGATTTCATCTTAAACCTAAAAATTTTCAAAACTAAAAGGATTGAAAGATGTTTCATAACTTTTCTTTCAACTCTTTTACACTCTTTAGCTCAAAACCGATAGAATCAGAACTGGTTCGGGCCTTCCACTCGCTCTATAGTGAAGGGTTGGACTGAGAATGGATCTTCATCGAAAGAGACGACCGATTCATGGGTTGAACATGAACAACCGTCAATGACAGTTGACTGGTCAGAATGGGGTGATTCCCGTCCGATCGGGTAACTTGGACTTGAAGGAATTCCCGTTGTTTAACACGTTGTCATACTGTCTCAATCAAACCGCACACTTTCAAACTTAACAAATTTCAAAACGAACAAGTCACGAAATGGACTGTCGTCCGATCGGATAGCCATCCGATCGAATGACATTGGTCTTGAACACTTAAACTTTTTACAACATTTTTAAAACATCATCAGAACCAGCGAATGGCCATTCGATCAGATGATCATACGGTCGAATGACCATTCTGCTGTGAACTTGTTCTATGAGGGATGTCTCACTTGGACGGACCGCCATCCGACCGGACGACCGTTCGATCAAACGACCTGAAGGGTAGAGATACTTCTCTGTTTTCAAAATGCTACATCGAAAACTTCAAAGCCATCATACACAAACACATATATCCCAAATGAATGGCAAACCGACCGAATGGCCATCCGACCAGATGACCATCCGTCCGGATGTCCCTTCGTCGCTCAGTCACTTCGCATCGTTTTACGCACTGTTTATCGCTTACGCTATCGTTCTTTTCAGGCTAATCTCTCAGCGCTCCCTTCAATCCAAGACGGTGTATATTTATTAAGCACTTTCCGTGAGTATACTCGATCCCTTTTTGCTTTAAGCACATTTGGGTGTTACATACGTTACATATACTAAATCACATCGATCACACAACGCAAACACTTTTATACGCTAACCGTTACTACATGATATACGTGTTACTCGATGAATGCTTGTATGTTATGTTTACACAGTGATTGTTGCGTGACACATTAGCAACGCTTGTACTATAGTTTGGACTCAACACCTGTTGTGGACAGGGGTTGTTAAGGGCTTTTCTCACATGTCACTGTGGTGATATGTGTTGCGCATTCTACAACTCGCAGTCACATCTGTGCATATTTCATTTTCGATAAACTACTTGCTTACATGTTACATGCTAGTTATGCGTAAACTCGCTTTCGCTACTATTATACTATTAAACTTGTATGCTCACCTTTACACTATGTGTATTGACCTCTATTTTAACGTATGTGACAGGTGTTTGAGATGCTAGGATGCCTGCTAGCTTTTGTGGAATCAAGTTAGGATGAGTCTAGAAACAAACAAACAATTTAAATCTGAGTTGTCGGAACAACTTTTACTTGTCTTTGAGAACTACTTGTCTATAATAACTGTGTTACTTATTATGTCATGGTATGGGGCGTGTTGCTTAAATAATCGGTAATTTTAGTTGTTATGGAATCTCTTGGACAATTTGTTTCGCTCAGTGTCGCGCCCCGATGTTTCCGCCATCGGTTGGGGTGTGACAGTGGCGACGCTGAGGAGGTGGTCCGGCGAGGCGGTGCTGCATCAATTGAGGGTTTAGAGAAGGCGGCACCGGTGTGATTTGGGAGGGAAGGAGTGAGTCTATAGCCCTCCCAAGGTTTTAATTGTAACCCTTGTGCAAAATTCCGGGCTTTCAAAAACTTTTTCTTTTGAAAGAAATTCGTTAACCGATACTTAAACGTAATCCGTTTAACGCGACGTACACTCCGGAACAAGAACATAAGACACACATACCCTAAATACCCTTTACATAACTTAGAAATAAGTTTCGAAGGGTTAGGGATGACGAAAACACGTTTATACGAGCTTAGGGACTATTTCCGACAAACTGCGAAAGTTTGTTGGTCCGTATTCAAAGTACGAACCTCATATATGAATTGAAATATTTTTGTACTCAATAAAATCTTGCATTTTATTGAAGGGAATGCAAAAATATCGATCGTTGCGAAATTTGGATCATTTTCGTGTTCGTTAAAGCGTTTTACGCATTTTTGCGAAACGCATAACCGAACAACCAAACAAACCGACATCCACAACACTTTCGGACAAATACCAAGTTACTTATGGCTTAACGCCATTATGGAACCTAAATATTGGGTTAACGGGGGTTAAAAGCGTCAAAACACAACAAAAAAAGTACAGGGACTAATTCTGCTAAACTTTGATTCTTCTTTGGAGCCGTGGCGTCACGCGACAACAGGGGACTCTCCCTGTCGCGCAATGCGAGCGCCTCATCTGGGCAGTAAGTTGTTTCAGCAACAGCTGGTTGCAGCAAACTCGAATTTTTTTTGTTATTTTATTAACCTTGGAGCCCAAGATGTGTGTTCACCAAGCATTAAACCCGATCTTGACACATGTTTTGATCATGTTTAATCCTTACAACCTCCATAGACACTTGTCTTAAACCTATGACATCAAGATAAGTATAAATAGCAAGCACTTCATTCACCATTCTTTGGTCATTTTCATACAATTCTTCTCCCACCTTTTTGGAGTTTGCTTCCATCCTTTGGAGGCCTCCTATCTGAGATCTTAAGTGTTCCTTAACACAAGTAAGTTCTCATCCTTAGTCTATTTCAATTATTTAGCTTATTTTGAGCTAAAAGTCAAACAGTTGACTTTATGTTTGACTTTCGGTTCCGACCATAAATTGTCAAGTCAAAGTTCAATTGAACTTTGCAACGTGATCGCAATCACGAAGGTTAGAATCCCTTGCGATTAAACTTTTGATTACCACGTTTACTAGTCGAAGTGACGAGTCAAAGTTTCGGTAAAAAATGCCCATTTTGTACATTTTAAGACGGAACTATTTTCGGGTATCAAAACACTAAGTTTTGATACCAAATCAATTTTGAAACTTAGTTAGACATGTTTTGACATGTCAAACTCGTCACTTCTAGTTTAGTGCTTATTTAAGGTCGTAAGTCGAGCGGTCTTGACCACCGCTTTAACTTTCGAATCCGGCCCGTTTGGTCAATCTTAGGATCCGACCAAACACATGTATGTGACCA
The DNA here is from genome assembly GCA_030545235.1 of Helianthus tuberosus. NCBI lineage: Eukaryota > Viridiplantae > Streptophyta > Magnoliopsida > Asterales > Asteraceae > Helianthus > Helianthus tuberosus. The sequence goes on from CM060402.1 coordinate 28,926,205, forward strand.
TAGTTGTATAGGGAATAACCTAGTGAGGTTATACCTTATGGTCACGTCGTTTGGTTAGTGTTATGATAAGTCGATTGTTATATGCCTAAAAATGACCAAAATGCCCTTTTTGCGCATAAATCCATTTTAAGCATATGTAACCAATTTTTGACATATAAACTGATGTTTGTGACAACTCGAGTTTTCAAGGTCTTTCCTCGACACACTATTTGTTTCACAATTGTGTTTGCATAACTTGTTTACTTTGTAACTGTGCACGTTAGTTATATGTTTGAGATGTTTGTTTAATATGTTGTGTTATTATTTAATTAATGTGATTAAGGTGTTTGCTTACTTACATAAACTTGTGGACCCTTTTAAAGTTAGAAACTACCTCGATGAAACTTAGGAGTTTCGTCATGACCCTCTCAACGAAACATCCGGAGTTTCACCACACACCACTCGATGAAACCTAGGGGTTTTGTCATGATCATCACGACGAAACATGGAGTTTCGCTGGCCCAAGTTTCTCCGAAGCCCAGTAAAGGCCCAACACTTGTACGCACATATATAGCAAAGTAGGGTTGCACGATGTCTGGTAGTTGATCGATTTGCGAACCCTAGGCTCTCTTCTCTCTCTTGCGCTCCACGGCAGTCACCAACCCTCTAGAACTCTTGCTAATTCATCTCGTAACCGATTAGTGTATAGATACTATTTGTCTGATTCAACTTTCTATCACAATAGGTTATTCAACTTAAAATCAATAGGATGCTTTGATTGCTAGATATGATTTCATGACTTATGATGATGATTGATGATCAAGGGGATTATAAATGGTTAGATTGCTATGATGGTTATGTATGTCGAGATTTAATCGTTTGATTAGAATGATATTTGCGAATGGTGGAATTGATAATTTGTTATGAGATGGTTGAATGATGAAATTGTCAGTAGTTAGGGTTTCAATTGTTTATGTATAATTAATGGATAAGTGGTATGGATTTGTGCATAGTGATGGTCTGTTAATCTAGGGTTCATGTTTAGGGTTGCTTGTTTGATCCACTCTGGGGAAATTGGGAAGTGTTTGCGGGATTTACGAGAGTAGTTAGGCAAATACTTGAAACTGTTAACACCTTGACGAAAGCCCTGGGAGTTTCGTCACCCATGTTGACGACGAAACACTGGAGGTTTCGTCATTAGCATTCTCGACGAAACTTGGGAGTTTCGTCAATGAGGAATCACGACGAAACTTGGGGAGTTTCGCCGAAGGGGATCACGACGAAACAGGGGGTTTCGTCAGGAGGGTAAACTGACACAGTGAGCTAAATTGATTCTGTTGTTACCTGTTGCTGACTGTTATTATCTGTTAGATATGATTGTGGAAACCTGAGTTGATTGAATAGCACGCTTAACTATTGATTTCTATTTTGAATCATGCATGAGTACTATGCAGTGTATGAACTTGAATAACTGTTAAGATGTTTAAATGCACACTGTGATACAATTTATGTGAGAACCTTGTGAATGTAAACTGATTATGTATGTATGAATACTATAGGCTTTGACTGAAATATTTGTGAAAAAGTAGTTAAACATACCGAGAAAACCGAGGTGAGTTCACACTTTCTATAAGGCATGGGATTCCCGGTGGTTGGGAATGGGTAAAGGATTGAATCGAAAACTGCGTGATCTCCTGGTTTGGAACACGTACTACATCCTCTTTATTGAAGGGTGATAACACGTACTATGGATTTAGTCAGAACCTGCGTGATCTCCTGGTTTGGGGACACGTACCACATCCTCTTTATTGAAGGGTGATAACACTGATACTAGACCAAAATCTCTATCATGAAGTCACTCATTGTATATCGACTTAATCGTCGGGGCCAATGGCGAGCGGGTCATTAGTTAGATAGCGCTATTTAGGTTTGACAAGCCTCACACCGTGCCGCATAGGACGGGCGTGAACTAATGGATCTGGGCACTAGTCAATGATGATAGACATTGACGTTAGGGCACCAACTTACTTCAGTCAGTGGTCGATATGGTAACGGGTCTAGTGGATAACATGGGGTAGCTCCCACTGCATATGGTTTGGGAAACAAGGAACTGATTAATTACTGGTTTTCAAATAAACTTATGGTTTTGGAACAACTTTAAAATGAACAACCAACTGTGAACTCTCTCAACTTTGTTGTTGACTCGTTGTTACATGCCTTGCAGGACGTTAGAGGTTTAGCTGGAGCTTGCAGGGGAGCAGGAGTCGTTGTGGGACATGGACCGTTGTGTGCCATGTTAAACTTTATGAACATTTAAACTTATACTTGGTTTTTGGTTTTAAACATATTGCTTCCGTTGGTAACTTCAACTTAATTAACTTGTTGAACACCAATTATATTGTGTGGTTGGATTTTATTACTTAATTACAATGTTCAATATGATTGGTGGCTGGATCCTGGTCAGTCACGCCTCCTGCGGTGATACTCCGCTTGTGGATTTTGGGGGTGTGACAATGTTGCAACATTATTAAACATGTTTTGGCATATAAGACTTATCATAAGACTTGTTTGACCATCCGATCATACTTTTACGCAAATGGCACGTTAAAATAGCGTAAATTACCTTAACGGAACATAACGGGTCAAAAGCACTTAGGATCACTTCCAACTCAGAATGTTGTGTTTGTTAAACCATATCATTTGAGTTCCAACACTCATTTTGTTTATAAGACCTCATTCTATCCTATTCCCCGATTTATGTCCTGTTACACTAACATGTAGTTATCCGATACACTAGGAACCACTTCAACATTTGAACTCTTGATCCTTTGAGCTTTTTTATATCATTTGAACAAGACCTATACGCAACCCCAACTGAGTACATAGTTCCCCTTTTATGTTTGTTTTAAATGTTTTGGGGTGATTCATATGTGTAATCAAATTTTCTCAAATGTATGGCATATATGTATTTACTAAGTGCTTTTTATGTATAATCCTTTATTGATGACCTAAACCAAAGCATAGTTTGATATGCTACCAATGTGATATTGTTTACCAAAGTATAGTTTGATATACTACCGATGCTCTCAAACCAAAGTATAGTTTGATATACTACTGATTGAGAACACAAAACCGGGTCCTAATCTATCTATCTTCATAGTTAGATTCTTGTGGGATGTTTAAAGTACTAAATTGAAGTCCTTGATTGGATTCATTGTGTACTTTAATTCGTGTTTACAAGTTGATGACCAAGTTGATGATTATGTGTTTATGTGATTAGTAGTGATTTAGATAACGAAACAAGTGTAATACCATAAGAATATGGTGGATACGCCGCTGTTACTTCCTATATATAAGTGTTCTTATTGTATTACTATTTTAGCGTTATCCGAATCACTTTATGATTTTTGTGTTTAGTTGATTCAATGTTCGAATATCCAAATCCTTGTAGAATCTTCCATATTTTCATATGTTTGATTCTTAGAAGGATATCCAAAGTATTATTATAAATCACTGACTTGATTTCTAATAATACTCACACAAGTTATGACCGATTTCAATATTGTTATTATTAATCCTTGATTAGATTTCTAATAATACACTCACAAGTTTTATAACCGATTTCATTGTGGTAACAAAGATCAAAGTACGATTTTCTATGGCATAAAAATTACCTAGTAATAATCATAATGTCATATACAAAACTCTTTTGTCACAAGTTTCACAATTAAAAAAAATGTATTGCAATACTAAACTTTTTTGCCATTCCTTGGCTTCAAAGATTCCATTTTCAATTGACGACTCTCATAGTTGTCAAAGTATTGCAATACCAAACTTTTTGCCATTTATTTGGCTACCAAAACCTATTTACTAGCCAGCTTTTATGCTGACTCTCATTTTCACATATGTTTCAGATTTTGATTATTCAAGCATGCTACACATAGGATTGCATCCGGGCCTTAGACTACTTTAATCAAAAGACAATTACATGTATTCTTTGTATTGTAAAACAATGTTAACAATAATGAAACAATTTAGTATAAGTGGTTGTGACCAATTTGTAACGTGACTCCCCAATATTTCGCCACGTTGTTGTTGCATTACGCAATTGGGGTGTTACATTAATAACCTTTGAAACATCAATCATCAGATTGTCTTTTGATCCAATGGCCAGGAATTGATTTAAAAAAGTGGACACGGATAAGGCATTTAGCGGCGACTTTTCAGGAGGCGTCACTAAAGGTGTTGCCACTATTGCTGGAATTTCTTGTAGTGTATGTTCTCTGCATGTTCCTTCTTTTTAGTTCGTTAAGTTTTCTTGTATTTAAGCATGGTTTGATTAATGAAAAGATAGCAGAAAATTGTTGAATGAAACTTTAGTTTTATCTCTCTCTTCTTTTTTTTTTTTTGTGTTCTTAGGAGTTTGTAGGTTTTCTCTTTAAACCTATCACCTGTATGTGTATCTTGATATGGATCTAATATGTGCATTGTTACAATCACATCAATTCCCTAATCTTGCAAATACAAATTAGTTGTATTTCTTGCCGTCAAAGTTTGCTTTCTTAACTATATTAGTAACTCCGCACAACGTATGGATCCTCTTTCCTCCATTTTATCATGGTTTTCTTATTTTCTACAACATTTTGTATGTCGTTACTAGGATGATGCCATTAGAAGAACAAAGAACACATCAATTTTTATTTCGTATGTAATCCTTTTGGTTATAAGATTCCTTCATAATTTTAAAATTTAATGTAAAGCAAAAAAAAATATTAGCTTTGCACAATAATACCAACTTGAATTATACACATTTCTTTTAATTATTTTAAGAGTAATTAAATTATCAGTATTAAATTAGATTAGAATGTTATATACACACATTATAAATACGTATAGATATTATGATGTTATTATTCTTATCAACTAAACATTGAATAAATATGAGAGATTTCTTGTTGGAGCGTGTCGATTTGAGCCTGAACACGACCTCGTTCTTCACCTTCTATAGAAGTTAAATATCTTGCTCTCATCGATATCTTCTTCTCTATAGATTTTATCTGCATTTCAACAAATAAAACATGTTTTGTTGGTTGTCGATGGTAAACAAAAAAAAAACGAAGAAAAACAAATGCACCAGTAAAATCCCACTCATAGGAGTGTTATTTTATTGGTTTGGTTTGAGGACGGTGGTGGAGGGCAAAACTTTACGTGTGTAAAGTATATTATTGATATACTAATCCAGATAACATAAAATGATAGTTAGGACCTTTCGGTATGGCCATCGTGATGGTCCATGCTTACGACAAATTTTCTTTACGACAGTTGGGCAGATTTGTATCTTCTTCGCGGCTTCTTCAATGGGAAGATGAAAGTAGCTCATAAGATCTCGAATTGTAAGTTTTCCGGACCTTTCCCTCTGCTTGAAAACATCAAAATTCTTATGAATTTGTATGAATATTTGTAAGTTTAATAAGAAAAAGATTTGTTTAAGTTGAAGGATTGAACCTGGATCGAATAAGTAGTCTTGTTAACAGATCTTGCTGATCTACTGCTCTCCGCATGTGGTAATGTTTGGTTCATGTGATGATCACCTATTTAAGGAAAATTTGTTCATAAGTTAATTATGAATCTTATATAGGTGGTTTAAGGTTCACGTGCATGGCTAGAATATTGTATCTTGTTCTCTGTAAACCCTAAAAATATTTAGAATGATGATCATAAAAATGTAACAGTTAAAGCAAGTCAGGTGTTGCTAAATTAATGTCTTTTTCATCTCTATAAAGATCCAATTAACAGTATTTAACACCACAATTATTGAAAATATTAATGAATCTTGGGAGTGTTTTTTTATTCTATGAACCTTAAAAATCTTCAAAATTATGAATCTTGAATATATGCACGTCTTTAAAATTCATGAATCTTGAAATAATGAGGTTAATTACAAGCCATGCATGGCTAGAATAATATTTCTTTTTTCTCTATCAAGGTCAAATTAACACCACATTTCTTGAAAATATTATTGAAAAACTATGTGTGTGTGTGTGTTTTTTTTTCTATGAACCCTAAATATCTTTAAAATTATGAATCTTGAACATATCCACGTCTTCTAAATTTATGAACCTTTAAGATGAGATTAATTAAGGCAAGTCCTTTCCTTTTCTCTATCAAGATGAGCTTAACACCATAATTCTTGAAAATATTATTTAAACTTGAACTAGTTTGCCGGCTTTTTAATGAAGTTTAATTAAAAAAAAAAAAAAAAAAAAAAAAAAGAGGATTTTCCTATGAACCTGAAAAATATATAAAATTATGAATCTTAAATATATGCATATCATCAAAAATCTTGAAGATGAGATTAATTCAGGCAATTTCTTTTCCTCTATCAATATCAACTTACTTAACACCACAATTCTTAAAAAGATTAATGAATCTTGAAAATGTATTTTTTTTCAATGAACCCAAAAAATCTTTAAAATTAAGAATCTTGACTATATGCATGACTAGATTGTATATTCTTGTCTACAAACCTTAGAACTTAATATTTATGAATTTTGAAGATGTGGTTATTTAAGGCAAACCATGCATGACTGGCTAGATTGTGTCTTATCAAAAACTAAAAACTAAAGATCTTGATTGTACAAAATAACATTGAACCTGAATTTTCGAGAACAATGTCATCGGTAACCACCGGACTGTCCTCCCAATCCAACCCAACACATATAGCTTCATAAAATGATGAAAGTGGATCTTGAAGCACTATGTAAGCATTGGTTTTTCTTTCCGTGCAATATTCCACAAGAAACTGTTTCACTCTTCTTAAACTTTCCTTGCAAAAACTTGATCACATAACAAACAATCAAATCATAATTCAAAAGATGGTATGAAAGTTTTAACCAAATTAATTCAACTTACTCGAACATCTTGTACTCATGATCTCGATTCTCCGTTATGTCGACACTATATTTCTCAAGAACACCATGACAAATCACACCAAGTCTTCCATGAATCTCAAGCTTCGAAATCTCAACACCTAACCAGAAATCAAAACTTAAAAAATTTTCCTAAAATTAAAGTATTTTTGTAAAGAACTTTGATTGTACAAATTTAAAACAAGAAACAAACCATTAGTATGTGTGATTTCTCTTAGAATTTGACAACAACTACAAGTATACGGAGGCAGTTGCAAAGGCCATGATGAAAGTCGAATAGGGTTTCCGAATTCACCCGATCTAGTGTTTGTTTCATCACGAACATAAGACGGGTTTGTTTGAAAACCCTCTTCAAAAATCTCATTGTGTACAAATGTTTCCACTCTTGGATCACTTTCATAGCCTGCCACCGGTGTTTGATCCTGAACCAGTGGAGTATCAATCGAAAAACGGGTTTGTTGTGAAGAATTTGGTGGTGGAAAATTGTTATTGTTGTCATCATGCATAAGAAAGTGTTCGAGTGCTTGAAGACTGGGGTCTAATGGTGCCACAACATGATGAGGAAGATTGGCACCGGTTTCCGACATGGTTTGGTTGGATGTCGGTGGAGGGTTGGCGGCGCTTGGGGCGGCAACCAGCCGGCCACCAAGTGCCGCTGCAACGGGATCAAGATCGGGGAGACTCTGGTCCGGAGAAGGCGTCTTGATTTTGGAGGGTATACAGGAAAAGAATAAATGAAATTTGGCGAGAAAGAAGTGGCAGTTGAATACCGTTATTTGATGTTCTTGTTTTTATATAGACTCCCGGGTTTAATTAACATGGTTACACAGAATTTTTTTGGGTTGATCTTTAGAAAAGAAGTGAAGCCAAAATCAAAGTGTCACACGTAAAGGTGTACAAACCGGTTAATTTTAATAACCGGTTAGGTTGTTAATTTGACTTTTTTACTTTAATCGGTTAATGCTTCAACCGGTTATTACCTTAACCGGTTATTTTTTATCTGGTCCGATTAATTACTGTAACCGGTTCGGTTAATTCACCGGTTATTTTATGTTAATAACCAGTTTTTTTGCCCTTTTTTTAAAATTTTTGGTTATTTTTCCGGTTAACCGGTTAAAAAAAACGGTTCCTATACTGAATATTTATAACCGGTTAACTGGTTACTAACCACTAACCGATTATTCCTCAATTAGTTAATAACCAGTTACGATTTCAGTTAATAACCGGTTACAATTAATTAATCGGTTATTTTGTGCACCTCTAGTCACACATAAAAATATAATGAAAAATTAATGTGAACAATATTTCGGTGCCACATATTCTTTTTCCCACGAGTCCTCTAGGTTTTTTTTTTTTTTTTTTCTCAAGTGATATCGTTTATCGAATATCTTCAAAGTAATATGCGTTTTTAGATTAAAAAAAAAATTGTAAATATGTTAGGTGCATTGTTTACACATATATGTATGCGCGTTTTTAATTTATAAGATCATGCGTAGTGGTAGAGAAAAATAATGCCCCCACCATGGAGCATTATTCGACACGTGTCATCCCAGTCAGCATGGGGCGTTATTGCGAAAGTGGTGTAGTGGGAATAATACCTAATAATGCCCATTCCAATCATTAAACAAAAAAATAAAAAGCAAAGAGATGGTGATTGGCTAGTCAAACTTGGACAAATGCAAAAGTGGGGGTTCTCAAAAGTTGTCAGATCATGCTCAACATTGATTGGTTAAGCAAATATGTACATAGCGTTATAATTAAAACGCCGGAAATCATTTTTTGAATTTTTTTTTAAAAAAAACGCCCCATGTAATGGGGGGAGGGGCGTTTTTAGGCGTTTTTTTTTTCAATTTAAAAAAAAAACGCCCCACTACGGGTGGCCTAAGTGTATATAAAGGTTGATTTGGACACTTGATCAAAGGCAAATTAACATCTGAGAAGAGGTGTCACGTGGACATAATTGAAAATTTAACTGTGGGTCCCGCCAAATGTCACTCTCTTTGTATTTTGGTGAAGTCCTTACTGCCTATTACTAGACTGGTTTCTCAGTGTCATAAGTTCTTTGTAGTATAAACATAAATAGAACTCAATTTGGTTTGGTTTCAAACCAAAAACACCAAATCATGACATTTCAAAATGTACACATCTTTTTGCACAAATCACAAGGTCCTATAAATTCAAGAATGAGGTGAAAGAATAAACTTACAACACGAAAATGTAACAAAACACTTGAAAACTACAAAAACCAAGAGCGATGATATGTGATAAAGAGAATAACAAGAGAGAACATTTAGGTCAACTCCAAGGATCATCCCAGCCGTTAGGACCCCCACTCTTCACAAACCCCATTATCGCTTCAACTGCTTCAGCCACTCGGTTAGATAGCGAATGGTTTCCCCATTCTATCTCAACTTTCTCCGCACCCCCCATTGCTTTACACAGTCTGTAGTCACAACAATATACATGAGATACGACTTAACATTTAGCAGTTATACTAGTTACTATCGGGCCCAAATGACCAAAATCCAAGAATAAGAAACATAAAGGGGTAGTCAAAAGTCGTTGGAAGCTTGGTTTTAGAAGGTGTGCCTGACGAGCGAGGCGCTTAAGAAAACGCCTCATGTAACTCTGGGTCAAAATTGGGAATGTAGAGGCATGTATGTAAAAATCAAAAGAGTGCTGAATGTTCATGAATTGTTCGTGAACTTGTTCAGCGTGATGTCGTTTATTTAATAAACGAACGAACATGAATAAATTTTTTGATTCATTTAATTAAACGAACGAACATAAACACATGTTTTGTTCATTTATTTATGTTCGTGAACATCCATTTATGTTCGTTTAAATTTTAATATATACATAAGTAGTTATATTTATGTAAATATATAAACGTAAAAGTGGTTTTATAACTACTTATATAAATATAATAAGTAATTAGGCTTTATAGTAATAAAAATAAGCTTTGTAATGAATCACTAATTTACATATAAAAAAACTAGTTTTGGTTCGTTTGTCTTCGTTTATTTTGGCCAATTATGTTCATTTGTACTCATTTATGTTATTTCAGTTATGTTCGTTTATGTTTCTTAAATTATGTCCGTTTACGTTTGTGAACTGTTCGTTTCGTTTTAAACGATTGAACATACCCATTTTCTTAATGAACAAACATGAACACAAAAAGTTGGTCGATTATCTGTTCGTGTTCGGTTAAAGTTAAATAAACGAACAAGAACATGTCTCTGTTCGTGTTCGTTTACAGGACTATTTTTTAGCAAGTGAAAAGTAGTTCTTGCACTTGCCTTTGCACCAACGCTTTCTTGTCAACATAATCCGGTACATATTCATCAGCCATAGAAAATATCACCTGCATGATGCAAATCTTGATTATTATATATAATGTACAGAACTGATCAGTAATCCATAACACTTCGAACGCACACGCACATACCTGGCACGGTGTGTTACACATGTGACCAAGTCTCTGTTTCAGTTGGTCGTCACTGAGATCGGAACTGAACATGTCATCGTCGCCCATGTATGCACACAAGGAGTGAAATCTGCAGGGTCACGGGTTCGTCAGCTACAGAAACGCTTCATTAGAATCATAAATCACCCATTACTATCCACCAACTTGATACCAAACCTAACGGCTAACATTCCTGTTGAAGAATATTTCTAGAAATTTTCTCAAGTTCAGACATATTTGAAAGGTTCAATATCATGAAAACCGAAATTTTTTCTTATTTTTCCACGAAAAACTCACTTAACCTAACTTTGGTATATTAAAGTCCCTCTATTTGTAATATATACATGAAAAAAGTTACTAAACTAATCTTTATACATTAAAGTCTCTAGACTTGTCTGACATGCATGTACATTTATAAGGAAAAAAAAAATGTAACTCATAAATTGGTCAAAATAAGACAGTAAATTCAAAAAGAAAATTTCTTGCAAAAGTGTTAAATCACTTGATCAGATTTTGACCAATCTAAAAGTTAAAAAGTCAGTATTTAAATAAAAAAATCATAAATACATGCATTTTAGACAAGTTTTGAGATTTTAATATACAAAATTAGTTTAGTGATTTTTCATGTATTTTTTTTTTTTTACAATTTAAGGGACTTCTTTATGAAAAATAATAAAGTACAGTGGTTGTTTATGGTAATAACCCGACTTGAAACTTCTAGAAAGACCATGGATTATTCGTCAATTTCAGAAGGTCCCGGGTCCTCACGATCAACCTTTTCAATTTCCATGAAGTATTAAAAGTTTTCAGATATATTTGTACCACTTTACAGTTAATAAGAGGTTTTAAAACTCACCTATAAGCAGTTATTGGGGAATCTTGGTTCGCTTCCCTAGGCATTAACTCGGATCCCCGACCTTCACTTATTAGTTTTGAAGCCAAATCAATCATTGCAGCGGTCTCGGGAAGAGTTGCTCTGAATTCTCGATCACTAACCGGAGCCTGAACAATTTGATGATCAGTCACAAGAGCTTGTTTGAAAAAGAAGAGTAAAATACCAATTTTGTCCCTTGAGGGTTGGCCAGTTTTGCGACTTTCGTCCAAAGGTTTGTTTTTTCGCATCTGGATCCAAAAGGTTTGAAATCTTTTCCATTTTCATCCGGCTTGTTAACTCCATCCAATTTTCTCCTTTAAATCAACAAAAAGAATGGAAATACCCATGACCTAACGGAGAAAAATGGATTGAGTTAACGAGCCGGACGAAAATGACAAGATTTCAAACCTTTTGGATCCAGATGAAGAAAAACAAACCTATTGATGAAAGTCGCAAAACTGGTCAAACCTTAGGGACGAAAATGGCATTTTACTCGAAAAAGAATTTAGGAAAACGATACCTGTAAAATAGCAGCACGAACAGCTCTAGAGCATGCTGCATTGGTCCGCATGTAATTAACAATATCCTATTAAAAAATCACGTAAGTAATGTACGTACGTAACTACTTGCATCTGATTTCAGATTAGATGCAATTTCAAAAAAGAGAATGAAGCGCTTACTTGACAGCCTGTGCTGTGGCCAAGAAGCACTACGCCCTCTGAGTCTTCTTTGTTTATTAAGTGATTAATCAACTGATCAAGCTCCAATGCATCCTTTAATACGACAGAAGCAAAACCGAGATTTAATGGAAAAATGGAGAAATTAAGTCGAAAACAAATTTTAACCCATTTTCTTATGAATGGGACGGTTCAGGTTTTGTTTTAACTAAACCTGATTAAGTCAAAAAACTTTAGCAAAAGGGGAACGGGTCATATGGGTGGAAAGTCACCCAAAGTCCATTTATAATCTTAATTATATTGTAATAGTATTGTTTCCATCATCGTAACCAACACATTTACTAATAATAAATAATAAAAAAAAACTGGAAACTGTCTTTGCGGGTCAAAACAACAAAATTTGTACAAGTTAAAAACGACATGTAACCAGAGCCCGTTTACCCGTTTTACCCAACCGACATGACCCGCCCATCTTGCTACCTCTATTCAATATAGTATAAAAATGAGAGGTGACACGTACCAATAAAAATCACTTTGGTACAATATAGAGGGGGCAATCCTAACCCAAATGGCATAATATGGGTCAGTATGGGTTTTTTATAATTGACAATGAGTTAATTTGGGTGAATAAGATTAATTAAGAGGGTCAATCTGGGTTATTTTAAAAGTAAAAAGTTTCATTTACGGGTCCAATTGGGTTGAAAAATTAGAACGGGTCATTAGGGTTGAAAGGATTGAAAAATTAGAACGGGTCATTAGGGTTGAAACACAACAAAACCACGGATGAACTGAACAATGAACATCAATACATCATCTTCAATCTTCAACCTCTCCTTCAAGAAATCCTTCTTCGCTCGTTAATCTCTCGGTCTGCATCAACGATTTCTTCACATCGAATCAGACACAGGTTCAAAACCCTAATCTTTGCTTCGTTTGTACCAAAGTAGAGTTGAAATTGATGTTTTCTGCGTGTTAATCGAACAATTGAAGAACATGCAACACACATCGACAGGTATCACTAGGATTACGAAAGCAAATACTATTATCTAACCTGTTTTGTTAGAAAAGTGAATCATTTGTTCGAAATGGGTTTGCCATGATTCTTGTCAATTTGTTTTGATTTTGTTGAAAGATGTTAAAATCTGATGCATTTGTTTCTAGGTGTTGTTGTTCTTCATCTCTGATTTATAAGATGGGATTTGTTTTTTTTTTAATTTTAAATTAATACAAATCAGTTATGAATAATATTTATATGTGAATCACCTTAATTTAATTTAATTTAATTTAATTTATTTAATTCAGTTTTGGATCTGTTTGTTAATCTTTTACTAGTTTTGTTGTATTTGAGTTTGATTAATATTTATATGTGAATCACCTTAATTTTGGGGAAATTTTTTTGGTCTGATCTCATATGGTTTCTGCTCTTTAGTATTATGATAGCAAGTTTTGATTTTTAATTAAGTTATATAAAATCGGAGCTCCGGCAGATTGTTAAGGCCACCGGAGGTTGGTTTTCCGGCTTGAAAGGCAGGGCTGGAATCAAGTCTGCTGACAAGAACGGAAACGGATATGTCGATGAGTGCGAGATTGAAAATCTAATCCAGCTTGCTCAGAAGGAATTGGGTGTTAGAATCATACCATACTAACATATGCATATGTAAACCAATATCTCTTTATTTTTTGTGTAAATAACAAGAGTTCTGAAACTTGTATGATTCCATCTGTATTTTGAATTTGCATTTGCATTAATGTTTTGCTACTTGAATGATTCAGTTATATATTTAGAAAAAGATAATGTTGATTTTAGAATATGAAGGTACATACCCTGGATGAATGATTATTTTAGTGTTATAAATTTCGACAGTTTACGTAGTTCTAATGGCAGTCTTTGTTGACCTTCTTCAACAACAGCACCAGTATTACCTGAAGAAGCCCACTTTTTTGACCCGAACCCGTCCCGACCCGAACCCATTCTCAACCCGAACCAACCCGGACCCGTTTTAACCTGACAAAATTGCCTCTTGATGTACAATCTCTTTAAAAAAACATTTTTTTTAACTAACCCAACCCGACCCGAAACCCGTTCTGACCCGAAACCCGTTCCGACCCGAACCCGTTCCGACCCGAACCCGTTTTGACCCGAACCCGTTTTGACCCGAACCAAAACAACCCTTTTTTTAATTGACCCGTTTTGACCCGAACCCATTTTGACCCGAACCCGTTTTGACCCATGACCCGACCCAACCCGACCCGTTTGCCAGGTCTAGTACAATATGAATGCAAGATGTACAATAACACAACAAGTCTTGTGTACGAAGTAATATTGGTGGCGTACAAATCGCCCCCCACAGAAAAAAAACAGAAATTCACAGACTTGAGAGAATAAACAATTAACTGGCCCATCACACAAATGGACACAATCACGAGCAAGTAGAGGTTGTCTATGCTAATGGATAAACTCTCACGAGCTATAAGCTCGGTGTGCATCAATCTTAGGCCCGATTCTCTATGTTGCCATGTTGGTTGTGTAAGCTTGGGGAATAAGTTATAAGCCTTAATTTAAATAATATATAGACATCTCACTGTAACTATAAGTTGGTCTCTTGTTCTGTATGGTACAAAGTTTTAGAATTAAGAAATATCTAGTTCACCATGGACATAGCCCGATCAAATAGATCAAGTAAACCACGTCATATTCGTGTGTTCTTATCTGTTATATTTCCTTTGTCCATCTTGTTACAGTTACCGTGTGTTTTTTGGGTCGCACGTTTCCCAACAAACTGGTATCAGAGCCTTTGGATTCCTGAATCCTCTGAGAGCAATGATTAAAAACGATAAAGTGAAGAACTGAAGATTGAAAAGCTTGACGGCCACAGTTTTAACTTTTAACTATTTAGAAGATGTAGATTAAAGATTACTTGTATCAGAAACACGAGTTACCCTGGGAGTTAAAAAGGGTGGGATCAGGTCTAAAGGGTAATGTTTTTGGTATGGGAGAGGTTGACCCGACATGAAATATTTAGTCTAAAATATTTATTTTTCACTAATAATATAATGTTAACAAATCAATCAAAGAGGTTTTATGCATTAAAAAACAGTTTGGGCAACTTCAAACTCGTTCAAGCTATTTCCCTTTCCTTGGAGCTATTTATTTAATTTTTCGAGTAAATTACAAGTTTTGTCCTTTATGTTTGTACCAAATTGCAGGCGGTGTCCTTTGCCTTTCAGTTTGACGAGTTTTGTCTTTAACGTTTCAAAATCCTGCACGTTATGTCCTTTGAGCCTAACACAGTTAAATTTTTTTTGTTAAATTAGGGTATTTTTGTAATTTTAATGAGCAAATAAGGGTACTTTTGTGATTTTATGTATTTAGTTAAAAAAAAATAAAATATATTAACTCAAAACCCCTCTCTCTCTCTCTCTCTCTCTCTCTCTCTTCAGTACCTGATCTATCCCCCTCTCTCTTCTTTCTATCTCTCTCTCAGCAATCACAGAGCCACCATATGCCACCACCAAATTGATTCGTCGGAGAAAACAGCAGCGGCAGACACCCAAACGGCATCGGCGCTCTGGCAGCCGGAGGTGGGCGGTTAACGAGGTTTTGTAACGGCGGCGGACGGATCTTTTGTAATCGGGAGCTTTGGGGGTTTTACCGGCGGTATTGGGTTGATGAGTCTTTCGTGTGCCGATGAGCCAGTGAGTTTTTGTATATGCCACCAACCCGTCACCACCCTTCATCACCTCCACTGGGGTTCCCAAATTACACACTATGTATGGCTCACACATAATTTTAACGTTATTTTACTAATTTCGTGAAAATAACGTTAAAAGCGACAGACGGTTAATCATGCATCGTGTGGTGGCGTTGATAGCCGAAAGATATGTGGATACATGCACTAAGCGGCCTTTGTCCCGGTTGTTGAGTGTCATGTGTCTTATGTCCAAGGCTTGATGCAAAGCTACTATCGAGCCGAGGGTCTCACTGGAAGCAGCCTCTCTATTCCTACGGGGTAGAGGTAAGGCTGTCTACATCTTACCCTCCTCAGACCCTACCTTAGCTTTGCTTTTGGTGGGATTTACTGAGTATGATGATGATGATGATGATGTATGGCTCACACATCTGAGAAAAATTGTTGGAAGTTGAAGGGTGGAGTTTGTTCAAGATGTTGTTATCGTCACATCCTCCAAAAATCCATCGGAAACCCTAACCTACCACCGCAGCCGTCGGAGCTTCTGCTGCTGCCGTCACATCGCTGCTGTTGCCGTCACATATCTCCCTCAATTTCAGACTACCTCAGTTTCGCTTAAATGATTTACAACACTTTGGCTCTGTTAACTTAGAGAAGGTGCTACGAGATCCAAAATCCCGCAATTAACTTACAATCTCTTTGATTTAGGTAATCGATTCATGTTTCTGTTCATCATACTTTCATGTTTGATGTGTTATTCTGAATCTGATTATTAAGCTTTAATGTTTGGTTTAAAATATACAGGGAACCATTTAGCTTTGGAAAGCTGGTAATCGTATCTTCTTTGTTGATTTGTTGCAGCAAAACCCAATTGCTAACATAAATTATAGATTTATTGATATGGTTTTTGTCAAATTTTTATTATTTATGTCTTCCACTCCAAATCGTAGTTTCTAAAATTTCAGCGGTGGGTGGTGGGAGGTGGTGGTAGTGGGTGAAGAGAGAGAGAGAGAGAGAGAGAGAGAGAGAGAGAGGAGGGAGAGGGAGGGAGAATATGTTTTAAGTCCCTTGAATATCAAGTTATTTACTCAATAGTCCCTAGGGAGGTAAAATGACAAAGATGCCCTCATGTGCAAGTCACATGACCATATTTAACAAAAAAATCTGACTGAGTTAGGGTTAAAGGACATAACGTGCAGGATTTTGAAACGTTAAGGACAAAACTCGTCAAATTTAAAGGCAAAGGACACCACCTACAATTTGGTACAAACATAAAGGACAAAACTTGTAATTTACTCTAATTTCCGTTTGATCCTTAACCCTTAGAAATGAAACATAACCCTAGACTGGTTGCAAACTCTTATCCAGTTATGTTTGGAATTGAGTGGTACAAGTCTATATTGGTTATTTAGTTTCAAACAGGAGTATTCTTCTAAGGGTAGAGTAAGAGATCATTACCATAATGATCATATAATTACTACAATAAGAATAATATTTGTGGGTTAGGAACTTAGGGGGCATTTGGTTTGTGGAATGATTTGGAATTGTAATTGGAATTTGAAATGGAAATCAATAGATTCAGATAGAATCTGAAATTCAGATTTGATTGAAACAAGATAGATAATTCAACTCGAGAATAATTAGGTCTCCAATTACAAGGTTTAAGAACCCTATTTTTTATAGAATAAACATCGACTCCTGAAAGACGACCTAATCTGCCCTATTTAACATAAACGAAATAGAAGTTAATTAACAGATTCCTTTCAAAATCCAAAATGTGTTTGGTATACATCTTTTAACAAATCTGGAATGCAAAAATAAGTAAGAAGACATAACTGCCCTTAAAAATAGCAAATATAAATCAAAGAACCCATATTCAGCAACCCACCAATCCACCCTTTCTCTTCCTCACTGAAGTCGCCGGCCACCATCAGTGTCGAAAGGCTGAATTTAGGGGCTGAAGTTTAGAAGGTAACTCATATGCTTTTCATTTAAGTATTCCATTTCATGTTCTAGTTTTCTATGGCTTGTTTATTCTGATTATAAGTGTTTTTGTTTTGGAGACTAGCCCCTCTAGAATCGGGCTGACCATCTTAGATTTTCAAACCAGCCTTTGATTTTCTAGTTCCTAACAAACTCTCTCTTCCTTCTACTTTAACTTGGTAATTAAAAGACCAATCCCAGAATATAGAACAAACAATAATAATAATCATACATTTTCTCTCTACCCACCCAAATGCCACCTAAGTGAGAAATATGAGAAGTTAGTTACCTCTTTCAAGCTTGATATGCCATATCCAGTGTAGGAAGATGAAAACAAAAACTGAACTAATGACCATTTTTCTTTATCCAATGCAATTGCCAACGGCTCCAAATATCTAACAAAATTTAAATTTAAATCATTCAGATTTCATCCAAGATTTAAGTGAAATCAACTTAACTAAATAAATTTTCAAGAAATAAGTTGCTTTCATTTATTCCTCCCATGCATATTTAGTGTGTACCCTGGCAGAGTTCATTTACATGTTTACAAATTACGAGTACTTTGATGGCCATTGTTATTAAAATTGTGGGTGATTTTTCGGAAGCTAGACGGGTATTTTTATTAAAAATGGGTAGCGCAGCTTGTTCAACATTCTTTATAAACAACTTTTACTGCGTATGCCAAGGCGCCAAGCATAGTTGTCAATAGCGATTGTAGCAATCGCTATAGCGTGCTATGTAGCGTATAGGTCTAGTGTCGGTATTAGGGTTGCAGCGATGGATAGTGGGAACAACGACACCTTATTTTTTATTTTTATTTTTAATATAAATAGCAATTATATATAGCTATAAAATAGCTGGATTTTAGGTTTTTGTTAAATATACATATAAAATAACATATATACCAGGGTATTTTGATATAATATACATATAAAATTTTTAAATTTTTTTTTTCTAGTGTATCGTTATTTATAAAATAGTTGCCTACTATTTATCGCTATTCGCTATGTAGCATATAGGTTACTTATCGCTATTTTTCGCTATTCGCCATTAACAACTGTGATGCCAAGAACTAATTGGGTTTGTATACTATAGATCTTAGTGACGACATGTGCTTACACAACATATCAGGCAAAGGTATCAATATTTGAAATAAAATAGTCATTTGTCACATGTGGCTTGCATGTGCTTACACAACATAGCAAAATGGTATCGATACATGTTCTTGTAGTTATATTATATATAATACATTTTTTATGCGTAAGAATTTTCAAAAGTTGTTAAAAAAGAGTCATCAGGTCAACCGTCAACCTGGCATGGCTCAATTCAACCATCCCTAAATAGACCTGTTTCAACCCTAGTCCATTTTGACCCAGTACCCAACCCGTACCCGTCTGAACAAGGTAAAGGAGACCATGTTATTTGAACTCGGACTCTCCTAATTACTAATTTATTATAATACGTTAAAGAAAACAAAACACTTTTAAACTCGGTAAACAAATCTTGTTCAAACTTCAAACTATAATTCAACAAAAGTTCATTGACAAGAATATACATACTCCGTAGCCATAAACCCATCCGTCAATCCGCCAATAAAAACAACGTGTTGTTTATAAT
Source organism: Helianthus tuberosus (assembly GCA_030545235.1). NCBI lineage: Eukaryota > Viridiplantae > Streptophyta > Magnoliopsida > Asterales > Asteraceae > Helianthus > Helianthus tuberosus. Next base: position 28,945,419 of record CM060402.1, read on the forward strand.
CCCCGGTTTTGAATGCAACCTACATCACACGTAAAACATATTGATTTCCACGCTTAGTCACCATACAGTCAAGATGTTCACTTTTTGAAGATAAAAGCTTGCTTAACACAAAAGATAATAAACACCATGTGAGAATAAACTGGTACCACACTTTGTGTTTCCTGGTTTACTACACTCTACATGTTCAAAAGAGGGTGGTTTTAAGAACCGGGGTCTCAATGTGAGCAACCTCTCTGAACCATTGAAAAGAGGAAAGGTCTACCCTCGTCCCACCCTCCGCAGACCCTACGAGTAACTTTTGCTATGAGTGGGATTTTAGTAGATGCATTTGTTTGGATATAAAATGGTAAGTGGTAATTCAAATAAATACATGGTTGTAAAATCGCCAGGTGCTAGTCAAGCGGTGGAGTACCGACAAGCGATTTATCGGATTGGAATTTTATGTGTAATTTTTCAAACTTATACACACACACACACACACACGAAATTTTAAATGTGATTTTTTTGAACTTATTAATCGGATTGGATTAAAAGAGTAACTTTTCAAATACTTCAAAGATTCTGAGTGCCTTTGACCGATTACTGATTTTAGGTCCAACAAAGTGAAATCGAATCGGTAAACTACCCATTACCGATTATGTGCGCTTAATTGCGATCTTACAACACTAAATAAATATACAAACTCTCAATATAAGACCCAAAAAGTGCATGATCAACCATGACAACCACATCTTAAACTAGATCAACCAACAAAAACAACCCCAGACCGAAAAACAATTCCAAAAATTTGCACACAAAAGACAAACCTAATCATCTCCAGCAACAATCACTAATCTTCCAAACCCACAAAATAAAAATCAAACAAATTTCAAAACTTTAACCTATCAAACTCAAACACAGATCCAATCTCAATAAACCCAATAGCCAAATTCCCAAAATCCCCCATAAAAAAAAAAAAAAAAAAAAAAAAAAAAAAAAAAAAACCTTAACTTGAAATCAAACAATATCATCATAAACCAGATCAAGAATAATAACAATAATTAATTATTAAAGTATATCCCCATACCTGAATAGGTTTAGAGGCGTATTTAAACATGACACCACAGAACTGATTTTTCCGGTTGATGGGGGCGGCGGCGACGACGGCGGATTTGGTTGTGGTTGAAGTGGTTGACTTGCGTCCGCGAACAATGCCGGAAAACCATGATGTTCCGGATGTAGAAGAGGATGCAGGTGGAGATGAAGAAGATAGGTTGTGTGGGTTCATTTTTATGTTTATGTCGTCCATTCTTGTTGTTGACCGGTTTGGACTAAATTGAATTCTAGGGCATTGTTCTACAAAAATAGAATTCAATTTTTATTATGCTTTAACTATTTTTATAGATATCTATAAAAATAGTTAGGGGCTGTTTGGTAGCCTCTGAATGGTCATTAAGAGGCTACCTCTTAATGGAACCATTAAGAATTTTACAAATGAGAAGTTAGAAGAATGTGACATGTGATGATTTACCATTCAGAGGTTACCTCTTAACCATTCAGACTTGAGGTTACCTCTTATTCATTCAGAGGTTTTAAACCATTAAGAGGTAGCATCTGAATGGTCATTAAGAGGCTACCAAACAGCCCCTTAAAGCATAATAATTTTACTTTTTAACTATTGAGGGGGTGTTTAGCCTCACTTTTTTTTTTTTATCTTAGGGGCTGTTTGATAGCATCTGAATGACATTAAGAGGCTACCTCTTAATGAAATCATTTAAGAGTTTAACAAAGATAATGTAGAAGAATGTGACATGTGATGGTTTACCATTCAGATGTTACCTCTTATTCAGTCAGACATAAGGTTATCTCTTATTCATTCAGACATAAGGGCCACAAATGATTTCATTAAGAGGCAGCCTCTGAATGGATCAAGAGGCTACCAAACAGGGCCTTATACTTATGTTTTAAGGTAGTTTATAGCTTATTTTCTATTATTTGATAAGTTTTTTTTAAGTGTATGGATTAGCTTATATAGCTTATTTTCTATCATTTGATTAACTTACACCCTTACACAAATAAGCTTATTCAAATAAGCTAAAAAACCAAGTTAAGCTTATTTTGTAAAAAAAAAAACTAAAAAACCTTCAAATAAGCTAAAAAAAACCAACTTAAGCTTATTTTGTAAAAAAAAAAACCTATAAGCTTTGTTAAAAAAGCTAGGATGTTTTTACGTTGTTATAAAGAGGGACGCCAAGTGCTAGGATCCCTACGTGAGACTTTTTCTAACTTAACAAGTCTACCCCATGCAAACTAAACCACTGACTGTGTCCTTGTTCGTGTTTCTTGTCTTTCCTTTGTAAAATGTTTGTTCCATGGATCTTGGCGTTTTGTAAATGCAATGAAAAATATTTTTGTAAAAATGTTTTTGTGAGAGAGTCCTAATGATTGTAGTCTAGACTCGAGAAGGAATCCTAGTTCGCTACAATCGAAGCTCTGATACCAAACAGTCACACCCTGACTTTTGCGGAAGCGTATGATGTGTGACTTGCTTAATATCATTGTATTCAATTATAACAAACAACTATATGATTAAACCATGATGTTCATCCATTAATACAATTTCAAAATAATACAAACCACATTGTTTTAGTACCAACCAAAGACTTTAAGTAACCAAATGTTTTAAGTTCTATAAAGGACTTTAACAAAAGACATAGATAAAACAAGGCTTTGATTCATGTATCTTATTAAAGATAAGATACACAATTCAAACCCTTTAAAACGGGATGACATCACTTCTTGTAAACACATCTTGAAACTTTGAAACGCCCGCCAGATCCATATCAATTTCCTGAAATACATGTAGTTTGAAAACATCAACAAAAGTTGAGCGAGTTCATGTGTTTTTGTGCAAGGTCATTAATATGTGTGCAACGGCGTAGGAAGGCTCAAACCTAGCGGATTTTGTACCGGGCTTCGGATGGAAGACATAGTCACCACATTCGGTCACTCCGGCCTATGGGTAGGGCTCGCAACACCCAGATAGATCTATCACTCATGTCTCTCGGTCCTTATACTAGGATTAATGGTCTTAAGTGTGCGCCTACCCATTCACATGATCTAACAGTTCATTCCTTAGCTAACCATATCATTTGTAAACGTTTGAAATATTTGTAACATGTATTTCACCCCCGAAGTTATAAACCGAAAACAGTTAAAAGAAAAGGGGGACATGAACTCACTGAACTGCGTTCTTCTGTCCGGTGTAAACTCAAAGATCCTTTCTTCTGGTCGTACTACTACCCACACACGTGTTATGTTAAGACTTAGTATCCTTTGAGTCACATGTTGGATGTATATTATATTATTCCCAAGTATATAATTATTGGTTAAAATAATATATTTTAACTTGGTATATTATGTATTTATAAATATGTATTCTCCCAAGTATGGGTGTACTTGTACTTGTGTGTTTTTAGACTTGTGTATTTTGCCAAGTATGGGTGGCGTATTCCGGTGTGTATTTGTCTGTACGAGAATACGTATTTCCTTGTATTTATTAAGTATTTTATACTTAATCTTGTATTAAACTTTCCGAAATATTATTTTTAATCAACTAAAAATCACCAATTTACACTCTTAAAATATATGTATTTTAAGAAAACTTTTATAGAAAAATATCTATAAATCTTTATTGGCAAAAATAATTATATTTTCATATAAACCTCAAAAATAATATATTTTCAAGATTAACTTAGAAAATATTTATAATTCCATTTTTCACCCAAAATAATATGTTTTTAATTTGTTTAAGAAAATATATATTTTCTTAAACAATAACATATCTTCTAATTGTTCAAGAAAATATATATATTTTTCTCCACTCAAAAATAATATATTTTCTACTTGATAAAATGTGTTATATCTTGTAATACTTGTAAAAATCATACTTTCCGTTCTTTTGGTTTCCAAAATACCGTATAACTCGTTTGTCAAAATATATGAATTTAATTCCAGAATATATATATAGTCCATAGTCCGTGTCCGGTTTTTTTCCAATATTCGGGTATAAATTATATATTTGTTTTCTTGGAATTTTGGTAATATTTTGTATGAAAATTTTGGTATTTTGGTGAGTTATATTATTTTCAAGTCCTAAAGTAATATAACTAATACACATAATATACAAGTAACACACAAATCGTGACATCTAAATATATATTTTCCTAAATATATACTTAGTCACTTTTATTTATCAAAAATCAACCTCCAATATTTGTAATTTTTGTTACAAAAATTATGGCAAGTTTTTATATGAAAAACCATGATTAAAATTTACTTATAAACACTTGTTTAAAAATATTTTTCTAAGTGTTTAAATTCTACAAAAATTTTGCCATAGTTTCCCCTTAAAATGGAGGTTTCCATGCTTTAAAAAGCATATCATTTTCTTTTAAAATCATCATCAATCATCAACAATTCAATCAAGACTTACCATGAGCCAAAATCATGCAATTTACACTACATCATGAACTTGAAATTTTGTAAAAGTTTGTAGTAACTTAATATGTTATTTAGTAGGTTTAGTTACCCTTTAAAACATGGCTCTTTGTTTATAAATCCATTTCTTGTAAAATTTAGTCCTTAACAACTTACATGAAGATTTTCCAAAAATGATTTTTCTTGTATTCTTCTTGTTAACAACATGTTTCTAGCTTGATTTAACACTTAAAACATGATTAGTTTTTTTAAAAATCATGATTATGTAAATCTTGTAAATAACTTTGTTTTCTTGAGAAAATTATTTTCGTAATCATCCATTTACAAGTCTTATAACATGTATCCATCATCATCATACACAAAAACATCTTCATTTTTCAAGTTCATGTTCACATAAAGGATGATCATTTTGATTTTCACAAGATTCATCCCCTCACTTGCTAGATCATGTGTTTAATCACAATCTAGCAAGCTTCTTATGATGATCAACATCATAATCACAAGAAATCAATCATCAAGTATCACACATACACTAAAACAACTTAGATTCTTATGTTATTTAGCTTAATGTTAAAGATCATCTTCATGGTTCTTTATGATTCTTATGTTTAACCACTTACATAATCTTTTAACCATCAAAATGAGAAGTAAAATCAAGTTACAAGAGGCTTACTACTAGCACAAGGGCTAGGGAAGAAATCAAGTTGAAGATGATGATGAACAAGGTGGATAAAAGCTCTAGAGAGTGGTCCTTCAAGTTCCAATGCCTTCAAGCTTCTTAACTTAGCTCCTAGCACCCTTGAATCACCTTAGATTGGTTGAGAATGATAGGAGTATGGTGGTGGTGAGGTGGCCGTAGACAAGGAAGAAGAAGGAGAGGAGAGTGAGTGTTTGAAGGTGAAATGTGTATTAGTGTGAGGAACTTGTGGTTTTAAACAATGACTTTCCAACATCTATATAACCAAGGGTCTTTATGTTTCAAGAACCATTAACAAATCTATTAAACAAATAAAAGAAATCAAGGGGTGGGTCCACCCTTGTAACCATCGATTAGGGGGGGGGGGTTACTAGTTGGGATTCAATGATAAGTTAGATGATTTAGTTAGGAAGTAATGAAATTTGATTAGTGTTATAAGTGTTATATGTTTATAAGATGTATTATGATGTTCGGTGACCATAACTAGCTCGAAAATGTTAAAACAAGGCTTCTAGTGAAAATTTAGTGTTTCGGGTAGTGTCCGGTTGTTCGGTTGGTTACCAGTTCGTTAAGGTGCTAAATTACGCAGTTTAGTGTGCTTTATGTTCCCTTTTGTGACAGTTTTGATTCCCGATACCTAGGAAGGTATTCTGGACCATTAAACCATAATTCTGCATTATATTTTAGTGTTAGAATGCTGATTTTTGCTGAAGTATGCAGAATTATGTAGTTTGTGTGAGTTTTAGGCACTTTCCGGCACTTAAACTATCACTAGGAAGGCAGTTTTATCATCCTTACTTTCCTACACACTATACTAGTGTAATTCTTGGTTTCGGGCTCATTCTGTGTCTTAACATCATGTCTGTCTGAGTACTGAACTCCCGTCAGTACTTCTAGTGTGTCTGATAATTGTGCTAACTTTGTTTTGTGCACTAATTAAATCATATTGTGTTGCATGCAATAATGAGAAATAATCATGCAACATGTAATGCACTTGTATGTATATGACAATAATCAGAAATCATTCATGTCATTAATTCAATTCAAGCACAGTTATTAAAGCACAAATTACTGTTTAACATGTACGGAATTACATGGAAAATTGACAGTTGTCACATTCTCCCCCCATTAAGAAAATTTCGTCCCGAAATTTTAAGCTGCGTTACCAGTTGCAGGGGACTTAGGGAACAAATGCGGATACTTTGATTTCATTCGATCTTCACGCTCCCAAGTAAACTCTGGGTCGTGACGTTAATTCCAGCGAACCTTGACAAGCTTAATACGACTTCTTCGAGTCTTGTGGACTTTCCAGTCCTTAACTTCAACAGGTTCCTCAGTGAATTGGAGGGTGTCGTCGATATGCACTTCATCCGAAGGGATGATAACTGTTTCCTGGGTTGGGCTTTTCTTCAGATTTGACACGTGAAATGTATCATGTACACCGTTCAGTTCTTCTGGTAATTCTAGCTTGTAGGCTACGGTACCAACCCTTTCCAAAATCTTGAATGGTCTAATGTATCGGGGATTCAACTTACCATGTTTCCCGAATCGTGCTACACCTTTCCAAGGTGAGACTTTCAACAAAACCATGTCTCCTACCTCGAATTCCAAAGGTTTCCGTCTTTGACCTGCGTAGCTCTTTTGTCGATCACGAGCCGCCTTGATGCGCTCTCGGATCCGCATGATCTTGTCGGTCGTTTCTTGTACTAGTTCGGGTCCAACCATCTGTCTATCTCCAGCATATGCCCAACACAACGGTGAGCGGCACTTACGGCCATAAAGAGCTTCGAACGGTGCAACTTGAATACTCGTATGGTAGCTGTTATTATAGGAAAACTCAACTAACGGTAGATGAATATCCCAACTGCCACCTAAATCCATCACACATGCACGAAGCATGTCTTCCAGTGTTTGAATAGTTCGTTCGCTCTGACTGTTTGTCTGTGGGTGAAAGGTTGTACTCTAATTTAATTGAGATCCAAAGGCCTCCTGAAAGGATTGCCAAATCCTTGATACAAATCATCCATCTCTATCAGATATTATCGAGATAGGCACTCCATGACTTGCCACTATCTCCTTAAGGTAAAGCTCAACTAGTTTTCCAGTGCTATCTTTTTCTCGAATCGGTAGGAAGTGTGCAATCTTTGTCAATCGATCCACTATTACCCATATCATATCATGTCCTATGGGAGTCCTGGGTAATTTTGTTATGAAGTCCATAGAAATATGTTCCCACTTCCACATGGGTATTTCCGATTGTTGCAAAAGACTTAAAGGTTTCTGATACTCGGCCTTAACCTTAGCACAGGTTAGGCACTTCCCAACATAAATAGCAATGTCACTCTTGAGTTTTGGCCACCAGTAAAAATCTTTCAGATCTTGGTACATATTGTCCGATCCTAGGTGGATCGAGTACCTCGACATACGAGCTTTGTCAAAAATAACTTCTCGAATACCTCCATAAAGCGGAACCCAAATGCGTCCCATGAAGTATAAGGTTCCTTCCTCATTTGGCACTAACTTTTTCTCCATTCCTCGGAGATATTCAGCCTTAAGGTTTTCTTTCTTAAGAGCTTCTTGTTGTGCATCACGTATACGTGAAGTGAGTTTCGTCTGAATAGTCATTTCTAAAGCTCGAACCCTTATGGGCTTAACCCTTTCCTTTCGACTTAAGGCGTCTGCTACCACATTTGCCTTTCCAGGATGATACTTGATCTCACAGTCATAATCATTCAGCAACTCAACCCATTGTCATTGTCGCATATTGTAACACCACGTAAAAATGTGTCCAATTATGTAAAGACACGTGTCCAAAACTCTAAATATGTGAAAGTTTGAGTTTGAAGGACTAAAGTTGACAAACGATGAAAACATGTATGCGAAGGGACTAAAAGTGTCAACATGCGAAACTTGTGCCTCTGAATGACCATACACGAAGAATATATTCTGAAATGAGTGATTAATTGAATATAAGAAGCCGTTTATGAAAATAATCGGAAGATTATAAACTACAGGGGTTAAACGTGTCAACATGTTAATTCTTACCTCTGAGTGACCTTTTAATGAACCCGAGGTTTTGAAATATTCAAATATACTCTCAAGAATAAGTGATAAAAATTTCACGTGGTTTCGAGATCGTTAAGCAAGTTTTCAAGACTTTGGGCTAAAAGTGTCAATAGTAAGAAACTTGTGTTTATGGAGATCTTTTAACGGGACCGGGCCTAACGGAGTTTGGTTATACTCCCTCGAACCTCTACAAACTAACTACAAGGGCCTTTTAGGCCAAAAATGAAGTTGTATAAAGTTTATAAAGGCCAGGGACTGAAACTGTCAAAGTTAAAACATGTTTCACCTGATCATAAGGTCGTCGCGGCCCGCGTAGACTCCTTCTGAGTCTTACGTGGCCCGCTTAAAAGTGCCCAGCGCAGAAAAAACCTGCCAGCTGCATGTTTCAGCTCCAAACCGACTTTAACTCATTCAATTCGATACCATGGGCTGTTGGACGGACTTGTTATACTACTAGGACACCCGGGGTGATCCTAATCCTTCCAAAAACACATGCCTTGATCTTCTTGCATGCCATTTTGCTATATAAAGGCTCCACTTTGAAGTTTTATTTGCTCATTTCATTTACAACAACTCTAACACTCACTTCTGGAGATAGCCAGCATTAGAAGAGGATCAAGAAGTGTAGAAAAGATAGCTAGGACCTTATGTAAGTGTCTTAGCCCTTCCTTAGTTCAGTTTACTAGTTTAAAAACCGAAAAGTCAAAGATATCATAATTAGACTTTGACTTTCGGTTTAATCACAAATGGTCCAGCCACTGACCGAAATAAAAGTGGTTATGGGACCATATTAAGGTATAGGTGATTAACCCTTAAAAGGGCACCTCCTGATTATTTCGTTTGACTAGTTAATTGTCGGGTCAAACTAATGAGTCAAAAAGTCAAACTGGACAAAATTTAAAATAATGATTTAAACTAATAAAACAGAGGTTATAAATTATATTTTAGCATTATAATAACTTGGTAATTAGTATTAGAACATGTTTAAACATGTCTAACCCGACAATTATCAGTCTAAGGTTGGTTCATAACCGAAAGTCGCAAAAGCTTGACTTTTGCTTTGACTTTCAGTTCTGACCCGATTGATCTTAATTCTCCCATGTTTTAAGCTTCCACTAGGACCATATTATACAGTAGTATAAACCTCTGGAGTTATATTGCTTGGTCCTTAGTAGTTTGAATTATATGCTCTTGTTTGTTATTATTCCTATAAATGTCATATTTGCCCTTTTTACATATAAATGAGATTTTTAGAAATGTGAGAGGACAAAAACCTTTGTTACTGATATATAAGCTTGTCCCAAAAATTTGACATCAGTTCTTGGTCTCAAACAGAAGTTATGCTCAATATCGTAAATAGAAGCTTTTTATTAATTAAATTGCGATATCTTGCATAAGACATGTTTAAACTTGGATTTTGAACCAAAACTCATTACCTACTGTTAAGATATTATTTTTAAGGATTTTTAGGATTTTTGGTCAGATTATAATCTGCTCATATCATAGAGTTCTTGTGTAATTCGGTAAATGACGATAATACCCTTTTCATACATAAAATGAGATTAACAAATGATTTGAATGCCAAACCTTTTCCTACTGATTTCACACATTAAATAAATTATTTTGAGCATTTAAAACTGATCAAAATCTCAGATTTACATAAACATCTTAATTATCGTCAATTAGCGAGTTTTACACTAATTAGGTGCATAGTATGGTTTAAAACCATACTTAACACCTAAGACTTGTTACCTACTGAATTTTTGAACAAATTTTAATATTTTTACAGTAAGTATAAGTCATGAACTCAGACTTCCAAAAATGTCCTTAAAAGTATATGTGAAATGACCAAAATGCCCTTTCAGGGCATAGTTTCGCCATAAATGGTAAACCTCACATATATGTAATATCTTACTGATGTAATGTGATGAAATAAATATTTTTACTGATTACCAAAGACCAGAACCTCAGTTTGTTACAAAATCTCTTTTATAATCATTAAAATGACCAAAATGCCCTTACGGGACTTAAATTGGTTTTAAATACTTTTTGGGCATATATGTTAACATCCTACTGATGTATTAACATATTTTAAGAATAATAACATTTGAGACCTGTATATAATTCATTTGGTTGCCCGTTATGCATTTATGCGTTCGGATCGGTTTATGTGACTAGTTTACGTAAAATAGCCGAAACGGGTTTAACCTTATCATTAAATCCTCAAATTCCAGAATGTATTTAGTTTACCCATATTATACAAGTATCCAAACTTGTCGGGTCTAAATCACATTCTATTCCGGTCTCCGCTTAATCTAGCGTTTAGAACCGTAAAGTTTCTTTCAAGCTAACCGGTCTAAGTCCTTGACTTAAATAAAGACGTGTTAGTATCCTAATAGGTTATTAAACCTTCCATACAGATTGAGTAGCATTCAGTAGAAGGTATTATCATAAAGCTTTAGGAATATACGGCTGAGTTACTTCTCACATTTAGCTCAGGTAAATACTTTTAACTTATTTTCCCTTATACGGGCTTGGGATATGGTATTATAATAATACCATTTGGTCGGGTATGAAATCATTTAATCCGATTGTGATTAATAAATTTACATAACCCATTTTAATATGTCTTGTTTGATAACATAAACATTGGGGGTTAATACGACCGTGTCCTGGATATCCTAAGCTCATTTCATTTGAAAATGGCCACGACCTATGCACAGGGTGTAGGCATACACCTGACAGATTCAAATGCTAAAATATAAACCCACATGTTGGGGATAACTCCTTTGTGTGTTCTATAAGTGGTGAGTCGGTTAATCATGACCGGCTTCCAAACCGGCCCCAATTGTATGACAAGCATGTAAATCTGTATACAAGATTATCTTTAAATAATTGTCCTAAGTTATAAATGATTTGTGCCTTGTGCACTTAAATCAATTTTCATAAATATTTTCAAAAGAGTCAGTTAATTGTATTTACCAGTGTAAACTGACGTATTTTTCAAAGACTGATTGACAGGTACCTCACGTAAATAGGCTGGAGCTACTAGGTGTCATATAAGAGGATCTTGCAAATCCCTAGATATCTGGAGTATGTTATTTCAGTTTCTTGTATTTTATTTTATGATCCGTCTGTGGATCTTATTACAACCAAGTCTGTATATTCTTTCATTCGGACCCTCAGACATTTTGGTTTGTAATAGTTTATTCACCAAGCCTTCCGCTGTGCTATTATATTGTGTGTATTGACAATGATGATATCAACTACGTCACGATACTCCCCGCCGGGCCCACCGGTAACATGTGGAAATATCGGGGTGTGACAGGTTGGTATCAGAGCCAACATTGAGTGAATTAAACACTAGCCTTTTGTGTTTAATCTCAATGACACAATAATCACATTCCTTAGACTTCCGAGTCTAGGCAAATGACCTAGGATTTATTCTTAACTTTCCTTTTGTTGTTTATATTTTATTTTACTTGTTTTGACAGGTTTAATCATCGATAATGTCGTCACGTGTACGAGGCAAGGGAAAGGGTCCAATGAGAGGAGGACCATCAGGACATGCAGGACCTTCTCATAGGCGCACTCCGTCTGCGTCATTTTCTAGCTCGGATTCGCGTGACCATTGGGGTCATTCGTTTGAACCCGCGAGACACTCGGTCTCGTTGAGTTCATCACCCTCGTTTCATCTATCTTTTGGGCCGCCTATTCCAGAAGAGCCCCAACATTCCCATCATTCACAAGATTCACACCATTCGCACCAATCTTACCATTCTTTACACTCCCATTCTTTCCATCACTCGGATTCCACATATTCCCAAGCCCAGTTCAACCCAAACGACTATGTCAATGATTTGCTGGGTTACAATCCATTAGGACCCTAGGATCACTTCCCCCACGACATGGAGATGGATGACGATTCAGATCCAGAGCTGCAAACCGGGACACTGGGTCACCCTATCAGCATCTCCAGCGGTTCTCCATATCAAGGATCGCCATATCGTGGGCCCGATTCATTTGCCGAAAGGTGGGCCAAGTATGAATGGGAATTCACCCCTTCATATCATAACTCTCCTTCTCAACCTCCTTAGGATGAGCCGTATCTTCAAGCGGTTACTCCACCACCCCTACCCGTTGAGGAACCACCTCAACAACCACCACAACCACCTCCCTAGCCACCTAGGCGAAGGAGGAATGCACGGATTTCCGTGCGAGGGGGACCACGGTTCAGTTCCCCTCAAGGTTCAAGCTCATACCCTCCTATTCCTGAGGACCCACAAATGGGTGGACCCTCGCATGTGGTGCCGGAAGACGATCCCCCGCCAGTTTCTTATGCACCACCGCCACCGCCAGTGGGTTTTGATAACCCAATACCAATATACCCAGGTTCGTCTGGGTATAACCCATCTGGATATCCAACCACTGTGGATTATGGATATCAAGCTCCTGCCCAAGATCCATATCTTACGGCAGCACAGTATAATGCACTTTATCCTTCATCTTATCCTCCAGTTTACCCAACTGGATATCCAGTGCAAGGGTATCAATACCCACCTTATCAGCAACCTCCTCCTCCCCAACAGGAGCAAACTCAAGAAATTCTGCAGAGGTTGGACAGGGTTGAGCGAAAAGCAGATGAAACCAATAAGAAGCATAACAGCTTTCTCAAGGGCCTTGCGAGTCTCATCAAAAGCAAAAAGAAGTAGAAAGTTGTTTACTTTATTTTGTATTGTATTTTTCAATCAAGTCCCTGCGAGGACATTTTATTTTCTGTACCTAGTCCCTGCGTGGACTTATTTCTTTTTCTGTAGTCCCCGCGTGGACAGTATGTTATTTCAAGACCCGTTTAGGGCATCTTTGTAATAGTTTAATGGTTTAATGGAATTTCTTTTTGGATTTTAAATATGTATTTATTACATCATCGTGCTATATCATTAAAAATTTTAAATTGATCTGCCAAAGAAGTTCTTAAAGGTATAACCTAGCCAAAATATTAATGGCTATGATGGTACAACCTTTTTAAGACAATAAATTCCTTGTTAACATCTGAAAACATGTTAACATTCCTGGCTGTGCGGCTCGAGAGACCACACAAGCTTCCAAATGTACTTGGATTCTTTCAAGTCACTATCATAGCTTATATGATCAATGTGAATCATGGCTAATAAACATCAATATGATGTATACACCAAAACATCCATTTGAGATGTATGCCTATAAGCAAAGGTGTAATAATGACAATGATAGTTTTATTTTATAAACTTCTTGTCAATAAGGCGATGAACTATGTTCGACCCTTAAAAGATCACTGATCCAAGAGATCATTGGTTATGTTTTAATCATCCTTGTGACAAGGCCTTTTGTGCCATCTAAATGTCCTTCGAGACGAGCCTTGTGCTATATAAAAATGTCTTTTAAGACATTGATAGTTGTGATTTATATCCACTGTCTAATAAATATAAAGGATTATATCCTATTGATTGCTTATAATGGTTCTATTGTAGCCTAGGCAAATCATGATTAAATTGATTTTTACTTAAAATGGTCTATATGGTTTAATAATACCATGACCATCTAATCATCAATGTGATGATTCATTATATAATTTAATTATATCATTATTGTTTGATTTAGTACTCAAATCATGGCTGGCTCTGACGAAGCAAACAGTCATCCCATAGAAGGAAAAATAATACCAGGATTAATATCATTGGTGCTGAATTGCAAGCAATGATAACCGCAGCGGTTGCTCAAGCAGTGGATAATAAGTTCAAGGAGCCGAGTAATGTTCAGTCTAAAACTCATACAAAGTCCCTATCTCATTCGCATACACTGAAGAAGGATGTGTCTCAACACTCGTCTAATCAGAGAAGTGAACCACAGAGGCAGATTGTCCTCGAACAGACTCCTAGGTACACCAAGGGTTGTACCTATAAATACTTCGTCTCCTATAAACCGAGAGATTTCACGGGAGAAAAGGGAGCAATCGACTGTATGAAGTGGTTAGATGAAATGGATACTGTGATTGACATCAGTGGATGTGCTAAGGAAGACATAGTTAAGTTTGTGTCTCAATCCTTCAAGGGCGACACCCTCACTTGGTGGAAAGCCTTGGTGCAATCCACTGGAAAGGTTCCTCTGTATAACCTTTCGTGGAACAAGTTTGTTGATCTTGTGAAGGACACTTACTGTCCTCAGCATGAAGTTGAGAGAATAGAGACTGACTTCCTCACTTTGGTAATGAAGGATTTGGATTGCAGGTCCTATGTGACCAGTTTCAACTCGATGTTAAGGCTTGTGCCATACTTGGTCACCCCAGAACCCAAACGCATTGCGCGTTTCATCGGTGGTTTAGCCCCTGAAGTGAAAGGTAATGTCAAGGCTTCTAAGCCTGCTACTTATAGATCTGCTGTAGATCTATCTTTGTCCCTTACTCTTGATGTTGTGAGGAGTAGGGCAAAGAAAACTACCGATGACAGGAAAAGAAAGAGGGAGGAAGACAAGTCCCATCAGCCGAACAAGAAGAACAAAGGGAACTCTGGTCCCAAGAAAGGGCAGTCAGGTGACAAGCCCAGATGCAAGACTTGCAACAAGAGGCACTTTGGAAAGTGCAACCAGGACCCACAAGCTAAACCATGTGGGATCTACAAGAAGAAAGGGCATAAGTCTGTGGTGTGCCGAAACACAGCGGAAGCAAATAAGCTAAGACTTCTAGAATTTGAACGCATGCTAAGCACTCGAATTCCCATGGGTTCTCCTATTCCAACTGTTCCATAGTTTTGAAAATGCGACCTGAGAAAGAATCATCCGAAAAAGTCAACATAAAGTTGAGCGAGTTCATAGTTTGTTTTGAAAAGATTTAAAATAAATCTTTTTGATAACCGGTTTAAAAGTTGTTGAGAAAATATAGAAAAATCATTTTCTAGGCATGATATATGAAAACTGTGAGTCTAGCCCACGAGAGAGAATGGGCAGGACCAACACGTCCTCTTACTTGTACATAAGTTGAAAACGTTATCAAAGTTTGTAAATCCAAGTAGTATGAGTTTGCGTCAAATGAATATTAAAAACATATGAAAGTTATAGTGTTGTAAGTTGGTATGTAAAGCGTCTATGAACATGTTGATCATTAATGTTTCGCGAGGACATTAATATATGCGACGACATAGGAGGTACTCAACCCGCGTAGGCAATTTAAGTGTCGAACTCTCGACAATGGACACAACAACACTCTAGTGGTCACCCCTGAACCGTGAGTGGGGCTCGCCCGTACCCATTAGATCTAACCTTTGTTCCTTGGTCCTCAAAAGGATTAATGGCACATCAGTTACAGCCTATGCTCACATGATCTAAGAGTTCATTCCATAACTTAATCATACCTAAGTTTGACATGTATTTCCCCCCGAAAGTTGTAAACCGAAACGTTGAAAGAAAAGGGGGACATGATCTCACTGAGTTGTCTCGTTTTTCGTACGCAGGCCAACCCAGTCCCGTTGTAGTAACTAGGACATTCCCGTCACTAGTCATGAAAATCATGCACATTTACAAAAATACGCGTTTGTTTTGTAAAGCCGGTATGTTTAGTATAAACCTTTCGTAAACCTTTCGAGTTCGTTGAAATTCATTTGCAACATGGTTTATAAATATATGTTTTCGTTCATCGAGATAGTGTTTTCTTTTGCAAAAACTTGCATGTCTTTCCACCCCCGAAAACATTTATAAAAGTGTAAAACCGTAAAAAGTGGGGGTTATGAACTCACCTGATGCGCAAACAAATGTAGCGAAGCAAATCGTAAATGGCAAGGTCCGTGTCTATGTGAACCCTCCTATTTGTGCCCTAAAGCATAAAGGACATCTTAAGGTCTATACAATGTTTCAAGCATTCAAGTTGGTTATGTGTCAAGTTCACCCAACTAACTAGACTTGTTGTGAATACTTGAAAAATATGAACATTTGAAACATAGAGAACCGTTGGTGATTTGTTTACGTTTCTTGAAAATATTCTTATATTTTCTATAAAATATATAATATACACCACGCATGAAGCCATGACTCGTGTTAGTACCCAACTTGAAATCCATGTTCGGGTGTATAAAACAATCATACGTTGTAACCCAGATACGGTTAGTTTGTCAAATAAATATATCTACATATTTATTTTTAAGAAAAATAACTTCATTTAAACAATCATGTTTTGACTTTGAAAACCGAAAGTAGTTTAATCACCAAATGGTCAAGTACAAAACTAACAGAAGAACCAATATATACTTTATTAGGGGTTCTGTCTAGTTTGGTAGTTAAATATAATTTTATTTTTAGGAAAATGTGGCCAAACAAATACATATTCATATAATTATCACTACAATAATTTTGTTTGTCTCTAGGGTTATCCAACCATGTGTGTATTTTTATATATCAAAAAATATATATATGTTTAGTTTACTTTCCATAGACTGGCCATTACACTGGTACATATATTTATACAAAAATGTTTATATATATTGCTACTAGAATTTAGCTAGGAATTTAACCATGACATAAAATCAATCATTTTCTTTATGACAATTTATGCCATTAACAACGAGTTTGAATCTGTACCCTTATTAACAAAATATGCACTAATAAGAAACCATTTCTTTAGTTTCTTGAAATAAGGTGTAAACATTTATATAAACACATATATACTTTAACATACTCATAAACCATTTGGAATGATTTTATCAAAATATCAACTTCAAAAATAGTGTACGTACATGTAATAACCTTTCTTTTCTTTTTCTTTTCTTTTCTTTTTTTTTTTTTTTTTAACTCGTAAGGTGTTTAATAGAATTACAAATCAAGTGTATGTAATTGTGTAAATCTCGAGCCTCCCTATGGCATGCGTAGTCTTTCAAAGTTGAATGTTTATGATGTGCGGTAAAGTGTTATATATATTAGGTGTATATTTTAAGCCCCTTTAACACTTATTTCAGTCAAGTTTTAAATTTATCAAACACGATATTTTACTAACACTAAACACACATATGGGCAAGTGCACCCATCGTGGGCGTAGTATAGCGTTGGTAAGATACCGAGGTCGTCCAAGGACACAAGTGCTTTTAGTACCGGTTTATCCTCAACGTCTAATCAAAATAAAAAGTTTAGAAAAAGATTTTTAAACTAAGAAAAATAAAAGCTAACTAAAATGCTGAAAATAAAAATGAAAGAAAAACAGATAGACAAGATGAATCACTTGGTTCCGACTCGTATCTAGTATAACCTTTGATTATTTCCGCACTTTTGCACATAATTAAGAGACTATCTTAGTTATTGTAGTAGGCCCCTCTTTTGAAGGTGACGTTACCCTCACCCCAGTAGTTTGAGTTAGCAAGGATACAATCCTAAAAGGGTGGATTATTGGAAGATAATGAATTAAGTTATTAATGCAATATTATGGTAGGCCCCGCTTTTGGCGGTGACGTTACCCTCGGCTAAGTAGTCTGAGTCAGCAGGGATACAGTCCTAAATAGCCGGGTTATAGTATTAATAGTAGTTAACTTATGAGGGGGTCAAAGAGTTTGGACCCCCGCCATCCAATACCGTGAAGCATTGAAGGAGGTCCTACTAAATTTGACCCAGGTCCATTGCAGGACCTCTAAACGCTGAACAATGGCAAGACCTTTACCAAACCGTTCCCTTAACCCCCGACCAGGTAGCCAACATACCTCCATATAGACCGTGGAGATATGAATGGTGAAAATCTTTTATTTTATATAGACAGTAAAATAATGCCAAGACACCACGGACAAACGATAAGGAAAGATCACCTTCAACATAAGTAACTAGTTATTAAAGTCATTAATACAAAACCAAATAAAAAGTGCAAAAGATTAGAAATAAAAAGTATTATACTAGACACTTTGTCTTCACCAAGTGATGTAAGAGACTTAGGCAAACATGGCCTTGATTGTCAAGAAC
The DNA here is from genome assembly GCA_030545235.1 of Helianthus tuberosus. NCBI lineage: Eukaryota > Viridiplantae > Streptophyta > Magnoliopsida > Asterales > Asteraceae > Helianthus > Helianthus tuberosus. The sequence continues at coordinate 28,963,624 of CM060402.1, forward strand.
TCTTACGATCAATCTTGGATCCCGAGACGACTCACACACTCTACGATGGACAATGGATGATGGTGTTATGGTGGTGGTGGGTGGTGGATGAAGTGTGAGAGAGGTGGTGTGCCAAGGGATGAGTTGAAATGAAACCAAGCACTCCTATTTATAGGCTGAATAGAAGGCTGGGCACGCCCCCGTGTCCTCTGGACACGGCCCCGTGCCTGTCTGACACTCTCTCTCTTCATTAATTGTAATTCGCAATTACAATTAATGCGCCTGCTGTACTTTCGCCACGCCCCCGTGTCCGCTGGGCACGGCCCGTGGTGGGCAATAGAAGCTTCTATAGGTTTGTCTTTTCTGCTGCTTCTTGGGCACGGCCCCGTGCTGGCTGAGCACGGGGCGTGTTCAGTCTTCTGCCTTCTCTATTTTGCTTGGGAAGATGCCATTGAGGGGTCGGGCAGTCCACTTATGTTCCTTTTCTTGTATTTATGTTGGATTTAGCTGTCTTTTTGCTTCTTTTGTGTTTTTGAGCTCATTTAATCCTGAAAATACAAAAGGAAGACAAAAACACTCTTTTTCCAATATTAGTACTTAAAAAGGGTTAGTTTTATGCCTCATTTGATGTAATTTATATGTTGCATTTTACACACATCAAATACCCCCACACTTGAACTTTTGCTTGTCCTCAAGCAAAACTCTTTAATATGTGGCTTACACTCCCAAATGGAATGGGTAGAAGAGAAGGTTTTGGGCTTGTCGTAGAGTGTCGGGATTTCCAAGATTCTTTATGTAGTTTTATTTTTATTTATTTACAATCCTATTCGTCATGATTTATTTAAAACTTTTCATAAGAGAAATTACTTATTTGGGCATAACATGCCTTTTTAAAATTCCATTTATATACAAGTTCACATACCTCACGGGAGAAATCACTCACACTCGGCCGAAGGTGTATTTTTAGTGAATCACTCGAGAGCGGCATGGAACTTATTCCTACCATAGGCTTGCCAAGCAATCAATCCTCCTCATTTTTAACTTTTATACCTTTGTAAATATCAAGAGGACTTTGTGGGTGAAGGGTTAGGCTTGGGTTAAAGGTAGGTGGTTGGGTTAGTGGTTAGTGGTTAGTAGAAAAAGGGTGAAAAGCGTAACAAGTATCGGTTTTCGTAGGATTTTCTTTATTTTTGTAACTTTTATTTTGATGAAGCTATTATTCAAACAAAGTTATTTTTGATGAACTTGTTTGTTTATTTTCTTTTGCTTCATCATCAACACACATTTTTTTTTCAACCGATCATACGAAAAACCGAACTTGTTACTAAAACAAAGGGTTAAAAATGAAAAAGGTTTTGGTGGGTAAAAAGGGTGTTTGATTTGGGTTATGAAATGAAAAGGTTTAGGCTCAAAGGGGCTAACTAGGGGGATTTTGGGTAGGTGGTAAAAAAAATAATGGTGTAGAAATAAAAAGGGTTAGTCCTAATGCCTCCATCATTTACTTACTCGGGTTTAAGTTGATAAGGACCGGGAATGTATCGTCATGGCAAGTTCTAGAGTCGTAAGAACCAAGCGGCTATTCACACAAGAAACGAAAAATGAGCATTTAGTCTAAAGATGTAAATTTGTATGCTCAATAAAGGCTCAAAACTCACTTTTGTGGGAATGGGTTTTTATGTGATCAAGTATATATAATCAAATTTTAACTAAGTTTGCCATGCCTTTTCATAATTTTCTTATGTTGGTTCTTTTTATCACGACGCTCTCGGTTGTAAATTCGTAAAAATATAACCTTTTTTTAAGAACTTGAATTTCCCGAGTTAAACCTAGTCAAGTAAAAAAATGAAATTTTTGAAAAAATTTGGGGTGATTAGCGGTTCCAATAGAGTTTTGTGTAAGGCTTGTATTTAGGACTTGCAAAATTTCAAGGTTTTAGCATCCCCCCCACACTTAAATTACACATTGTCCTCAATGTGTCCCAAAAATAAATTTTTAGGTTGATTTGATGTGTCAAATGGTGTAAAAAGCAAAATTTTGTGTTACTGGCAATCTGGACACGGCCCCGTGTTGAGTGGACACGACCCCGTGTTCAGGTGCCAGTAACAAGAACTTACAGAAGGTGAACACGGGGGCGTGTTGAGTGGACACGACCCCGTGTCTGACAAAAATCTGCAGGACAGTAACCAAACAGCAGGTCTGGGAGGTGAGCACGGGGGCGTGTTGGCTGGACACGTCCCCGTGTAGACAGTCTGTAAACCTGAAAAACAGGTTTCTTCTCCCGGTTTTTCCATCCTGGCCCTATAAGTGCTGAGGCTTAGCACTTCAATCCTTGGTTTGTACCTGTTTCATCACTTAATACCACACCAAGTAACACAAACATCCTACTTTTACCAAAGTTAACATCCATGTCAAAGTAAAAAAAAATGCAGAAAATAAAAGAAGTTAGGAAAAGTAAATTGTTCAACATTTGGCACGCAGGCCATCAATTGTTCAAGATTAAAAAGGGTTAACCTGGGTAGTCATCAATCAACCGCTTCCTCCTCTGCTCCTCTCGCCTACTCCATAGCATCGTCATCGTCATCATCGTCATCATGGCGTGCAATGTGGTCTCTTATGTATCCAACATCGTCTTGGATCTCGGATAGGTTTCTTTCTATAGCTCCGACCCGGTGGTAGGTGTTGCTCGCCATGTTATAGGGGTTCCTAGTACACAAAAACAAATCATGCAAACTTTGAAAGTTAGGAAAACCGCCTCCCGAGGAGGATGATTGGCCTGGATCACCGTGGGGTTGGTATTGGTACTGATGATGTTGCGGAGCTGGGAGGACAAGTGCTTCTTGCGGGTTCCATGCATGACCTTGCATCCTTTGAAAGGTTACCGTCCCGTCTTCTGCCTCATAAATCAGGTTCATTGAGCGGCATATGTTAATATCCACCGTACCCGACCATGGGCTCCTCTCAAATGCCCTAGGTATGTGGGCGAAGTGCTTGAAGAGACGGTACACCCATCCCCCAAAGAAAATGGGCGTTGGTGCATTAGCAAGGCGGTTGTGATGCATGTTTCGGAGCATGAGGAACGGAACATCGAGCGGCCTGCGGTTGTGAATGCAGTGGAGGACAACCAAATCTCTTAACCCAACGACGCTACTACTGTCATGCCTTTGGCTAAGAGAGTAGCCGAGGAGCCTATGAATGTATCTGTATAGCGGATCCCTCAGCTTTGTACTCTTAGTGCTGCTTGGATTGTAGAACCCTTCTCCAATCTGAGCCCACATGGCTTGGCGTTCGTTGTCACCTACCTCTCTCATTCCCCCAGTATTTTCTTCGTTTCCCGCATCCTCTTCCGCATACAACTCGATAATCGACCCAAATTGTGCCATAGAGATCGAATACTTCGTTCCGCCACATCGGAAAGCTACCCCGTCATTGTCGAACGGGTCGCACCTCGAGTTGAATGCGAAAGTGCTATAGAATTCCAACGTGCATTCGTGGACGGAACGGAGCCGAGTTGTTAGGGCGACTCTGAGTGGTCCCGTAACAATGTTGTTGAAACGGTCAATTTGATTCACCATGGTTAGCAATTCCGTGCAAGCTTGCCTCGGGTATTCCTCCGGCCTTGTTTGAAGAATTTCGTATCGAGCTCTTGCATCGAGCTCATTGGCGTTGAATCTTGTGAACTTCCTGGCCATCTGCAAGAATACACCAAAAGTTAGCATGAAACAGAAACATTTTCGGACAAAACTGCAAACAGATGTCTGGACACGACCCCGTGTTCAGCGGACACGGCCCCGTGTCCAGGCGTCTGTTACCCAAAAATTTCATTTTTCGACCCGGTTTCGAAAACTTGAAAATTTTTGGTCCAACAGGCGCGGTTTCCCCCGAAAATGAAACCCTAAGTGCCGTTTTTCCCAAAATATCCCGTTTACCCTATCAATTTTATCTTTTTCGGTTCAAGAACAAGAGTTTGGGGTTTTTATGAGAAATCGGGTGAATCTATGAACAATACCAGTGTATCTACTTTCCTTAACACTAATCTAACTAAATGCAAACAGATTTAGGCAAAAATTTTAGGTTTGATTTGAATGAACTTCAAGAACCCTAGATTTTTCCCCAAATTTGTGGTGTTTTAACTACATGCAAGTAACTAATCTAACTACTAAAAGTGATAGAATCATACCTTGATGTTGTTAGATCGATAGGAGACGTTGAAATTATGCGAAAAATCGCCTGGAACCAGAGCTTTTTCAGGGAAACGGGGCGTGTGGAATGAAGAAACTGTTTTGAAAAAGGGGATTTATCCCGACATAAGCGCGGACACGGCCCCGTGTTCAGCGGACACGGCCTCGTGCCGAGCAAAGTTTTGGAATTTTTTTTAAGTGCTCGTGTGAGTGCCCTTGTTTCCCATAAGCTATGGTTAGAAAACTTACCGCTTTATTTTGTTGTCTCAATCGTTCGTAACTTATCAGGCATGCTATTTTTATTCTTCCACTGTTTGAAGCGAGATCTCTTCTTCTTCATCCTCAATGAATCCTTGATAGAGTTTCAGCCGTTGGCCATTGACTTTAAATGGAGGCCCATTTCGAGATTTAATTTCTACTGCACCGTGTGGAAAAATATGGGTGATGGAAAAAGGTCCTGACCACCTAGACTTTAATTTACCAGGAAATAATCGAAGTCGTGAATTAAATAAAAGAACTAGATCTCCTACCCGAAATTCATTAGGTTTAATATGTTTGTCATGCAAATTTTTCATTCTTTCCTTATAAATTTCAGAGTTTGAGTATGCATAATTCCTAAGCTCGTCTAATTCATTTAATTGACAAAATCGATTTTTACCAGCAAATTCTAAATCCAAGTTTACATTTTTGATTGCCCAGTAGGCTTTGTGTGCAATTTCTACTGGTAAGTGACAACTTTTTCCATAAACTAGCTTATACGGGGTTGTACCTATTGTTGTTTTATAAGCAGTTCGAAAAGCCCATAAAGCATCGTCTAACTTATCAGCCCATTCCTTTTTATTTAACCCTACGGTTTTTTCGAGTATTCGTTTTAAACCTCTATTAGTCACTTCGGCTTGTCCGTTGGTTTGAGGGTGATATGCTGTTGAGACCCGGTGATAGACCCCATACCTTGTTAAAAAAAATTCGAGTTGATGGTTGCAAAAATGGGTACCTCTATCACTTATTAAAGCTTTAGGTGTGCCAAAACGAGAGAATAATTTTTTCAGAAATCTTACCACGACTCTTCCATCATTAGTTGGAAGTGCCTCGGCCTCGGCCCATTTAGACAAGTAATCTACTGCCACAAGTATATATTTGTTTCCTTTCGATGGGGGGAAAGGTCCCATAAAGTCGAGTCCCCACACATCAAAAATTTCACAAACAAGAATGCCATTTTGTGGCATTTCGTTTTTGGAAGAAATACTACCTGTTCTTTGGCAAGCATCACATGTTTTTACAAGACTTTGGGCGTCTTTGTAAATGGTTGGCCAATAAAATCCTGAATCGAATACCTTTCGTGCGGTACTAGCAGCACCATGATGTCCTCCGTATGGACCTTCATGACAATGGCGGAGAATTCTTCGTGCTTCACTACCATGTACGCATCGTCGGACGAGTTGGTCGGCACACATTTTGAAAAGATATGGATCTTCCCAAAAGTAGTGTTTCACATTGGCAAAGAATTTTTTTCTTTGATGATGTGGCCACCCTTTTGCGACTATACCGCTAGCTAGGTAGTTAGCATAGTCGGCGTACCATGGTTCTTCCTTGTATTCCACCATTTCCAGGGACTCAGTTGGAAATTTTTCGTTGATTTGCTCGTCCCTGGTTGCCTCTAAAGCTGGGTCTTCTAAGCGCGAAAGATGATCTGCTGCGGTATTTTCTGCTCCTCTTTTGTCCTTGATTTCAATGTCAAATTCTTGGAGGAGTAGAATCCACCGAATCAAACGTGGCTTTGCATCTTGCTTTTTGAAGAGATAACGGATGGATGCATGATCTGTATAAACTATAGTTTTAGAAAGAACAAGATAAGAACGAAATTTATCGAAAGCAAATACCACAGCTAGTAATTCTTTTTCAGTTGTTGTGTAATTTTCTTGTGCATCATTAAGTGTTTTACTAGCATAATAAATTGGGTGGAAATGCTTTTCTTTTCTTTGTCCCAAGACAGCTCCAACTGCAAAGTCACTAGCATCACACATGATTTAGAAAGGAAATTTCCAATCAGGCGCTATCATGATAGGTGCATTGACTAACATTTCTTTTAAGGTGAGAAATGCTTGATTGCAATCATTGTCAAAGATGAAATGAGCATCTTTTTCAAGTAATTTTGTTAGAGGTCTAGAAATTTTAGAAAAGTCTTTGATAAACCGCCTATAGAATCCGGCATGCCCTAGGAAACTTCTGATAGCTCTTACGGAGGATGGAGGTGGTAATCTAGAAATAGTATCTATTTTGGCTCGATCCACCTCCATTCCTTCGCTTGAGATCTTGTGACCGAGTACTATTCCCTCCGTTACCATGAAATGGCATTTTTCCCAATTAAGGGCGAGGTTAGTTTCCTCACATCGGGATAGCATTCGTTCAAGGTTATCGAGGCATTGGTCATATGAATCCCCAAAGATAGAAAAGTCGTCCATAAAGACTTCCATTGTCTTTTCTATCATGTCGTGGAAAATGGCTACCATGCAACGTTGGAATGTTGCGGGGGCATTACATAGACCAAATGGCATGCGTCGATAAGCAAAAGTTCCATAGGGACATATGAAAGTTGTCTTTTCTTGGTCTTCGGGTGCTATCGGGATTTGAAAGTAACCTGAAAAACCATCCAAGAAACAGTAAAATTTATGACCGGATAGTCTTTCTAACATTTGATCAATGAAGGGTAAAGGAAAGTGATCCTTTCTTGTTGCTTCATTTAATCGTCTATAATCTATACATACTCTCCATCCTGTGACGGTTCTCGTTGGTATTAGTTCATTCTTTTCGTTAGTTATTACCGTCATACCTCCTTTCTTTGGAACTACTTGGACGGGACTTACCCAAGGACTATCTGAGATAGGATAGATAAGTCCGGCGTCAAGTAGCTTGATGACTTCGTTTTTAACCACTTCTTGAACATTCGGATTTACTCGACGTTGTGGTTGTATAACCGATTTGTAGTCATCATTCATCAGAATTTTGTGTGTGCACATAGAAGGACTAATTCCTTTTATGTCTACAAGTTTCCAAGCTATTGCGTTTTTGTGTTTTTTCAAAAGATTAATTAATTTTTCCTTTTCTAAGTTATCTAATTTAGACGAAATAATTACAGGTAAATTACCATCTTTGTCAAGAAAAGCATATTCCAAACCTTTTGGAAGTTCTTTGAGCTCAAGTGGTGGGTCTTTGGGAGACTCCTTATTTGGTTGCTCATTTCGATCAAGAACTTTAAAAGTTTGTTCTATGGCGACCTCTTCTTCAACAAAGTGGTCAATCTCTTCACTTGTATCGGGTGGTTCATCTTCATCTTCAATTAGGGGGTCATTATTGCCGAAAGGATATTTCATTGACCGTTCGAGATCGACACTTCTTTTAAATGCCCCTAATTGAAGAGGTAGATTGTTGAACTTCCGGTTTTTCAAAGCTTCGTGAGTTTTTACAAATGGTCGTCCCAACACTAGAGGAGCGTCATCGAGGATGACAAAGTCGGTCGGGATTACCATTTGATTTGTTTGAACCAAGACATCTTCAACTATACCAATTGATTTTATTATTTTCCGATTGGATAGAAAAATGGGTATTTGAAGTGGAGAAAAATCACTAATATTTAATTTTTCGAAAATGTAGTTAGGCATTATGTTAACACAAAGATCTTTATCGATTGTGACATTACTAATAAACGAATTTTGAAAAAAAACATGGAACTGGTGTAATGTTAATTTCAAATGGGTCTTCTTTTATTAGCGACGTTTGATCATTAGTTAACATAACACTTACCGTTTCGTCAATTTTAGCGTTAGTGTTTAACTCTTTTAAAAACTTAGCATGAGTGGGTACTAAACAATGGTTTTCGAAAGAAGGTGACAAGAGATTAATTTCTTCAAAATTAGACTCTTCTTGAATTTTAACGTTGTCGGACTCACCTTTTTCGTTGTTTAACTCATGTGTCGGTTTTTCACTTATTTGTTCTTCCATTTTTACACTTTTGGTTATCTCTTCCTTTTTTAATTCTTCTCTTGCGCGGGACTCCTCTTCCCTTGCGCGAGCTTCTTTTATACATCGATCGATAACTCTTATGTGTTCTAATATCCTATCGGTCACTTCGGTTATAGAAAAAGAATCGGTGTTTTCTAAGCTTGAATCCGGTTGTTCGACCCTTTGTTCCTCATAATACTCATATGAAGTCGATGGTTCGCACCATTGTTCTTCATTGTAAGCATATGATGGATAAGGTTCATAATTTTGCTCTTCATAATACTCATATGAGGTGTGTTGTTCACGCCATGGTTCCTCATAGTAAGCATACGAAGGTGGTGGCTCATATCTTGGTTCCTCAAAGTATGAGTATGACGGCTCATACCTTGGTTCATCAAAATATGAGTATGAGGGAGGGGGTTCATACCTTTGGTCTTTATAGGATGTGTATGAAGTTGATGGCTCATACCTGGGCTCCTCATAGTAGGTGTATGAATTGGATGGTTGATACGAGCGATTATTTTGAACCGATCGTGCATTACGACAATTAGTGCAATAATTACCCCTATAATCATCCTCCTCATAGGTGTAGTTGTAACCTCCTGAGTATTGATCCATAAGAATCACTTAGCAGACCACAACCGATTCTCGAGATCAGAAAACAAAAAGAAAAATGGAAACAGAGGCTGGACATGGCCCCGTGTTCAGTGAGCACGGCCCCGTGTTCAGAATCTGTATCTGGGCGTTTTAATTAAATTTACTGATTTCGTTGAGCACGGGGCGTGTTCAGTGAGCACGGCCCATGTTCAATCTACTGTTACTGGGTGTTTTTATGAAAATGTGCAGCACGGCCCCGTGTTCAGCGAACACGGCCCCGTGTACAGATTACTGTAGATGCAAAACTAAACTAAAATGCAGAAAAATGTGCGCGCGTTTTGAAAAGGTTTTGAAAAACTGATTAGGCCGTCGATTTTAAGCTTTCTTAAAATCCTTGTGTCCCCGGCAACGGCGCCAAAAACTTGATGTGCGGTAAAGTGTTATATATATTAGGTGTATATTTTAAGCCCCTTTAACACTTATTTTAGCCAAGTTTTAAATTTATAAAACACGATATTTTACTAACACTAAACACACATATGGGCAAGTGCACCCATCGTGGGCGTAGTATAGCGTTGGTAAGATACCGAGGTCGTCCAAGGACACAAGAGCTTTTAGTACCGGTTTATCCTCAACGTCTAATCAAAATAAAAAGTTTAGAAAAAGATTTTTAAACTAAGAAAAATAAAAGCTAACTAAAATGCTGAAAATAAAAATGAAAGAAAAACAGATAGACAAGATGAATCACTTGGTTCCGACTCGTATCTAGTATAACCTTTGATTATTTCCGCACTTTTGCACATAATTAAGAGATTATCTTAGTTATTGTAGTAGGCCCCTCTTTTGAAGGTGACGTTACCCTCACCCCAGTAGTTTGAGTCAGCAAGGATACAATCCTAAAAGGGTGGATTATTGGAAGATAATGAATTAAGTTATTAATGCAATATTATGGTAGGCCCCGCTTTTGGCGGTGACGTTACCCTCGGCTAAGTAGTCTGAGTCAGCAGGGATACAGTCCTAAATAGCCGGGTTATAGTATTAATAGTAGTTAACTTATGAGGGGGTCAAAGAGTTTGGACCCCCGCCATCCAATACCGTGAAGCATTGAAGGAGGTCCTACTAAATTTGACCCAGGTCCATTGCAGGACCTCTAAACGCTGAACAATGGCAAGACCTTTACCAAACCGTTCCCTTAACCCCCGACCAGGTAGCCAACATACCTCCATATAGACCGTGGAGATATGAATGGTGAAAATCTTTTATTTTATATAGACAGTAAAATAATGCCAAGACACCACGGACAAACGATAAGGAAAGATCACCTTCAACATAAGTAACTAGTTATTAAAGTCATTAATACAAAACCAAATAAAAAGTGCAAAAGATTAGAAATAAAAAGTATTATACTAGACACTTTGTCTTCACCAAGTGATGTAAGAGACTTAGGCAAACATGGCCTTGATTGTCAAGAACTCTTACGATCAATCTTGGATCCCGAGACGACTCACACACTCTACGATGGACAATGGATGATGGTGGTGGATGATGGTGTTATGGTGGTGGTGGGTGGTGGATGAAGTGTGAGAGAGGTGGTGTGCCAAGGGATGAGTTGAAATGAAACCAAGTACTCCTATTTATAGGCTGAACAGAAGGCTGGGCACGCCCCCGTGTCCGCTGGACACGGCCCCGTGCCTGTCTGACACTCTCTCTCTTCATTAATTGTAATTCGCAATTACAATTAATGCGCCTGCTGTACTTTTGCCACGCCCCCGTGTCCGCTGGGCACGGCCCGTGGTGGGCAATAGAAGCTTCTATAGGGTTGTCTTTTCTGCTGCTTCTTGGGCACGGCCCCGTGCTGGCTGAGCACGGGGCGTGTTCAGTCTTCTGCATTCTCTATTTTGCTTGGGAAGATGCCGTTGAGGGGTCGGGCAGTCCACTTATGTTCCTTTTCTTGTATTTATGTTGGATTTAGCTGTCTTTTTGCTTCTTTTGTGTTTTTGAGCTCATTTAATCCTGAAAATACAAAAGGAAGACAAAAACACTCTTTTTCCAATATTAGTACTTAAAAAGGGTTAGTTTTATGTCTCATTTGATGTAATTTATATGTTGCATTTTACACACATCAGTTTATATAAGATTAAACCAAGTATATAAACATGAAATTATAGTATGCATGAAGACATATGATTTACACATATGAGTCTATTTTAGAGGAATTCTTGCATCTTTAGCTTTTAAAACTCTAACTAAGAACTAATAAATTGTTGGGTGATTATGACTTGATCCATAATAATATAAATTGCATAATAAAACATGGTAGGAATCGAAAAGGAATCATACCAAGGACAAAAGTTGTAGAATGTGAGACTTGCAAAACCTTCAAGTGAGGGAGGTATGATGATTGTTTAAAGAGAGAGCCAAGAGATATTTGTGGGATGATATGTGCTATAAAAGAAACCAAGATTTTAAGATATTTTCACAAAGAAAAATAAATGATAAAACTTGAAAGTGGTATGGTGGGGATGGACGTTGGATAAGTCAAGAAGCAAAGAAAGATTGCCTTGTTTGACTAATAAAACTCTTACACACTCAAGTAATAAGCACATGTGCTAGTATTTAAATAATCATTCATATTCAAGTGTGATTGTATGGTATAAGGAAGTAATAATATTGAGAATATATGGAGGGTATGGTACCATGAGTAGAATTTGACAAAACAAATAATAAAACAAAAGGGATGGTAAGGTGGTGGCTTGTCATGAAACGCGGAGTCGAGTCGTTTCGGTCATTAACTAATATACGTTTATATACGCCGGTTTGGTTGTTAATATATGGTTTCATTAGTCGGTCGGTTTAGAGCTCGGCTTCGCGTTAAAGTAATATTTATGTAAAAAATATATTATATTTCGCGTCGTTAAAATTTTACCAAGTCTCGTGTGGACCCGTTGACCAAATTTGACCGTAGTTGACCGCACTTACCATGTTGACCGGGGTTTGACCCGAGATACCCAAACTGACCGAGTTGACCGGGTTTGACCCAAAACACCAAAAATCTGCTTGTTCCTCATAAACCCGAACCACGAACAACGAGGCCCGAGCTTTTGACCCGTGTTGACTAAGTTTGACTGAACCCGAACCGAGACCGCACACCCTTGTTTTCCTTGTAACCCGAGCCCAACCACTCTGAGGCCCATTTTCGCACTCGAACGTCATCTAGTGTCGTAAAATAAAATTTTAGGATCGAAACACTTAAAATTATGGCCTATATCGTTATTAGACGCGCATGCTCGTCGGTCACGTTAAATCGCGTAGAATGCTTCATTCATCGTTTTTAATCCGTTTTCAATCCGATTTTGACTACAAATAATAAAATTCGATTATGAAGGCAAATATATCGCAAAATTTCAGTTTTGAAGGCTATACACGATTCCGGTGCTTCCGTTTCGTTGCCGGTGCGTTCCTGCAGTCGCGTTTTCGTTCACGTTTGCGCTTTGTGTCGTTCGAATGTATGATAATTTCACAAGACGAAATCCATAATTATGAGTTATATGTATATAAACTTCGTATTTTTCGGCGTTGTCAGTAGTTTGTACGGTATCAGTTCGTTATCGTTTAACGCTCAGCAGATTTCCCGCAGATTATCATTCGCGTACTGTAACGTCAGATAAGCGTTCCTAGGCATTCCAATAGCCTAAATTAGCTAATTCATGTCTTAAACACTATTTGTTATCGTCTAAACTTTTGTTAATCGCATAATTAGAAGCTGTTAATTACCGGTTGTCACATTCTCCCCCTGTTGCAGAAATTTCGTCCTCGAAATTTAAACTATGTTATATCCTCGAAGTTGTGTCGTTTCGCAGGTTAGTCCGGAAAATTCCAAAGTGAATGACAACTTGATTGAATCAAGACTTATTTAAATTACATGAATGCAAGGACATTTTGCATCAATAAGAACCCAACGGTTCAATGAGTTTGTTCTAGAAATCGATGTCGAGTGAACGAAGTGTAGTGATACTATCACCAATGTGACTATGTTTATAGGGTTCAACAAAAGAGATATTTCGCCCAATAGAATTCCAAATGAAGATTCACAATATGCAAATCAATTTTTGAAACAATAGGATTCACTACCAACGGAAACTTGCGTTGGTTGTTGTATGATTGAAACTCGAATTTAACAAGCTTGAATAAATAGAATCATAAAAAAAATGATTTGTCAACTATCGAACCATTGAATGAATAAAATCAACGTATTGACATTATTGAGTTGCAAGGATACACCGAAATGAAATCCAACCGAACCTGGTGTATCATTGTCTTAATACATAGTTGCATTAAGACTATTTGAACGATGAATCTAACGAAGAGTATACCTAGTTTCGCATGAAACGATTGATCATGATTAGCACAAGCTACAAGTTTATACCGACGCCACAAGGTGTCGTAGTGAATGAAAAAATTTGATAATAGTGGTGACCGAACAAGTATCACCCGTGTTTTGCATGAAACGCTCGATCATGATTAGCCCAAGCTACACCTACAAGTTTATACTGACACCACAAGGTGTCGTAGTGATTGAAATAATTCAATAATAGCGGTGATCGAACAAGTATCACCGTGTTTGAAATCAAATGAGGGATTAATGAAGTGAATCTGAATGTTTGTTTCAAATAAATCTTATAGGATTTTCAATTGAAAATGAAACAAATAAACAATGTTTTTCGATCAAAGACGAAAAAGCAATAAACATCGCAAAATGTTCGATCGGTGATGAAAGAACCGTTAAGAGGTACACCGAAATATGATATGAACTTGTGTACCATTATCTTAATACACGATTGTATTAAGACTGCTTTAATATGATTATTCAACAAAACGGATTTAATATAAATAAACAAATAAATAATTAATTAAATCCTTACATGATGTGTGTAAACGAGATTAGCGCAAGCTTCAGATTTGTGAAAAACTCCACCACAAGGTGGTCGTGCTCAAAGAAACGATTCATTGAAGTTGAGAACCAAACAAGCCTGTTATGATTCAAGGCAAATGAAGTGCTTGTTGGGATTATTTCGAATATGGTGGCCTCAATCAATCATATGGAATCCTGAATCGAATATATACTACGAGCAAGTTCAAATAATTGAACTTGGTTTAAGCACAATCCAACAATGGATGCATGTATCAACAAGAAAATTTCGACATGGTTACAATGAAAAACCATGTATGTAGCTTGAAAGGAAATGAGTTTCAACGAGTTCGTTGACCCGATATCAAAGAGTCAACGTTTTGCAATAATACGGTCATCCAAATCACAATGCAAGAATCGACATAGCGAAACAATATTGAACGTTGATATAGCAACAATTTCGAGTGAAGCCACGTGCGTAACGAACAACACATGTGTAACATATGAATTTGTCAAGAATGAAGCAATTAAGTGTTCGTTATCATGAAATAAAATCTTCGTGATGCAATGGCCATTAGGGGGAGTAGAAATGCAAAAATCTACTCACTATATGCAAGAAGTCGAAATTTCAACAAAAGAAATGTAAGGACTTTACCTGGAATTCCGAACATAGCGTAATCTCCATTAATGAGGGAGGGGGAGTGCGAAGACATGTGACTTCTTATGCAGTGCCCATAGTTGTGAGTCTCATTAGACTAAACACCGACTGTTATGAAATCTTGTTTAAGCATACCTTAGCGAGATTCGTGTCGTTTGCAGGATCACGTGGAAAAGTGTTGCATTGCAATCGGTAGTTCTCCCGCTGCTAGGATTACCATGGTTGTTATCGTGCCCGATCATGTTTTCCAAAGGCCTTGCCTCAAAAGTCACGTATGATATACTTCGACGTCCACTGAAGTATAGTTTAAGTTTCATGTATACTTATGCACTAGCGTTTCGTTCCGCGTAGAATGTGATGTGCTCCGACATCCGTTGACGTATGATTTGAGTTTCATGTGTTCTTGTGCACTAACATTTCATTCCGCGTAGGTTACCTGCTCGGGTAAGTGAGATAGCATAGACGACATAATATAATGGCGTTTGCCCGAGTTAACTGTCACAGTTCCTACGTAATGACCTTTAAAGGATTTTGACGTAAGTGCTCCAAAGGTCCTAGATGCATGTTATCAAAAATCTCAAGGTTTTGCATACCCTACGTAATCATTTCGTGTATCGTGTATCAAACACAACTCTTGTGCATGTTTAAAATCAAAAAAGTTGACTCATTGTTCTTGGCAACGGTTGGAACCCATATTCGAGTCCTAGGCGTTCTGTATGTGTTCAAGTCTTGATATCTAATTCCCAGAGGATAGTGAGGTTAAAGCCTAGGTATATCTACAGAAACCTAATTCGCTAAAACCTATAGCTCTGATACCAATCTGTCACACCCTGAAATATCAGAGCTAGCGTAACTGGACCGGTATCTTCATTGCACAGCGGAAGCAAATAAGCTAAGACTTCTAGAATTTGAACGCATGCTAAGCACTCGAATTCCCATGGGTTCTCCTATTCCAACTGTTCCATAGTTTTGAAAATGCGACCTGAGAAAGAATCATGCGAAAAAGTCAACATAAAGTTGAGCGAGTTCATAGTTTGTTTTGAAAAGATTTAAAATAAATCTTTTTGATAACCGGTTTAAAAGTTGTTGAGAAAATATATAAAAATCATTTTCTAGGCATGATATATGAAAACTGTGAGTCTAGCCCATGAGAGAGAATGGGCCGAGCCCAAAAGAGGCTTTGTAAGCAGGACCAACACGTCCTCTTACTTGTACATAAGTTGAAAACGTTGTCAAAGTTTGTAAATCCAAGTAGTATGAGTTTGCGTCAAATGAATATTAAAAACATATGAAAGTTATAGTGTTGTAAGTTGGTATGTAAAGCGTCTATGAACATGTTGATCATTAATGTTTCGCGAGGACATTAATATATGCGACGACATAGGAGGTACTCAACCCGCGTAGGCAATTTAAGTGTCGAACTCTCGACAATGGACACAACAGCACTCTAGTGGTCACCCCTGGATCGTGAGTGGGGCTCGCCCGTACCCATTAGATCTAACCTTTGTTCCTTGGTCCTCAAAAGGATTAATGGCACCTCAGTTACAGCCTATGCTCACATGATCTAAGAGTTCATTCCATAACTTAATCATACCTAAGTTTGACATGTATTTCCCCCCGAAAGTTGTAAACCGAAACGTTGAAAGAAAAGGGGGACATGATCTCATTGAGTTGTCTCGTTTTTCGTACGTAGGCCAACCCAGTCCCGTTGTAGTAACAAGGACATTCCCGTCACTAGTCATGAAAATCATGCACATTTACGAAAATACGCGTTTGTTTTGCAAAACTGGTATGTTTAGTATAAACCTCTCGTAAACCTTTCGAGCTCCTTGAAATTCATTTGTGACATGGTTTATAAATCTATGTTTTCGTTCATCGAGATAGTATTTTCTTTTGCAAAAACTTGCATGTCTTTCCACCCCCAAAAACATTTATAAAAGTGTAAAACCGTAATAATATTGAGAATATATGGAGGGTATGGTACCATGAGTAGAATTTGACAAAACAAATAATAAAACAAAAGGGATGGTAAGGTGGTGGCTTGTCATGAAACGCGGAGTCGAGTCATTTCGGTCATTAACTAATATACGTAAGTTATATACGCCGGTTTGGTTGTTAATATATGGTTTCATTAGTCGGTCAGTTTAGAGCTCGGCTTCGCGTTAAAGTAATATTTATGTAAACAATATATTATATTTCGCGTCGTTAAAATTTTACCAAGTCTCGTGTGGACCCGTTGACCAAATTTGACCGTAGTTGACCGCACAGACCATGTTGACCGGGGTTTGACCTGAGATACCCAAACTGACAGAGTTGACTGGGTTTGACCCAAAACACCAAAAATCTGCTTGTTCCTCATAAACCCGAACCACGAACAACGAGGCCCGAGCTTTTGACCCGTGTTGACTAAGTTTGACTGAACCCGAACCGAGACCGCACACCCTTGTTTTCCTTGTAACCCGAGCCCAATCACTCTGAGGCCCGTTTTCGCACTCGAACGTCATCTAGTGTCGTAAAATAAAATTTTAGGATCGAAACACTTAAAATTATGGCGTATATCGTTATTAGACGCGCATGCTCATCGGTCGTGTTAAATCGCGTAGAATGCTTCATTCATCGTTTTTAATCCGTTTTCAATCCGATTTTGACTACAAATAATAAAATTCAATTATGAAGCCAAATATATCGCAAAATTTCAGTTTTGAAGGCTATACACGATTCCGGTGCTTCCGTTTCGTTGCCGGTGCGTTCCTGCAGTCGTGTTTTCGTTCACGTTTGCGCTTTGTGTCGTTCGAATGTATGATAATTTCACAAGACGAAATCCATAATTATGAGTTATATGTATATAAACTTCGTATTTTTCGGCGTTGTCTGTAGTTTGTACGGTATCAGTTCGTTATCGTTTAACGCTCAGCAGATTTCCCGCAGATTATCATTCGCGTACGGTAACGTCAGATAAGCGTTCCTAGGCATTCCAATAGCCTAAATAAGCTAATTCATGTCTTAAACACTATTTGTTATCATCTAAACGTTTGTTAATCGCATAATTAGAAGCTGTTAATTACCGGTTGTCACACCTTCCTCATTAATAATAATTATGCTAGAGTTTTATTTTATTCAGGTGCTGATAAGTCTTTTGTAGACCATAAGTTTAGTAAGTTACTGAATCTGTCTATTAAGACTCTATACATAAAATATGAGGTAGAGCTTGCCGATGGCACCTTAGAAGCAGCTTCAACTCTTCTTGATGGATGCTTTATATCCATTAAGAATCATTCTATCCCGCTCTCCCTATTGCCAATGAAATTGGCTGGGTTTGATGTAGTTTTAGGCATGGATTGTTTGTCGCATAACCAAGCCCAAATTGCCTGTGATAAAAAGCTAGTTATCATCAAAACCCCTTCTGGTGAATCTGTCACTATTCAAGGAGATACACAATAAGGGTTGCCCAACAATGTGTCTATTCTTAAGGTATTGAAGTGTCTGAAGAACGGATGTGTCATTTACATGGCACAAGTGACAGTAAATGACCTGAAGCCCAAAATTGAAGATATTCCAATTATTTTCGAGTATCCTGATGTCTTTCCTGATGAATTACCTGGATTACCCCCTGAGAGGCAAGTTGAGTTCAGGATAGACATTCTGCCAGGATCTGCACCAATTGCACGAGCTCCTTATCGTCTAGTGCCTACTGAAATGAAAGAGCTCAGGACTCAATTGGACGACTTACTGGAAAAAGGTTTCATACAACCTAGCTCTTCGCCTTGGGGAGCTCCAATATTGTTTGTGAAGAAGAAGGATGGATCAATGCGTTTATGCATTGATTATCATGAATTAAATATGGTAACGATCAAGAATCGTTATCCTTTGCCCAGGATCGACGACTTATTCGACCAACTTCAAGGGGCAAACTATTTCTCGAAGATCGATCTAAGATCTGGGTATCATCAACTCAAAGTTAGAACTGAAGATGTACTTAAGACAGCTTTCAGGACGAGGTATGGACATTACGAGTTTTTAGTGATGGCTTTCGGGCTCACTAATGCACCAGCAGCATTCATGGACCTTATGAATAGAGTCTGCAAGCCATACTTAGATAAGTTTGTCATTGTTTTTATAGATGACATACTTATCTATTCTCGTAGCCAAGTTGATCACGAGAAACACCTTCGATGTATCTTGGGGTTGCTTCGACAGGAGAAGCTGTAAACTAAATTCTCCAAGTGTGAGTTCTGGCTTCGTGAAGTCCAATTCCTTGGACATGTTGTTAGTGAGCGTGGCATCCAAGTAGATCCCGCCAAGATAGAAGCCATCATGAACTGGGAGGCACCAAACACACCAACAGAAATTCGCCGCTTTCTGGGATTAGCTGGATATTACAGAAGATTCATTGAGAACTTCTCAAGGATAGCTGCACCATTGACTTCTCTGACCCGTAAGAATGTGAAATTTGATTGGGGCCCGAAACAACAAGAATCTTTTGAGATTCTTAAACAGAAATTGAGCAATGCTCCGGTATTGTCATTACCTGAAGGAATGAAAGAATTTGTTGTGTAATGCGATGCATCACACACCGGTATGGGTTGTGTACTTATGCAAAGAGGCAAGGTGATTGCCTATGCGTCACGACAACTAAAAGTGCATGAAAAGAATTACACCACCCACGATCTGGAGTTAGGTGCCTTTGTATTCACACTAAAGTTATGGAGACAGTATTTATATGGAACTAAATGTGTGATCTACTCAGATCACAAAAGTCTCCAACACTTATTCAATCAAAAGGATCTCAATATGAGACAGCGCCGCTGGATGGAGACTCTAAATGACTATGATTGTGAAATTCGCTACTATCCTGGTAAAGAGAATGTGGTCGCTGATGCTCTAAGCCGAAAGGAAAGAGTCAAACCTATCAGGATTAATGCCAAGAGCATTGAATTGAAGAATAGCCTGAATGAAAGGCTGTTAGCTGCACAAAAAGAAGCTGTTTTGGAAGCTAACCTTCCAAATGAAAAGTTAGGTGTAACTGCTGAACAGTTAACACCTGGCCAGGATGGAATCCTTAGAATGAATGGAAGAATTTGGGTTCCTATTCATGGAGGGCTTCGAGATATAATCCTCCAGGAAGCTAACAATTCCAAATACTCAGTTCACCCTAGAGGTGACAAGATGTATCAGGATTTGAAAGCTAATTATTGGTTCATAGGTTTGAAGAAATCTATTGCCACACATGTAGCTAAGTGCCTGACATGTGCTCAGATTAAAGCTGAATATCAAAAGCCATCGGGTCTGGTACAACACCCAGAACTTCCCACATGGAAGTGGGAGATGGTAACCATGGATTTTATAACCAAGTTACATAAAACAAGGCACGGAAATGATACCATGTGGGTTATAGTTGATAGTCTGACTAAGTCAGCACATTTCTTACCCATCAAGGAGACTCATAGCTCCGACAAGTTAGCCCAGTTGTACGTGGATAAGATTGTATCTCTCCACGGAGTGCCGGTGTCTATTATATCCGATAGAGATAATAGATACACCTCTCACTTTTGGAAAAGTTTCCAACAATCTTTAGGCACTTGTTTGAAGTTTAGTACTGCTTACCATCCTCAAACAGATGGACAAAGT
Source organism: Helianthus tuberosus (assembly GCA_030545235.1). Classification (NCBI taxonomy): domain Eukaryota; kingdom Viridiplantae; phylum Streptophyta; class Magnoliopsida; order Asterales; family Asteraceae; genus Helianthus; species Helianthus tuberosus. The sequence continues at coordinate 28,983,572 of CM060402.1, forward strand.
GAGCGTACAATTCAAACTTTGGAAGATATGCTTCGAGCATGTGTTATTGATTTGGGAGGTAGTTGGGATGACCACCTACCTTTGATCGAGTTCTCCTATAATAATAGCTACCATACTAGCATTCAGGCTGCGCCTTTTGAGGCATTGTATGGGAGGAAATGTAGAACGCCTGTTTGTTGGGCGGAAGTGGGAGAAGCTCAGTTATCAGGACTTGATATAGTCCTTGAAACGACGGACAAGATTGTCCAAATTCGTGATCGCCTGAAAACTGCCAGGGATAGGCAGAAAAGTTATGCTGATAAGAGGCAAAAACCTTTAAAGTTTGAAGTGGGCGATAAAGTCTTACTAAAAGTATCACCCTGGAAAGGTGTGATGCATTTTAGTAAGAAGGGCAAGTTAAGCCCTAGGTATATTAGACCATTCGAAATTATCGAATGTGTCGGCAGTGTAGCTTATAAGCTAAACTTGCATGAAGAGCTGAGTGGAATTCACAATGTGTTCTACATCTGTAATCTCAAGAAATGTCTAGCTGATGAATCGCTAGCTATGTCTCATAAAGACGTACAGATTGATGAAAACCTGAGGTTTGTTGAAAGACCTATATCGATCGATGATCGTCAGGTTAAAAAGCTCCGAAGGAAGCACGTGCCTATAGTAAAGGTTAAATGGGATGCCCGCGGAGGCCCTGAATATACGTGGGAAGTTGAGTCCACTATGCGACAGAAGTACCCTCACTTATTCCAGTAAATCTCGGGGTCGATATTTCTTTTAAGGGGGTGAGGATGTAACACCACGTAAAAATGTGTCAAATTATGTAAAGACACGTGTCCAAAACTCTAAATATGTGAAAGTTTAAGTTTGAAGGACTAAAGTTGACAAACGATGAAAATATGTATGCGAAGGGACTAAAAGTGTCAACATGCCAAACTTGTGCCTCTGAATGACCATACACGAAGAATATATTCTGAAACGAGTGATTAATTGAATATAAGAAGCCGTTTATGAAAATAATCGGAAGATTATAAACTATAGGGGTTAAACGTGTCAACATGTTAATTCTTACCTCTGATTGACCTTTTAACGAAACCGAGATTTTGAAATATTCAAATATACTCTCAAGAATAAGTGATATAAATTTCACGTGGTTTCGAGATCGTTAAGCAAGTTTTCAAGACTTTGGGCTAAAAGTGTCAATAGTAAGAAACTTGTGTTTATGGAGATCTTTTAACGGAACCGGGCCTAACGGAGTTTGGTTATACTCCCTCGAACCTCTACAAACAAACAACAAGGGCCTTTTATGCCAAAAATGAAGTTGTATAAAGTTTATAAAGGCCAGGGACTGAAACTGCCAAAGTTAAAACATGTTTCACCTGATCAGAAGGTCGTCGCGGCCCGCGTAGACTCCTTCTGAGTCTTACGCGGCCCGCGTAAAAGTGCCCAGCACAGAAACAACCTGCCAGCTGCAGGTTTCAGCTCCAAACCTACTTTAACTCATTCAATTCGATACCATGGGCTGTTGGACGGACTTGTTATACTACTAGGACACCTGGGGTGATCCTAATCCTTCCAAAAACACCTGCCTTGATCTTCTTGTATGCCATTTTGCTATATAAAGGCTCCACTTTGAAGTTTTATTTGCTCATTTCATTTGCAACAACTCTAATACTCACTTCTGGAGATAGCCAGCATTAGAAGAGGATCAAGAAGTGAAGAAAAGATAGCTAGGACCTTATGTAAGTGTCTTAGCCCTTCCTTAGTTCAGTTTACTAGTTTAAAAACCGAAAAGTCAAAGATATCATAATTAGACTTTGACTTTTGGTTTAATAACAAATGGTCCAGCCACTGACCGAAATAAAAGTGGTTATGGGACCATGTTAAGGTAGGTGATTAACCCTTAAAAGGGCACCTCCTAATTATTTCGTTTGACTAGTTAATTGTCGGGTCAAACTAATGAGTCAAAAAGTCAAATTGGACAGAATTTAAAATAATGATTTAAACTAATAAAACAGAGGTTATAAATTATATTTTAGCATTCTCATAACTTGGTAATTAGTATTAGAACATGTTTAAACATGTCTAATCCGACAATTATCAGTCTAAGGTCGGTTCATCACCGAAAGTCGCAAAAGCTTGACTTTTGCTTTGACTTTCAGTTCTGACAGATTGAGCTTAATTCTCCCATGTTTTAAGCTTCCATTAGGACCATATTATACAGTAGTATAACCCTCTGGAGTTATATTACTTGGTCCTTAGTAGTTTGAATTATATGCTCTTGTTTGTTATTATTCTTATAAATGCCATAATTGCCCTTTTTACATATAAATGAGATTTTTAGAAATGTGAGAGGACAAAAACCTTTGTTACTGATATATAAGCTTGTCCTGAAAATTTGACATCAGTTCTTGGTCTCAAACAGAAGTTATGCTAGATATCGTAAATAGAAGCTTTTTATTAATTAAATTGCGATATCTTGCATAAGACATGTTTAAACTTGGATTTTGAACCCAAACTCATTACCTACTGTTAAGATATTATTTTTAAGGATTTTTAGGATTTTTGGTCAGATTATCATCTGCTCATATCATAGAGTTCTTGTGTAATTCGGTAAATGACGATAATACCCTTTTCATGCATATAATGAGATTAACAAATGATTTGAATGCCAAACCTTTTCCTACTGATTTCACACATTAAATAAATTATTTTGAGCATTTAAAACTGATCAAAATCTCAGATTTACATAAACATCTTAATTACCGTCAATTAGCGAGTTTTACACTAATTAGGTGCATAGTATGGTTTAAAACCATACTTAACACCTAAGACTTGTTACCTAGTGAATTTTTAAAAAAAGTTTTAATATTTTTACAGTAAGTATAAGTCATGAACTCAGACTTCCAAAAATGTCCTTAAAAGTATATGTGAAATGACCAAAATGCCCTTTCGGGGCATAGTTTGGCCATAAATGGTAAACCTCACATATATGAAATATCTTACTGATGTAATGTGATGAAATAAATATTTTTACTGATTACCAAAGACCAGAACCTCAGTTTGTTATAAAATCTCTTTTATAATCATTAAAATGACCAAAATGCCCTTACTGGACTTAAATTGGTTTTAAATACTTTTTGGGCATATATGTTAACATCCTACTGATGTATTAGCATATTTTAAGCATAATAACATTTGAGACCTGTATATAATTCATTTGGTTGCCCGTTATGCATTTATGCGTTCGGATCGGTTTTTGTGACTAGTTTACGTAAAATAGTCGAAACGGGCTTAACCTTATCATTAAATCCTCAAATTCCAGAATGTATTTAGTTTACCCATATTATACAAGTATCCAAACTTGTCGGGTCTAAATCACACTCTATTCCGGTCTCCGCTTAATCTAGCGTTTAGAACCGTAAAGTTTCTTTCAAGCTAACCGGTCTAAGTCCTTGACTTAAATAAAGACCCGTTAGTATCCTAATAGGTTATTAAACCTTCCATACAGATTGAGTAGCATTCAGTAGAAGGTATTATCATAAAGCTTTAGGAATATACGGCTGAGTTACTTATCACATTTAGCTTAGGTAAATACTTTTAACTTATTTTCCCTTATACGGGCTTGGGATGTGGTATTATAATAATACCACTTGGTTGGGTATGAAATCATTTAATCGGATTGTGATTAATAAATTTACATAACCCGTTTTAATCTGTCTTGTTTGATAACATAAACATTGGGGGTTAATACGACCGTGTCCTGGATATCCTCGGCTCATTTCATTTGAAAATGGCCACGACCTATGCACGGGGTGTAGGCATACACCTGACAGATGCAAATGCTAAAATATAAACCCACATGTTGGGGATAACTCCTTTGTGGGTTCTATAAGTGGTGAGTCAGTTAATCATGACCGGCTTCCAAACCGGCCCCAATTGTATGACAAACATATAAATCTGTATACAAGATTATCTTTAAGTAATTGTCCCAAGTTATAAATGATTTGTGCCTTGTGCACTTAAATCAATTTTCATAAATATTTTCAAAAGAGTCAGTTAATTGTATTTACCAGTGTAAACTGACGTATTTTCCAAAGACTGATTGACAGGTACCTCACGTAAATAGGCTGGAGCTACTAGGTGTCATATAAGAGGATCTTGCAAATCCCTAGATACCTGGAGTCTGTTATTTCAGTTTCTTGTATTTTATTTTATGATCCGCCTGTGGATCTTATTACAACCAAGTCTGTATATTCTTTCATTCGGACACCCAGACATTATGGTTTGTAATAGTTTATTCACTAAGCCTTCCGCTGTGCTATTATATTGTGTGTATTGACAATGATGATATCAACTACGTCACGATACTCCCCGTCGGGCCCACCGGTAATATGTGGAAATATCGCGATGTGACACATATTAAGCTCTTTTTTATCAAATATGTGCTGCAGACTCTTGTGATCCGTGAAGATAGTACATCGAGTACCATACAGATAATGTCGCCAAATCTTTAAGGCAAATACCACTGCGCCTAGCTCAAGGTTGTGAGTGGTATAATTCTTCTTATGTACTTTCAGTTGGCGTGAACCGTAAGCAATGACTTTTTGGCGTTGCATGAGCACGCAACCCAATCCCTGACGTGAAGCATCGCAATATACCACGAAGACTTCCGTGCCTTCGGGTAGGGATAGTATCGGTGCATCGCACAGCTTGTTCTTGAGTAGTTGAAAGGCTTCCTCTTGCTTGTCTCCCCAATCATACTTCTTGTCCTTCTGTGTAAGAGAAGTTAGCATTTGAGCTATCTTGGAGAAATTCTCGATGAACCTGCAGTAATAGCCTGCTAATCCCAAAAACTGTCGAAACTCAGTCGGTGTCTTGGGAGTTTCCCAGTTCTTTATTGCTTCAATCTTTGTGGGATCCACATGAATACCATTCTCGTTTACCACATGACCAAGGAACTGTACCTCGCGAATCTAGAATTCGCATTTTGAGAACTTTGCGTAGAGCTTTTCCTTCTTTAGTAGTTCTAGAATGGCTCTAAGATGTTGCTCTTGCTCTTCCTTTGTCCGCGAATAAATCAAAATCTCATCGATAAATACAATCACAAATTTATCAAGATATGGCTTGCATACACGATTCATCAAATCCATAAATACTGCTGGTGCGTTAGTCAATCCGAACGGCATCACAAGGAACTCGTAGTGTCCATAACGAGTTCTGAACGCGGTCTTCGGTATGCTCTCCTCTTGGATCCGCAACTGATGATAACCCGACCGAAGATCAATCTTGGAGTAGAAGCTCGATCCTTGCAATTGGTCAAATAAATCATTAATCCTCGGTAATGGATACCGATTATTGATAGTTAACTTATTCAGCTCCCGGTAGTCGATACACTTGCGAAAGCTACCATCCTTCTTCTTAACGAACAACACTGGAGCTCCCTAAGGCGAGAAGCTCGGCCTTATAAATCCCTTGTCTAGTAACTCCTGAAGCTACGTGGATAACTCTTGCATCTCGGATGGTGCAAGTAGATAAGGTGCCTTGGCTACAGGCGCGACACCTGGAACCAAGTCAATATGAAATTCGATCTGTCTTTGGGGAGGTAATCATGCCAAGTCTTCGGGGAAGACCTCAGGATAGTCCCTCACCACTGGAATATCTTCAAGCTTCGCCTCTTTGGTTTTCTTATCCACTACATGAGCTAGGAAGGCAACGCATCCTTTACGTAGACACTTCTGTGCTTTCATACAATTGATAATCCGCAAGGGCGTATCATGCTTATCTCCCTAAATCGCGATCGTCTCCTCATTCGCCAACGGAATGCGAATTTTCTTCTCATGGCAAACTATCTCTGCACGGTTGTTAGACAACTAATCCATCCCGACCACGACATCAAAGCTTCCCAAATCAACTGGTAGAAGATCGATAGAAAATTCACGCTCTCCCAGCTTCAAAGTATAACCTCTAATCACCTCATTAGCTTCTACTAGCTTTCCATTTGCCAATTCTATCGAATATGAGACGTCTAACTTACTTGCAACTAAACCAAGTATATTCTTAAAGTCTATGGATACGAAGCAAACATCGGCACCAGTATCAAACAACACATATGCATAACGTTGATTAATAGGGAACGTACCAGTAACCACATTTGGATCCTGGCGTGCTTCCTTGGCTCCATTGGTGAACACCCTTCCACGAGCTTGACTGTTTTTAGGGCAATCCTTCTTGAAGTGCCCCAAGTCACCACAGCCAAAACAGCCTTGGCCACGTCCATTTCCATTACCACTCTGGTTGTTGTTGTTGTTGTTGTGTCCTCCATGGTTTCCATTTCCCGCTTGATTCCCGTTTCCACCACGGTTCTGATTACCATACTGATTTCTGTTTTCGCCACGATTACCATTACCACCTTATCCTCCATTTCCACGTCTTACTCCATACCAACATGTCTCCTTAGAATGACCAATTTTTCCACAAGTCTCACATTTCCCATATCTGCACCGACCAACATGATGAAATTGGCAAACGTCACACTTTGGTAGGGTACCCATGTATCCTTTTCCTTTGGGTTCAGCGTTTGCAGCGCCAGCTCGTACCTCGGCTGGCTGGTTGGTATCCCTACGCTTGTTGGCATTGTTGTTGGTCACTCGAGTGCTCTTCCTAAAATTAGTGAACTTTCTTTTGTTATCTCCTGATGACTCCACATGAGTCTCCTTCTTTTTAGTCTCAGAGATAGAGAACTTTCCCAATCAAACTGCCTCCTCAGTAAGCGCCACACTTAGATCAATAGCCTCATAAATAGTTGGAGGCTTGGAAGCTGTAACCATGCTCAGAATCCGAGGTGCCAATCCCCAGATAAAACACTTAATCCTTTTAAACTCTGGCTCCACCAGATAAGGAACAACTCTCGACAAATCATGGAATCGCTGGATATACTCTGCTATTTCGTTCCATCCATCTTTAAGTTCCAGAATTCTGTCTCCAACTTCTGAATCTCCGCTCGAGAGTAGTACTTTTTACGCATTAAATCCTTCAGTTCATCCCATGTTAATGCATATACTGCAGCTTCACCCAAAGTCTGAACTTGGAGTTTCCACCACGAAAGCGCCCCGTCCATAAATAACCCAGAAATATACGTAACTCTTTGTTCTGGAGCGCATTTGCTCATCCTCAATACAGAGCCAGTTTTCTCCACCCAGCGTACGAAAGCGATAGCACCCCAGTGCCATCGAAATTAAGGGGCTTGCAGTCCAAGAATTGTTTGTAGGTACAGCCTGTAACACAAGCAACACCATTCACAGTAAGCATTAGCAAAGCATAATTGGAAATATCCAAACGAGTTGTAATGTGTCTTATGTGACTTAGCATTACCAGTTGGGGGGTTATTCCCAGAGGTACCACCGCTATGTTTGGAGCGGAGGGCCTCGTGCTGAGCGATAGCTAGTCTTATGCGTTCTTGCAGCTCTGCCTCAGTCCTTGGCAGGGGGTTGTTGGTATCGGTATTCCGTCGAGGCGGCATCGTTCTTCTAGTAAGGAGATTCGGATGGGTTAGGCCTTATTCATCATGTAATCATATAGAGGTGTACGTGTTTATATATATATATATATATATATATATAGGGGATGGATCATGAGAAAACAACCACACAATAACATCATCATAGCATGAACATGTAAACCAACAATGTGTTTAATGAGAACACGACTATTGAGCTTTCATTAATAACCAACCACAAGTTACATTGTTTCAAATTGTATCATATCAAAAGAGACATAGGGTCACACTACCCCTGTCAGATAAGTCTATCAATATACAAAAGTAATAGTCAAAATATGGTCTTCATATCTTCATAATCTCAGCTCAATTGCGGCGTTCTCACCAAAAGTAGAGTACCTGCGGAAAACCAAAACTCCTAAGATGCTGACGGTGGAGGAGGAGGAGGGAAAATGTGCAAACTGCGAACGTGAGCGAGCTCCTCCTCGAGCTCATGAACTCGGCGAACCAAGTAACTGATCTGCTGCTCAACAGTGAGGAAGCGAGCATCAAAGCCCAGAATAAATGTGGGAGCAGCAGGTGGAGGTACAAAAGAAGCTGATGATGGGGGTGGAGGAACAGGAGTAGGATGAAAGGGAAATGGTGATCGTCTGGCACCCTCATCAAACTCTAACTCGAGGACTCTGCGGCTCAAGATCTCAAACTGAAGCTGCAGGGACAGAAGCAGCTCATCGCGGGTGTAACCACAGTAGTGCGAGGGGTGATACGGGTCAGAAATAGGCATGGTATAAGGTGGGATCCATCTGAATGGCTCATCGAATGGTGATGAGGCAACAGGAGGAAAATGCAGGATAGGTGGGAAGTCTGCTGAAGCGATAGGGTCAAAGCTCGGCTGCTGACTTGAAGTGCCTTCCCCTGGACGGGGAGCTGGGATCTCCTGCAGAAAGACAATAGGGAGATCTGTGTGATGATCATCGGACACAAAAGGAGGTGGGGGAACAACACCGACAGGTGGAGGCTGGGGAACAAGTGGATCAACAGGTGGAAGCTCAAGTGGTGCTGAAACAGGCCCAGGGATAAGTGGTGCAATATCGGGTAAGCCAAACGGAACAGGATCTGGACCAAGAACATGGTCTGGAGCGTGAGGGGGTGTAGGGACTCGAACAGGAGATGATGGAGCAGCCGATATCGCATCATCATCATCGTCAGTAGCATAAAGCTGAAGGCCTGCAGCCAGCAGTGCTAAAGAGGTCACAGACTCAAAGGAGTTTGAAACGGAGTGTAAGCTGGAATCTGAAGAAATATCAATGACAGGCACAGCTGGAGGGGGCACGTCTACCACAACCACGTCATCCACCTCCCCGTCACCCTGCTCCCCTGCAGGGTGATCGACCATAAAAAGGTCAACATCGTTATCAAAAAGATCGTCAAAAGGTCTGTCCTCTGGCAGAATGGCAACTAGGGGAACAACGTTGAGAACAGGGGCAACAATGTGCTCACCATCGGGGTGACCGATGATGAGCTGCTCATGAACAGGAGCAGGGAGTGCAAAAACGTCATCAATCAGGATGTCAGCATCTGGGATATCCTCCCTAAAATCAGGTAAAGCGAATGGCTGAAAATCATCCTCATCATCGGATATCATATCAGGGTTACTCTCTGTATCTGATGTGAAGACATCAGGCTCTGGCGCTATCTCATTGTCCGACACTATCGCCATAGGGTGGTGCTCGTCTGACAATCCACTCTCAGAAGACGACATAGGTACCTGTGACATAATAATCATGGCATATGCACGTATGTTAACTACTATTACTCGGTGTATGTAAACAAAGTCTGTTGGTCCCAGTTTGGATTTAAAAACTTCTTTTCACGTAATATGGCAAGTGATTTCAATAGATGTGAAAATAGTGTGCGGAAATGGAAATCAGACTTTCAAGAAACAAGACCTACAACATTTTGAAGTTTATATCACTTTGAAACAAAATGGTTTACAAGGTGATTGTAAGATTATTATCTATTACAAATGAATACTTGAATTCTGAGGGTAAAAGGAGAATGGAGTCTGTAGTATGTATTGAATGCTAAGCTTAACTCATTGTTCTCTGCTTGATGAGCCTTCTATTTATAGACGGCTGAATACATGAATAAACATTTGTTTATTCATGTATTATTTCCTGCAAAAAGTAGCTTCTTGACATATTCATTGAATCCAATTATCAAGTGGCCTTTGTCATCATGATATCCAATAATGTCAACTTGCGTCGGTTATTGTGGCAGGATAGAGCTGATTTTTAGACAAGTGGGGTATTCATTAGAATTTCTGATAAACCACTTCATCAGAAATTCTGGTGAACAAATCATCAGAAAATCTGATGATCAGAATCGTCAGAAACTGATGATATTTCATCAGAAATATCATCAGATCCATCAGAAAGACCTTCTCTAATAATCTTCTTCAGCTCTTGATCAACTTATGATACTTTGAAGTAGATGTTGTTCTTTTCAGTTGTCCTATCCGATCTTCTTCTTCTTCTTGTGATCTTCAGGATTGTTATCTTCTTCATAGATCAAGTTGAATCTGATTTTCTTCAATACTTACAAATAAAGTTTCCTAACAGTTTCCCCCTAAGTATTGTAAGAAAATGAACTATCTCATGAACACAAAATTTCCAAACAGTGGAAACTCAAAATTTGCAGATCAAACCAGTTTCTGATGTTCTGAAAAACAAGTTACATAATGAAATGAAAATTTAAAAACAAACATATTCTTCAAATCAGCTTCAATTTCTTTAGCACACCTCCTTCCTTTAATTTCTTCTTGTAAGAGATATACTTGTTGCAGATGTCATACATGTCTTTGTACCAGGTTCTTGCTTGAATCCATTCTTCAATCATTTGTTCAATTTCTTGTCTTTGATCCTCCATGTTCATTCCTGTCTTCTGAAGTTGTTCTTGTCTCCTGCTCATACTTTTCATAATAAACTTCAGAGTCTGATTTGAGTACTTGCAGATATCAACACTTCTGAATAGAGCTTTGTTCTTCTCAATATCTCTGAAGATTACACCATAGTTGTGTCTGTCATTTTTACTTGGCAGTTCAATGATGTCTCCAGATCTTGCATTTTCCAATAGCTCTGAGGGAATTCTTGTCTTTGGTGCACTGATATAGACCTTTTTGTTGTGCACATAATCATAGTTGATGCATAAATCAAAGTCTGAAAAAGCCATTCTTTCAAATAGCTGTATTCCAGCATTTGATATGCCCTTTAATTGTCACACCCCGATATTTTCACGTATTACCAGTGGGCCCGGTGGGGGAGTATCGTGACGTAGTTGATATCATCATAGTCAAATAATCACAGTTCAATGCACAGCGGAAGTCTAAAGTAATAATAATACAAACCGATTCGAAAGTATAATAAAAATATTACACGAGTTATAATTGGATCCACAGGCGGATCAAAACAAAAAGAAATATTGTTCAACAGATTTAAGCATCAAAAGCTTGCAAGACTCTTTATTTGATACTAGGAGTAGCCAGCTCATTTCGCGTAGTACCTGCACTTAACCTTTTTGGAAAATACGTCAGTTTACACTGGTAAATACAATTAACGGACTCTTTTTGAAAAGTGTTCATAAAATTGATTTAAATGCACAAGGCACAAAATTCTTTTATAACTTGGGACAATTATTCAAATATTCTTGTATACATTTTTACATGTTTGTCGTCCGTTCGGGACCCGGTTAGAAGAGCTGGATTAGATTAATAGACACACCACAAGTATAAGCCCACAAAAGATGTGAGATATCGTTTATACATACGCAACTGTCAGGTGTATGCCTACACCCCGTGCTTAAGCCGTCAGGACATGGTCATTAACCCCCCAAAGGCATTGCATCAAACAAGACAGATTAAAACGGGTTATTTCAATAGCTTAACCACTAATCGATTAAACATTCCATACCCGACCAAGCGGTATTGTTATAATACCGTATCCCAAGCCCGTATAACGGAAAACATGTTAAAAGTATTTACCTGAGCCAAAAATAAAATTTTAATCCCAGCTGTATATCAATCAGCAAGTACATATAGCTTTTACCGGGCTCCTAATCTGGAACAAAGGTTTTAATAACCTATTAGATTCCTAACGGGTCTTATTTAAGTTATAACTTAGACCGGTTAGTTTTAAAGAAATGTATACGGTTCAAAATGCAAGATTAAGCGAAGACCGGATTAGAATGTGATTTAGACCCGACAAGTATGAGGACTTGTATAAAATGGGTAAACTAAATATATTTTGGATTTTGAAGTAAAAATGATAAGGTTTGACCCGTTTCGGTTAATTTATGCAAACAAGTTACATAACCCGTACCGAGTGCGAAAATGCATAACGGGTAACCAAATGAGTCATGACAAGTTCCACGAGTTAATATGCTTTTAATATGTTGTGATATCAGTAGGATATCTTCCATTATGCCCAAAACGAATTTAAAATCAATTTAAGCCCCGTAGGGGTATTTTGGTCATTTTAAAGGTTATAAAAGAGGTTAAATAGTAATCTGAGGTTCTGGTCTATTTTTACAAGTTATATCAGTAAGATATTGTATATATGTGAAATTTATCATTTATAGCCAAACTATGCACCGTAGGGCATTTTGGTCATTTCACATAAGCTTTAAGGGTCAAATTTGGAAATCTGAGTTCAAAACTTTTACTTACTGTTAAAGTATAAAAATTTGCTTATAATATCAGTAGGTAATGAGTCTTAAGTGTCAAATAGAGTTTTAACCCATACTATGCGTTTAAAAAGCGTAAAAGTCGGTATTTGACAATTTTCAGGTTATTTAAGGAAATCTGAGATTTTGATCAGTCTCTAAAGCTTAAAATATTTTATTTAACATATGAAATCAGTAGGAAAAGGTTTGGTATCAAAATATTATGTAAAACTCATTTTATCAAAGAAAGGGCAATTTCGTTAATACCGAATTTACATTAAAACTCTATAATATAATCAGTTTAAAATTTGGCAAAAATTTTCCAAAAATTCCTAAATATTATATTATATCAGTGGGTAGAAAGTTTGGTGCCAAAATTTGGGATTAAATATGATTTATACTAAAAATGCCATTAAATTAATAAAAAGCTTTCGATTTACGATATTGAGCATAACTCTTTTTCCAGACCATAAACTGATGTCAAATTTTTAGGACATGCTTATAAATCAGTATTAAAGGTTTTTGTCCTCTCACATTTTCAAAAATCTCATTTTTATAACAAAAGGGCATAATGGTCAACAATTAAGCATTTAAAGGAAACATGCAAATGATTCAGATTTCTATGGAACCATATAGTATAATCCCAGAGGTTTATACTAACATGTAATGTGGTCCCAAAGGAACCTTAAGGCATAACTAAACTACTCTAAATCGGGTCAGAACTAAAAGTCAAAGCAAAAGTTTGCGACTTTCGATTGCGAACCGAGCCTATACTCAGAATTGTCGGGTTGAACATGCGTAAACATGTTCTTATATTATTTACCAAGTTATTTTAGTGTTAAAACAAGTTCCATAACCTCTGCATTATCAGTTATGAATTAATTTGTAAAAACTGATTCTGTTGACTTTATATTAATATGTTTGACCCGACAATTGACTGAGATAATGTGATAATTAGAAGGTGCCCTTTTAAGGGTTTATTACCTACATAATTACCAACACATAGCCACTTTCAATTCGAATAATGGCTGGACCCGCTTGTGATTAATCACAAAGTCAAAGCTTAATTACGATAACCTTGACTTTCGGTCATTAAGCTAATAAAACTTAAACTTAGGAAGCTAAGAACACTTACTAGAGTCCTTAGCATGAATTTGGAACAAGAGAAAGCTTCCTTTAGCTCCAGGAGCCTTCCAAGAGTAAGCTTTGAAGTGAAAATCAAATGTGCAAATGAACAAGAACAAATCAAGGGCTTTATATAGGAAAATGCATGCTCCAAGATCAATCCATATGTCCCTATGTTGCTTTCAGATGTTCCCAGGTGTCCCTAGTGCATGAAAAACCGTTTGCTCAGTCCCTGGTATCGAAATCAGCCATGCAATGGTGGTGTAACAGGCTGCAACATGCAGCTGTCTTCTTTTTGGACGTTGGCACTGCTCTCGCGGACCGCGTAAGACTCAAAGAGAGTCTACGCGGACCGCGACAATGGGCTGCTCCGGTAAAAACTTTCCAAACTTTGCATGTTTAGTCCCTGGTCCATTTTAAGTTTAAATAACTTCCATTTATTGCACTTATGACCCCCATAGTTAATTATTAAGGGCCTTGGGTCACAAATTAACTTCGTTAAGCTCCTGGTTAGTTGTAAGATCACCCGAAAAGTCTTGTTTTCTTTGAAACTTCATGAGATTACTACCCAATATTCTCGAGAGCAAAAAATACAAAAGTTACAATGCTTTTGGGATCGTTAAAAGGTCACTCAGAGGTAACTTTTAACATGTTGACACTTTTAACCCCTATACATTGTAAGGTTTTAAATTTAAGCGCAAACGGCTTTCAATGTCCGATAATTTATTCATTAAGAAATAAGAACATCACGTAAGGTTAATCAGAGGCACAAGTTAGGCATGCTGACACTTTTGATCCTTCCACTTACGTCTTTACACTGTTTGACAATTTTAATCCCTTGAATCAATTTGTTACACGTTTAAAGTCCACGACATGTGTCTTGATTATATTGGACATGATTTTGCGAGGTGTTACATTAATGCTCTCCTGACTTCTTTGTTGTTTTTCTTTTCCTTTTCATATTGATCCTTCAGGAACAGAATGTCTAAAGGATGTAATCTATCAGCAATTTCTTCATCAGTCACTTTTTCTTCTTCCCCATTTTCTCTTAGAAGTGTGTACCTGTTCTGCACATAAGTTCCTCCAACACCATCAGTTCCAACTTTTACTTCATCCACTTTTAAGATCCTTTTTACTGGATTCTCATTGGTGTAGTGAATGCTTCTTGGACCTCTTTTTAACTTCTCTTCCCTTATAGCCATTCTGACAGGAGTTGGTGGCCTTTCTGGTACATCTTCTTTTGTCCAATAGTATTTCACCAGATTGTATTTTGGGAATATCATTATATCCCTGTCAATCTCTCTAACCAAGATAGATTGAGTTTCAGAGATTTTTCTTTTAACAATTTGTAGTTTTCTTGAATCAGCTTCTTGTTCCCATTCGTTCATTGTTTGCAGATTCATAAATTTACTTATGGCAGTGTCATCAGTAGAAGTTGGTTTTGGAACAGTTTGAGAAGTTATAAGTTTCCAATTTGTGATATCTTGAGGTTTTGAAGTTGCTAATCTTTTCAGCATTTCATCTTTTGAGACATTTGGAGGTGGACCCATCATAGTGGTTCCAGCTTCGGTGATTGGTGTAGCAGATGATTGTTGTGGGGTTGACTTTGGAATTTCTTGGTATGAACCTTCAACAGGAATTTCTTTCATGATTTCTTTGGGATCCACTTTGGCCAACCTGGCAATATTGAATTGCATTTTCTTCAATAGTTGTTGCACCTCTCGTACTAAATTTGAGTTGCTGGCTATGCTTTTTATAGAACTTTTGTAAATTCAGTTTGAGCTTTTCTCTGCATGGCAGCCCATTCTTTTGACAGCTTCTCAAGGGCATCTTTGATACTGTTGTTGCTTGCCCTTAGGATGGTGACTTCCTCCAATACCTTGTTTGCACTGCTTGATTGTCTTGACTCCACAACATTTGTAATTTGTGTCTTGATCTTTTCTATTTCTGTGAAAATCTTCTGAATTTCTGATGCAGATATGTTGGTTTCTGGTGCCTTTTCCTTTAACTTTTGAAGAAACTTTAGTGCTTCAGTGTTTCTTTCAGTTTGTGGCTTTATCACCTCCACTGATTCTGACAAAGTCTTCATTTCTGCCATTTGACCTTGTATCACT
Organism: Helianthus tuberosus; assembly: GCA_030545235.1. Classification (NCBI taxonomy): domain Eukaryota; kingdom Viridiplantae; phylum Streptophyta; class Magnoliopsida; order Asterales; family Asteraceae; genus Helianthus; species Helianthus tuberosus. Next base: position 28,999,019 of record CM060402.1, read on the forward strand.
GACATTAACATATCAAGTTTTTCTTCCACTGGACTTCTTTTACAGGCTTTGACAACTTTTTCTAGGACGGTTTCCAAATTTTCTTGTGTCATGGATGTTTTAGGGATATTTGGAACAACAAATGTTCCTTCTAACATTCCAACTGTAAACACATTTGCAGCTGTTTTGGAAATGATAGGGTCACTTTTGGCTTTACCAGATTTTGGTGCAACCTTAAGTGTACTAGAATCATCTCCACCAGATGTGAAAAACACATTTTCATCCTGGATTTCCTTATGTCCTTGAATCATATCAATATATGATTCTCCATAAGTTTTTAAGGTAAACAAATTACCTTTTTCCAGATTTCCTTGATCAGTTCCCTGATCTCTATCTGTTGAGATCTCATCATCTTCCTCATTTTCTGATTCAGAGTTGAGATGAATAGAACTAGTAACCTCCTCATTAACATCAGTGTTTCTATATTCTATCTTGTAAGAAACATTAATTGAATCTTCCGAGTTTATTCTTTTTGTAGAAGTATCAATTAAAACTGTGTTTAAAAGAGATGTACCAGCAACCCGAGACTCATCATGATGTATGACTTCAGTGGCTTCATTTGTTGCTCCACTAAAGTGAGTTTCTTCATACTGTTGATCCTCAGCATCTTTATGAGTTCCTCCAGCAATATGAGATTCTTCATAGTGTTGATGTTCTTTCTCCTGATGAATATCAAACTCAAAATGAATTCCAGCTTCATGATTCTTTTGGCTCTCAGCAGGTTCTGTCTTGTTTTCTGGTGAGTCTGTTATCATCAGAACTCCTTTTCCTTCTGTAGCCTCTATTTCTGATGACCAGGACTTCTAAACTTCTTCTTCTTCTGGTGATGAAGAGCTGTTAAAAACTTCTTTGCTGGGTTCTTCTGTTGGAGTATCTGATTTGGTAAGAAATTCTTCATGTTGCAATCTGTATTGTGAGTCTGGTGCAATGAGGTACAACATGCTTTCTGGTAGCTCAGGGATATCTTTGTCAGATTCCCATCCATGAGTGGAACTCTAGGCCTTCATGGTGTTTGAACTCCAGACATCTTCCAAAATTGGAATTTCTATGTTTCTTTCAGCAAAAGTTTCTGAAATAAAAATTGAAATAAACCTTGGATATGGCAGGTGTGAGGTTATTCTTCCATTTCTGGTAAGGATTGATCTTTTGAGTAGGTTGAAGATTTCTGTCCCATAATCAAGTTTGAACCCAGTGATGAGTCCATACATGATTGACAGAATAGCTTGACTGACTTGATCAGCTCCTCCTATCTTTGATGTGAGGCATTTGTTTAACACTTCCACCATCACTTGCTAGATGGCTGGCATTTCATTTCTTCTTACTGCTCCAATTTTGTTAATTTTCTTGTTCTTGTAACCAAGCTCAATAATAAAGTTTGTCAAGTCTTCTCTGCTTGGTGCTTCAATGTAGTTTTCAAGAACTGGAAGTTCAAGCCATTCTCTTACCCTTGCTAGAGTTAGTGTTACTGAAACATTTCCCCATACATGAGCAGATGCCTGATTTTCTTCATCTTCAGTGAAGGTGTGGACAAATTGCTGTAGTAATTTTTCTGGTACTTCTCTTCCTTTTTTTAGTGCACCTGAGATTGGACATTTCATAAGATTTTCTATCAAAAGTTGACATCTCACGTCATATTCTGAATGCTCTGTGTTCATCAGCAGATTATTTTCTTTCATTTGTAGGAATTCTGTGTCTTCAACAAAGGGTACATCATGTTGAACAATTGGGATGTTGAGGTTTACTTCAGCCATTGTTGAATTTTGTGAGTTAGGGTTCGAAATTTAGGGATTTTTGAATTTTGAGTGAAAAACAGGGGATATTGCGGTTTGAAGTTCTTGTGAAGAAGGTGAGTGATTTTTGGATTTCTGCTAAGTATAAGTTATATAGTGAGGGTTTTAGCAGATATTTGTGAGTTTATGGAGTTGAGGGGATATGGAACGTGCCATGTAATGGCGGTTAAAAGATCATTAATTATCTTTATTACCGTTAGATCGTGTGATGTGAAATTTGGTTCAGAATGTAACCGTTGGATCGTGGGTATAAAGACATTTAATGACGGTTGATCGTGTAATCGTGGTTATGCCCTTTCAACTTGTAGTTTCTTCAATCATTCCATCACAAATTTTTAAACTGAATTTTGATTGGAGAAAACTATCGGTCATATGACACCTTTTCATCTTTGTGGACCCCATTTTGTCAAAAGGTCCAATTGGTTTTCTTCTTAACATCCTCTCTTCCTTATAAGTCAAAGTTCCATTCTGATGATGTCATCAGAAATTCAACATAAATTCTGTTAAGAATATGTATTTCCTTTTGGTTTGACTTTTGTTGACTTTTTAGATGTGGTCAACAGAAGTCAACAATTCTCAACAGAATTTCTTAATTGAGATTCCCCCTAAACTTGTGACCCATTTCAAAAGAATTTGAAGTTTCTCTTTTAAAAGGTGTATTAGTTTTTTTTTAGATGAGAGGGAATGAGATAAGGTCAGTAGACTTACATATGATTCTATTGTGGTATCCAAGTCTCTTAATTTTTTTTTGATATTTTCTAAAACTTTTCCATCATTTTGAAGTTTTAACAGAAAAAAATTTAGAAAGGCATTTTATATTACCAGATTTTGTCTCTTGTCATCAGAAACTCAGAATTTTGTGTTAAATGATTTGTTTTCTGATGAACATTGATTTTGTGAATATTTGACTTCTCATTTATCTTTACCCATTTTTTCTTCCCCCCCAGATCATGAGCCAGACAACAAAGTACCATAAGTAATATAATATATTAACATGTTAAAAAAATATCTACACACACTAAGATTAAACAAAAAAAATGACCTAATCAAGGTCTATCCCTTCTCCATGATCCATCTCAAGGAGCAACCATAGATCAGTCACCAAACCAGTATTCTGATTAGTAGGTATGAGCATGTTGAGATTCATGTTTTGTTGAAGCCTCATCTCTGCTCTGGGATAACCTGCAGGAACACCTCCAAAGCCTAGCTGACTCATGATTATCCTCATCAGAAAAAGAGGATAAATCAAAATGGTCTGCCAGACCACAAATTACTTGCAAAATCATTTATTAAGTAATATGAGAAATTGTAAGGTGTGTCTAGTACGAGTGCTCGTACAGGCTCCATCAACCTTTGGGATGCTTCATGATGATTGGTGATCTTCTTTGAGAAGCATGCTCCCATTTGTGTGATCAGATACTGCCATGGCTTGATGAAGCCATTTTTGGTGATTGCTCGTAATGGGTTTACAGGATTGTAACCCATTTGCTCCAAGGTTTCATCTATCTGTGCCTTTGTGAACATCACAACGTCATTATCATCATTCAGTTGTTGAACTGTCCCGATGATACCTTCAGTTACCAGAACTCTTTGGTTTAGCACTACACTTTCGATAACTATCTGTCCTCTGCCCTCATATTCTGATAATGTTGCGTTTTTCCAGAACATTTGAAGAATGTCTAGGTAGACCATTATGTGGGCTGTGAGGGCATATTTCAAACGACTTCCCATGATCAGATTCAGTATGGTTTGACATCCTTCCCATTGAGGACCCTCAAGGTTGGTCCTCAGTCTGAGGTTGTGATAAGGATGATAAGGAAGTGGGAAACGATCAGCTTTGATAGTAATCATGTTTGTGAGTATGAGAAAGTGTGAAGAAGAAGATGAAGTTGAGTTTTCAAGGGTTTCCTTATGTGATGGTGACAGTCTTAGCTCAAGGTGGTGATCATTTATAGTAAACTTGAAGTTTGCCATAAATGATATCTACCTACCTATAGATTTTTTTCATCACAATATTTGTTATTTAATTTTCTATCAGATGGCATAAGGAATAACTGAGATAAACTCTCGTGCATTTAATGATTTAGGCGGCCATTTTCTGATAATATATCATGATTACCTACCAATATGTCACTTCAATCTTCTTAATATTGATGAGGTGTATTTAATGAAGGAGAGAAAAGGCTTTACAACTAATAACGAGTTCCCAGAATTTTTTTTGTCATATGACGTTATCAGCACTAAGAAAAAAATGCAATAAAAAATAGTGAAAAATAGATGCAAAAACTATAGTTTATGAATATGCAGATATGAATAAGGATGGTGACATGCATGAAATTGTTCTAATAATCAACGATGATTATGATTTTTCAACATATTTTCTGATGAATTACTAGAATTTCTGATGATTCATCGGATGTTCTGATGATATATCAGATTTTCTGATGATACATCAGATTTTCTGATAATTTATCAGATTTTCTGATGATACTAGAATTTCTGATGATTCATCGGATGTTCTGATGATATATCAGATTTATAATCCTTTTTTTTATTATCATCGAAACAAATTGTCAAGCATTTTTCTGGTAATAAAGTTATCTGAAAGACCTTTATCACAGAATTGACCATAACATAGCAGATTGTACTTTAAGCCTTCTACATAGGCTACTTTCTCTATGGTCAAACATCCATACCTTATGCATCCATATCCCATGATCCTCCCTTTTACTCCATTTCCAAAATTTACCATTTTACCCAGTTTTGAAACAAAGTTACTGAGTAAGCTCCTGTCCCCAGTCATGTACTTGGAGCTTCCAGAATCGCAGTACCAGATCTGCTGCACATGATGGTCCTGAAATGGAAGAATTAGAGGGTTTTTGGTACCCAGACTTGCTTGGGTACTCTTTCTGATGAGATTTTAATCAGATTATTTTTTCTTGATGACCTTTCATCAGAATATCTGTTATATGCTGAGCCATAAACAAATTTTTCACTTTTCTTCTGGAGATGGTGTTGAACAAGCTTCAGTATGTCAACACACATACAAGATTCTTTATCAGAATTTTCTGATATTTTTTCTTGTGATGGAATGAGTGGATAATTTTGGAAAAATGAGTGAACTGCTTCTGGAAATTTTAAAGATTCTTGTTTGCATTCACTTCTTTTTGCTTTAAAGTTGGGATTTTTTAAAAGAGTATTCAGAACAGGTTGATTTGCATGATTCAGAGCCAGATTCTGATGAAAAATTATCAGAAATCTGATGTGTTGCTTTTACAAAGACAATGGGTTTAATTTCACTTGTTTTTACATATCCTAAACCCTCTCCTTTGTTCTTTGGTGTGGACTCAATAAAATTTATGAATTCCTTAACTTGTTGAAAACCTTTTACATTAATTTCCTTATCATTAATCTTTTTGTAAAGATGTTTTCTTTCATTTTCATAGAATTCAATTTTAGCTCTATGATCTAAACTTTCTTCTATTAGTAATTGGTTTTCAGGTATGATTTTATTCAAGATCCTTTGCAACTCATCAGATTTTTTACTATCTGATTTCTGCTTATCTTGCAGATTTAGAAAATTTGACATAAGCTTGTTTAACTTGTGTTCAAGATCAAGATTATCTAAATTTACCTTTTGTCCTGAAGTTTCTGGTAGTTCATGAGAAAGTGTCATAAGGCAGAAATTTGCCATTTCTTCTTCTTCATCAGAAGAATCATCAGATAGCCATGTATCTGTTCCTGCAATTAAACTGACTTGTTTCTACTTCTTTGCTTCTTCCAGCTTCATCTCATAATAAGCAACATCTTTCAGTTTCTTGGTTTTGCATTCTGATGCATAGTGGCCCCTTTGCTTGCACTTGTAACACACAACTTTAGCCTTTCCCTTATCCTTAGATCTAACTTCTTCTCTAGATCTACCATCCATCCTCCCTCTGTCACTTTTCTGGTATCTTTGGCCTCCTCCCCTTAACCTCTGCTCAAAGGTTTTAGTGAGTAGTGCAATTGCTTCAGCAAAAGCTGAAAAATCTGATGATGTATCAGATATTTCAAGATTTTGACTGTTTGAAGGTTGTGGATCATTGGTATGTGTTCTTTGTGAGTTTGAGATTAGAGCTAAAGATCCCCCTCTTTGAATGGATTCTTCAAATATTTATTCTTCTCTGGGGACCAGAATGCTGTATAAGTCATGAAGACTCATATTACCTAGTTCTAAGGTTGAGGACAAAGTCATGGTTAGACTTCTCCATTCTCTAGGCAGGGCATCCAGAAATTTTATGTTTCTTTCATCATTTGATTTTGTTATTCCAATTTTCTTTAGCTCATTCAAAAGTTTTGTAAATCTTTGATATGTTTCATTTAATCTTTCATTAGGTAAACTTTTGAATCTCTCATACGAGGAAACGTTGTTTGTTCTTTTGTTTCTTTTCATCCTTTCTCTTCCTTCACAAAGATTTTCCAACTGATCCCATATTTCCTTAGCTGATGCACATGCATCAACTTGTGAAAATATGTCATTAGGGATAGCCATTATTAAAAGTGACTTTGCCCTTTCATCTGCAGCCACCTGTTCCTTGTCTTCTGGGCTCCAAAGTATTTCACTTTTGGGAGCCCGGGAGGCAGGGATTTCAGGTGATTGATCAGTTGCTGGAATAGTTGGTATTTCAATCATTGGTATATGTGGACCCCTTTCACTGGATTGAAACAGAGCTCGGTCATGACAATTAAGGAAATTGACCATCCTGATTTTCCATTGGGGGTATTCCTCTCTGACCAGAGTCGGAGGTTTAGACATAGAACCAATGTTAAAAGCATTATTCCAAGTTTGAAAGCTGGCCATATTTAGAGAAAAGAAGATGAGCGATTGATCGTTTAAAATGATTTATTCAATCTGCTCTGATACCAATTGGATGTCCCAGTTTGGACTTAAAAACTTCTTTTCACGTAATATGGCAAGTGATTTCAATAGATGTGAAAATAGTGTGCGGAAATGGAAACCAGACTTTCAAGAAACAAGACCTACAGGATTTTCAAGTTTATATCACTTTGAAACAAAATGGTTTACAAGGTGATTGTAAGATTATTATCTATTACAAATGAATACTTGAATTCTGAGGGTGAAAGGACAATGGAGTTTGTAATATGTATTGAATGCTAAGCTTAACTCATTGTTCTCTGCTTGATGAGCCTTCTATTTATAGACGGCTGAATACATGAATAAACATTTGTTTATTCATGTATTATTTCCTGCAAAAAGTAGCTTCTTGACATATTCATTGAATCCAATTATCAAGTGGCCTTTGTCATCATGATATCCAATAATGTCAACTTGCTTCTGTTATTGTGGCAGGATAGAGCTGATTTTTAGACAAGTGGGGTATTCATCAGAATTTCTGATAAACCACTTCATCAGAAATTCTGGTGAACAAATCATCAGAAAATCTGATGATCAGAATCGTCAGAACTGATGATATTTCATCAGAAATATCATCAGATCCATCAGAAAGACCTTCCCTGATAATCTTCTTCAGCTCGTGATCAAATTATGATACTTTGAAGTAGATGTTGTTCTTTTCAGTTATCCTATCCGATCTTCTTCTTCTTGTTGTGATCTTCAGGACTGTTATCTTCTTCATAGATCAAGTTGAATCTGATTTTCTTCAATACTTACAAATAAAGTTTCCTAACAAAGTCAGACATCACTTCAACATGTATTCACGTCATCCCTACGTGAGACTTTTTCTAACTTAACAAGTCTACCCCATGAAAACTAAACCACTGACCGTGTCCTTGTTCGCGTTTTTTGTCTTTCCTTTGTAAAATGTTTGTTCCATGGATCTTGGCGTTTTGTAAATGCAATGAAAAATATTTTTGTGAGAGAGTCCTAATGATTGTAGTCTAGACTCGAGAAGGAATCCTTGTTCACTACAATCGAAGCTTTGATACCAAACTCTCACACCCTGACTTTTGTGGAAGCGTATGATGTGTGACTTGCTTAATATCATTGTATTCAATTATAACAAACAACTATATGATTAAACCATGATGTTCATCCATTGATACGATTTCAAAATAATACAAACCACATTGTTTTAGTACCAACCAAAGACATTAAGTTTAACATACAACCAACCAAATGTTTTAAGTTCCATAAAGGACTTTCACAAAAGACATAGATCAAACAAGGCTTTGGTTCATGTATCTTATTAAAGATAAGATACACAATTCAAACCCTTCAAAACGGGATGACATCACTTCTTGTAAACACATCTTGAAACTTTGAAACGCCCGCCAGATCCATATCAATTTCCTGAAATACATGCAGTTTGAAAACATCAACAAAAGTTGAGCGAGTTCATGTGTTTTTGTATGTGTGCACGAATAACCTTGTAAACATTTGTAAGTATGTCTTTGTAAACTGGTATGAAAGCGTCTATGAACAGATCAATTAATGATTTGAAGGTCATTAATATGTGTGCAACGGCGTAGGAAGGCTCAAACCTAGCGGATTTTGTACTGGGCTTCCGGCTGGAAGACATAGTCACCACATTCGGCCACTCCGGCCTATGGGTGGGGCTCGCAACACCCAGATAGATCTATCACTCATTTCCCTCGGTCCTTATACTAGGATTAATGGTCTTAAGTGTGCGCCTACCCATTCACATGATCTAACAGTTCATTCCTTAGCTAACCATACCATTTGTAAACGTTTGAAATATTTGTAACATGTATTTCACCCCCGAAGTTATAAACCGAAAACAGTTAAAAGAAAAGGGGGACATGAACTCACTGAACTGCGTTCTTTTGTCCGGTGTAAACTCAAAGATCCTTTCTTCTGGTCATACTACTACCCACACACGTGTTATGTTAAGACTTAGTATCCTTTGAGTCACATGTTGGATGTATATTATATTATTCCCAAGTATATAATTATTGGTTAAAATAATATATTTTAACTTGGTATATTATGTATTTATACATATGTATTCTCACAAGTATGGGTGTACTTGTACTTGTGTGTTTTTAGACTTGTGTATTTTGCCAAGTATGGGTGGCGTATTCTGGTGTGTATTTGTCTGTACGAGAATACGTATTTCCTTGTATTTATTAAGTATTTTATACTTAATCTTGTATTAAACTTTCCGAAATATTATTTTTAATCAACTAAAAATCACCAATTTATACTCTTAAAATATATGTATTTTAAGAAAACTTTTATAGAAAAATATCTATAAATCTTTCTTGGCAAAAATAATTATAATTTCATATAAACCTCAAAAATAATATATTTTCAAGATTAACTTAGAAAATATTTATAATTCCATTTTTCACCCAAAATAATATGTTTTTAATTTGTTTAGGAAAATATATATTTTCTTCAAAAATAACATATCTTCTAATTGTTCAAGAAAAAAATATATATTTTTCTCCACTCAAAAATAATATATTTTTCTACTTGATAAAATGTGTTATATCTTGTAATAAAGTAAAAATCATACTTTCCGTTCTTTTGGTTTTCAAAATACCGTTTAACTCGTTTGTCAAAATATATGAATTTAATTCCGAAATATATATATATAGTCCATAGTCCGTGTCCGGTTTTACAATATTCGGGTATAAATTATATATTTGTTTTCTTGGAATTTTGGTAATATTTTGTATTATAATTTTGGTATTTTGGTATAGTATTTTCAACTCCTAAAGTAATATAACTAATACACATAATATACAAGTAACACACAAATCGTGACATCTAAATATATATTTTCCTAAATATATACTTAGTCACTTTTATTTATCAAAAATCAACCTCCAATATTTGTAATTTTTGTAACAAAAATTATGGCAAGTTTTTATATAAAAAACCATGATTAAAATTTACTTATAAACACTTGTTTAAAAATATTTTTCTAAGTGTTTAAATTCTACAAAAAATTTGCCATAGTTTCCCCTTAAAAATGGAGGTTTCCATGCTTTAAAAAGCATATCATTTTCTTTTAAAATCATCATCAATAATTCAATCAAGACTTACCATGAGCCAAAAATCATGCAATTTACACTACATCATGAAGTTGAAATTTTATAAAAGTTTGTAGTAACTTAATATGTTATTTAATAGGTTTAGTTACCCTTTAAAACATGGCTCTTTGTTTATAAATCCCTTTCTTGTAAAATTTAGTCCTTTACAACTTACATGAAGATTTTCCAAAAATGATTTTTCTTGTATTCTTCTTGTTAACAACATGTTTCTAGCTTGATTTAACACTTAAAACATGATTAGTTTCTTTAAAAATCATGATTATGTAAATCTTGTAAATAACTTTGGTTTCTTGAGAAAATTATTTTTGTAATCATCCATTTACAAGTCTTATAACATGTATCCATCATCATCATACACAAAAACATCTTCATTTTTCAAGTTCATGTTCACATAAAGGATGGTCATTTTGATTTTCCTAAGATTCATCCCCTCACTTGCTAGATCATGTGTTTAATCACAATCTAGCAAGCTTCTTATGATGATCAGCATCATAATCACAAGAAATCAATCATCAAGTATCACACATACACTAAAACAACTTAGATTCTTATGTTATTTAGCTTAATGTTAAAGATCATCTTCATGGTTCTTTATGATTCTTATGTTTAACCACTTACATAATCTTTTAACCATCAAAATGAGAAGTAAAATCAAGTTACAAGAGGCTTACTACTAGCACAAGGGCTAGGGAAGAAATCAAGTTGAAGATCATGATGAACAAGGTGGATAAAAGCTCTAGAGAGTGGTCCTTCAAGTTCCAATGCCTTCAAGCTTTTTAACTTAGCTCCTAGCACCCTTGAATCACCTTAGATTGGTTGAGAGTGATGGGAGTATGGTGGTGGTGAGGTGGCCGTAGACAAGGAAGAAGAAGGAGAGGAGGGTGATTGTTTGAAGGTGAAATGTGTATTAGTGTGAGGAACTTGTGGTTTTAAACAATGACTTTCCAACATCTATATAACCAAGGGTCTTTATGTTTCAAGAACCATTAACAAATATATTAAACAAATAAAAGAAATCAAGGGGGTGGGTCCACCCTTGTAACCATCGATTAGGGGGGGGGGGGGGTTTACTAGTTGGGATTCAATGATAAGTTAGATGATTTAGTTAGGAAGTAATGGAATTTGATTAGTGTTATAAGTGTTATATGTTTATAAGATGTATTATGATGTTCGGTGACCATAACTAGCTCGGAAATGTTAAAACAATGCTTCTAGTTAAAATTTGGTGTTTCGAGTAGTGTCTGGTTGTTTGGTTGGTTACCGGTTCGTTAAGGTGCTAAATTACGCAGTTTAGTGGGCTTTATGTTCCCTTTTTTGACAGTTTTGATTTCTGACACCTAGGAAGGTATTCTGGACCATTAAACCATAATTATGTATTATATTTTAGTGTTAGAATGCTGATTTTTGCTGAAATATGCAAAATTCTGCAGTTTGTGTGAGTTTTAGGCACTTTCCGGCACTTATACTATCACTAGGAAGGCAATTTTATGATCCTTACTTTCCTACACACTATACTAGTGTAATTCTTGGTTTCGGGCTCATTCTGTGTCTTAACATCATGTCTGTCTGAGTACTGAACTCCCGTCAGTACTTCTAGTGTGTCTGATAACTGTGCTAACTTTGTTTTGTGCATTAATTAAATCATATTGTGTTGCATGCAATAATTAGAAATAATCATGCAATATGTAATGCACTTGTATGTATATGACAATAATCAGAAATCATTCATGTCATTAATTCAATTCAAGCACAGTTATTAAAGCACAAATTACTGTTTAACATGTATGGAATTACATGGAAAATTGACAGTTGTCACACGTGTTAGTGATCATTTCAGTTAGTCGCAGTTCTGTTATGTTGTGTTTTGTTTTTTGCTGATATGACTTTACTTGTACTGTTGATTTCTCCGTTACTGAGCAATTTTTGGCTCATCCGTATTTTCTTTTTGTGTTTGTCTTATTTGTTTTACAGGTAATATGGGATTTCGGTGGGGAGCGTTACGAATTTGCCCATCAAGATTCTATATTTTAACTTTGTAATAAAATGTAATTAGGATCTTTTATTTAATGTTATGGATTAGTTTTAGTTTTGATATCTGTAAGAGTGACACTCATTGTCACACCCCCAAAATCCACTCGCGGAGTACCACCGCTTGGAGGCGTGACTGACCAGGATCCAGCCACCAATTATACTGAGCATTAGTTAATTGTAAGAATGATCGCCAACCATAGTAGCTCGTAACATCATAGTTTAGAGTTTACTAGTTTAAGTTCAATTAACAGTTTAAGTACGTAGCGGAAGCATATGTAAAGCAATTTAAACAAGGTTCATAGTTCAAGTTATTTAGAACCCAACACATGGGTTTAGACGACCACTACACTTCCCAAGCTGCAAGCTCCTGAGTCACTGGGTACCTGCAAAGCATGCAGTAGGGTGTCAACAAAAATGTTGGCGAGTCCACGAGTTGTCCAGTTTTAATTACCAAAAACTTGTTTCACCAGTTAATTAATCCGTTTATACTTGCGATGGGGAGCTACCCCATAAGTAAGCAACTAAACTGTTTTTACAATACCGAATACTATTCATCCGTACGTTTCCGTAGTGTGCCCCGTTTGTCAATGTTCTATCATCATTGACGGTTTCCAGAGTACATTAGTTCACGCCCGATCCCATACGCGGGCACGGTGTGAGGTTGGTGAGACCTAAATAGCGCTATCAACTAATAACCCGTTCGCCTGACCCCGGCGACTAATCGGTATTAAGAAGTGAGGACTTGAGTGATAGAGTTTTGTTTAGTGTTGCTTGTTGCATCCAGTATAAACAGTAATTAACCAAAGGTCCCATTTAAGGGGAGAGAAGTAGGTTTGTATCCCTTACGAGGGGATAGCGTTGTTTTAAGTTTCCGTTTCCCAACCACCGGGAACACATGCTTTATTGGTTGTGAACTCACCTTGGGTTGCTCGGTAGATTATTTACTTGGTCAATCACGTTGGTCACCACGTCCTAGCATGGTTACCAATATAGGTTAAGTTGGGGTACAAGTATTCACGTATAATCTACACATAACTAACACATAGCATACATAACACATGATCATCCAGCAAGTTATCGGGCCTATTCTAATACGTAGCAGTTAAACAGTAAACGTCTACACCTTTCATACAAATCATAAGTGTTAATGGGCCTTATCCGATCATACTAGCAGTTAACAGAATCACGGAAATCTAAATAGAACGGTATGCATAGTCCACACATGTTTGGCCCAATAATCGGTGACAATCGGCCCATCCGAGACAAGATGGTCTCGACTCGAGAACGTGCGGTCTCGAGTCGCAACCATGAGATCTCGAGTAATGCTGGTGTGAGTCGCAATCTAGAAGGTCTCGAGTCCAGTCTCGAGTCGGGATCGTGAGATCTCGAGTCGAGACCTTGCTGATTTCAAGTCCCTGATGTCTGCTTTGTTCGGTCTCGAGTTGTCACATATGGTCTCGAGTCGCAATCACTCGGTCTCGAGTTGCAGTTCGATGATCTCGAGTCGAGACCGAAGGTTTCGAGTCGCACATCTGATGTCCGAACCTTCTAGAACCTGCCTTATGTACTATCCAATGGAATTGAGATTTCATGCAATTTGTGTACTATCCCATTAAACATGTTTCTTTGTCTAAATGCAAAACAAAATAGATCAAACAAGGCATATTCAAATGTTCATCTCACATTCAACATTGTTCATCATATGTTCATATCACTTTAAACACATATTCATAAAGTTCTTCATAAGGTCATTCAACATTGTTCATCATATGGAATATTAGGATCAAAGATCACACATTTGTCTCAAAACATCTAATCATAGGTCGGATAACAAGTCATATAACATAGAT